>JAWWQZ010000276.1:0-659971 GCA_033815515.1 Cryptocheilus praepositus
ATTGTAAGATCCGGCCTTGTATATTCAATAGTATTTTTAGCATTCGAACTTTTCAGTACCGTAACATCATTCAGCACGCAATTCCCAGCTGAGCTTTCGCAGCCATCTATTTAAATTTTCCTCCTAGTTTCAACCGAACAATCAATCTACCTTCCGCTGTATTTTTTTCAAGCGTTCCTTCCGCTTTCAATCAAATATCAGCTTTTCCGCATTTCTCAACATACACCCACCCTTTCAAAATTTCCAACCTTCTTCGCATCGGTCACCTCACTTTGAACGCCCATCTCTCAAATTCGATTTCTGCACAAAATTTCATTTATTTAAATCAATTGCTTTTGTATAACTGCTGCAATTAATTTTTTCGATTCTAACATCTGCAGTTGTATATTCAATAACATCGTTATCATTCGAATCTTGCATTATCGTGAAATTACTCATCGCTCAATTCCCAGTCCCTCATTTCCTCAGAAATTACACCCACCCTTGAAAATGCCCAACTTTTCCACATCGTCCGCTTCTCCCATGCCCATTCTTCAACAGCCATCTTTGAAATTCCACTTGGGCGAAAACTTTCCGCCGAAGCTGCCATGGCCGCATGCGTCGGAGCCGATAATTGCGACGGCGCGAGATTCCCGCGACAAAGTTCTCTTCTTCGGCTCCGTGGCCCCTCACACCCCGCCGCCGTTTACCTTTGACGCACGCCGTGGGGAGTCGATAGGGCGCGTAATTTTCGAGTATCATCGTGCTCGAGGACACGCCCGGCAACGGATCCCTCCGCGCAGCGATAACTAATACCCCGGAATGCGCGGCTCGCTTTACTTCTGGCAAGAAGCTGGCGCGTGCAATATCGTCGCGCTGACGGGAAATAGAACGTGCGCGTCCGGGCTTGTTTATTAAAGTTCCGCGAAAACTTGAGCGGTGCGCGCGTAAAACGTGCGCGACGACGTATAAGGCGCCGTTAGCGGAATTGCGAGATCGTGTGGGAGGAGTCGAGTCGGGGCGGGGACCTCCTCAGAGGCGTTACGGCATTATCAATTTTCCGTTTATCGTGTAGCGCTTTCAATATTGAACGGGGCGACGGTCCGATTTTCGCAATTCCGGAGGCTGACGCTGGGAGACTTTTCGTAAATACCGGAGACACGGGCGGAGCGCGTACGCCGGTTGCTACTTGAGAGCGCACTCGAGCGCGGAAATATTCCTGCGAATTTCTTCCCTTATCTGCGTACGTACACACTGCGCCGTGAAGCAGCAATACCCTCGAGGACAGATAATAATAAAAGCTCTAGTGACTGGGCACGTTCGCGATGGAAAAAAAATCGTTTCGTTAGCTTGATGCACGGCACAGCTGATTCCTCTCCACGACGTGGATATCAAGCGTTAGTATATTAACTCTTTTCGGACGTATTTAATTTGGACATGGGTATCGTACTGGTCGGAATTAATTTCGGCTGAAAGCGCAGTGATACATAACATGCGGGATTATGAAGAATAAATAAGATTTATTAATTCGTACGATAACTTTATTTATATGTTTGTAAAATAATATGTTTTAATGTTTTTTTTTTGTAAAAATTATATTTTATAGTTCTGCAATGTGTGGAATTTTTCAAAATAGTCTCCAATGTGCAGTCCTGGTTTTTGACTGCAAGTACTGCAAAAATAATTTGTTTGACGTCTTCCGCCCTTAGTTTTTCTATTAGAACATACAGCACAATCTTTACTTCTTACGTCTTTGCAATGGCGCATTATGTGCAGTTTTCCAGCTTACCTCAGAGTATTGCATGTCGAGCGAGAAGTAACAGCTTTTGTTCGCATTGGATTTAGTTATCTCCAAATGATAAGAATTCTTGAATAGGTCGCGTGAGTTCGTGAATAGATCCATTAGATATTTATATTTGTGCAGATAAATTGTAAACTGATACATGGATGAATACAGCATATGATTAGTACGGTTTTATGTTTTGGTGTCTGAGAGCAGACATACGACCGGAACGGTAAAAAGGCTATGGTGTCTGAGAGCAGACATGCGTCCGAGAAGAGTTAATTCTGTCATGCAGCTCATTTATGTTTTGGGTTTCTCACTTATATATCTGATGGATATATATCGTGGTATTATTCATTTATTTATCCAACTCATCCACTCGCTGCTTCTTGTCAGTTGTATCTTGGTCCTTATTGCTTTTTATTTCAATTTTATATCCACTGTTTTACTTTTCTGGCATACCCTATAATCTTATTGTGCAGCCTTTATTTTTCCTGTCTTTTCTATCTTTTCATTTTGAACTTCTTCAACTATTTCTGCATGCTTTCATCCTTTATCCAGCTTACTGCCTCTTTAATCTCTGCTCTGTCTATTTTCCTGCACTCCTTTACCGAATGTTCCAGCGTTCCGAAACTATCTCCATATGCACGGAAGGAAACGTCAGAGTCGATGTGCCAGTTTATCAAAAACGACAAAATTTGCTTATTTGCGGTCCTTTGATGTGTATTTGTCATTAATTTTCCACATATTTTTCGTCATATCTGGAAAACTATTTCGAATTTTTCAGCGCGGTTGTGATTTTTTTGAGTCCCTTTGTACCCCTGTTAATTTGGCATAATACCAAGACGATCGGTAAAGTTTTAATTTTTGACCCCGCTTTCAGGCTCATTTTTCACGATTTTCTCACACATTTTTGCCGATATCTCCGCAACTATTGCGAATTTCGAGGTGCGCCTTGCATTTTTCTGAGTCATTTTGGACCCCCTTTGATATACTAAACGGACAGAAAAAATCGGAGACCCGTCATTTTTTGGCAAAAATGGCAAGGAGTATACCTTAAGATTTTCTCGTTTTTTTCAAGGCCCTGTCCCGTTTAAACTAGTGATCGAAACCCATAAATAATAAAGGTTTTCTTAAAGTTCTTTGGACATACTTTCACGTGGGATTAATCGCGACCAGCAATTTTGAAAAAAAAATTTTTCGCACTTCCTTAAAATCGTCATATCTCGGAAACTATGAAGAGTTCAGCGCGTGGCAACTGGTCTATCTTTAGGGCAAATTGTCCCCTATCGGATGGTATCGGTCTGAAAAAGAAAAAAAATTTCCCATTTTTCGCCTATTTTCGCGATTTTTCGCGATTTTTCGGCTTATATTCCGCCATTTTTACATTTATTTTTGCTCATAACTCAGGAACTATTGCCAATTTTGCGATGCGGTTTGCGTCTTTGTGAGCCTCCTTCGACCCTCATACTACCTTCTAGCATATAGTACAGTAAATTGTATTTAATTTAGTTAAACGCATTTATGTGTCCACCCCCTATACCGGTGGCTCACATTCGATATCGTCAATCGTATGCAAAGACTTATGCGAAGAAACTCGCGCCTCCAACGACGCGATCGTTTTGGCCCTCCGAGACACGTTTTCTCAGTGCTTTCCGTCTGACCGTAAGATCTCAACCCGGCACTCACGGTATCGTGACGGAAAAAGTTCTCGCGGTATGAAAAGTGCCACGGCGGGTACCCGCAGACGCCAGCGTACGTATATGGCTCGACAACCAGCCTGGTGTTTACTGAAACGCGCGCGAAGTATGCGCTCATATGCGCAAGTAGCAGTCGCGTCGGGAATATAATGGAACGTAATGGCAGGCAAATGGAAACAAGAGGAGCGGAGATAGAGCAAGTTTACATTCCATTACGGCGGGGTGTAATGTGAATGTAAATTTAGCGAAAACGCCGGCCCCAATTTCATCGCTTCAACGGGGAAAAGTACTTCTGATTTACATTCGGCAACGTCTCGCCTACGAGACAACGGCAATTTCGAATGACGCCGGTAATAAGCTGCGACGAATGGTTCAGACAAATTGGGCGGAGTCGACCGTTCAATTAGTGTGATGCAAATGTGAAATTCGATATTATATTTTTATGTCGGTATAGTTTTATGGTATACGGTTAACCCGTTTTACACAAAAATCAGTTTAATACAAATATGAAATTCGATATTACATTTTTGTTCCGACGTTATTTTATCGTAAGAATACGGAAGCAGTTAAATATGTACTCATTTAATTATGGGTGGTCAAAAGTTGTGAGTTTTACGTGAAAATCAGTTGAATGCAAATATGAAATTCGATATTGCATTGTTGTTTCGATATAATCTTGTGATAGGAGCACAATAAACAGTTAAACGTGAACTGATTTAATTACGTGTGGTTAAAAGTCGCGAGTTTTGCGAGAAAATCAGTTTAACGCAAATATGAGATTCGATATTACATCATCGTGTATACGTTTCATCGCTCGAAAACGCAGAAAAGTACTGCTGATTTACATTCGCCTACGAGACAGCGGCAATTTCGAATGACGCCGGTAATAAGCTGCGACGAATGGTTCAGACAAATTGGGCGAAGTCGACCGTTCAATTAGTGTGATGCAAACGTGAAATTCGATATTATATTTTTATGTCGGTATAGTTTTATGGTATACGGTCAACCTGTTTTACGCAAAAATCAGTTTAATACAAATATGAAATTTGATATTACATTTTTGTTTCGACGTAATTTTATGGTCAAGAACACTGAAACAGTTAAACATATACTCATTTAATTATGGGTGGTCAAAAGTTGTGAGTTTTACGTGAAAATCAGTTGAATGCAAATATGAAATTCGATATTGCATTGTTATTTCGATATAATCTTATGATAGGAGCACAATAAACAGTTAAACGTGAACTGATTTAATTATGTATGGTTAAAAATCGCGAGCTTTACAAGAAAATCAGTTTAATGCAAATATGAGATTCGATATTACATCATCGTGTCGACAGAGTCACGTTTCATCGCTCGAAAACGCAGAAAAGTACTGCTGATTTACATTCGCCTACGAGACAGCGGCAATTTCGACTGACGGCGGTAATAAGGTGCGACAAACGGGTCGAACAAATTGGACGGATTCGTCCGTTGGGAGCATTTTTTCTGGAAAACCGTTTCAGCGCGATTTAGAGTTAAGCGCGCAACGTTTCTTAATTATGTTAAGCTTGTACTCCGACGTAAGCCGCGGTGTTGCGTAGTTTTTTGCAAGAGCTTTGAATCCGCGCTGTTATTACTGAAAAATAGATATTTACCTAGGCGACTGGAAATGTGCGCGTGTATCTTTAACGCTTTGTCGGTCGACCGCGAAACTAATTTCAACTTTCTCTTTGTAGAAGCGTCGCGTGGTTGAGAGTCGGGAGTTTTCTCAGGGAAGCAGTTTAATACAAATATGAGATTCGATATTACATTATGTCGATATAATTCTACGGTAATGGTACGACAAACAGTTACATGTATATACAGATGTAATTATGTCTGATTGAAAGTGGCGAGTTTTATCAGAGAAACAGGTTAATAGAAATGTGGGATTCAGCATTACATTATTGTGCCGATATAATTACATGATTATAGTGTGACAAACAGTTAAGCGCGTACAGACATAATTATGTTTGGTTATTTGTGTGTGGTTGGAAGACGCGGACTTTGTCAGGAAATCGGTTTAATGCAAATATGAGATTCGATGTTATATTATTATATCGATGTAATTACACGGTAGCGCTACGACAAATAGTTAAATGTGTATTAATGGAATTACGTGCGGTTAAAAGTGGTGCGTTTGATGAGAAAATCAGTCTAATCCAGATATGAGATTCGATATTACATTAATGTGGCGATACAATTACATGGTAAGAGTACGACAAATAGTTAAATGAGTGGTTAAAAGTCGGAGTTTGATAAGAAAATTAGTTTAACAGGAATGTAGGGTTCAACATTACATTATTATGTTAACATAATTACGTGGCAGCAGTACGACAAAGTGTTAAATGTGTACTAATGTAATTTTGTTTTTTTATTTTTAAAGTCGCGAATTTGATGAGAAAACCAGTTTAGCACAAATACGTAATTAGGCAATATTACATGGTAACCGTAGTACAAATAGTGTTTTTATAAATCGCGAGTTTAATGAGAAAATTAGTTAAACTTAAATACGAGAGTCGACATTACATTATTATGTCCATATAATCGCACGGTAACAGTACGGCAAATAGCTAAACGTGTACTAATGTAATTACGTATTTTTAAGAGTTGCGAATTTGATGAGAAAATCAGTTTAGCACAAATACGAGAGGCAATATTACATGGTAACCGTAGTACAAATAGTGTTTTTATAAGTCGCCAATTTGATGAGAAAATTAGTTGAACTTAAATATGAGACTTGACATTACATTATTATGTCCATATAATCGCATGGTAACAGTACGGCAAATAGCTAAACGTGTACTAATGTAATTACGTATTTTTAAGAGTCGCGAATTTGATGAGAAAATCAGTTTAGCACAAATACGGGAGGCAATATTACATGGTAACCGTAGTACAAATAGTGCTTTTATAAGTCGCGAGTTTGATGAGAAAATTAGTTAAACTTAAATACGAGAGTCGACATTACATTATTATGTCCATATAATCGCATGGTAACAGTACGGCAAATAGCTAAACGTGTACTAATGTAATTACGTATTTTTAAGAGTCGCGAATTTGATGAGAAAACCAGTTTAGAACAAATACGGGAGGCAGTATTACATGGTACCCGTAGTACAAATAGTTTTTATAAATCGCGAGTTTAATGAGAAAATTAGTTAATCTTAAATACGAGAGTCGACATTACATTATTATGTCCATATAATCGCATGGTAACAGTACGGCAAATAGCTAAACGTGTACTAATGTAATTATGTATTTTTAAGAGTCGCGAATTTGATGAGAAAATCAGTTTAGCACAAATACGAGAGGCAATATTACATTATTACGTCGCCATAATTAAATGGTAACAGTACGACAAACAGTTAACCGCGTACTAATGTAATTACAAGGATCAACATGCGCGCGGATATCTGAGTATTTGTACATTCATCAGAGGATACTTTTCACTAAAGGATCCTCTTACTTTCCAGCGCACACTATGTGGATCCATAATACGTAACACACGCTGCTTAAGATGATCTTCTGCCTTGCCCTCTTCGCCGGGCCGACAAATTTTGCAATCTCATATTAAAAAAGCGTAAACAGCCTTGCATTCTTCTAAGTTCCCACGGCCGCAAGTGCTGTTATCGTTCAGTCTGCATTATCCAATTTAAAGTTCCCGGAATACTCACCGAAGTTTTCGATGAAATTTTGAAAATTGTTGTAGCGGCGTATAAAAGCACCGCGAGCAGAAGAATCCGAGCGTCGGCAATCCACGAACAACGTAACATCGGATTCCAGAAATCCCCGGACGCCGGAATAGCCATCGATTTTCGAATGATTGCGAAAATAGCCGGCTAAATTCGAAACATTCCGAACGGACGCTGAAAATTCTGGATAATTTACCCGACACCACCGCAGTCCCGTAAACAGACTTAACCAAACGCGTCCGGTAAGACATCCACGCGTCATCGTCGATTATCCACATTTTCGCGTGCGTCAGTACTTATCAGATTTTATGAAAGAACTTTAAACATTCGCGACCGTCCATGGGTTAACAAGCGTAAAGAACAATGCGAAAGGTTGAGACACTCGAAAAAGCGATGCTTTATGTCTGCTACTCTCGGCAAACATGTACAAAACTGTACAGGATGGACCACCAAGCGTGAACAGCTTAGATTACTCTGCTGCTGGAGGTTCGATCGGAAGTTTTTCTTTTGGGTGAAATAACATGGTTCGAGGAGACTTTTAAAATGAATGTAGCGAATCTTTTGTCAACCATTTGGTCAGAGTTAAGAAGGTCACCTTTAGTTTTTATGGGTATTGGTGGATAATAGTGTATTACACGAAGGACAGTGGGGCAGCAAGTGCCATTTCCTATATAGAGAGTTCCGAAAATAAAAATTCTTAAGTGAATTCCAATTTTCAATCAAGAAAATGCTTTTTACTCATTTACGGTTTCAATTAGGTTGAAGACAAAACACTCTCCAATGCACGCATCACGTTCACTAATTTTTACAAAAATGCAACATTTTTGAAAGATAATTCTTCATTGTTTTTTTTTTACGAAAATATTGCATTTTCCATAAATGTAAATTCAATGAATGTAAATTCATGAAGACAAAACACTCTCCAATGCACGCATCACGTTCACTAATTTTTTACAAAAATGCAACATTTTTGAAAGATAATTCTTCATTGTTTTTTTTTTACGAAAATATTGCATTTTCCATAAATGTAAATTCGCTAGTTTTTTTATGAAAATATTATGTTTTCGATAAATGTAATTTCCACGCATTTTGTTGCGAAAACGAATGTGCGTTACTTGAAGCTTTATGACCGTATACACCTAATTGAAAAATTCCAAGGAAACAACGACACGTGACACTCAATCGATTTTCATTTTCAACCAAAAAATTTGTGAAAGATAATTCTTCATTGGTTTTTTTACGAAAATATTGCATTTTCCATAAATGTAAATTCGCTAGTTTTTTACGAATTAATGTAATTTCCACGCATTTTGTTGGAAAACGAAACGTTACCTGAAGCTTTATGACCGTATACACCTAATTAAAAAATTCCAAGAAAACAATGACACGTGGCCCTCAATCGATTTTCGTTTTAAACCAAAAAATGTTTATTATCTCATTGTCCACTATCCTCGATGCGTGGCATTACTATCAACCAACATTCCTCGTGGCACATTATCAAGCACGCTCATAATCCATCGCCGTCGCCTAATAATTGACGTAGCTAAAAATCATTCCACCGCAGTTCGACATTAGCAATAACATCGTCGGGTCCCACTGCTTCGACAAATCGAAAGCCGATATCTGCCCGTTCGATGAACGCCCGCTACACGCTCGCATTCATCTCAATGCGCGACCGAAAAAAAAATGTCGCGCAGCAGCATAAAGTAAGCTAAACGAGTTAGCAGGGGGCGCGAGGCAGGTGTGAGAAGAACTTGAGCGTCATACGAATCGGCAGACAGGCGGAACAATAAACGGCCAGCGAACCGGTTAAAGCCGTTATCGTATCAGCTCCGGTTTTCGGCAGTTTCGTTCGCGGGGCGGAAAAGCCGGACGTTCGGACGTCGTGGGAAAAGTATCGGTCTGGCGTGTCGAATTAACGTTAATCGCTTTCGTGCCTGTTTTTGGTTGAAGGACCTCTACACGTTTCGAGACCCATGGACCTCGTCTCGGGGGCACTGTGGAGATTTCCTGAATTTTCACAGGAAGGTATCCATCCTGCGGTAAACGGCATATACTGTTTCGGATGAAATAAATGAAACGATATATAAAATAGTATAAAGAGAAACGAGCCGTTTATTTTGAAAGTGGCCTAACTCCGTCTTTCAATATTTTCCGGTTACCATGGTTACATGTACAAATTCATGTTATTTATCTCGATTTGAAGATAAATGAAGTTAGACCACTTTCAAAATAAACGGCTCATAATAGTCTATACTATTTCAAATGAAACAAATGGCACAGTATATACTCTTACAAATGAAGTAAATTACACAATATATAAATATTCAAACACATGATTATACATTATTCTGAATGAAATTCAAATGAGGCAATATATAAAATACGTCAGCAGAAGGTAGTATATACTGTTTTAAACTATTCAAATAAAATAATATATAATATTAATTTCCGACAGTACGTAAGATAAAATAAAGGATGGCCACTTTCCGACGGAGACGTGTGAAAAATGATACTTGTAGCCCTCCTACGCGATAAAACCGGCAGGAAATTATTAATATTGAAAAACAAAGATTGAAATTGCAATCAATTTAATCCAATAAATGTCGCATTAACGTGGCGATTGTTCCTTGCGCGAGCCGGAAGCCTGTCGTATTCGCGGTGCTGTACGTGTCAGCTCGCGTACGCGTCAGTAGTCAAAGTCCGTGCGTAGGCAGCCGAGACTAGAGAAGGCGAACGCCGCGGAGCATGAGAGTGTTGGATCACAAGGAGGAGGAAAGGCACGCAGTGGGAGACGGAGTTGGGCATTATTCGAATTGTTGCGAATCTTAGGCAATTAGCTGGAGAAGTCTTGGTATACGTGCCGGTTGAATAATAATTATACGGGATTATGGACAAATTTATCTGGGTATGTAGGGGTAGGAGGACAAGAGATATGAGGTGAGGCTGGGCTTTCTTGAAATTGTTTCGAATTTTGGGTAAGTAGCAGTGAATTTCGGTTATAAACGTTTTGATTGAATAGTAGGCATTTTTGTTTGGATTAGTTGTTTTAAGAAATAAGGGACGAAATTGGCCATTGCTCGAATTGTTGCGAATTTTATGTAATTGGCCAGTGAATCTTGAGTTATGAACGTTTCAGTTGAATATTTGTATTGAATATTTGTATAGGTTGTGCTACCCGTTCATCGCTAGAAATAATAGAGAAAACACATTTGAGTAGAGCAAAGTTGGGGATTTCTCAAATTGCTTCGAATTTCATATACTCAGCAGTTGACATCTTATCATACGAGCTTCGAGTCTTGTCACTAGGCACTTGTTTTCGATAACAGTAATTTGTTATCCACACGAATACTTAAAATAATCCTATAACATAGCATTCCGAAAGACTAACAACGTAAGAGCTGATACTAATATCGACAAAATAATTTCGCGAACCTTATATACATACATAGAAGTATCACCACACATTTTGCATCTCTCCTTTTTCACCTTATCTAGTTCGAATTTTTTAAACTAAATACGTCAAATATCTAACTTCCCAACTTCCTCAGTTGTCACTCTTTCACAGGCTTTTAGACCTGTACACTCTACAATTACGATTTGATGGTTTCCATATTTAAGTGTAACGCCGATACAATTTCTTCTGACATACATTTCAACAACAACATATTTCCGCCCTTTCCAAACACCGTAACACCCTAAACCGACTACCATAGACTTTTATCCGTAAACCTCTATCCCCCCATTTAAACCCCCTATCCGTCCGTCTACGATTTTGGCCGACACTCGCAGCAGCAAAGAACACAGGCGCGGCGCGAAACGAGGCAGACAGAATCGGAGTCAAAGGAAGGAAAAACAGAGAGAAGTTGAGCGGGGGCGAGAGAGACAGTCTCGAAGGCGAGGATAAGATATGGTGGGAGCTGCGGAAGCGCAGCACCTCGCCATCGATTCGAGCACCTGGCATTTCAGGCACGCACACACGTGCACCCACACACCGACTACACGTGCGCCCGCGAATCGACGTCACGTTTGACGAGTGATTTCATCGATGCTGCATAACGCGTGCCCGTCATTCGTACGGACGATTACGTAATGTCGAAGAAATGTGGGGTGGCGTTACAGAAAGAAAGCCTGGCGAGTGGGTGGGCGCAGGTTAAAAAATAATTTTTTAGTAGACACCTGAGTTGATGCTGAGCACTTCTGTGTGTGTTTTGTGTCATCCGATTGACGCTATAGATGCTTCGTGGCCTAAGAGTTGCCGATTTGAGAGTCTATTGTGCGGATGTGTTAAACATTTTTCTGTCTGCTGGTTGAATGCGGTTTATGCGGTAGGAGGACTTATATGTTTCGTGGCACGAGTTTGCGATAGTTCTGTTGTTCGCGCGTAACGCGTGCCCGTCATTCGTACGGTCGATTACGTAATGTCGAAGAAACGTGGGGTGGTGTTACAGAAAGAAAGCGAGTGGGTGGGCGGAGGTTAAAAAATAATTTTTTCGGATCAGGTTGATTGTCATGGTCACCTGAGTTGATGCTGAGCACTTCTGTGAGTGTTTTGTGTCATCCGATTGACGCTATAGATGCTTCGTGGCCTAAGAGTTGCCGATTTGAGAGTCTATTGTGCGGATGTGTTAAACATTTTTCTGCCTGCTGGTGGTTGAATGCGGTTTATGCGGTAGGAGGACTTATATGTTTCGTGGCACGAGTTTGCGATAGTTCGGTTGTTCGCGCGTAACGCGTGCCCGTCATTCGTACGGACAATTATGTAATGTCGAAGAAATGTGGGGTGGCGTTACAGAAGGAAAGCCTGGCGAGTGGGTGGGCGCAGGTTAAAAATTAATTTTTTTGGATCAGGTTGATTGTCATGGTCACCTGAGTTGGTGCTGAGCACTTCTGTAAGTGTTTTGTGTCATCCGATTGACGCTATGGATACTTCGTGGCCTAAGAGTTGCCGATTTGAGAGTCTATTGTGCGGATGTGTTAAACATTTTTCTGCCTGCTGGTGGTTGAATGCGGTTTATGCGGTAGGAGGACTTATATGTTTCGTGGCACGAGTTTGCGATAGTTCTGTTGTTCGCGCGTAATGCGTGCCCGTCATTCGTACGGATGATTACGTAATGTCGAAGAAACAAATGTGGGGTGGTGTTACAGAAAGAAAGCCTGACGAGTGGGTGGGCGCAGGTTAAAAAATAAGTTTTTAGTAGACACCTGAGCTGATGCTGGGCACTTCTGTAAGTGTTTTGTGTCATCCGATTGAGGATACTTCGTGGCCTAAGAGTTGCCGATTTGGGAGTCTATTACGTATAGTGCGGATGTGTTAAACATTTTTCTGCCTGCTGGCGGTTGAATGCGGTTTATGCGGTAGGAGGACTTATATGTTTCGTGGCACGAGTTTGCGATAGTTCTGTTGTTCGCGCATTACGTGGTACGTAAAATTGTGTTTGGAGTGTATTTAGGAGAGTTTTGTTCCAATTGCAGCGTATCAGATTCTTTGCTCTGTGTTTTGTGTTGCATGGTACATAAAATTATGTTTATGTGGTATTTACAGTATCATGTAACACAAAGAGTTAGAATAATTGAGTTGAGGTAAACTTATTTGTACAACAGGTTCCTGAGGAAGATGTCTATTTGACTTAATTCTATTGTCTGTGCTTTATGTTAGATGGTATTTAGCCACAAATACAATAGCCTTCCGAAGAAGAGGCCTTTGGGGGATTTGACTTAGTTCTATGATTGTATGTTTTAGGTCGGATGATAATTGAATGGTGTAAAAATACTTTAAAACACACACACACACACACACAATGGGTCTCAATAAAACTTATGTGTAAAATAGGCTTTTGAAAAGGAGACCCGTGGGCCTCGAAACGTGTAGGACCTCAGTACACTAAAATAAAACACATTCAATCATGACAGATGATAGAAGTTATTCGAAACGGTTCGATTCTAGTGTAAATCTTCCTCAGCGAAATGCAATATGTTCAAGTGGCAAGAAATGGAACAAGGTTCCGTAATATCTTGAAGTGAGAATAAACGCAGCTTATAAACGGCCAGAAATAGATATTAAATTTGATAAATGTTTAAGTAAAGAGAATATTCGAACAAATGGAAGAAAAAACTACTATAGAAAAGGTCGAGAATAACGAATGCAAGGTTACTTAGGCGGTGGCAACCGATATTAGTGAAAACATCGTCAGTTGGCAATGTGTCCACCAAACTCCAGTTGATCGGATAGACTGCTAAACTGGGATAAAAGTTATTAATCGTCAAAACGAATTGCCAGGAGAGGGTGCGTCAAATTACGCTGCCATTTTTTAGTGAGCCTTCCGCAGGCTCGAAAGGGTTCGGAAGGAAAATAGCTGACGCGTATCTCCCCTTTAAGGTGATCCGTAAAAATTGCAGGACGCGTTGTAAAATTTATCTGGAAATCGGGCAAATCGCTACGTGCGCCCCGCGGCGAGTTCATTATCGTTAATCATTCCTCAACTTCATCATCGAGCTCGCGGAAACCGTAGCGAGCCTCCGCTGAAAAATGGTAAATCAATAATATCTTTATCATCGGGGATAAAGAACGCGAATTAAAACGCGTGTAAAAAAAAACATTAATCGCGCGCATCTTCTTTATCTACGTAATTGCAGAATGAATTATTCAATTACAGCGCGTAAATTCAATTCGCCCGCGCCGCTATCGTTCATTATTACATATTTATGTATTTATTGAAGCGGGCTTCTTCAGGTATGAATATTCGGAAATCAGCTGAATGAATTGAGAGCCGCGCGAAAAATCTGCCGTCAAACGGTACAGAATTAATTCAGTTTAAACACCGTCATTTACGCGTGCCGGTTAGCAAATTACGAACATTAAACAGGAAATTATCCGGACATTGTAGAGTACGCGTAAAATGATTTTGATCGCTGATAGCAATGATGAACAGTCTGCTTTCGAGCTTCGTGACCGCGATTTTTTGCAATACCTATCATTAACGCAATCCGTTTAACAAATTGTAAATATTAAGCAGGACTTTATCCGGGCATCGCCAAATTCGCATAAAATAATCTCGATCGCTCACACCAGAAAAAATCGACTCTCAAATTTTGCAGCAGCCATTCTTTATAACATTCATCATAAACGCATTCTGTTTGACGTGTAAATATTAAGCAGGACTTTATCCGGGCATCGCTAAATTCGCATGAAATAATCTCAATGACAGAATGAAATCGACTTTCAAATTTTGCAGCTGCAATTCTTTATTACCCTCATCTTTAATACATTACAAATATTAAGTATTACTTAATCCCGATCGCGAACACCACAAAAGAACCGATTACCAAATTCAAGAGCCACGATTTTCCACACTCCGCATCACTGCCCCCTCGCTTCCGCGATCTCCAAGTATCAGGACGCCGCTAAATTCTCGCCGCAGTCCTTCTTCCCGCCAGCAAAGATGTAAAACCTCCCCTTCAGCGGCGCAAGCGTAATTCCCTTTGATCCCTCTCATTTACGCATTCTCGTTAACCACTCGTGTGCCGATCAATCGAAGCCCGCGCCCTTTGCCGCACAAAAGTCCTCGAACAACGGCGCCAGGCGGCATTGCGAAAAGGAAGACACAACTGGCTCTTTGCGAGGGGTGCAATTTGTTTTCGTTTGGATTAGCACCGTCCAAGTGACGCGAGCGCGAGTCAAAGAACACTCAGCCGTGCGTGTGCGCGGGCGTATGTGAATCATCTCCCCTGCGCCTTCCACCCACCACACACCACCCACATACGCCTGTCTGCATCGCGCACGTGCGATCAACGAGCACTTTGCCGGGTGTGGTCGAATAGTGGGACAGGCGGAGAGTCAGCAGGAGCGAGGAAGAGAGTGTAGGGCAGACGTGACAGGCAGGAGCGTAAAGGTTGTCTGAACGTACGTGGACCCTGGCCGTTTTCGGGCCAGTGAGAAGAGAGGTCCTATGCGGATGAGTACGTCCACGTGGCTGATATTTTTAGCGCTTCGGAACGCAAAGAACGCAGGAGCAACTGAGTATGTACGGGGTGAACAAATCGAAGCGTTTCAGAGTTTTGCTTCAGTGATAGGAGGACTGAAAAGACTGTAGGGCAGACGTGACAAGTGGCAGCGTAAAGGTTGTCTGAGCGTATTGTGGATCCTGACCGTTTTGGGGGCAGTCAGAACATAGGTTCTATGCGGATGAGTATCACATCCACACGTGTATTCTAATATTTTAGCGCTTTGGAACATAAAGAAGACGTGAGCAACTGAATATATACGGGGTGAACAAATCGAAGCGTTTCAGATTTTTAATTTATTGATAGGAGTGATGATGGGAATATAGGACAGATGTGATAGGCAGAAGCGTAAAAATTGTCTAAGCGTACGTGGACCCCGGGTATTTGAAGGGAGATCCTATGCGGATGAGTACCACGTCCACACGTGTATTCTGATATTTTAGCGCTTCGGAACATAAAGAACGCGGCAGCAACTGAGTATGTACGGGGTGAACAAATCGAAGCGTTTCAGAGTTTTGCTTCAGTGATAGGAGGACTGAAAAGACTGTAGGGCAGACGTGACAAGTGGTAGCGTAAAGGTTGTCTGAGCGTACGTGGATCCTGACCGTTTTGGGGCAGTGAGAAGAGAGGTCCTATGCGGATGAGTATCACATCCACACGTGTATTCTGATATTTTAGCGCTTTGGGACATAAAGAACGCGGGAGCAACTGAGTATGTACGGGGTGAACAAATCGAAGCGTTTCAGATTTTTAATTTAGTGATAGGAGCGAGGAAGAGAGTAAAGGGCAGACGTGACAGGCAGGAGCGTAAAGGTTGTCTGAGCGTACGTGGACCCTGGCCGTTTTCGGGCCAGTGAGAAGAGAGGTCCTATGCGGATCAGTACCACGTCCACACGTGTATTCTGATATTTTAGCGCTTTGGAACATAAAGAACGCGGGAGCAACTGAGTATGTACGGGGTGAACAAATCGAAGCGTTTCAGAGTTTTGCTTCAGTGATAGAAGGACTGAAAAGAGTGTAGGGCAGACGTGACAAGTGGCAACGTAAAGGTTGTCTGAGCGTACGTGGATCCCGACCGTTTTGGGGCAGTGAGAAGAGAGGTCCTATGCGGATGAGTATCACATCCACACGTGTATTCTGATGTTTTAGCGCATCGGAACATAAAAAAGGCGTGAGCAAATGAATATGTACAGGGTGAACAAATCGAAGCGTTTCAGATTTTTAATTCAGTGATAGGAGCGAGGAAGAGAGTAAAGGGCAGACGTGACAGGCAGGAGCGTAAAGGTTGCTGAGACGTGGACCCTGGCCGTTTTCGGGCCAGTGAGAAGAGAGGTCCTATGCGGATGAGTACCACGTCCACACGTGTATTCTGATATTTGAGCGCTTCAGGCTAAAGAAGGCGTGAGCGTGAGTATACGTGGTGAACAAATCGAAGTTTTGATTTTTAATTTAGTGATAGGAATGATGATGGAAAACAGGGTAGATGTGATAGGCAGAAACGTAAAAATTGTCCGGATGGACTCCGGTTGTGAGAAGAGAGGTCCTATGCGGATGAGTACCATGTTCACACATGTATTCTGATATTTTAGCGCTTCAGGACATAAAGAACGCCGGAGCAACTGAGTATGTACGGGCTGAACAAATCTAAGCCTTTCAGATTTTTAATTTAGTGATAGGAGTGATGAAGGGAGTATAGGGCAGATGTGACAGGCAGGAGCGTAAAGGTTGTCTGAGCGTACGTGGACCCTGACCGTTTTGGGGGCAGTGAGAACACAGGTCCTATGCGGATGAGTACCACGTCCACACGTGTATTCTGATATTTTAGCCCTTCGGGACATAAAGAAGGCGTGGGCAACTGAGAATGTACAGGGTGAACAAATCGAAGCGTTTCAGAGTTTTGCTTCAGTGACAGAAGGACTGGAAAAAGTGTAAGGCAGACGTGACAAGTGCTAGCGTAAAGGTTGTCTGAGCGTACGTGGATCCTGACCGTTTTGGGGGCAGTCAGAACGTAGATCCTATGTGTATGAATATCACATCCACACATGTATTCTGATATTTTAAGGCTTCGGGACATAAAGAAGGCGTGAGGAACTGAGTATGTACAAGTGAACATTTTAGCGCTTCGGTGACGGCGTGTCTTACGCAACTATGTACGGGGTGATAACGAAGCGTTTATTTTTAATTTAGTGGCGATTGTCTTACTCGAAAATTACGCCGGTTGGTGAAGGGCCGGAAACGTTTGGACATTTTTCGCGACATTGAGCAAAACCTTGAACAAATCGAAACATTTTTTTGCCACCGTCGATATATAACATTTATACCGAAATATGCCGAAATTAACTTAGAACGGTCCGGGACGGTTGCTTGTTCGTGACTTGTTTTGTCGGTTTGGAAACAGAAGAAAGAAAAGCCCATATCTCTAACACCATTTTCCGCTAAACTAGCACTAACGGCAAAACTATTGGACCGCCTTCAATCTTTTTGCATCTCCGTGCGATTATTCGAACTATCCAAGTGATGGCTTTAGACTTAAAAAGCAAGGGCACCGCTATACTTCAGTGGCCGACATTGAGCGCTAAAGCAGACGCGGTCGTTATGTACCCCCGGAACGCGAAAGGCTTTCAGGGGGAAAGTACAGGGAGGTCCGCAAGGGCTCATTTTAAAGCGCTTCGGGTGTACTATAACAAGCTGTAAGGGCGATTGTCTTACTCGAAAACTACGCCCCTGGCGAAGGCCGGAAATTTGGACATTTTTCGCGATTTCAAACTTTCAATCCAATTTCCTCGCGAACTAAGCGACTTAGAACGGTCCGGGAGGTTGCGTTCGTGATGGTTTTGAGTCTACTAGCACTGGCAAAAAGACCGGTGGGATTATCGAAATTTTTTTTTTGCCGACTTGGGCCGAAAAGTTGAAGGAGGGGTGGTATTATTGGCAACTTTCGCGTTTTTCGCCAAAATTTTTAAAGTGCGATATCTCCGATACTATAGAAGCTAGGGAGGTCCGCAAGGGCTCATTTGGAAGCGCTTCGGGTGTACTATAACACGCTGTAAGGGCGATTGTCTTACTCGAAAATTACGCCGCTGGCGAAGGCCGGAATTTGGACATTTTTCGCGATTTCAAACTTTCAATCCAATTTCTTCGCGAACTAAACGACTTAGGAAATTTGGACATTTGTGGCGATTTCAAACTTTCAATCCAATTTCCTCGCGAACTAAACGACTTAGAACGGTTCGGGAGGTCGCGTTCGTGATGGTTTTGAGTCTACTAGCACTGGCAAAAAGACCGGTGCGATTATCGAAAATTTTTTTTTTGCCGACTTTGGCCGAAAAGTTGAAGGAGGGGTGGTATTATTGGCAACTTTCGCGTTTTTCGCCAAAATATTTAAAGTGCGATATCTCCGATACTATAGAAGCTAGGGAGGTCCGCAAGGGCTCATTTTAAAGCGCTTCGGGTGTACTATAACAATATAAGGGCGATCGCGTTCGTGATGGTTTTGAGTAGCACTGGCAAAAAGACCGGTGCGATCATCGAAAATTTTTTTTGCCGACTTGGGCCGAAAAGTTGAAGGAGGGGTGGTATTATTGGCAACTTTCGCGTTTTTCGCCAAAATATTTAAAGTGCGATATCTCCGATACTCCGCAAGGGCTCATTTTAAAGCGCTTCGGGTGTACTATAACAAGCTATAAGGGCGATTGTCTTACTCGAAAATTACGCCGCTGGCGAAGGCCGGAAATTTGGACATTTGTCGCGATTTCAAACTTTCAATCCAATTTCCTCGCGAACTAAACGACTTAGAACGGTTCGGGAGGTCGCGTTCGTGATGGTTTTGAGTCTACTAGCACTGGCAAAAAGACCGGTGCGATTATCGAAAATTTTTTTTTTGCCGACTTGGCCGAAAAGTTGAAGGAGGGGTGGTATTATTGGCAACTTTCGCGTTTTTCGCCAAAATATTTAAAGTGCGATATCTCCGATACTATAGAAGCTAGGGAGGTCCGCAAGGGCTCATTTTAAAGCGCTTCGGGTGTACTATAACAAGCTATAAGGGCGATTGTCTTACTCGAAAATTACGCCGCTGGCGAAGGCCGGAAATTTGGACATTTGTCGCGATTTCAAACTTTCAATCCAATTTCCTCGCGAACTAAACGACTTAGAACGGTTCGGGAGGTCGCGTTCGTGATGGTTTTGAGTCTACTAGCACTGGCAAAAAGACCGGTGCGATTATCGAAAATTTTTTTTTTGCCGACTTTGGCCGAAAAGTTGAAGGAGGGGTGGTATTATTGGCAACTTTCGCGTTTTTCGCCAAAATATTTAAAGTGCGATATCTCCGATACTATAGAAGCTAGGGATGTCCGCAAGGGCTCATTTTAAAGCGCTTCGGGTGTACTATAACAAGCTATAAGGGCGATTGTCTTACTCGAAAATTACGCCGCTGGCGAAGGCCGGAAATTTGGACATTTGTCGCGATTTCAAACTTTCAATCCAATTTCCTCGCGAACTAAACGACTTAGAACGGTTCGGGAGGTCGCGTTCGTGATGGTTTTGAGTCTACTAGCACTGGCAAAAAGACCGGTGCGATTATCGAAAATTTTTTTTTTTTGCCGACTTGGGCCGAAAAGTTGAAGGAGGGGTGGTATTATTGGCAACTTTCGCGTTTTTCGCCAAAATATTTAAAGTGCGATATCTCCGATACTATAGAAGCTAGGGAGGTCCGCAAGGGCTCATTTTAAAGCGCTTCGGGTGTACTATAACAAGCTATAAGGGCGATTGTCTTACTCGAAAATTACGCCGCTGGCGAAGGCCGGAAATTTGGACATTTTTCGCGATTTCAAACTTTCAATCCAATTTCCTCGCGAACTAAACGACTTAGAACGGTCCGGGAGGTTGCGTTCGTGATGGTTTTGAGTCTACTAGCACTGGCAAAAAGACCGGTGCGATTATCGAAAATTTTTTTTTTTTTTGCCGACTTGGGCCGAAAAGTTGAAGGAGGGGTGGTATTATTGGCAACTTTCGCGTTTTTCGCCAAAATATTTAAAGTGCGATATCTCCGATCATTAAGATGGTAGGTAGTACCGGCAGTACTCATATTGAAGGGCTTCGGGTGTACTATAACAAGCTATAAGGGCGATTGTCTTACTCGAAAATTACGCCGCTGGCGAAGGCCGGAAATTTGGACATTTGTCGCGATTTCAAACTTTCAATCCAATTTCCTCGCGAACTAAACGACTTAGAACGGTTCGGGAGGTCGCGTTCGTGATGGTTTTGAGTCTACTAGCACTGGCAAAAAGACCGGTGCGATTATCGAAAAATTTTTTTTTGCCGACTTGGGCCGAAAAGTTGAAGGAGGGGTGGTATTATTGGCAACTTTCGCGTTTTTCGCCAAAATATTTAAAGTGCGATATCTCCGATACTATAGAAGCTAGGGAGGTCCGCAAGGGCTCATTTTAAAGCGCTTCGGGTGTACTATAACAAGCTATAAGGGCGATTGTCTTACTCGAAAATTACGCCGCTGGCGAAGGCCGGAAATTTGGACATTTTTCGCGATTTCAAACTTTCAATCCAATTTCCTCGCGAACTAAACGACTTAGAACGGTCCGGGAGGTTGCGTTCGTGATGGTTTTGAGTCTACTAGCACTGGCAAAAAGACCGGTGCGATTATCGAAAATTTTTTTTTTTTTGCCGACTTGGGCCGAAAAGTTGAAGGAGGGGTGGTATTATTGGCAACTTTCGCGTTTTTCGCCAAAATATTTAAAGTGCGATATCTCCGATACTATAGAAGCTAGGGAGGTCCGCAAGGGCTCATTTTAAAGCGCTTCGGGTGTACTATAACAAGCTATAAGGGCGATTGTCTTACTCGAAAATTACGCCGCTGGCGAAGGCCGGAAATTTGGACATTTGTCGCGATTTCAAACTTTCAATCCAATTTCCTCGCGAACTAAACGACTTAGAACGGTTCGGGAGGTCGCGTTCGTGATGGTTTTGAGTCTACTAGCACTGGCAAAAAGACCGGTGCGATTATCGAAAATTTTTTTTTTTGCCGACTTGGGCCGAAAAGTTTAAGGAGGGGTGGTATTATTGGCAACTTTCGCGTTTTTCGCCAAAATATTTAAAGTGCGATATCTCCGATACTATAGAAGCTAGGGAGGTCCGCAAGGGCTCATTTTAAAGCGCTTCGGGTGTACTATAACAAGCTATAAGGGCGATTGTCTTACTCGAAAATTACGCCGCTGGCGAAGGCCGGAAATTTGGACATTTGTCGCGATTTCAAACTTTCAATCCAATTTCCTCGCGAACTAAACGACTTAGAACGGTTCGGGTGGTCGCGTTCGTGATGGTTTTGAGTCTACTAGCACTGGCAAAAAGACCGGTGCGATTATCGAAATTTTTTTTTTTTGCCGACTTGGGCCGAAAAGTTGAAGGAGGGGTGGTATTATTGGCAACTTTCGCGTTTTTCGCCAAAATATTTAAAGTGCGATATCTCCGATACTATAGAAGCTAGGGAGGTCCGCAAGGGCTCATTTTAAAGCGCTTCGGGTGTACTATAACAAGCTATAAGGGCGATTGTCTTACTCGAAAATTACGCCGCTGGCGAAGGCCGGAAATTTGGACATTTTTCGCGATTTCAAACTTTCAATCCAATTTCCTCGCGAACTAAACGACTTAGAACGGTCCGGGAGGTTGCGTTCGTGATGGTTTTGAGTCTACTAGCACTGGCAAAAAGACCGGTGCGATTATCGAAATTTTTTTTTTGCCGACTTGGGCCGAAAAGTTGAAGGAGGGGTGGTATTATTGGCAACTTTCGCGTTTTTCCCCAAAATATTTAAAGTGCGATATCTCCGATACTATAGAAGCTAGGGAGGTCCGCAAGGGCTCATTTTAAAGCGCTTCGGGTGTACTATAACAAGCTATAAGGGCGATTGTCTTACTCGAAAATTACGCCGCTGGCGAAGGCCGGAAATTTGGACATTTGTCGCGATTTCAAACTTTCAATCCAATTTCCTCGCGAACTAAACGACTTAGAACGGTTCGGGAGGTCGCGTTCGTGATGGTTTTGAGTCTACTAGCACTGGCAAAAAGACCGGTGCGATTATCGAAAATTTTTTTTTTTGCCGACTTGGGCCGAAAAGTTTAAGGAGGGGTGGTATTATTGGCAACTTTCGCGTTTTTCGCCAAAATATTTAAAGTGCGATATCTCCGATACTATAGATGCTAGGGAGGACCGAAAGGGCTCAGTATAAAGCGCTTCGGGTGTACTATAACAAGCTATAAGGGCGATTGTCTTACTCGAAAATTACGCCGCTGGCGAAGGCCGGAAATTTGGACATTTGTCGCGATTTCAAACTTTCAATCCAATTTCCTCGCGAACTAAACGACTTAGAACGGTTCGGGAGGTCGCGTTCGTGATGGTTTTGAGTCTACTAGCACTGGCAAAAAGACCGGTGCGATTATCGAAAATTTTTTTTTTGCCGACTTGGGCCGAAAAGTTGAAGGAGGGGTGGTATTATTGGCAACTTTCGCGTTTTTCGCCAAAATATTTAAAGTGCGATATCTCCGATACTATAGAAGCTAGGGAGGTCCGCAAGGGCTCATTTTAAAGCGCTTCGGGTGTACTATAACAAGCTATAAGGGCGATTGTCTTACTCGAAAATTACGCCGCTGGCGAAGGCCGGAAATTTGGACATTTTTCGCGATTTCAAACTTTCAATCCAATTTCCTCGCGAACTAAACGACTTAGAACGGTCCGGGAGGTTGCGTTCGTGATGGTTTTGAGTCTACTAGCACTGGCAAAAAGACCGGTGCGATTATCGAAAATTTTTTTTTTTGCCGACTTGGGCCGAAAAGTTGAAGGATGGGTGATATTATTGGCAACTTTCGCGTTTTTCGCCAAAATATTTAAAGTGCGATATCTCCGATACTATAGAAGCTAGGGAGGTCCGCAAGGGCTCATTTTAAAGCGCTTCGGGTGTACTATAACAAGCTATAAGGGCGATTGTCTTACTCGAAAATTACGCCGCTGGCGAAGGCCGGAAATTTGGACATTTTTCGCGATTTCAAACTTTCAATCCAATTTCCTCGCGAACTAAACGACTTAGAACGGTTCGGGAGGTCGCGTTCGTGATGGTTTTGAGTCTACTAGCACTGGCAAAAAGACCGGTGCGATTATCGAAAATTTTTTTTTTGCCGACTTGGGCCGAAAAGTTGAAGGAGGGGTGGTATTATTGGCAACTTTCGCGTTTTTCGCCAAAATATTTAAAGTGCGATATCTCCGATACTATAGAAGCTAGGGAGGTCCGCAAGGGCTCATTTTTAAGCGCTTCGGGTGTACTATAACAAGCTATAAGGGCGATTGTCTTACTCGAAAATTACGCCGCTGGCGAAGGCCGGAAATTTGGACATTTTTCGCGATTTCAAACTTTCAATCCAATTTCCTCGCGAACTAAACGACTTAGAACGGTCCGGGAGGTTGCGTTCGTGATGGTTTTGAGTCTACTAGCACTGGCAAAAAGACCGGTGCGATTATCGATTTTTTTTTTTTTTTTTGCCGACTTGGGCCGAAAAGTTGAAGGAGGGGTGGTATTATTGGCAACTTTCGCGTTTTTCGCCAAAATATTTAAAGTGCGATATCTCCGATACTATAGAAGCTAGGGTGTCCGCAAGGGCTCATTTTAAAGCGCTTCGGGTGTACTATAACAAGCTATAAGGGCGATTGTCTTACTCGAAAATTACGCCGCTGGCGAAGGCCGGAAATTTGGACATTTTTCGCGATTTCAAACTTTCAATCCAATTTCCTCGCGAACTAAACGACTTAGAACGGTTCGGGAGGTCGCGTTCGTGATGGTTTTGAGTCTACTAGCACTGGCAAAAAGACCGGTGCGATTATCGAAAATTTTTTTTTTTTGCCGACTTGGGCCGAAAAGTTGAAGGAGGGGTGGTATTATTGGCAACTTTCGCGTTTTTCGCCAAAATATTTAAAGTGCGATATCTCCGATACTATAGAAGCTAGGGAGGTCCGCAAGGGCTCATTTTAAAGCGCTTCGGGTGTACTATAACAAGCTATAAGGGCGATTGTCTTACTCGAAAATTACGCCGCTGGCGAAGGCCGGAAGTTTCGACATTTTTCGCGATTTCAAACTTTCAATCCAATTTCCTCGCGAACTAAACGACTTAGAAAGGTACGGTTCGGGAGGTCGCGTTCGTGATGGTTTTGAGTCTACTAGCACTGGCAAAAAGACCGGTGCGATTATCGCAATTTTTTTTTTTTGCCGACTTGGGCCGAAAAGTGAAGGAGGGGTGGTATTATTGGCAACTTTCGCGTTTTTCGCCAAAATATTTAAAGTGCGATATCTCCGATACTATAGAAGCTAGGGAGGTCCGCAAGGGCTCATTTTAAAGCGCTTCGGGTGTACTATAACAAGCTATAAGGGCGATTGTCTTACTCGAAAATTACGCCGCTGGCGAAGGCCGGAAATTTGGACATTTTTCGCGATTTCAAACTTTCAATCCAATTTCCTCGCGAACTAAACGACTTAGAACGGTCCGGGAGGTTGCGTTCGTGATGGTTTTGAGTCTACTAACACTGGCAAAAAGACCGGTGCGATTATCGAAATTTTTTTTTTTTTGCCGACTTGGCCGAAAAGTTGAAGGAGGGGTGGTATTATTGGCAACTTTTGCGTTTTTCGCCAAAATATTTAAAGTGCGATATCTCCGATACTATAGAAGCTAGGGAGGTCCGCAAGGGGTCATTTTAAAGCGCTTCGGGTGTACTATAACAAGGTATAGGGCGATTGTCTTACTCGAAAATTACGCCGCTGGCGAAGGCCCGAAAATTTGGACATTTTTCGCGATTTCAAACTTTCAATCCAATTTCCTCGCGAACTAAACGACTTAGAACGGTTCGGGAGGTCGCGTTCGTGATGGTTTTGAGTCTACTAGCACTGGCAAAAAGACCGGTGCGATTATCGAAAATTTTTTTTTTGCCGACTTGGGCCGAAAAGTTGAAGGAGGGGTGGTATTATTGGCAACTTTCGCGTTTTTCGCCAAAATATTTAAAGTGCGATATCTCCGATACTATAGAAGCTAGGGAGGTCCGCAAGGGCTCATTTTAAAGCGCTTCGGGTGTACTATAACAAGCTATAAGGGCGATTGTCTTACTCGAAAATTACGCCGCTGGCGAAGGCCGGAAATTTGGACATTTGTCGCGATTTCAAACTTTCAATCCAATTTCCTCGCGAACTAAACGACTTAGAACGGTTCGGGAGGTCGCGTTCGTGATGGTTTGAGTCTACTAGCACTGGCAAAAAGACCGGTGCGATTATCGAAAATTTTTTTTTTGCCGACTTGGGCCGAAAAGTTGAAGGAGGGGTGGTATTATTGGCAACTTTCGCGTTTTTCGCCAAAATATTTAAAGTGCGATATCTCCGATACTATAGAAGCTAGGGAGGTCCGCAAGGGCTCATTTTAAAGCGCTTCGGGTGTACTATAACAAGCTATAAGGGCGATTGTCTTACTCTAAAATTACGCCGCTGGCGAAGGCCGGAAATTTGGACATTTTTCGCGATTTCAAACTTTCAATCCAATTTCCTCGCGAACTAAACGACTTAGAACGGTTCGGGAGGTCGCGTTCGTGATGGTTTTGAGTCTACTAGCACTGGCAAAAAGACCGGTGCGATTATCGAAAATTTTTTTTTTTTTTTGCCGACTTGGGCCGAAAAGTTGAAGGAGGGGTGGTATTATTGGCAACTTTCGCGTTTTTCGCCAAAATATTTAAAGTGCGATATCTCCGATACTATAGAAGCTAGGGAGGTCCGCAAGGGCTCATTTTAAAGCGCTTCGGGTGTACTATAACAAGCTATAAGGGCGATTGTCTTACTCGAAAATTACGCCGCTGGCGAAGGCCGGAAATTTGGAAATTTTTCGCAATTTCAAACTTTCAATCGAATTTCCTCGCGAACTAAACGACTTAGAACGGTTCGGGAGGTCGCGTTCGTGATGGTTTTGAGTCTACTAGCACTGGCAAAAGGACCGGTGCGATTATCGAAAAATTTTTTTTTTGCCGACTTGGGCCGAAAAGTTGAAGGAAGGGTGGTATTATTGGCAACTTTCGCGTTTTTCGCCAAAATATTTAAAGTGCGATATCTCCGATACTATAGAAGCTAGGGAGGTCCGCAAGGGCTCATTTTAAAGCGCTTCGGGTGTACTATAACAAGCTATAAGGGCGATTGTCTTACGCGAAAATTACGCCGCTGGCGAAGGCCGGAAATTTGGACATTTTTCGCGATTTCAAACTTTCAATCCAATTTCCTCGCGAACTAAACGACTTAGAACGGTTCGGGAGGTCGCGTTCGTGATGGTTTTGAGTCTACTAGCACTGGCAAAAAGACCGGTGCGATTATCGAAATTTTTTTTTTTTGCCGACTTGGGCCGAAAAGTTGAAGGAGGGGTGGTATTATTGGCAACTTTCGCGTTTTTCGCCAAAATATTTAAAGTGCGATATCTCCGATACTATAGAAGCTAGGGAGGTCCGCAAGGGCTCATTTTAAAGCGCTTCGGGTGTACTATAACAAGCTATAAGGGCGATTGTCTTACTCGAAAATTACGCCGCTGGCGAAGGCCCGAAATTTGGACATTTTTCGCGATTTCAAACTTTCAATCCAATTTCCTCGCGAACTAAACGACTTAGAACGGTTCGGGAGGTTGCGTTCGTGATGGTTTTGAGTCTACTAGCACTGGCAAAAAGACCGGTGCGATTATCGAAAATTTTTTTTTGCCGACTTGGGCCGAAAAGTTGAAGGAGGGGTGGTATTATTGGCAACTTTCGCGTTTTTCGCCAAAATATTTAAAGTGCGATATCTCCGATACTATAGAAGCTAGGGAGGTCCGCAAGGGCTCATTTTAAAGCGCTTCGGGTGTACTATAACAAGCTATAAGGGCGATTGTCTTACTCGATAATTACGCCGCTGGCGAAGGCCGGAAATTTGGACATTTTTCGCGATTTCAAACTTTCAATCCAATTTCCTCGAGAACTAAACGACTTAGAACGGTTCGGGAGGTCGCGTTCGTGATGGTTTTGAGTCTACTAGCACTGGCAAAAAGACCGGTGCGATTATCGAATTTTTTTTTTTTTTTTGCCGACTTGGGCCGAAAAGTTGAAGGAGGGGTGGTATTATTGGCAACTTTCGCGTTTTTCGCCAAAATATTTAAAGTGCGATATCTCCGATACTATAGAAGCTAGGGAGGTCCGCAAGGGCTCATTTTAAAGCGCTTCGGGTGTACTATAACAAGCTATAAGGGCGATTGTCTTACTCGAAAATTACGCCGCTGGCGAAGGCCGGAAATTTGGACATTTTTCGCGATTTCAAACTTTCAATCCAATTTCCTCGCGAACTAAACGACTTAGAACGGTCCGGGAGGTTGCGTTCGTGATGGTTTTGAGTCTACTAGCACTGGCAAAAAGACCGGTGCGATTATCGAAAATTTTTTTTTTTTTTTGCCGACTTGGGCCGAAAAGTTGAAGGAGGGGTGGTATTATTGGCAACTTTCGCGTTTTTCGCCAAAATATTTAAAGTGCGATATCTCCGATACTATAGAAGCTAGGGAGGTCCGCAAGGGCTCATTTTAAAGCGCTTCGGGTGTACTATAACAAGCTATAAGGGCGATTGTCTTACTCGAAAATTACGCCGCTGGCGAAGGCCGGAAATTTGGACATTTTTCGCGATTTCAAACTTTCAATCCAATTTCCTCGTGAACTAAACGACTTAGAACGGTTCGGGAGGTCGCGTTCGTGATGGTTTTGAGTCTACTAGCACTGGCAAAAAGACCGGTGCGATTATCGAAAATTTTTTTTTTGCCGACTTGGGCCGAAAAGTTGAAGGAGGGGTGGTATTATTGGCAACTTTCGCGTTTTTCGCCAAAATATTTAAAGTGCGATATCTCCGATACTATAGAAGCTAGAGAGGTCGGCAAGGGCTCATTTTAAAGCGCTTCGGGTGTACTATAACAAGCTATAAGGGCGATTGTCTTACTCGAAAATTACACCGCTGGCGAAGGCCGGAAATTTGGACATTTTTCGGGATTTCAAACTTTCAATCCAATTTCCTCGCGAACTAAACGACTTAGAACGGTTCGGGAGGTCGCGTTCGTGATGGTTTTGAGTCTACTAGCACTGGCAAAAAGACCGGTGCGATTATCGAAATTTTTTTTTTGCCGGCTTGGGCCGAAAAGTTGAAGGAGGGGTGGTATTATTGGCAACTTTCGCGTTTTTCGCCAAAATATTTAAAGTGCGATATCTCCGATACTATAGAAGCTAGGGAGGTCCGCAAGGGCTCATTTTAAAGCGCTTCGGGTGTACTATAACAAGCTATAAGGGCGATTGTCTTACTCGAAAATTACGCCGCTGGCGAAGGCCGGAAATTTGGACATTTTTCGCGATTTCAAACTTTCAATCCAATTTCCTCGCGAACTAAACGACTTAGAACGGTTCGGGAGGTCGCGTTCGTGATGGTTTTTAGTCTACTAGCACTTGCAAAAAGTCCGGTGCGATTTTCGAATTTTTTTTTTTTTGCCGACTTGGGCCGAAAAGTTGAAGGAGGGGTGGTATTATTGGCAACTTTCGCGTTTTTCGCCAAAATATTTAAAGTGCGATATCTCCGATACTATAGAAGCTAGGGAGGTCCGCAAGGGCTCATTTTAAAGCGCTTCGGGTGTACTATAACAAGCTATAAGGGCGATTGTCATCGAAAATTACGCCGCTGGCGAAGGCCGGAAATTTGGCCATTTTTCGCGATTTCAAACTTTCAATCAAAATTCCTCGCGAACTAAACGACTTAGAACGGTTCGGGAGGTCGCGTTCGTGATGGTTTTGAGTCTACTAGCACTGGCAAAAAGACCGGTGCGATTATCGAAAATTTTTTTTTTTTTTGCCGACTTGGGCCGAAAAGTTGAAGGAGGGGTGGTATTATTGGCAACTTTCGCGTTTTTCGCCAAAATATTTAAAGTGCGATATCTCCGATACTATAGAAGCTAGGGAGGTCCGCAAGGGCTCATTTTACAGCGCTTCGGGTGTACTATAACAAGCTATAAGGGCGATTGTCTTACTCGAAAATTACGCCGCTGGCGAAGGCCGGAAATTTGGACATTTTTCGCGATTTCAAACTTTCAATCCAATTTCCTCGCGAACTAAACGACTTAGAACGGTCCGGGAGGTTGCGTTCGTGATGGTTTTGAGTCTACTAGCACTGGCAAAAAGACCGGTGCGATTATCGAAAATTTTTTTTTTGCCGACTTGGGCCGAAAAGTTGAAGGAGGGGTGGTATTATTGGCAACTTTCGCGTTTTTCGCCAAAATATTTAAAGTGCGATATCTCCGATACTATAGGCCGAAAAGTTGAAGGAGGGGTGGTATTATTGGCAACTTTCGCGTTTTTCGCCAAAATATTTAAAGTGCGATATCTCCGATACTATAGAAGCTAGGGAGGTCCGCAAGGGTTCTTTTTAAAGCGCTTCGGGTGTACTATAACAAGCTATAAGGGCGATTGTCTTACTCGAAAATTACGCCGCTGGCGAAGGCCGGAAATTTGGACATTTTTCGCGATTTCAAACTTTCAATCCAATTTCCTCGCGAACTAAACGACTTAGAACGGTCCGGGAGGTTGCGTTCGTGATGGTTTTGAGTCTACTAGCACTGGCAAAAAGACCGGTGCGATTATCGAAAATTTTTTTTTTTTGCCGACTTGGGCCGAAAAGTTGAAGGAGGGGTGGTATTATTGGCAACTTTCGCGTTTTTCGCCAAAATATTTAAAGTGCGATATCTCCGATACTATAGAAGCTAGGGAGGTCCGCAAGGGCTCATTTTAAAGCGCTTCGGGTGTACTATAACAAGCTATAAGGGCGATTGTCTTACTCGAAAATTACGCCGCTGGCGAAGGCCGGAAATTTGGACATTTGTGGCGATTTCAAACTTTCAATCCAATTTCCTCGCGAACTAAACGACTTAGAACGGTTCGGGAGGTCGCGTTCGTGATGGTTTTGAGTCTACTAGCACTGGCAAAAAGACCGGTGCGATTATCGAAAATTTTTTTTTTTGCCGACTTGGGCCGAAAAGTTGAAGGAGGGGTGGTATTATTGGCAACTTTCGCGTTTTTCGCCAAAATATTTAAAGTGCGATATCTCCGATACTATAGAAGCTAGGGAGGTCCGCAAGGGCTCATTTTAAAGCGCTTCGGGTGTACTATAACAAGCTATAAGGGCGATTGTCTTACTCGAAAATTACGCCGCTGGCGAAGGCCGGAAATTTGGACATTTTTCGCGATTTCAAACTTTCAATCCAATTTCCTCGCGAACTAAACGACTTAGAACGGTCCGGGAGGTTGCGTTCGTGATGGTTTTGAGTCTACTAGCACTGGCAAAAAGACCGGTGCGATTATCGAAAATTTTTTTTTTGCCGACTTGGGCCGAAAAGTTGAAGGAGGGGTGGTATTATTGGCAACTTTCGCGTTTTTCGCCAAAATATTTAAAGTGCGATATCTCCGATACTATAGAAGCTAGGGAGGTCCGCAAGGGCTCATTTTAAAGCGCTTCGGGTGTACTATAACAAGCTATAAGGGCGATTGTCTTACTCGAAAATTACGCCGCTGGCGAAGGCCGGAAATTTGGACATTTGTCGCGATTTCAAACTTTCAATCCAATTTCCTCGCGAACTAAACGACTTAGAACGGTTCGGGAGGTCGCGTTCGTGATGGTTTTGAGTCTACTAGCACTGGCAAAAAGACCGGTGCGATTATCGAAAATTTTTTTTTGCCGACTTGGGCCGAAAAGTTGAAGGAGGGGTGGTATTATTATTGGCAACTTTCGCGTTTTTCGCCAAAATATTTAAAGTGCGATATCTCCGATACTATAGAAGCTAGGGAGGTCCGCAAGGGCTCATTTTAAAGCGCTTCGGGTGTACTATAACAAGCTATAAGGGCGATTGTCTTACTCGAAAATTACGCCGCTGGCGAAGGCCGGAAATTTGGACATTTGTCGCGATTTCAAACTTTCAATCCAATTTCCTCGCGAACTAAACGACTTAGAACGGTTCGGGAGGTTGCGTTCGTGATGGTTTTGAGTCTACTAGCACTGGCAAAAAGACCGGTGCGATTATCGAAAATTTTTTTTTTTGCCGACTTGGGCCGAAAAGTTGAAGGAGGGGTGGTATTATTGGCAACTTTCGCGTTTTTCGCCAAAATATTTAAAGTGCGATATCTCCGATACTATAGAAGCTAGGGAGGTCCGCAAGGGCTCATTTTAAAGCGCTTCGGGTGTACTATAACAAGCTATAAGGGCGGCGATTGTCTTACTCGAAAATTACGCCGCTGGCGAAGGCCGGAAATTTGGACATTTGTGGCGATTTCAAACTTTCAATCCAATTTCCTCGCGAACTAAACGACTTAGAACGGTTCGGGAGGTTGCGTTTGTGATGGTTTTGAGTCTACTAGCACTGGCAAAAAGACCGGTGCGATTATCGAAAAATTTTTTTTTTGCCAACTTGGGCCGAAAAGTTGAAGGAGGGGTGGTATTATTGGCAGCTTTCGCGTTTTTCGCCAAAATTTTTAAAGTGCGATATCTCCGATACTATAGAAGCTAGAGAGGTCCGCAAGGGCTCATTTTAAAGCGCTTCGGGTGTACTATAACAAGCTATAAGGGCGATTGTCTAAGGCCGCTGGCGAAGGCCGGAAATTTGGACATTTTTCGCGATTTCAAACTTTCAATCCAATTTCCTCGCGAACTAAACGACTTAGAACGGTCCGGGAGGTTGCGTTCGTGATGGTTTTGAGTCTACTAGCACTGGCAAAAAGACCGGTGCGATTATCGAAAATTTTTTTTTTGCCGACTTGGGCCGAAAAGTTGAAGGAGGGGTGGTATTATTGGCAACTTTCGCGTTTTTCGCCAAAATATTTAAAGTGCGATATCTCCGATACTATAGAAGCTAGGGAGGCCCGCAAGGGCTCATTTTAAAGCGCTTCGGGTGTACTATAACAGGCTATAAGGGCGATTGTCTTACTCGAAAATTACGCCGCTGGCGAAGGCCGGAAATTTGGACATTTTTCGCGATTTCAAACTTTCAATCCAATTTCCTCGCGAACTAAACGACTTAGAACGGTCCGGGAGGTTGCGTTCGTGATGGTTTTGAGTCTACTAGCACTGGCAAAATGACCGGTGCGATTACCGAAAATTTTTTTTTGCCGACTTGGGCCGAAAAGTTGAAGGAGGGGTGGTATTATTGGCAACTTTCGCGTTTTTCGCCAAAATCTTTAAAGTGCGATATCTCCGATACTATAGAAGCTAGGGAGTCCGCACGGGCTCATTTTAAAGCGCTTCGGGTGTACTATAACAAGCTATAAGGGCGATCGTCTTACTCGAAAATTACGCCGCTGGCGAAGGCCGGAAGTTTGGACATTTTTCGCGATTTCAAACTTTCAATCCAATTTCCTCGCGAACTAAGCGACTTAGAACGGTCCGGGAGGTTGCGTTCGTGATGGTTTTGAGTCTACTAGCACTGGCAAAAAGACCGGTGCGATTATCGAAAAATTTTTTTTTTGCCGACTTGGGCCGAAAAGTTGAAGGAGGGGTGGTATTATTGGCAACTTTCGCGTTTTTCGCCAAAAATATTTAAAGTGCGATATCTCCGATACTATAGAAGCTAGGGAGGTCCGCAAGGGCTCATTTTAAAGCGCTTCGGGTGTACTATAACAAGCTATAAGGGCGATTGTCTTACTCGAAAATTACGCCGCTGGTGAAGGCCGGAAATTTGGACATTTTTCGCGATTTCAAACTTTCAATCCAATTTCCTCGCGAACTAAACGACTTAGAACGGTTCGGGAGGTCGCGTTCGTGATGGTTTTGAGTCTACTAGCACTGGCAAAAAGACCGGTGCGATTATCGAAAAATTTTTTTTTTGCCGACTTGGGCCGAAAAGTTGAAGGAGGGGTGGTATTATTGGCAACTTTCGCGTTTTTCGCAAAATATTTAAAGTGCGATATCTCCGATACTATAGACGCTAGGGAGGTCCGCAAGGGCTCATTTTAAAGCGCTTCGGGTGTACTATAACCAGCTGTAAGGGCGATAGTCTTACTCGAAAATTACGCCGCTGGCGAAGGCCGGAAATTTGGACATTTGTGGCGATTTCAAACTTTCAATCCAATTTCCTCGCGAACTAAACGACTTAGAACGGTTCGGGAGGTCGCGTTCGTGATGGTTTTGAGTCTACTAGCACTGGCAAAAAGACCGGTGCGATTATCGAAAAATTTTTTTTTGCCGACTTTGGCCGAAAAGTTGAAGGAGGGGTGGTATTATTGGCAACTTTCGCGTTTTTCGCCAAAATATTTAAAGTGCGATATCTCCGATACTATAGAAGCTAGGGGGGTCCGCAAGGGCTCATTTTAAAGCGCTTCGGGTGTACTATAACAAGCTATAAGGGCGATTGTCTTACTCGAAAATTACGCCGCTGGCGAAGGCCGGAAATTTGGACATTTTTCGCGATTTCAAACTTTCAATCCAATTTCCTCGCGAACTAAACGACTTAGAACGGTCCGGGAGGTTGCGTTCGTGATGGTTTTGAGTCTACTAGCACTGGCAAAAAGACCGGTGCGATTATCGAAAATTTTTTTTGCCGACTTGGGCCGAAAAGTTGAAGGAGGGGTGGTATTATTGGCAACTTTCGCGTTTTTCGCCAAAATATTTAAAGTGCGATATCTCCGATACTATAGAAGCTAGGGAGGTCCGCAAGGGCTCATTTTAAAGCGCTTCGGGTGTACTATAACAAGCTATAAGGGCGATTGTCTTACTCGAAAATTACGCCGCTGGCGAAGGCCGGAAATTTGGACATTTTTCGCGATTTCAAACTTTCAATCCAATTTCCTCGCGAACTAAACGACTTAGAACGGTCCGGGAGGTTGCGTTCGTGATGGTTTTGAGTCTACTAGCACTGGCAAAAAGACCGGTGCGATTATCGAAAATTTTTTTTTTTTGCCGACTTGGGCCGAAAAGTTGAAGGAGGGGTGGTATTATTGGCAACTTTCGCGTTTTTCGCCAAAATATTTAAAGTGCGATATCTCCGATACTATAGAAGCTAGGGAGGTCCGCAAGGGCTCATTTTAAAGCGCTTCGGGTGTACTATAACAAGCTATAAGGGCGATTGTCTTACTCGAAAATTACGCCGCTGGCGAAGGCCGGAAATTTGGACATTTTTCGCGATTTCAAACTTTCAATCCAATTTCCTCGCGAACTAAACGACTTAGAACGGTCCGGGAGGTTGCGTTCGTGATGGTTTTGAGTCTACTAGCACTGGCAAAAAGACCGGTGCGATTATCGAAAATTTTTTTTTGCCGACTTGGGCCGAAAAGTTGAAGGAGGGGTGGTATTATTGGCAACTTTCGCGTTTTTCGCCAAAATATTTAAAGTGCGATATCTCCGATACTATAGAAGCTAGGGAGGTCCGCAAGGGCTCATTTTAAAGCGCTTCGGGTGTACTATAACAAGCTATAAGGGCGATTGTCTTACTCGAAAATTACGCCGCTGGCGAAGGCCGGAAATTTGGACATTTTTCGCGATTTCAAACTTTCAATCCAATTTCCTCGCGAACTAAACGACTTAGAACGGTCCGGGAGGTTGCGTTCGTGATGGTTTTGAGTCTACTAGCACTGGCAAAAAGACCGGTGCGATTATCGAAAATTTTTTTTTGCCGACTTGGGCCGAAAAGTTGAAGGAGGGGTGGTATTATTGGCAACTTTCGCGTTTTTCGCCAAAATATTTAAAGTGCGATATCTCCGATACTATAGAAGCTAGGGAGGTCCGCAAGGGCTCATTTTAAAGCGCTTCGGGTGTACTATAACAAGCTATAAGGGCGATTGTCTTACTCGAAAATTACGCCGCTGGCGAAGGCCGGAAATTTGGACATTTTTCGCGATTTCAAACTTTCAATCCAATTTCCTCGCGAACTAAACGACTTAGAACGGTCCGGGAGGTTGCGTTCGTGATGGTTTTGAGTCTACTAGCACTGGCAAAAAGACCGGTGCGATTATCGAAAATTTTTTTTTTGCCGACTTGGGCCGAAAAGTTGAAGGAGGGGTGGTATTATTGGCAACTTTCGCGTTTTTCGCCAAAATATTTAAAGTGCGATATCTCCGATACTATAGAAGCTAGGGAGGTCCGCAAGGGCTCATTTTAAAGCGCTTCGGGTGTACTATAACAAGCTATAAGGGCGATTGTCTTACTCGAAAATTACGCCGCTGGCGAAGGCCGGAAATTTGGACATTTTTCGCGATTTCAAACTTTCAATCCAATTTCCTCGCGAACTAAACGACTTAGAACGGTCCGGGAGGTTGCGTTCGTGATGGTTTTGAGTCTACTAGCACTGGCAAAAAGACCGGTGCGATTATCGAAAATTTTTTTTTTGCCGACTTGGGCCGAAAAGTTGAAGGAGGGGTGGTATTATTGGCAACTTTCGCGTTTTTCGCCAAAATATTTAAAGTGCGATATCTCCGATACTATAGAAGCTAGGGAGGTCCGCAAGGGCTCATTTTAAAGCGCTTCGGGTGTACTATAACAAGCTATAAGGGCGATTGTCTTACTCGAAAATTACGCCGCTGGCGAAGGCCGGAAATTTGGACATTTTTCGCGATTTCAAACTTTCAATCCAATTTCCTCGCGAACTAAACGACTTAGAACGGTCCGGGAGGTTGCGTTCGTGATGGTTTTGAGTCTACTAGCACTGGCAAAAAGACCGGTGCGATTATCGAAAATTTTTTTTTTGCCGACTTGGGCCGAAAAGTTGAAGGAGGGGTGGTATTATTGGCAACTTTCGCGTTTTTCGCCAAAATATTTAAAGTGCGATATCTCCGATACTATAGAAGCTAGGGAGGTCCGCAAGGGCTCATTTTAAAGCGCTTCGGGTGTACTATAACAAGCTATAAGGGCGATTGTCTTACTCGAAAATTACGCCGCTGGCGAAGGCCGGAAATTTGGACATTTTTCGCGATTTCAAACTTTCAATCCAATTTCCTCGCGAACTAAACGACTTAGAACGGTCCGGGAGGTTGCGTTCGTGATGGTTTTGAGTCTACTAGCACTGGCAAAAAGACCGGTGCGATTATCGAATTTTTTTTTTTGCCGACTTGGGCCGAAAAGTTGAAGGAGGGGTGGTATTATTGGCAACTTTCGCGTTTTTCGCCAAAATATTTAAAGTGCGATATCTCCTATACTATAGAAGCTAGGGAGGTCCGCAAGGGCTCATTTTAAAGCGCTTCGGGTGTACTATAACAAGCTATAAGGGCGATTGTCTTACTCGAAAATTACGCCGCTGGCGAAGGCCGGAAATTTGGACATTTTTCGCGATTTCAAACTTTCAATCCAATTTCCTCGCGAACTAAACGACTTAGAACGGTCCGGGAGGTTGCGTTCGTGATGGTTTTGAGTCTACTAGCACTGGCAAAAAGACCGGTGCGATTATCGAAAATTTTTTTTTTGCCGACTTGGGCCGAAAAGTTGAAGGAGGGGTGGTATTATTGGCAACTTTCGCGTTTTTCGCCAAAATATTTAAAGTGCGATATCTCCGATACTATAGAAGCTAGGGAGGTCCGCAAGGGCTCATTTTAAAGCGCTTCGGGTGTACTATAACAAGCTATAAGGGCGATTGTCTTACTCGAAAATTACGCCGCTGGCGAAGGCCGGAAATTTGGACATTTTTCGCGATTTCAAACTTTCAATCCAATTTCCTCGCGAACTAAACGACTTAGAACGGTCCGGGAGGTTGCGTTCGTGATGGTTTTGAGTCTACTAGCACTGGCAAAAAGACCGGTGCGATTATCGAAAATTTTTTTTTTTGCCGACTTGGGCCGAAAAGTTGAAGGAGGGGTGGTATTATTGGCAACTTTCGCGTTTTTCGCCAAAAATTTTAAAGTGCGATATCTCCGATACTATAGAAGCTAGGGAGGTCCGCAAGGGCTCATTTTAAAGCGCTTCGGGTGTACTATAACAGCTATAAGGGCGATTGTCTTACTCGAAAATTACGCCGCTGGCGAAGGCCGGAAATTTGGACATTTTTCGCGATTTCAAACTTTCAATCCAATTTCCTCGCGAACTAAACGACTTAGAACGGTCCGGGAGGTTGCGTTCGTGATGGTTTTGAGTCTACTAGCACTGGCAAAAAGACCGGTGCGATTATCGAAAATTTTTTTTTTGCCGACTTGGGCCGAAAAGTTGAAGGAGGGGTGGTATTATTGGCAACTTTCGCGTTTTTCGCCAAAATATTTAAAGTGCGATATCTCCGATACTATAGAAGCTAGGGAGGTCCGCAAGGGCTCATTTTAAAGCGCTTCGGGTGTACTATAACAAGCTATAAGGGCGATTGTCTTACTCGAAAATTACGCCGCTGGCGAAGGCCGGAAATTTGGACATTTTTCGCGATTTCAAACTTTCAATCCAATTTCCTCGCGAACTAAACGACTTAGAACGGTCCGGGAGGTTGCGTTCGTGATGGTTTTGAGTCTACTAGCACTGGCAAAAAGACCGGTGCGATTATCGAAAATTTTTTTTTTGCCGACTTGGGCCGAAAAGTTGAAGGAGGGGTGGTATTATTGGCAACTTTCGCGTTTTTCGCCAAAATATTTAAAGTGCGATATCTCCGATACTATAGAAGCTAGGGAGGTCCGCAAGGGCTCATTTTAAAGCGAATAGAACGGGAGGTTGCGTTCGTGATGGTTTTGAGTCTACTAGCACTGGCAAAAAGACCGGTGCGATTATCGAAAATTTTTTTGTTGCCGACTTGGGCCGAAAAGTTGAAGGAGGGGTGGTATTATTGGCAACTTTCGCGTTTTTCGCCAAAATATTTAAAGTGCGATATCTCCGATACTATCAAGCTAGGGAGGGCGATTAAAGCGTCTTACTCGAAAATTAAGGGCGCTGTCTTACTCGAAAATTACGCCGCTGGCGAAGGCCGGAAATTTGGACATTTTTCGCGATTTCAAACTTTCAATCCAATTTCCTCGCGAACTAAACGACTTAGAACGGTTCGGGAGGTTGCGTTCGTGATGGTTTTGAGTCTACTAGCACTGGCAAAAAGACCGGTGCGATTATCGAAAATTTTTTTTTTGCCGACTTGGGCCGAAAAGTTGAAGGAGGGGTGGTATTATTGGCAACTTTCGCGTTTTTCGCCAAAATATTTAAAGTGCGATATCTCCGATACTATAGAAGCTAGGGAGGTCCGCAAGGGCTCATTTTAAAGCGCTTCGGGTGTACTATAACAAGCTATAAGGGCGATTGTCTTACTCGAAAATTACGCCGCTGGCGAAGGCCGGAAATTTGGACATTTTTCGCGATTTCAAACTTTCAATCCAATTTCCTCGCGAACTAAACGACTTAGAACGGTCCGGGAGGTTGCGTTCGTGATGGTTTTGAGTCTACTAGCACTGGCAAAAAGACCGGTGCGATTATCGAAAATTTTTTTTTTGCCGACTTGGGCCGAAAAGTTGAAGGAGGGGTGGTATTATTGGCAACTTTCGCGTTTTTCGCCAAAATATTTAAAGTGCGATATCTCCGATACGATAGAAGCTAGGGAGGACCGCAAGGGCTCATATTAAAGCGCTTCGGGTGTACTATAACAAGCTATAAGGGCGATTGTCTTACTCGAAAATTACGCCGCTGGCGAAGGCCGGAAATTTGGACATTTTTCGCGATTTCAAACTTTCAATCCAATTTCCTCGCGAACTAAACGACTTAGAACGGTCCGGGAGGTTGCGTTCGTGATGGTTTTGAGTCTACTAGCACTGGCAAAAAGACCGGTGCGATTATCGAAAATTTTTTTTTTGCCGACTTGGGCCGAAAAGTTGAAGGAGGGGTGGTATTATTGGCAACTTTCGCGTTTTTCGCCAAAATATTTAAAGTGCGATATCTCCGATACTATAGAAGCTAGGGAGGTCCGCAAGGGCTCATTTTAAAGCGCTTCGGGTGTACTATAACAAGCTATAAGGGCGATTGTCTTACTCGAAAATTACGCCGCTGGCGAAGGCCGGAAATTTGGACATTTTTCGCGATTTCAAACTTTCAATCCAATTTCCTCGCGAACTAAACGACTTAGAACGGTCCGGGAGGTTGCGTTCGTGATGGTTTTGAGTCTACTAGCACTGGCAAAAAGACCGGTGCGATTATCGAAAATTTTTTTTTTGCCGACTTGGGCCGAAAAGTTGAAGGAGGGGTGGTATTATTGGCAACTTTCGCGTTTTTCGCCAAAATATTTAAAGTGCGATATCTCCGATACTATAGAAGCTAGGGAGGTCCGCAAGGGCTCATTTTAAAGCGCTTCGGGTGTACTATAACAAGCTATAAGGGCGATTGTCTTACTCGAAAATTACGCCGCTGGCGAAGGCCGGAAATTTGGACATTTTTCGCGATTTCAAACTTTCAATCCAATTTCCTCGCGAACTAAACGACTTAGAACGGTCCGGGAGGTTGCGTTCGTGATGGTTTTGAGTCTACTAGCACTGGCAAAAAGACCGGTGCGATTATCGAAAATTTTTTTTTTGCCGACTTGGGCCGAAAAGTTGAAGGAGGGGTGGTATTATTGGCAACTTTCGCGTTTTTCGCCAAAATATTTAAAGTGCGATATCTCCGATACTATAGAAGCTAGGGAGGTCCGCAAGGGCTCATTTTAAAGCGCTTCGGGTGTACTATAACAAGCTATAAGGGCGATTGTCTTACTCGAAAATTACGCCGCTGGCGAAGGCCGGAAATTTGGACATTTTTCGCGATTTCAAACTTTCAATCCAATTTCCTCGCGAACTAAACGACTTAGAACGGTCCGGGAGGTTGCGTTCGTGATGGTTTTGAGTCTACTAGCACTGGCAAAAAGACCGGTGCGATTATCGAAAATTTTTTTTTTGCCGACTTGGGCCGAAAAGTTGAAGGAGGGGTGGTATTATTGGCAACTTTCGCGTTTTTCGCCAAAATATTTAAAGTGCGATATCTCCGATACTATAGAAGCTAGGGAGGTCCGCAAGGGCTCATTTTACAGCGCTTCGGGTGTACTATAACAAGCTATAAGGGCGATTGTCTTACTCGAAAATTACGCCGCTGGCGAAGGCCGGAAATTTGGACATTTTTCGCGATTTCAAACTTTCAATCCAATTTCCTCGCGAACTAAACGACTTAGAACGGTCCGGGAGGTTGCGTTCGTGATGGTTTTGAGTCTACTAGCACTGGCAAAAAGACCGGTGCGATTATCGAAAATTTTTTTTTTTTGCCGACTTGGGCCGAAAAGTTGAAGGTGCGGTGGTAGTATTGGCAACTTTCGCGTTTTTCGCCAAAATATTTAAAGTGCGATATCTCCGATACTATAGAAGCTAGGGAGGTCCGCAAGGGCTCATTTTAAAGCGCTTCGGGTGTACTATAACAAGCTATAAGGGCGATTGTCTTACTCGAAAATTACGCCGCTGGCGAAGGCCGGAAATTTGGACATTTTTCGCGATTTCAAACTTTCAATCCAATTTCCTCGCGAACTAAACGACTTAGAACGGTCCGGGAGGTTGCGTTCGTGATGGTTTTGAGTCTACTAGCACTGGCAAAAAGACCGGTGCGATTATCGAAAATTTTTTTTTTGCCGACTTGGGCCGAAAAGTTGAAGGAGGGGTGGTATTATTGGCAACTTTCGCGTTTTTCGCCAAAATATTTAAAGTGCGATATCTCCGATACTATAAGCGCTTCGGGTGTACTATAACAGGCTATAAGGGCGATTGTCTTACTCGAAAATTACGCCGCTGGCGAAGGCCGGAAATTTGGACATTTTTCGCGATTTCAAACTTTCAATCCAATTTCCTCGCGAACTAAACGACTTAGAACGGTTCGGGAGGTTGCGTTCGTGATGGTTTTGAGTCTACTAGCACTGGCAAAAAGACCGGTGCGATTATCGAAAATTTTTTTTTTGCCGACTTGGGCCGAAAAGTTGAAGGAGGGGTGGTATTATTGGCAACTTTCGCGTTTTTCGCCAAAATATTTAAAGTGCGATATCTCCGATACTATAGAAGCTAGGGAGGTCCGCAAGGGCTCATTTTAAAGCGCTTCGGGTGTACTATAACAGGCTATAAGGGCGATTGTCTTACTCGAAAATTACGCCGCTGGCGAAGGCCGGAAATTTGGACATTTTTCGCGATTTCAAACTTTCAATCCAATTTCCTCGCGAACTAAACGACTTAGAACGGTCCGGGAGGTTGCGTTCGTGATGGTTTTGAGTCTACTAGCACTGGCAAAAAGACCGGTGCGATTATCGAAAATTTTTTTTTTGCCGACTTGGGCCGAAAAGTTGAAGGAGGGGTGGTATTATTGGCAACTTTCGCGTTTTTCGCCAAAATATTTAAAGTGCGATATCTCCGATACTATAGAAGCTAGGGAGGTCCGCAAGGGCTCATTTTAAAGCGCTTCGGGTGTACTATAACAAGGCTATAAGGGCGATTGTCTTACTCGAAAATTACGCCGCTGGCGAAGGCCGGAAATTTGGACATTTTTCGCGATTTCAAACTTTCAATCCAATTTCCTCGCGAACTAAACGACTTAGAACGGTCCGGGAGGTTGCGTTCGTGATGGTTTTGAGTCTACTAGCACTGGCAAAAAGACCGGTGCGATTATCGAAAATTTTTTTTTTGCCGACTTGGGCCGAAAAGTTGAAGGAGGGGTGGTATTATTGGCAACTTTCGCGTTTTTCGCCAAAATATTTAAAGTGCGATATCTCCGATACTATAGAAGCTAGGGAGGTCCGCAAGGGCTCATTTTAAAGCGCTTCGGGTGTACTATAACAAGCTATAAGGGCGATTGTCTTACTCGAAAATTACGCCGCTGGCGAAGGCCGGAAATTTGGACATTTTTCGCGATTTCAAACTTTCAATCCAATTTCCTCGCGAACTAAACGACTTAGAACGGTCCGGGAGGTTGCGTTCGTGATGGTTTTGAGTCTACTAGCACTGGCAAAAAGACCGGTGCGATTATCGAAAATTTTTTTTTTGCCGACTTGGGCCGAAAAGTTGAAGGAGGGGTGGTATTATTGGCAACTTTCGCGTTTTTCGCCAAAATATTTAAAGTGCGATATCTCCGATACTATAGAAGCTAGGGAGGTCCGCAAGGGCTCATTTTAAAGCGCTTCGGGTGTACTATAACAGGCTATAAGGGCGATTGTCTTACTCGAAAATTACGCCGCTGGCGAAGGCCGGAAATTTGGACATTTTTCGCGATTTCAAACTTTCAATCCAATTTCCTCGCGAACTAAACGACTTAGAACGGTCCGGGAGGTTGCGTTCGTGATGGTTTTGAGTCTACTAGCACTGGCAAAAAGACCGGTGCGATTATCGAAAATTTTTTTTTTTGCCGACTTGGGCCGAAAAGTTGAAGGAGGGGTGGTATTATTGGCAACTTTCGCGTTTTTCGCCAAAATATTTAAAGTGCGATATCTCCGATACTATAGAAGCTAGGGAGGTCCGCAAGGGCTCATTTTAAAGCGCTTCGGGTGTACTATAACAAGCTATAAGGGCGATTGTCTTACTCGAAAATTACGCCGCTGGCGAAGGCCGGAAATTTGGACATTTTTCGCGATTTCAAACTTTCAATCCAATTTCCTCGCGAACTAAACGACTTAGAACGGTCCGGGAGGTTGCGTTCGTGATGGTTTTGAGTCTACTAGCACTGGCAAAAAGACCGGTGCGATTATCGAAAATTTTTTTTTTTTTGCCGACTTGGGCCGAAAAGTTGAAGGAGGGGTGGTATTATTGGCAACTTTCGCGTTTTTCGCCAAAATATTTAAAGTGCGATATCTCCGATACTATAGAAGCTAGGGAGGTCCGCAAGGGCTCATTTTAAAGCGCTTCGGGTGTACTATAACAAGCTATAAGGGCGATTGTCTTACTCGAAAATTACGCCGCTGGCGAAGGCCGGAAATTTGGACATTTTTCGCGATTTCAAACTTTCAATCCAATTTCCTCGCGAACTAAACGACTTAGAACGGTCCGGGAGGTTGCGTTCGTGATGGTTTTGAGTCTACTAGCACTGGCAAAAAGACCGGTGCGATTATCGAAAATTTTTTTTTTGCCGACTTGGGCCGAAAAGTTGAAGGAGGGGTGGTATTATTGGCAACTTTCGCGTTTTTCGCCAAAATATTTAAAGTGCGATATCTCCGATACTATAGAAGCTAGGGAGGTCCGCAAGGGCTCATTTTGAAGCGCTTCGGGTGTACTATAACAAGCTATAAGGGCGATTGTCTTACTCGAAAATTACGCCGCTGGCGAAGGCCGGAAATTTGGACATTTTTCGCGATTTCAAACTTTCAATCCAATTTCCTCGCGAACTAAACGACTTAGAACGGTCCGGGAGGTTGCGTTCGTGATGGTTTTGAGTCTACTAGCACTGGCAAAAAGACCGGTGCGATTATCGAAAATTTTTTTTTTGCCGACTTGGGCCGAAAAGTTGAAGGAGGGGTGGTATTATTGGCAACTTTCGCGTTTTTCGCCAAAATATTTAAAGTGCGATATCTCCGATACTATAGAAGCTAGGGAGGTCCGCAAGGGCTCATTTTAAAGCGCTTCGGGTGTACTATAACAAGCTATAAGGGCGATTGTCTTACTCGAAAATTACGCCGCTGGCGAAGGCCGGAAATTTGGACATTTTTCGCGATTTCAAACTTTCAATCCAATTTCCTCGCGAACTAAACGACTTAGAACGGTCCGGGAGGTTGCGTTCGTGATGGTTTTGAGTCTACTAGCACTGGCAAAAAGACCGGTGCGATTATCGAAAATTTTTTTTTTGCCGACTTGGGCCGAAAAGTTGAAGGAGGGGTGGTATTATTGGCAACTTTCGCGTTTTTCGCCAAAATATTTAAAGTGCGATATCTCCGATACTATAGAAGCTAGGGAGGTCCGCAAGGGCTCATTTTAAAGCGCTTCGGGTGTACTATAACAAGCTATAAGGGCGATTGTCTTACTCGAAAATTACGCCGCTGGCGAAGGCCGGAAATTTGGACATTTTTCGCGATTTCAAACTTTCAATCCAATTTCCTCGCGAACTAAACGACTTAGAACGGTCCGGGAGGTTGCGTTCGTGATGGTTTTGAGTCTACTAGCACTGGCAAAAAGACCGGTGCGATTATCGAAAATTTTTTTTTTGCCGACTTGGGCCGAAAAGTTGAAGGAGGGGTGGTATTATTGGCAACTTTCGCGTTTTTCGCCAAAATATTTAAAGTGCGATATCTCCGATACTATAGAAGCTAGGGAGGTCCGCAAGGGCTCATTTTAAAGCGCTTCGGGTGTACTATAACAAGCTATAAGGGCGATTGTCTTACTCGAAAATTACGCCGCTGGCGAAGGCCGGAAATTTGGACATTTTTCGCAATTTCAAACTTTTAATCCAATTTCCTCGCGAACTAAACGACTTAGAACGGTTCGGGAGGTTGCGTTCGTGATGGTTTTGAGTCTACTAGCACTGGCAAAAAGACCGGTGCGATTATCGAAAATTTTTTTTTTGCCGACTTGGGCCGAAAAGTTGAAGGAGGGGTGGTATTATTGGCAACTTTCGCGTTTTTCGCCAAAATATTTAAAGTGCGATATCTCCGATACTATAGAAGCTAGGGAGGTCCGCAAGGGCTCATTTTAAAGCGCTTCGGGTGTACTATAACAAGCTATAAGGGCGATTGTCTTACTCGAAAATTACGCCGCTGGCGAAGGCCGGAAATTTGGACATTTTTCGCGATTTCAAACTTTCAATCCAATTTCCTCGCGAACTAAACGACTTAGAACGGTCCGGGAGGTTGCGTTCGTGATGGTTTTGAGTCTACTAGCACTGGCAAAAAGACCGGTGCGATTATCGAAAATTTTTTTTTTGCCGACTTGGGCCGAAAAGTTGAAGGAGGGGTGGTATTATTGGCAACTTTCGCGTTTTTCGCCAAAATATTTAAAGTGCGATATCTCCGATACTATAGAAGCTAGGGAGGTCCGCAAGGGCTCATTTTAAAGCGCTTCGGGTGTACTATAACAAGCTATAAGGGCGATTGTCTTACTCGAAAATTACGCCGCTGGCGAAGGCCGGAAGTTTGGACATTTTTCGATATTTCAAACTTTCAATCCAATTTCCTCGCGAACTAAACGACTTAGAACGGTTCGGGAGGTTGCGTTCGTGATGGTTTTGAGTCTACTAGCACTGGCAAAAAGACCGGTGCGATTATCGAAAATTTTTTTTTTGCCGACTTGGGCCGAAAAGTTGAAGGAGGGGTGGTATTATTGGCAACTTTCGCGTTTTTCGCCAAAATATTTAAAGTGCGATATCTCCGATACTATAGAAGCTAGGGAGGTCCGCAAGGGCTCATTTTAAAGCGCTTCGGGTGTACTATAACAAGCTATAAGGGCGATTGTCTTACTCGAAAATTACGCCGCTGGCGAAGGCCGGAAATTTGGACATTTTTCGCGATTTCAAACTTTCAATCCAATTTCCTCGCGAACTAAACGACTTAGAACGGTCCGGGAGGTTGCGTTCGTGATGGTTTTGAGTCTACTAGCACTGGCAAAAAGACCGGTGCGATTATCGAAAATTTTTTTTTTGCCGACTTGGGCCGAAAAGTTGAAGGAGGGGTGGTATTATTGGCAACTTTCGCGTTTTTCGCCAAAATATTTAAAGTGCGATATCTCCGATACTATAGAAGCTAGGGAGGTCCGCAAGGGCTCATTTTAAAGCGCTTCGGGTGTACTATAACAAGCTATAAGGGCGATTGTCTTACTCGAAAATTACGCCGCTGGCGAAGGCCGGAAATTTGGACATTTTTCGCGATTTCAAACTTTCAATCCAATTTCCTCGCGAACTAAACGACTTAGAACGGTCCGGGAGGTTGCGTTCGTGATGGTTTTGAGTCTACTAGCACTGGCAAAAAGACCGGTGCGATTATCGAAAATTTTTTTTTTGCCGACTTGGGCCGAAAAGTTGAAGGAGGGGTGGTATTATTGGCAACTTTCGCGTTTTTCGCCAAAATATTTAAAGTGCGATATCTCCGATACTATAGAAGCTAGGGAGGTCCGCAAGGGCTCATTTTAAAGCGCTTCGGGTGTACTATAACAGCCTATAAGGGCGATTGTCTTACTCGAAAATTACGCCGCTGGCGAAGGCCGGACTTTGGACATTTTTCGCGATTTCGAACTTTCAATCCAATTTCCTCGCGAACTAAACGACTTAGAACGGTCCGGGAGGTTGCGTTCGTGATGGTTTTGAGTCTACTAGCACTGGCAAAAAGACCGGTGCGATTATCGAAAATTTTTTTTTTGCCGACTTGGGCCGAAAAGTTGAAGGAGGGGTGGTATTATTGGCAACTTTCGCGTTTTTCGCCAAAATATTTAAAGTGCGATATCTCCGATACTATAGAAGCTAGGGAGGTCCGCAAGGGCTCATTTTAAAGCGCGCGCTTCCGGTGTGCTATAACATACTATAAGGGCGATTGTCCAACTCGAAAATTACGCCGCTGGCGAAGGCCGGAAATTTGGCCATTTTTCGCGATTTCGCTTCGAACTTTGAATCCACTTTCCTCGCGAACTAAACGACTTAGAACGGTCCGGGAAGTTGCGTTCGTGATGGTTTTGAGTCTACTACCACTGGCAAAAAGTCCGGTGCGATTATCGAAAATTTTTTTTTTGCCGATTTGGGCCGAAAAGTTGGACGTGGGGGGGTATTGACAACTTTCGCGTTTTTCGCCAAAATCTTAAAAGTGCGATATCTCCGATACTAGACAAGCTAGAGAGGTCCGCGATGGCTCATTTTAAAGCGCTTCCGGTGTGCTATAACATACTATAAGGGCGATTGTCCAACTCGAAAATTACGCCGCTGGCGAAGGCCGGAAATTTGGCCATTTTTCGCGATTTCGCTTCGAACTTTGAATCCACTTTCCTCGCGAACTAAACGACTTAGAACGGTCCGGGAAGTTGCGTTCGTGATGGTTTTGAGTCTACTACCACTGGCAAAAAGACCGGTGCGATTATCGAAAATTTTTTTTGCCGATTTGGGCCGAAAAGTTGGACGTGGGGGGGTATTGACAACTTTCGCGTTTTTCGCCAAAATCTTAAAAGTGCGATATCTCCGATACTAGACAAGCTAGAGAGGTCCGCGAGGGCTCATTTTAAAGCGCTTCCGGTGTGCTATAACATACTATAAGGGCGATTGTCCAACTCGAAAATTACGCCGCTGGCGAAGGCCGGAAATTTGGCCATTTTTCGCGATTTCGCTTCGAACTTTGAATCCACTTTCCTCGCGAACTAAACGACTTAGAACGGTTCGGGAAGTTGCGTTCGTGATGGTTTTGAGTCTACTACCACTGGCAAAAAGTCCGGTGCGATTATCGAAAATTTTTTTTTTGCCGATTTGGGCCGAAAAGTTGGACGTGGGGGGTATTGACAACTTTCGCGTTTTTCGCCAAAATCTTAAAAGTGCGATATCTCCGATACTAGACAAGCTAGAGAGGTCCGCGAGGGCTCATTTTAAAGCGCTTCCGGGGTACTATAACATACTATAAGGGCGATTGTCCAACTCGAAAATTACGCCGCTGGCGAAGGCCGGAAATTTGGCCATTTTTCGCGATTTCGCTTCGAACTTTGAATCCACTTTCCTCGCGAACTAAACGACTTAGAACGGTTCGGGAAGTTGCGTTCGTGATGGTTTCGAGTCTACTAGCACTGGCAAAAAGTCCGGTGCGATTATCGAAAATTTTTTTTTTGCCGATTTGGGCCGAAAAGTACGACGTGGGGGGGGGGGGGGGGGTATTGACAACTTTCGCGTTTTTCGCCAAAATCTTAAAAGTGCGATATCTCCGATACTAGACAAGCTAGAGAGGTCCGCGAGGGCTCATTTTAAAGCGCTTCCGGTGTGCTATAACATACTATAAGGGCGATTGTCCAACTCGAAAATTACGCCGCTGGCGAAGGCCGGAAATTTGGCCATTTTTCGCGATTTCGCTTCGAACTTTGAATCCACTTTCCTCGCGAACTAAACGACTTAGAACGGTTCGGGAAGTTGCGTTCGTGATGGTTTCGAGTCTACTAGCACTGGCAAAAAGTCCGGTGCGATTATCGAAAATTTTTTTTTTGCCGATTTGGGCCGAAAAGTACGACGTGGGGGGGGGGGGGGGGGGGTATTGACAACTTTCGCGTTTTTCGCCAAAATCTTAAAAGTGCGATATCTCCGATACTAGACAAGCTAGAGAGGTCCGCGAGGGCTCATTTTAAAGCGCTTCCGGTGTACTATAACATACTATAAGGGCGATTGTCCAACTCGAAAATTACGCCGCTGGCGAAGGCCGGAAATTTGGCCATTTTTCGCGATTTCGCTTCGAACTTTGAATCCACTTTCCTCGCGAACTAAACGACTTAGAACGGTTCGGGAAGTTGCGTTCGTGATGGTTTCGAGTCTACTAGCACTGGCAAAAAGTCCGGTGCGATTATCGAAAATTTTTTTTTTGCCGATTTGGGCCGAAAAGTACGACGTGGGGGGGTATTGACAACTTTCGCGTTTTTCGCCAAAATCTTAAAAGTGCGATATCTCCGATACTAGACAAGCTAGAGAGGTCCGCGAGGGCTCATTTTAAAGCGCTTCCGGTGTGCTATAACATACTATAAGGGCGATTGTCCAACTCGAAAATTACGCCGCTGGCGAAGGCCGGAAATTTGGCCATTTTTCGCGATTTCGCTTCGAACTTTGAATCCACTTTCCTCGCGAACTAAACGACTCAGAACGGTCCGGGAAGTTGCGTTCGTGATGGTTTCGAGTCTACTAGCACTGGCAAAAAGTCCGGTGCGATTATCGAAAATTTTTTTTTTGCCGATTTGGGCCGAAAAGTTGAAGGTGGGGGGGTATTATTGACAACTTTCGCGTTTTTCGCCAAAATTTTAAAAGTGCGTCTTCCAGCGGCTGTTATAAACGCACTGATTGAATGCAGTAACTTCTCTCTTTGATGGTTGTTTTTACAATGTTGCCTGATATAATACTGTGATGTGGCAAGCGAGCAAATTGCAAAACAAAACAATAACACATTCCTAACAGAATCTTCAAATGTTTTACGACTTCAGATCTAAATGAACGCCTTAATAAATACCAGTCAAAATGACTGCTGTTGGTATAAGTAACCATAGTATCAATTTATTTTGATTCAGAATAAATAAAACATTTAAAAAATATATTTTACCATTTCTTTAGTTATCACCGCAAAAGTCATTACACCATTTCAGAAAAAGAATGTAACATAAAGTAGAAATATTTAAATCAAATTGTAAAACCAGTCAAAATGACTGGTGCGGTAGTTCTAGTGTTAAAGAACATGCCTAACACATGCATTCTTGCAAATCCGCATATTTCCTTTTATATTCCGACGCAATGTGATAAGTTCACTGTATCTTCATTCTTACCACCTTCGCAAAAATCCACACTCTAATCGCCACCACCCCAGCGTCTCATCCCATCATTATTCACTTTTGCCGCATTCTCTGCCCCCACATTCTCGGGCGCCGCATACCTGATACACGCATTTTCCCGGATCCACACACCCCTCTTTATATTTCGATACAATGTGAGTAAGTTTACTATACCACCGTTCTTACCACCTCCACAAAAATCCACCTTCCAATCGCCACCACCCCAGCGTCTCATCGCATCATTCTTCACTTAAACCACATCATAATACACGCATCCATACACCTTCTCTCTATATTCCGACACAACGTGTGTAAGTTTATTCTGCCTCCGTTCTTACCACGTCCGCAAAAACCTATTTCCCAATCATCAGAAATCCAACGTCTCATCATGTAATTTTTTATTTAAACCACATATCTAATATACGTATCTTTGCATATTTGCGCCCCTCTAACACAATGTAAGCAAGTTCACTACACCTCCGTTGTAATTACTTCCGCAAAAATCCACCTTTCAATCACCAGATATCTAACATTGGCATTTTTGCGCATCTGCGTACCTTTCTTTAGATACCGGCGCAATACATGTAACACTTTAATGACCGGTAGCCGATTAATCGTCTTTTCGGTTCCAACTGGTATTTACCAATAGCCGATTAATCGGCTTTTCAGTGGTCAACGGTTATATTAGATAAAATAAATATTAAATGATATTATGACAATTCTAAATGACAAGAAAACTACACTGCTGTGAAACCAAAGGATTCTCAACAACACATTCAGTATTTTTCAGTTATAAAGCTTCACAAATAGGCACATACAGAATTCCTGAGCGATATCCAAAACAGAGTCGGTAGTTAGTGAGTGGCATCTTCAGTCAATAGCTGTCGGTAAAGTATTAACACATTGACTGCCATGCGTATTTTGCTATGTTGGAACTGCGATGCGATGAAATACTGCAGAGTATGATTAAATCGTGCAAAATTAAGGTGACGTAGAGTTCTTAGAAGCCAAAGTATTGAAGCACCGTTCCAATATTAATTGCTTTTAAAAGACTGCAAATAGGCTTTACTGCGAATTTTTTGCATTCTTAGTCAAATCGTTTGCACCGGTCACCGGTGACCACTGTGGCAGTCAGTGTTAAAATGAGGCCTGTCACAATATCATTTAGACCATGTTCACTTGTTTAATATAATATAACATAATATTATTTTAACAATATGAGTTACTCAAGGAATACTCAGAAGTAGATGTACACTGAACGATATCACATTTGGTGTCATTTTAATCACAATAATATAATAATGTAATTCGACTGCAAACAGTCGTGACCGACTGCGCGTTGACCTCTACTACTGCAGGTACGCGTAGCCGTGCAGTTGTTGATTTGGGCTGAGTACTTTCAGGTCGGACGCATTGCAGGGAACTCGATCTTATTGTTTGCGGTCCTTTCGTCAGGCGGCCTTGTAAATGTACGTGTAGATGTAACGGTTATGCGTGTGGGTTATCTTAACAGAGACAGTTATTATCGCGTACCTTCTTCCTTCTCACCTCCGCAAAAATCCACCTTCCAATCGCCACCGCCCCAACCTCCGATGCGAGCAAGTTTACTACACCTCCGTTCTAATTACCTCTTCAAAAATCCACCTTCCAATCACCCCATATCTAAGATACGCATTCTTGCGCATCTGCGTACCTTTCTTTACATACCGGCGCAATACAACTAAGCTTACTGCACCTCAGCAAAAATCCACCTTCCAATCGCCACCGCCCCAACCTCCCATCGCCACATTCTTCACTTAAACCGCATTCTCAGCCGCCGCATACCTAATACACGCATTTCCGCACATCCGCGCACGTCTCTTTACGTGCCGACATAAAGGGAGCTGAAAAGAGGCTAAAGGGGTTGTAGCGGCGTGGAATCGAGCGCGACAGCGGCAGAGCGAAGAGAGAAGGGACATTTATTACCGCGCTCCATGTCCTCGGAGGACCGAAAGTGTGGGCACAATAGCTGGCAGCCGAGAACGACGCAGCTTCGATGAGTCCGGAATCGTGGCCGAGGTGAGATGCATCCGGCGCGAGTGCCCAGTGCCACAGGCACGTATGTAATGCGCGCCGCGTGCGGGGGGAGGCCCGCGATGGGTATATCGATCGATCGATGTGCGAGAGAAGCCGTCTCGGGCTTTCGGACGCTGGCCGGTGCTCGTTCCGAAAATCGGACGCACCTGAGATGGCCACTGCGCCGGAGTCTATACGAGTTGCGCAAGCGGGAATATGGGCGCGTGGGTGTGTCGGTGAGAAATTCGACTGTCGATGAACAAGACGTGTGGCGTGCGGCGATTGTGCGAACCGGAGGACCGCTATTAAAATCGCGGAAAATGGTGGGCGGAAGGAAAGGGTAGAATGTGGCTAGAAAGAGTACGTGTGTGAAGAAAAGAGGAGGAGCGTGAGATTTTTTTGGTAATTTCATGTTTGATATTCTAATATCCGGTGTTTGTGATATCGGGTTTCGTAATAATATCATGTTTGAGATTTAGTATCGTCAGTTTCTGGCATCAGTTTTGTTAATAATCTTATGTTTGGGACTTTACTAGGATTTTTGCCTAATATCATTTTTCTTCCTTAACACTTTGACTGCCGTGATGGACACCGGTGACCGGCGCAAGAGATTTTACTGAAAATCCAAAATATTTGCAATGGGTAGCAATTATTATTTTATAAATGCAGTTGTTGTTAGAATAGTGATGCGATCCTTTGGTCTTCAATAACCGCACATTATTTACATTTTGCATAATTCAGTCAAACCCTGTAGTATTTCATAGCACCGCCGTTCTAATAGAGCAAAATACTGTCGGCAGTCAACGTGTTAATAATATCAGGCTTGTAGTTTGCGAGCTGTTTAAAAGATTACAGTCCGTGAAATATTCGACTGTCGATGAACACGACGTGTGGCGTGCTGCGATTGTGCGAACCGGAGGACCGCTATTAAAATCGCGGAAAATGGTGGGCGGAAGGAAAGGGTAGAATGTAGCTAGAAAGAGTACGTGTTCGAAGAAAAGAGGAGGAGCGTGAGATTTTTTTGATACTGTTGTTTGATATTCTAATATCCAGTGTTTGTGATATCGGGTTTTGTAATAATATCATGTTTAAGATTTAATATCGTCAGTTATTGGCATCAGTTTTGTTAATAATCTTATGTTTGGGACTCTACTAGGATTTTTGCCTAATATCATTTTTCTTCGTTAATAATATCAGGCTTGTAGTTTGCGAGCTTTTTAAAAGATTACAGTCCGTGAAATATTCGACTGTCGATGAACACGACGTGTGGCGTGCGGCGATTGTGCGAACCGGAGGACCGCTATTAAAATCGCGGAAAATGGTGGGCGGAAGGAAAGGGTAGAATGTGGCTAGAAAGAGTACGTGTGTGAAGAAAAGAGGAGGAGCGTGAGATTTTTTTGGTAATGTCGTGTTTGATATTCTAATATCCAGTGTTTGTGATATCCGGTTTTGTAATAATATCATGTTTAAGATTTAATATCGTCAGGTTCTGGCACCACTTTTGTTGCTAATCTTATGTTTGGGACTCTACTAGGATTTTTGCCTAATATCATTTTTCTTCCTTAATAATATCAGACTTGTATTTGCGAGCTGTTTAAAAGATTACAGTCCGTGAAATATTCGACTGTCGATGAACACGATGTGTGGTGTGCGGCGATTGTGCGAATGAGAGGGCTGGTATTAAAATGGCGGAAAATTGAGAGCGGAAGGAACGTGTTGGGAAAAGAACAAAATGTGACTGCGGAATAATGCACGTATGAAAAAAAACGGACGAGAGAAGGTCGGAAGTAGAACTGGGATTTTTGAATAATTTCATGTTGGAGTACTTCATTGACATTCTAATGCTAGGAGTAAAATTCGAATATTTTAGAATCTGAGTGTTACGCGTCGAATATATTGGTTTCCTATATTGTTCGCAGTTTCTGACATAAAATCTCAAGATTGCATTCATACGAAACAACTGTAAGTGGCAATGCGAAAAAAAGTTGTTCATGGTCGGTGAGGAATTCGACTGTCAATGAACAAGACGTACAGCGTGCAGCGATTGTGCGACTGAGAGGTCTGCTATTAAAACGGCGGAAAATAGAGAGCGGAGAGTGTTGGGAACAGAATAATACGTGGCTGTAGAATAGTGCGCGCGAACGGGGAAAACGAGAGAAAGAGCGTAGGATTTTTGAATAATTTCATGTTCGACTACTTCATTGCTATTCTAATGTCAGGAATAAAGTTCGGATATTTGAGAATCCGAGCGTTAAGCGTCCAATATATTGACATTCCGATATCACATCTTCAAGTACATTAAATTACTGTGACATTGCCCCAAACAGCTAACCACTTATTGCACAACATGTTTTGACACGAGATCTCACGATTGCTTTTCGTAAAACTTTATCACTCACTCGCCGCATGCGGAGAAGGCAACCGAACATTTTTAACCGAAGCGACCACCGACGGCATCTGACCGACCTGAATACCTCGGAAAACAGTGGCAACCCCTGCGTTCTTTCATCGCATAATTTTTTGCCTGACAAAGCATAGGCCACGCCGGCCGCAAACAACGCGTATCGATCACTGACCGAAAGTACGCGAATTACGTGCCGTGAATATTCAAAGATAGCCCGACGGAATGTTCGGACGCGCAATAACTCGACGAACGGTCTCAATCCTGGTCGATGGGCGGAAATTTCGGAACGACGGGAACGTGCGAAGCAGCGTACTCGAGACGTTTAAACACACAAACGAGATGCGCGACGCGTGGGAAGTGCAATTCTGCGAGCGGAGCTCGCTCGCCATTAAAACAGCGAAATGGAAAGCGGCAGACTTAACGGACGGCGGAAAAATGGGCGGGCGAGAATAGACCGAGCGTGGAAGGTCGAAGGAAAGCGCGGCGTGTGCAGAAAGTCCGCCTTCCGAACGAGTGCACGCGGAAGGCGTACAAATAGACCGGGCAGACAAATGAAAAAGTAATGATTCTGTGCAGCGGCGAACAAACGTACGCATCGTGCGATTGTGGGCAAAACAACGTCGGAGAATATGCTTGTCCGAGGAGCGCATTAGACGCGACCCTCGATCAGTTGCGAACCTAATACCGCAGTTTCCACAATACGATGCGCAGAGGTCAAATAGCCCCGCATATGAATACATAGACAGTAAGTAGCCGGCAGTCGTCTGTCGAACCTTTGTAAGAACACATCGTGTGTCAATAAAGCAACTCTCGGTTATAACCGAGTGTACAGTGTCTGCCCGTCTCAGCTCCCGTTCTGGTGTCGTGATTGCGCGGAATAAATGGTAAAGACATCAATTTAACAAAGATTTTATTAAAACTATTAAAACTAGTGTAGGGATATAAGATGTTAGGTGTTGTCGAAGTGGGATGCGGAATTATATTAAGTTAACACGTTAAGCGCCACGCCGGGCCCTAGGGACCGGCGCTAGACTTTTCGTTCGGGCCTCGTCGGTCTGCACGGACCAGTGGCGGATTTTTGTTCGTATTATCATCGCGCATATGTCTGTCCTTTCGTACTTGTGAGATTGAACGTTTAATTTAGGCGGCATCGTTTTTGTTTGGTCAATGGTTTAAGGAAAACAATATAATACATAAAAACATTAATGTGAAATGGTATGAAATGGTATCGAAAATTGGCTTTTGAATTATTATTGAACACCGCTGTTGTAAATTCCTTTTTCATACACCAAGAAACAACGGGCCAGAAGATGTCTATCACAATGTACCGTCAAAAATTGATAGACACACTTCTGCAGAAGGAGGAACAAGTGGACACTCGTATAAATCCCTAATATAAGTCCCCAGGGCCCGGCGTGGCGCTTAACGTGTTAAATAATGTTTATTTAAAGATAAATCGAAGCACGAATATATAAATATAAATACAAAATGAAAGTATAACTATGGCAATTCGACTTCGATTCGGTAAACGGCAAGAAAACGTATCTATACTGGACTGAACTACATTCTGAACTTGACTGACCTAAACTGAACTATAACTGAGACTGAGACTGATCTATAACTGTAACTTAAACTGAACTAAGACTGAACTCGCGTCGCAAATCGGGCCGTCTTTTGTACGGATCTCTAACGCCTTATCTTAAGGGGTTATGCCTATTTGGGATCGGCAAAATGACATGATTTTCAAGATTTTTTTTGCCGTTCTAGTGAGTACTAATTACAATTCGAAAAATACTACCAAAGAGTACGTATTTAGTGGTATTTGAATAAATTTTTTTATAAGAAAATATTAAAAAATGAAGGAAGTATAGCCCTTGTATTAGAGCTTCCGTTTATTTTCATCACTTGTGGTGACCACGATTTCTCAAAAACTACTTCACCGATCGGACTTTAATTTTATATACTTATTTGTCATTACAATAGGCAGGGCCTGAATGAAGGATTTTGAAAAATTTTAATTTTTACAAGAATGGCAGCAATTATACGAAAAAATCCGTCTTTTGATGTGGTCTAACTGTCGTTTTTATGTTGTAACTTTTTTTTTATTACCGAAATAAAAAATCCGTCGTTCAGGCCCTGCATATTGTAATGACAAATAAGTATATAAAATTAGAGTCCGATCGGTGAAGTAGTTTTTGAGAAATCGTGGTCACCGCAACCATATGTTTTAAAAAACACAGTTTTGAGATAATCGCGTTTAAAGTTTCAAGCTCTTTATTAATCATACATAGTAGCGCTCCAGATAAACGCTTATAATTTTTGAATGTGTGCTCCGATTCTTATGTACTTTTGAGGAAATATTCTTAAAACGATGTACATTAAGAAAATGCAATAAAAAAAATGTAGATTTTTTTCACCAACCCAAGTAGGCATAACCCCTTAAACTGAACTAACACTGAACTCGCGTGGCAAATCGGGCCGTCTTTTGTACGGACCTCTAACGCCTTATCTTAATCCAGTAGGACCCGCTGGCCCCGCAACAGTTTTATGCGACGCATCTACGGCCGTTTTCCTGATGCTACACTAGTGACAGCTTTAATATTACAGTGGTGGAACTTGTTAATTGTCGGGCAGAGTTTCTGCAGTCAGATTTACATCGCAATTGAGACTTGTGGCTGATCATTTCTCTTTCATATTTGAAGGAATGAACTGACAGGGGGTGCTCTTAGAAAATTGTTTCCAGAAGGCCTGATTCATTACCACTTTAATTGTTGGAAAAATAGAAAGTTCACAGATGCAGCTCTGGTTCGGAAAGGTTTTTTGTTGGGTGCGTCGTAAGCTTCGCAGAGGAAAAAAGGGGAAAAAAGAGAAAGTGGAGAAGGGATGGAACCTGCCTTGTCCACACACGCATCCAATCTCCTCCAACAGTGCGCGTAAGTCAGCGGAACGGCAAATCTCGCGAAACCGCCTGAAACGACATGCGAGACTTTTTGAGAATGATCTTCGAGAAACTACCACCGCCGGCAAAAATGACAGGGTACCGTCAATGACAGCGCGCGTTGCAGGATGCAGAATTACGCGAAATGGCTGACACCGGGTAAAGACGTCGGAAGGATCCTGGTGGCGAATTAACAAAACGGGTCGACAAGCGTGCAGTGGCTCGAACGGTTGAGGAGCATGGAGAAAGAAAGATATCAGAAGATGGAAATTTCCGGCGGGGCGGAATGCGAAATATGGAAATGCGCGGAGAGTAGAGGGTAGACGGACAAGGCGCGGGAGACTAATGGAAGGGAAAATAATAGAGATACGGGCCCGGCGTAATATGGTGTAAGACACGTGTCTTAAGTACGACCTGACTGGATAGAACAAGGTGTGTCACGTCACGCGTAAATGGCTGTACACGCTGACGCGTGTATATACGACGAGCTGAGAAATGAGGTGAAAATAGGATTAACCCTTGAGATAACAAATACGCAGACGGTATACGGGGCGAGATAACTTGTGCGCTGAAAGAGGGGTTTAAATATACAGAGTTATCAACGTGTTCCGCGTGGTACTTAAATTAATGCTCTTAGCGTCGTACTTAAACAAATGCACGAAATGCGGAAAGCAAGATGGAGTCGGAAGACGTGAGACAATCGTGGAACTTGCGACGCGCTAAAAGATTTTGTGTTAACACTTAAACAGGCGGAGTTGTTCCGTGTTGCTGTGTCTTTTCCGGAACGTTATGTAAAAAATTCATTTTGCACAACTGGGGTTTTTGTTGGTTGCTGATGTTTATGTTGGTTATTAGGTCTACCGAAAACGTCTGTCCGCTATGGAATTGAGAGAAAATAATAGTTATTAATAGTAAATTATTTATGATTCTAAGCTGAATCTGGGCTTAAACTGATCATTACACGGCTGTACAAAAATATTATATATTGATCTGCAAACAGATAGATAGTTTTGGTAGATGTTATTCAACTGCTGTAAGTCTACACTTGTGTATGTGAGACACGACAGTTTTTGTATATGTAATACAAATTCTTCTGATTTGATGATTGTAACATCTCCAACGTTAATTCATAATTGACAGTTTCGAAGCATTACGAAAATGGATTGCAGAATTGAAATCAGCTCAAGTGAAGATGAATTTAATTTTTAACTGCTATAAAACGGGACCGACTGTCATACTGCTTTATGAAGATGTCAATGAAGTGCCGGCGCAGGTTATTTTTGTGGGGATGGAATATTTGTGTGATCCATTTCTGTATTTTCTATCAATTGATTTTCAACAGCAGCAGAACGAGCAGCCACTTAACCACTTACAATTTATAATGATTTTAGTGAACCAGTTTAGAGAAGATTTTAGACAGTCGCGGGACCGAGCTTCAATTACGATGAAGTTTGGTTAAATGGAAAGCTTCATTTAATTCTAACATTCTAACTTTACAAATAATCATACCAGAAAATATACAGAACTTAATATTATAAAATTATATTTTTCAAGCTGCAAATTTGGGTAAAACACCTTGTGTTTAGGGTAAAATCATCTTATGTTGCTACTTGGAACGTGATTAGCTTGAAATGGGACTGTCTAGTTGCCTAAGTTGCTAGTTGCTACTTGAAAAGTCGTCAAGCGCAAAGGGTTAAGATGTCTTGCGAACAGCCAACGAAAAGTCAGTATATAACAACGAAGAGTCTTCCAAGATAATTGTTCTGTTTCTCGCTACATTTTTCATTGCATATAATGATTAGGATATTGTTTTATTGCACAAGGTTTTATCTAATGAAAAATTTTCAGTAGAATATAATGATCGGAAATACGATTTTTTTATACAAGACTTTATCTAATAGGACATTTTTAGTGGAGTATAATGATCAGGAAAAGGATTTTTTGTATAAGGTTTTATCTAATGAGAAACTTTATTAACGCATTATTGACCGGTAATTGTACGTAGAAAATGTCTCATGTCACCGGGTATTATTTCCTAATTAAATGTGCAAGTGAAACAGTCCAAATAAACGTCAATAAACGTGAATTATACATAATGAATTGAAATTAAACTTCGGACACATCTGTTATATAACATTTAATACTTTCTTTTAATATGATAAACAGTATAGCAATCGTCTACGTATTATTTTACACAACAGGCATTACAAATATATCTTCTTCCGCTGCGCTTTCCTTTGAACAGTCAAATTAGACCCTCTATTCGAATATCACATTCACAACAATCTCCCAATAAATAATCACCAAATCGCTACAATTTATTTCAAAATCAGATAAAGCATCCGCAACACGTTCCACCTCGGCTAAGATTTTTGTAATACCACAATTGTGACAAAACCCGTATTACCATGAAAAATATTTTTTTTTGTAGCAAAAATAGTTTGTGGAGCGTAAGGGTAAACATAGATGAGGCCCCGAGCAAAACGGACGGAAACGGAGTGTCATTGTCCCGAAGCAAAGCGCGTCAGTCACATCTTAAAATAAACCGCATAACGGAAAATTAGTCAATCTCTTTAGTGTCACCACACCTAAGGTTATCCTCCCTGATAGACTGTTGGACTATAACATATCGCGGCAATGCGGTTCTTGTACCCTGCTTAAGAAAATAATACCGGTTTGGAATATGGGTACTAATGGATACTAATAAAGGAAACGAAGATGGACTGTATTATAAATATGTATTTCAACTAAACTCTACTCGTTGTCCCTAAAGAATTATGCTATTGCAATTCTAAATGCCACTGAAAGCTTCTCGGAATCTAGCTGCCAAATTTCTACGAGCATGCAAACAGGCAGGTTTGATAGGTGGGCCCAAAATTTTCCAAGCTCTTTCCCTTCCAAAGTAATCAATCGCCATTGGCCGAAAAGACTAAAAATCCTGTTGGGCCCCAAGCAAAGCGGACGGAAACGGAGTGTCATTATCCCGAAACGAAGCGCGTCAGTCACATCTTAAAATAAACCGCATAACGGAAAATTAGTCAATCTCTTTAGTGTCACCACACCTAAGGTTATTCTCCCTGATAGACTGTTGGACTATAACATATCGCGGCAATGCGGTTCTTGTACCCTGCTTAAGAAAATAATACCGGTTTGGAATACGGGTACTAATGGATACTAATAAAGGAAACGAAGACGGACTGTATTATAAATATGTATTTCAACTAAACTCTACTCGTTGTCCCTAAAGAATTATGCTATTGCAATTCTAAATGCCGCTGAAAGCTTCTCGGAATCTAGCTGCCAAATTTTTACGAGCATGCAAACAGGCAGGTTTGATAGGTGGGCCCAAAATTTTCCAAGCTCTTGCCCTTCCAAAGTAATCAATCGCCATTGGCCGAAAAGACTAAAAATCCTGTCTTGAAGATTCAATCGCGGAACATCTCCTGGAAATCAGCCGCGCCGGTTGTCTTAACGAAAAATACAATACCACTACACCCCAATACCTATCGGTACTTTGCTCAGCTGGTCGCAAAAGGCTTAGCGACAACATTATGACCGTCGCGACTGATTGCCGGTCTTACACATTCTATTCTCGCGCGCCCCATTGTTTCCTTCAATCCTGCGGTCCAAAACGGCCGCAACACCCCTTTTCCCCGGATTAGATCCATATAGTGTAGTAGGTCGGGTGTTAATGTCGAGCGGGGTTCGAATAATGGAATCGCTAAATGAGAAGACAGCACATAGGTACATAACAAACTACATGTACTATATTGTTGTGACGAACTAACAAACTCAAGAGCGAGTCACGAATAAATGTTGCCCAGGAAATTTTGCGGGCGGACCAAGACTGGCGTTCGAAACGGAATTTTTTCCGCAAGACTAGGTTGTTAGGCGTGCGGACCGGTTCGTCACCAAACATAAGACTATCGTGCATGCGACCGGTTTTTGCAAACTTGCTGCATCTGATGGTACCAAACGTGTTGTACAGATAAAAATACCAACAATGCCCTGCACACACACTTTGTGTTGCGCACATCGCATCGTCTCCTTTTTACCCTAACACATTGCGGACCGGGCATTCTATTGCTAACCATACCCAGTGGCCGGGTATTTTTTTGCGTCAAATATTTTTAAATTAGTGACGATTCGTTAGTAGTTAAAAATCATTGTCGCGTGAAATATTTATTTTCAACATCAACTTTAAAAATAAATGATTTTTTAATATTTTTCAATAAATAAAAATTTGTACAAACTAAACATTTTTCAAAGTATGATATTTCGTAAAACATAACACGAAGTAAAGTGACATGACAATAATATTCTCGCCATCATTTGATGTGTAGCATCAGAAAAACGACCGTAGATGCGTCGCATAAAACTGTCGTTGGGCCATCGGGCCCTACCGGATTAAGATAAGGCGGTAGAGGTCCGTATAAAAGGCGGACCGATTTGCGACGCGAGCTCAGTTTAGTCTCAGTTCAGTTATACTTCAGTAATAGATCAGAGTTTTAAGCTATCGTTCAGTTTAAGTTGAGTTGTCAGTCAGTCAAGTTCAGAGTGTAGTTGAGTCCAGTATAGATACGTTTTCTTGCCGTTTACCGAATAGAAGTCGGATTGCCATAGTTTTACTTTCATTTTGTATTTATATGTATATATTAGTATTTCTATTTATCTTCAAATAAATTATTCTACTCAATATAATTCCGCATCACGCTTCGACGACACCTAACATCTTATATCCCTACAGATGTATCCGATAAACTGCCCGCAAATATTTCTGTAATATCGCCAATCGTTTTCTCGGTATCCATATTTCAGGGCTTCAAATAATTAATTCACAATACAAATGACGAAAAACTGCCGCTGACAATTACGTAGCAACTGTGTGATATCTCGTCACCTGTCCCGAACGACAGAATATGCAAGACGATATATCTCGTCAACGGCCCCGAACGACGAAATAGGAATGACGAGATATCTCGTCATTCGTCCGCAATGTGCTAAGACACTTCGTTCGCTCACTCGTGTCACATCGCGACAAATCGGCATCCGTACGCCGCATCTCCAAGCACCCTTTCATCCGCCTGGCCGCGCTTTGACTACGCACCGGGCCGCGAGCCAACTCCCTCGGTCAAACATTTGCATTTTCGCGTCTCCCCCGTCCTTCAACGCTCGAAAGCTCCGCACCCCGCGATACATCGATCTTCCGCACAGCCCGGAAATAAGGATCCCGGGCCGCATCACGCGACTGTAGCATGTCAAGTGTCTCCAACCCGCGCGTCTTCAACGTCTTCCGCTCGACTCAAGCCGTCAGCGTCCCGCGCGACGCCCAACACGGAAATCCGAGCGTCGCGACGCAGCGCCGGTCGCGGAAGATCGCAGGCCAAACATGGCGACGAAATATGCCGCGCTGCCGGCTTCTCGTCGAGCCCTTCGGCGACGGAAATTGAAAATGGCTCCTGTTTGCACGAGGAGCGGCCGTAAGATAACGGGTCCCCAGTGGAGCCACTCGACTCGCACGCGTTCGCTGCAAAAGCGGTGCTGTTTACACGGCGAATCGCTGTAAGATAACAACCGGCGTGTGAGTGCCGTGGACCGACACGCTGAGAGTCCCGTGTGCCTGCTCTGAATTCGACTCGTGCCTGTGTGGGGTCGTGTGTGCTTGCGGGTGCATCTGTGTGCGCGTGTAATTTCCCGGTAACGAGGCGGGATATGCGATATTGATCGATTGACACGCATTGGAATTCGGGCGTTTGGGAAGGTCAGTTGTGACGGTGATCGACGCGCTGGGACGACTGTCGCACCTGAACTGAATTATCGGTGGAAGTGTCGGGGCATGGGAGGGACAGCTTTTCGTTTGAAGGATCGTGTCTTTTGGTGCGCGTCACGGGATGGGGGAATGTGGGCAGAGGCGGTGTTTAGCGAAAATCGGGGGAGGATTTTGTGGGGTTTCGAGGCAGATGGGCAGAGGCTGGAGGAGATAGAAGGAAATTTAGATTGATGCTGTTGTTCGTGTGTTTTGGGTTGCGTGGCATTCAAAATTGTATTTAGAGTCCAGTTACGTTGAGGATTTTTATAAATTTCCTCCGGAAGATCCGGTGATTTATTTTAGCTACTTTTGTTTTATGAGGGGATCAAGTACATTTCTTACAGTAACTATAGCATTTATTGTAATTGTTATAATTAATATTTATTAATATTTATATTTTTTCAATTAATGATTTTAATTTAGTAATATGTACAATTAATCTAATTATATTAACTCATTGCGTACAGTACGCTGCTCGCCCAACGTGCTTCCAGGGCCCGCATATTTTCGAGCGCTCCAAGACAACTTTGTGCAATGCATACATGCATTTTTTCAATTCGCATTTATAAAATATTCATCCTCTTTCTTCGTTTAATACCAGCATTTATTGTAACAATGTCCCCATCGTTACTAAGTTCACTTTCACTTGAAATGTTATTTGGTACATCAGATAAATCATCAAACAATAATTCATTTTGGCTTTCATTTTCTTCATTTCCATGAAACATGTTTGACTTTTTTAGAATTAGGGTTTATTTTGTGAACTAATTCAAAAACTGTTTCCTCACAAATTAAAATGCTATCGTTCAAATAATAAAATGCACTATAATAAAATCTTTTATAAGATACGAGAGACTAATGGACCGGACTCACTGATGTAATTCTGATACTGGCTGATTGTTTTTTACTGTTTCGACATTTCGACTTTCATTTATTTCATGAATCTTCTGTTATAAGCTCACGCGAGGCTTCGTTACCTTGGTATCGTAATAATGACAATATTATCATATTTAATTTCTCAACTCGTCAAGTCTCGTCACCCGGCCTCAACGTTCGGTTTACTAAAGACGAGATTTCTCGTCACCCGTACGCAATGAGTTAAACAAATATTTAAACATTTATATTAACCGTTTGAGTACGGGAGCATTTTCTTATGCATATGCTAAAAGTCCGGGATGAAATGCGTAGTATTTTTTGGGGGAAACAATGAAAATTGTTATAATTAACACTAATTGTTATGTAACAAGTAATTATGATAAAAAAAAATTTTATTTTTACTTATTACAAAAATATTTTGTTGCACAAATTCCATGAATTCCTTTTTTACATATAGCGCAAATTATGTTGGATCGTTTAATTCCATTACAATTTTTATTACTGCATACATCACACTGTCGCAAACTTTGCCCAGGCAATTTTTCTAAAGAAAACTTTTTACTTATTGGTGATGTTCCTGTGGCATTTTTGCTTGCTAACCATTCCTCCTCTATAGTGTCAATAATGTTCGAAGTAAATTGCAGTCTATTTAATTCTTATATTGTTAAAAGCCACAACTGAGTTAGATGAATAAAAACTGCTACTGATATTACTGCAACTGCTCTCAATAATTGCGTAAAGTATACTACCAACAGCAGCGTCTTCGCATTCTCGATACAAAACAAGAGCAGTGCTATCGCGCTGCGCCGTATTTTTGGTATACGACAAGTGAAGCGCAATAGCGCTTCCCCGGACTCAAACGGTTAAATTATAGGACAGTAGAATTGAGGTAATGAATTACAGTTTCTGCAAAATTTTACGTTTTTCTACACTAACTAAATAACATTTTGGCGCACCTGCGTCGACTTTGCAACCGGCCACGAACCTAGAGAAAGTCACCAGCTTGAATTTCACAACCTTACAACGCACTCCCCCTGAAAAATGTGCGGATTCTCTCGTCGCGACACCGGTTCGCATAACATGCCGCACAGCTTAATCAACCGACCATCGGCCACCTTTCGATCGTTTTCCGACTCCTCACGCGAGCGCGCCCAACACCGCGCGATATCGATCACGCTGCAGCCAGAGATACAGCGGCCGCAGCCCATAAAAGCATAAAAGTGCAATCTCTCGCAACCGCGTAGTGGAATGGCGCGGCGAAAAAGGAAAAAGGGACTCCGCAGAAAAGAAGCGCGCGGCGCGGGGAACAAGAAGAAGCTATAAGCTCGCCTTGATCTAGTCACCTATAACCGTCCGGTTATTCCGTCGAGTATCCACGTTCGTTTTCCTCGACCGATTGCGTCGTCGAGTTATTGCGCCGCTTCAAAAGCAATATTTTTCTGCGCGTATAGCAATTCGCCCCGCTCATCCTTCGCCGCTCCTTATTCATGCGGACGCCGATGAAAAACCGGAGGACGCGAGGGACTCGCGCGAGCAAAGTGCACGCGTGGCGCACCGAGAGGGACGTATGGAATTTTTCTCAGAGAAATTATAATGTTAATTGAATTTCGCCGTTTTTCCCTGAGGGAATGTATTTCGTGCTTTAAGCGCGAAAGCTAAATGTTGCGAGGAACGTGGGCCACGTCTTCAGGTGCCTATTATATAAATAGTCTTACTTATATTATTTGTAGATGTGTGCGCTTAGTTAAAAGTAAAATAAGCGCATGTCGCCTATATAAGATATGTGCAATAGATGCGTGTGTGTAGTGAAAAGTAAAACACACTAAACATACGTCTGCTATATGAGGTATGCAGGATAGACGTGTGCAGGTAGTAAAACGTAAAACACGTTAAGCATACGTCTACTGTATATCAAAGTAAAATCATTCAATTGAAAAACGGGTCAATTACTTGGTACTATCTAAAAATGTTGAATTTCAAGTAAGTTTTGTCTCCTAAAGAAATTATGGATGAGTGTCAACCTTGGTGTATAACTGTAGATATGACAGCATGTCTCTTTGTGATTTCTTTAAGAAAAATTCGATACATCCCAGACGCGCACGCATGCGTTCTGCCCCCACAGCTTTTCTCGCGTCCTCCGGTTTTTCATCGACGTTGATACGTAAGAACGCCTTTTTACGGCGGATAAGAATTAATTTGAAACCCGCCATTACCTGTTTCGCACCTTCCAGAGCCTGCGCTTCCAGAAGTATGCTGCAGGCAGTGTCGTGTTTAAATGAATTCCCGACAACCATAATGTCGTATCTTTATCTGTGCGGTGTATTTGACACCATAAAAGAAACCGAGCGCGGCCACCGCAGTCTGCAGCAAATAACGGTCGCATTTCGAACGCGAAACGTGGTCCACCCTTAATCGTCTGCGTAATACTCATACATGACTTCAAATTCTTTCTTCTTAAGGGTCTTAACCCTTCTTTGCATGATTTTTTCTTTATTGGTGAAATAAATCAAGATGATATAATTCATGTTCAAAATTAAAGGAAAAATGGTTAAAAAAATCTTAGTATATATTTATAGTATAAATTTAGCAAAAAACAATATGATGGAAATTTCCATCATCATGCAAAGTTAGATTAAATTGAACATGTTCTTTTATATAATCTTTGGGCATTCAATGTTATGATGAAAATTTCCACCATCATGCAAAGAAGGGTTAAATTCTTTCATGCGACCCCTTGCTCTTGAGTTTGTTAGTTCTTCATCGTAGTAATACAGCTCTAGTAGATATAGTTTGCTACGCTATCTATGTGCTGTCTCCTCATTTAACGATTCGATTATTTGAAACCCGCTCAACTTCAACGCCCGAGCCACTACAATAAAAAGGCATTCTTTCGTATCCACGGTTGCATCGAATTTTTCGATAACACGCATCCAAATTAAAGGAAAAATGGTTAAAAAAATCTTAGTATATATTCATAGTATAAATTTAGCAAAAAACAATATGATGGAAATTTCCATCATCATGCAAAGTTAGATTAAATTGAACTTGTTCTTTTATATAATTTTTGGGCATTCAATGTTATGATGGAAATTTCCACCATCATGCAAAGAAGGGTTAAATTCCTTCGTGTGACCCTTTGCTCTTGAGTTTGTTAGTTCTTCGTCGTAGTAATATAGCTCTAGTAGATATAGTTTGCTACGCTATCTATGTGCTGTCTCCTCATTTAACGATTCGATTATTTGAAACCCGCTCAACTTCAACGCCCGAGCCACTACAATAAAAAGACATTCTTTCGTATCCACGGTGCATCGAATTTTTCGATAACACGCATCAAAATTAAAGAAAAAATGGTTAAAAAAATCTTAGTATATATTCATAGTATAAATTTAGCAAAAAACAATATGATGGAAATGTCCATCATCATGCAAAGTTAGATTAAATTGAACTTGTTCTTTTATATAATCTTTGGGCATTCAATGTTATGATGAAAATTTCCACCATCATGCAAAGAAGGGTTAAATTCTTTCGTGTGACCCCTTGCTCTTGAGTTTGTTAGTTCGTTGTGGTAGTAATACAGCTCTAGTAGATATAGTTTGCTACGCTATCTATGTGCTGTCTCCTCATTTAACGATTCGATTATTTGAAACCCGCTCAACTTCAACGCCCGAGCCACTACAATAAAAAGACATTCTTTCGTATCCACGGTGCATCGAATTTTTCGATAACACGCATCAAAATTAAAGAAAAAATGGTTAAAAAAATCTTAGTATATATTCATAGTATAAATTTAGCAAAAAACAATATGATGGAAATTTCCATCATCATGCAAAGTTAGATTAAATTGAACTTGTTCTTTTATATAATCTTTGGGCATTCAATGTTATGATGAAAATTTCCACCATCATGCAAAGAAGGGTTAAATTCTTTCGTGTGACCCCTTGCTCTTGAGTTTGTTAGTTCGTCGTCGTAGTAACATAGCTCTAGTAGATATAGTTCGCTATACTATCTATGTGCTGTCTCCTCATTTAACGATTCGATTATTTGAAACCCGCTCGACTTTAACGCCCGTGCCACTACAATAAAAAGGCATTCTTTCGTATCCACGGTTGCATCGAATTTTTCGATAACACGCATCGCCAATCGTGGCCGCGCGCGCCGACGGCGGCTCATAAAAATGTAACTGCGCCCCCGGTCGCCTCCTCCTTTTTCATCGCTCGCTCGAGTCGTCGCGTCGTCGGTTATTTCATCAGCGAGCACGACTCCGCCTCCGTACGGATTTTCCGTCTGAGAAAGAGGGTCTCGAGTTTCTATTTATTCGCCGCCCGCTTTACGAGCCTTTCCGTATGCGCGAACTCGCGTGCGGCCGTGGAGACGGAAGATCAGAAGCTCGGCGCTTCCCAGCGAGGTATCAATACCATAAAGCGAAGAGCGCGAACCTTTGGTCCTCCAGCCGGCGATATTGCGTTGGAGAGTTAGCAGCGGAAAGGCGCAATCGTTAAAAGTTCGTAAGGGTGCGCACGTAAATGGTAATTGACGACGTGGCAAGTTTGTCGGCTGCATTTTTTGTGTTGACGCGTACGGACGCGAGATATTAGTCATTTTGCGCTGCTACGCGCGGAGTTGATCGGCGAAGGGTGGATGTCGGGTTTTAATGAAATATGGATGAGCATTAAACTTCTATTGGGTAACAATTTGGATATTGCCAGCAGTTTCATGTCTACGGGCATTCTATGTATTCGCATGTAAAGTGGTTCGGTCATGTTTTCACTTACTTATGTCTTTAATTTGACAACGTGGCACATTTGACCGGTGCATTCGTCATTATGACGTACGTGTACAAACGCAAGGTATTACTCATTTGAACTCTACGCGTGAGGTTGATCGGTGTAGCCAATTGTTTGATTTTAATGAAATATGAATGAGCATTAAACTTCTATTGAGTAACAATTTGGATATTGCCAGCAGTTTCATGTCTACGGACATTCTGTTTATTCGCGTGCAAAGTGGTACGGTCATGTTTTCACTTATGTCTTTAGGAGGGAAGTTGGAAAGGCAAAATCTACTGTTGCAAGATAAAATCTTCATAAGGATACCGGCTTGAATGATATTTGACAACATGGCACATTTGACCGGTGCATTTGTTATTATGACGTACGTGTACAAACGCTAGGTATTACTAATTTTACAACTCTACGCGTGAAGTTGATCGGTGTAGTCAATTGTTTGATTTTAATGAAATATGGATGAGCATTAAACTTTTATTGGGTAACAATTTGGATATTGCCAGCAGTTTCATGTCTACGGGCATTCTGTTTATTCGCGTGCAAAGTAGTACGGTCATGTTTTCACTTACTTATGTCTTTAAGAGGGAGGTTGGAAAAGGAAAATCTACTGTTGCAAGATAAAATCTTCATAAGGATACCGGCTTGAATGATATTTGACAACGTGACACATTTGACCGGTGCGTTTATCCTTATGACGTACGTGTACAAACGCAAGGTATTACTCATTTTCCAACTCTACGCGTGAAGTTGATCGGTGTAGTCAATTGTTTGATTTTAATGAAATATCGATGAGCATTTAAATTTTACTGAGTAACATTTTAAACGTTACGAGCTATTTGATCTGTTCGGACATTTTGTTTATTGCTGCGTACATTTGTGATTATGTCCCAAATTAGTTACGTCTGTAGCACAGTGGTTGGAAAGATCAAATGGTAGTGTGGCAAGAGAGAAAAGAATAGGTTGAGTATCTTGAGATTAGAGTATCAAAAGAATTGCAAAGTCTCTTCAGAAATTTATGTTGTGTTCCAGCTGATATATTATCGTATGCTAAAATTTATTGGCAAAGTCCCTACAATATAAAAAACTCAAAATATGAATACACACTAACACAGTAGTTTTTCTCTGTCCCCTCTAAGTTTATATCCCCGCAACCACACAACAGATATAGTCACACTCTTTTACACATAACATAGCTATTAGCTGCTTATCTCAGGTGATTGTTCTCTCATACCGCAACACTAAAAATTATTGATGACAATCAATCTCTCATACGTACATATTCGCATGCTACTCAAACTCCTCGTCACATTCCACACTGCTCTCCTGAATAAGAAACGTGTTCCCCGATTCCGCCAGTAACGTCACTAACGTTTCGCCAACAGTCGTTTCACGAAACGAAAGCGTTCCAGCCGCAATTTTCCGTAAACGCGTTACAGAAATTAATTTTCGCCGGCAACTTCGATCGAGACGTTAACGCGGCAAAGCGGGCCGACGTATATTTCGACCGCGAGGTAAACGCAGTTATTCGGACAACAGTGAGTACCGCGACGCGTTTATAGTCATTCTATTAGATACAGCCGCGTTCGGCTGCCGGCATTGATTTTCGCGCGAAAACGAAAAATGCAGAACAACTCGGCCAGGCGGCCGTGCGCGCGGCGGTAAATTCCGGCCGGGCGACGGTATTTTGTAGTCGCCATAACCATTACCATGGTGATTTTAACAGTGACTAGCCGAACGAAACGATATAGCGCGGGCTCTGGGCAATCGTGAAATATTGCCGCCGGCCGAAATTGTTCTCAGTGCGTCCGTGCACGGTAAAAGAGAGAGAAGGAGAGAGAAAGGGAGAAAGAGACGCACGAGGCCAACATATTGTAACGTGAGTTAACCTGTCAGCTGTTTTTGGCGGGTACACTCGTCATGAAGAAATGACAATATATTTTGTGTCGCAACGAGTTACTCGTTACGCGTAAAGAATAGCTCCAAGATGCGCTTTAAATTGTGATTTGAGTGGAAACGCGAATATTATATGTTCGCAAATTTTAAGGTGTGTTGAATATTTACGGGGCCAGACAAAATAAAAGATATAAATGATTATTAATGGATTGGATTAAACTTATCGGTTACAATACTTACCTAACCTACGTCTTCGATGCAGTAATTTACAATATTAAGACTTTTTTAACTAGCACCTTTATCTCAAAGAAATCTCCAGCCCACACCAGTTACCAATCCCTGTCAAAAACAAAATGAAATACCAAAATCATCATTGGCCTACAACTTATTTCTATATTACAATTGCCACACACACTCTGCCTTCGACGGGTGCAATTGTCATCATTTACTTCTTATCACACGTTTTCGCTGCACACTTTCCATAGAGGTCGCAACGGCTAACCGCTTAACGGAAGGAAGTAAATGACAGAGGGAGTAAATGACATCTCTTAATCGCATCGATTATCACGGTTCGCCCGACATACGTGTAATTTATGGACGCTGTACATCAAGCGGTCGCGATAATCATCATTGATGCATCGGGCATTTCAATATACATACATATCGAGCTGTTCCTTATTAATCGGCGTTCGCTCGTGTGCCCTGACGAGGCTTCGAGCATGCCTGACCGACCGTTCGAGGACTATAAATGGTATGGGCTGGCGCTCAGATGACGTCAGAAACTTGGAGCAATTACCGTTAATCAGCGGATTTAGAGAAATTCCCGCTCACCCGGAGAACCGTTCGAAAAGTCCCGAATTGCAAACATCGCGATCGGATTGTTCCGGGCTGGGTGACCGTTGTGCCGTGCAGCAGAAGATTTCAATCTTCCGCGATCGGCGAGAACGTCCGCCGCCATTCGACGATTAACCGTTTGAGTACGGGAGCATTTTCTTATGCATATGCTAAAAGTCCGGGATGAAATACGTAGTATTTTTTTTTGGGAAACAATGAAAATGGTTATAATTAACACTAATCGTTATGTAACAAGTAATTATGATAAAAAAAAATGTTTATTTTCACTTATTACAAAAATGTTTTGCTGCACAAATTCCATGAATTCCTTTTTTGCACATAGCGCAAATTAGGTTGGATCGTTTAATTCCATTACCATTTTTATTACTGCATACATCATACTGTCAAAATTTGCCCAGGCAATTTTTCTAAAGAAAAGTTATTTTACTTATTGGTGATGTTCCTGTGGCATTTTTGCTTGCTAACCATTCCTCCTATATAGTGTCAATAATGTTCAAAGTATTATAAATTGCAGTGTATTTCATTCTTATATTGTTAAAAGCCACAACTGAGGTAAATGAATAAAAACTGCTACTGATATTACTGCAACTGCTCTCAATAATTGCGTAAAGTATACTACCAACAGCAGCGTCTTCGCATTCTCGATACAAAACAAGAGCAGTGTTATCGCGCTGCGCCGTATTTTTGGCATACGACAAGTGAAGCGCGATAGCGCTTCCCCGGACTCAAACGGTTGAGGTAAAGGACCAGTAGTTGACCAGCTAAGAGAAATTTTCCACGGAAACAATGGTAACCGCTTGATCTGTCATTAAATGGCGAGACTCGATGCTTCGAGACATTCTTTAAGCCTTCTAGATCATGTAACACGACCACTTTAAAAAAAAAAATTAAGTCATACCAATTTTAACACGTTGACGCCGGCGCGGATATTCGGTGTCCGTTCCATGGGGCGGCGCGGCACCAAATTATACTGTTCAATGCTTGCGCCCTAATACCCACTAGCTGATTCGAATAGACCAAATACTATGTATTTAATATATACTACTACTATACATAATACTTTGTATAATATTGTGTTTATGTTATTGAACAAAACTTATGTTTCTGATAAATTATTGATTATAATTATTATTAAAAATAAATGTTTTTATTGAATAAACGTTAAATTTTCATTATTTTAATTCTCAGGGTTTAATAATTAATAATTCAGAACACAATCGAATGCATACCGCCATGACCCGCGCCGCCCGATGAGACAGTTTAGTGCGGGCCACCGGTGGCCCGCGTCGGCGTGAACGTGTTAAAAATGTATTTAAAATTTCGGTAAATGCTTCAGAAGTTGACCACTCTTAAAAATGATAACACTAGTAATTGATCCTCAGTTCCTCAGGAGTTGACCACTGTAAAGAGGGTTAAAATACTAATATTGGGAATTATTTTATTATCGATTAATTTTAATAAGTATCAGTACAAGTTGTACAGACAAATTACTCAAACAAATAATTAAAGAATACCAGAAGAAATAAAATAAATCAATTCCATATGAAGTCCAATTCGGGAACAGAGTAAACGTTACGAGTTCTACTTGATTTCCGGGGTTCATTGATATGGGAAAGTACAGCTTTCCATTCGTAATCCATCATATCAGGCTTCTCTGGCCACTTCCATAACCGCCCGCACATTTCCATGGATGAAATAGTTGCTTTATTTTTGCTTACCTGAAGAATTTTTCCAGGAAAATATTGTCCTCCGTATAAAAATATTATGTGTTCATTCACGACTTTTTCAACAGGCAGCCAGGCAGGCCATTCATTGTTATTTAATAGTTCGTTTTCTTCATTGATCTCTTCATTCCTTTCACTTTCTACAACAAAATCGGCCATCTCACAACTGGAGTTTGAACTCTCGGAAGAATATTCTAAGACTTTTTTAGCTCTTTTGTATTTTTGTTGACGTGCATCTGTTGATGAATAATAATATCGGATGCTGGTGAATAATTGACCGCGGTTGCAATCAATATTTGACCACGTGGTCATCTACTAGAACGCAATATGTTACAATGTTTAGAATTATATTTTGTATTTATTACAGAGTTAGATGTAAAATGGATATCTTATAAATCGTACACAAATTTAAATGAATCACGTCAGTAATTGACCATGCCTGTCAATTTCTCAGAATTGTTAGAATAACGAGATTCAGAAGTTGACCCCTAAGTAAACTATTGGTTCTTGAGGTTAGAATAAGAAAAAATGTATTTATCACTTATAAGACGCTGTGATGACTTAAACAGTAAATTATTCATTCGAGAAATGTTCTTAATGTATAAATCTTTTTGTCTGAACCGTACAGCCATTCTTAACAGACACGTTAAGGAAGTAGTAACATAACGGGATATTACTTACCTTAATGAATTGAGACGTTGGTTTCTCATGAACATATGTCACTTCACACACAATTGTTTGAAAATTAAACTGAAATATATTGTGGCATTTGGTGCCATATTCAGTTAAAATGCATAACCTACAAAGAGCTTATTTTTTTACATTTTGTAAAAAATGGTCAACTACTGGTACATGGTCAACTATTGGTCCTTTACCTTAGTTGCGCCGTACATTTCTTTTTATCGGCCGCGAAGGATTTTAAAGCGCTCGCGCCGTTTTGTTGCCGACTCGACGGGACTTCGGTTCAGTAACTTGAGGGGTTGATTAATTTCGCAGTGCGACGCGCGTCCCGGCGATTTGCAGCGCGTGTAATTCGGCACGCTCCGGCGGCGTCGAGAAAATCGCATCGGCGTCTCTATGACGACGCGCTCATTTCAATTAATCGTTCGCGGGCGTTCGAACGTTACGATGCGGCGCGTCGATTATTTTTGAACACTCACTTTGTCGTAATTGCCCGAATCATCGCCGCGTAATTAAATCGCGGCGTAGGAACGTAACGCGTGGTATTCGCGGGGGTGTGCAAGCGGGAATGACCCGAATTGCACGCGTTGGCGTCACTTAACAATTTAATAATAAACAGAATTTCGAACGTCGTCAGTCAGACACCTAATAGGAAGTAGATAAGTAAAAAGTTACAGATGTCGAAGTCTGAAGTTCGATTGAAGGAATCAGGGGTTACGGTGAACATTTTTCCGAAGGCGAATTGTTCGCCTCGGCATCAGTCATTCATTTAATTTGCTCGAAAACAAATTCTTTCGCCCAGCGTCAGTCATGAATTTAATAGTAACCAAAATTCCAAATATCATCATGCAGGCGCTTAAATTAGGAGATAAGTAAAAAGTTATAGATGTCGAAGTGTGAAGTTCGATTGAAGGAATTAGGGGTTCTTGGTGAACATTTTTCCGAAGGCGAATTCTTCGCCACGGCATCAGTCATTCATTTAATTTGTTCGAAAATAAATTCTTTCACTCAGCATCAGTCATGAATTTAATAGTAAAGTTCCAAACATCATTATGCAGGCGCCTAAAAATAAGTGGGTAAGTAAAAAGTTACAGATGTCGAAGTGTGAAGTTCGATTGAAGGAATCAGGGGTTACGGTGAACATTTTTCCGAAGGCGAATTGTTCGCCTCGGCATCAGTCGTTCATTTAATTTGCTCGAAAACAAATTCTTTCACCTAGCATCAGTCATGAATTTAATAGTAACCAAAATTCCAAACATCATCATGCAGGCGCCTAAAAATAAGTGGATAAGTAAAAAGTTACAGATGTCGAAGTGTGAAGTTCGATTGAAGAAATCAGGGGTTACGGTGAACATTTTTCCGAAGGCGAATTGTTCGCCTCGGCATCAGTCATTCATTTAATTTGCTCGAAAACAAATGCCTTCACCCAGCATCAGTCATGAATTTAATAGTAACCAAAATTCCAAACATCATCATGCAGGCGCCTAAAAATAAGTGGATAAGTAAAAAGTTACAGATGTCGAAGTGTGAAGTTCGATTGAAGGAATTAGGGGTTCTCGGTGAACATTTTTCCGGAGGCGAATTGTTCGCCTCGGCATCAGTCATTCATTTAATTTGCTCGAAACCAAATTCTTTCACCCAGCATCAGTCATCAATTTAATAGTAACCATAATTCCAAACATCATCATGCAGGCGCCTAATAACAAATCGATAAGTATCAAACCACACATGTCGAAGTGTGAAGTTCGATTGAAGGAATTAGGGGTTCTTGGTGAACATTTTTCCGAAGGCGAAGTGTTCGCCTCGGCATCAGTCATTCATTTAATTTGTTCGAAAATAAATTCTTTCACTCAGCATCAGTCATGAATTTAATAGTAACCAAAATTCCAAACATCATCATGCAGGCGCCTAATAACAAATCGATAAGTATCAAACCCACTGTTGCACGGAATTAGCATATATCGGGAAGCATTTCCCCAAAAACAAATTATTCGCCACTGGGTCAGTCATTCATTTAACAATAACCGCGATTCCACGAATCGTAATTTAGAGGACTCATAATAAATCTCTCAGTATTAAGTGACGCCGGCTTAATACTTTGACTGCCACAGTGGTCATCGGTGACCGGTGCAAAAGATTTTACTATAAATGCAAAAAAAATCGCCATAAAGCTATTTGCAATCTTGTAAAAGCAATTGATATTGGAATGGTGCTTCAATACTATGGTTTTTAACAGCGCGGCGATACCTTCATTTTGCACGATTTAATTATACTCTGCAGTATTTCATCCTATCGCGATTCTAACGTAGCAAAATACGCTTGGCAGTCAACGTGTTAATGTCGTTTCGTGAGCGCAAAATCTTCCGCTAACAAAGAATTTCGTCTCAATCGCCGTGCAGTTTGTTTGAAGCAACGCGCAGGGCAATTTGTAAATCATAAGGACGAACCTCCTGAAATAATGCGCGTTCAGCGCAATAACGCGAAAGTCAACTCATACTAGCATGTAGCTCAAAAACAAATTGTTCGCCTCGCCATTGTTGACTAATCATATAATCTTTAATTAACGACAAATACTTACATATCCAACAAATCGCACGGGTCAAGGCCCGCAGCACGATTGTCTGAAATTAGAAGTTAGCAGTGCACATTGAGGCATCGTGAGTGACGTGCATTCATCGCCAACGTATCTCGATCGCAAGATGCACGGGGGTTCAACGGTGAACGTGAAAACGGGCGGCATCGCAAAAACCTCGAAATTTCATTCCGGGCTCGCACGTTACATGCGCGAGAGCGCAATAACTCGATGATGTAACGCGCAGTGCAATCTGTCGTTCCCGATAAGGATGAGATATGGGATAACCGCCGATAAAAAGGTGGCCGAGAGGCTGGCGCCGTATAATAATACAGAAATAAAAAATCGAGAGAACGCGGCGCGCTGGTACGTACGTGAAAGCGCGAGATGGATGGGCCGATAGATAAAAGGCGCAAAAGAGGACGACGGACCGGCAGGACCACGTGCGCTAATAGATGTCGCGATTAAAACGATTTATTTGCGGGATTGAGGGTAAACAATAATAGTGGCTAATCAGATAATAGCTGCTCTTTGGTTGAAAATGGAGATCAATTGAGAACTTTTATTTGAACGCGTCTGTGTGTTTCGGACAGCTGGTGGTGCGTCGTCAGCTATTTTTTACCGATAAAGTATGTATTAACACTTTGACTGCCGTGATGGTCACCAGTGAACGACGCAAGAAATTTTACTCAAGATCCAAAATAGTCGCAATGAGTAGCAATTATTATCTTATAAATGCAGTTATTGTTAGAATAGTGATGCGATTATAATGCAGTTGTTATTAGAATAGTGATGCGATCCTTTGGTCTCCAGTACCTGCACATTACTTACATTTTGCATAATTCAGTCGAACGCTGTAGTATTTCATAGCATCGCCGTTCTAATATAGTAAAATACAACAAGAGATTTTACTGAAGATCCAAAATATTCGCAATGAGTAGCAATTATTATTTTATAAATGCAGTTGTTGTTAGAATAGTGATGCGATTCTTTGGTCTCCAGTACCTGCACATTACTTACATTTTGCATAATTCAGTCGAACGCTGTAGTATTTCATAGCATCGCCGTTCTAATATAGTAAAATACAACAAGAGATTTTACTGAAGATCCAAAATAGTCGCAATGAGTAGCAATTATTATTTTATAAATGCAGTTGTTATTAGAATAGCGATGCGATCCTTTGGTCTCCAATACCTGCACATTATTTACATTTTGCAAAATTCAATCAAACGCTGCAGTATTTCATAGCATCGCCGTTTTAATATAGTAAAATACGTTTGGCAGTCAACATGTTAATGTATTGTAATATGTCAGGAGTTTACAGTAATAAGATATGTATTACTGTAATGTGATATTTAGGTAACTAGGTAGTTATACATTATTATATTAATAATATATTTAATATATGTAACATTAATACATATTCTAATATTTACATATAACATATTAATATATGTTTACCGATATAAAAATTTTACTTGCGCATCTGTTAAATTAATCGCAGTCAATGAAGCATGCGACGGGGTTCATGTGTTGCGAGTTTCCGGCTTGACAGGAAATAACCTAATAATATAACTGGTTTGATTCCATCTTTTTTCATTTGAAAATTTGTATAACAGATTGGTGAGATTTTTTTTAATTAAAATGGGACCAAACACGATATCATTTCGTATGTCACATTTTCGTCATAACTTTCGACCGTATTTATTTGTTTAATACTCACGGTATAGCTGCTTTTATTTATATTATTAAAAAAAAATAGGATATTAATCACAACGGAAATAATGCCAAGCCAGTATTTTAGAGATAGTATGGATTTGGGAAGTGCAAAGCAGTGCAATATTCTACATTAAAATTATATTTACAAACAGATATTTGTATATAGCTTCACAATATAAAGATAACGCGAGGAAAATTCTATTGGATTCGCGAATAACAGAGAATAATACTTTTTGCACAATGCTTATTAAAAGATCCTTCTTTATTTAGTCTCCTTAAATGAATATAAAATTAAGGCCGCGCGTCGGAATTGTGGACAAACTTTATTAACGATGTTTCCGAGGCCAACATTGTACACATTATTTTTGTACTAAGTCTACCTGGTTTCCTGTCCAATTTTAAAACTGTCTCCTTCGCGAGATGGGTATCTACCAGAGTACAGATATAAAATGAAAACGTATAGAGCCCAGTCCGTCTCCACAGATTCTCACGTAATCGCAATTTGCAACATTTCACTTCGCCAAATTAATGTGATACGAATGTTAGGGTTCGTTTCACTACATAATAAAAAAGAATCTTCCGAAAAGAACCAGCCCAAAAGTGCTGTAATCTCATTGATACGCAGATACTAACATTCTACACGTACATTCGTCGTCATTTTTGTTCTTTTTATGTCCCAATTCGTCTGTTTCGCTGGATGGGTATTTGCCTGAGGACCGAAACAGAATTAAAACGTATAGAACCCAATCCGTCTCCGTAGATTCCGGCATAATCGCAATTCGCAACGTTTCATTTCATCAACTTAATGCAATACGAATGTCAAGGTTCGTTTAACGGCAAGAGACAAAGAGCTCGCAAATGGCTTAATCCCTCCGCCGCCGAACGCTCTAATTACCATCACATCCATTCCAACTTCACCGGGTACTTCGCGCAAAAATTCCAAGCGACCCGGCGGCTCTGTAATTTTTTCCATTCGCGTGCGCACGCATAAAACCGCAAGTTACGTTATGTCATTATTAAGACTATCATGAAAGGGACACGCGGAACAGATTGAAACAGGCATTCTTCACTCATAAATCCAATCTGAATTCCGCCATTGTCCGACGACTATACTTCATATTCTTAAACATCATAAATACTTTCCGGCTTTCCCGATAATTTCAAACCTAAATTTAACCAAAAATACATTCACACATCCACTTCCTCGTCCGGTTCCTCATAAAATTTACTCGATTGCAAGTGGTGGAGTTCGGGAAGTTGAGAAAAGCGCGATTGGGATTAGTTATCCGTAAAACATTATTCGGAACATAGACACAACATTAATGGTACTTAAAATTGGCATTATAAGAATATATTTTCTTGTTATCTGAAACAGGTCGAGAGTACATTCTTTCCACCTCAGGAAAACTGAGATCTCCCCAAGCATCGTAATTCAGGTGGCAATCGGGCGGCCAGAATTTACAACTCTTGTTAGAAACGTCTCAACAAGTAGCGTTTCTTAATCGGAGTTACGCGTTTAACACTTAGCCAACCGCGGATTACGTGATTTTTCGATACTGACGCATCTTTAGTATTTGGAAGACACAAAGAGTTCACTTTTTCCTTAACACGTTGACTGCCAAGCGTATTTTACTATATTAGAACGGCGATGCTATGAACTACTACAGCGTTCGATTGAATTATGCAAAATGTAAATAATGTGCAGGTATTGCAGACCAAAGGATCGCATCACTATTCTAATAACAACTGCATTATAATCGCATCACTATTCTAACAATAACTGCATTTATAAGATAATAATTGCTACTCATTGCAACTATTTGAAGATTTGCATGAAGATTTGCATGAACTACAAAAAATACTTTATCACGTCACACATCATCACGTTTCATAAAAGAACTTAACACTTTAACGACCGCTAGCCGATTAAGCGACTTTACGGTTCCAACTGCTATTTACCGATAGCCGATTAATCGGCTTTTCAGTGGTCAACGGTTATATTAGATAAAATAGATATCAAATGATATTATGACAATTCTAAATGACAATATATTACACTGCTTTGGAACCAAAGGATTCTCAACAACAGAATCAGTATTTTTCAGTTATAAAGCTTTACGAATAGGCACATACACAATTTCAGCGCGATATCCAAAGCAGAGTCGGTCGTTAGTGAGTGGCATTTTCAGTCAATAGCGGTTGGTAAAGTGTTAAGATCGTCGTCGCATCGACCGATCGGAGAGCAAAGTCGATAAATAAATTGAAGTAATTTATTGAGCAGACGGCAGTGGTCAACGGTTATATTAGATAAAACAGATATCAAACGATATTATGACAATTCTAAATGACAATAAAATTACGCTGCTTTGAAACCAAAGGATTCTCAACAACACATTCAGTATTTTTCAGTTATAAAGCTTTACAAATAGGCCCATACACAATTCCTACGCGATATCCAAAACAGAGTCGGTCGTTAGTGAGTGGCATCTCCAGTCAATAGCGGTCGGTAAAGTGTTAAGACTACCAAGTGACGAATGACCGTTCCGCAGGCAATTTTCGGGCGGGCCAAGACTAACGTCCGAAACGGAATATTTCCCGCAAGACGCCTCGTTGGTCACCAAACATGAGACTATCGTGCACACAGCCGTTTTTTCTTGCAGACCGCGGCGACCGTGCTCGCTGCATTTGATAGTGTCAAATGCCCGGCCCAGATAAGGATACCCCACTAAGCACATTCGGTTGGCCAAGCGTCACCAGTTACGTTCGGCGACCCGAGCTGACGAACAATGCCGCGCTCTTGTTTTTTCGCGACGACACGATCGGAACGCCTGACAAGATCAGTGCGCAGTGCAGTCGTACGCGTTTCGCCGAGTGTCTGCGCTCCCGCGGAAATTTCTTCGGTGGGCCGCGGCGCGTTATTATCCGCGAAAAATATGCTTCGCCGGCGAACAATGCCAGGCTGTTTCTCCGGACCCGCGGCCGTATCGGATCCCGCGGCGGAAGAATGATTCGACGCGAAGGGCGAGAACAAAACGTGCCGCGCGCCGGAGAAAATTAGCCTCGGCATTGTGTTGTGATACATCGAGCGGCGATCTTCGCGGACGCGCGGCAAAGGAAAGCATCGGAGGCGGACAGATAATGGGTCGAGTGGGTGAGCAGAACGTTTCGAGAAGCGGCAAGATTCGGGTGAGTGAGTCTTTGAAGCAGGACTTCGAATGAAAGGGAACATACGGTTGCGCGGTCATTTTTTTGAGCGGGGGCGGGACGTTGCGACGATCGTCATTTGAATTCGGCGGCAAGGGGTGTGGGTGGGTACACCTACCCTCACACACCCTGTCGGAGAGACGCTTTCAGTGGGATCCAGCCGCGCAGCGGAGGGAATAGGTCATGCTCAATGTGACTTTACAAACCCGAGTTAATTCTGGCTTTCAGCTATGTGGGAAACAAGAGTATGAAATAAGGGGGTGGTTTCGTTTTCATCTATTTGGCGACGTACTTTTCATACTTTCGCAAAGAGTGTTCAACCCTCTTTCGAATCCTAAAAGGCCGAGTGTATTAGAAAACGTTTATGTTCAGACACCCACGTTGGAGGTCATTGTACGTAATGTGTTTGCCAACTTTTGGCCGTATCTCGGGAACTATTGCGAATTTTGGAGTGCGGTTTGCATTTTTGTGAGTCTTCTTCGACTCTCATTCGTGTCATATAGGGACGCAAGTCGAATAATTAACTTTCAACTGACAGTCGAAAAAAAAGTGTTTTTTCCGCGTATTTTTCACAGTTTTTTCATCTATTTCTCGTCATATCTCGAAAACTATTTCGAATTTTTCATCGCGGTTGCGATTTTTCTGAGTCTCTTTGTACCCCTTTTAATTTGGCATAATAACAAGATGATCGGGAAAGTTTTCATTTTTGATTCTATTTTCAGGGTCCTTTTTCTCGATTTTTCCACACATTTTCGGTGATATCTCCGGAACTATTGCGAATTTCGGGGTGCGCCTTGCATTTTTCCCAGTCATTTTGCACCCCCTTTGATATGTTAAAAGGGCAAGCAAATCGGTAACCCATCATTTTTTCGCAAAAATGGCAACCTTAAGATTTTCTCGATTTCTTCAAGGCCCTGTCACGATTAAACTAGTGGTCGAAACCCATAAGTAATATAGGTTTCCTTAAAGTTCTTCGGACACACTTTCACGTGGGACAAATCGCGATCAGCAATATTGAAAAAAAATTTTTTGCACTTTCTTAAAATTCTCATATCTTGGAAACTATGAAGAGTTCAGCGCTCGGCAAGTGGTCTATCTTTAGGGCAAACTGTCCTCTATTGAATGGTATCGGTCTGAAAGAGAAAAAAAATTTGACATTTTTCGTCATTTTTCCATTATTTTTGCTCATAACTCCGTATCTTCGTATCTATATACTTCATCCACAGTATGTGCGTACCGTAGCCAATTAGTGTTTTTCCTATACCAATCATTTGCGCCTCATTACAGCACCTTTATTAGTGTACCCTAATATATTCAGACGGGTCGAAAAACGTTCCATTGTACGTGTATAGTACCAAAAACCACCAAAGTCCCAACGAGTTCAAACCCATTGAATCCATGTTTGAGTTATTTCAGTTTTTCAAGTTTTCCACTGAAAATCAGTAGCACGTACACTTTCAGACACTGCTAAAGTTAGATGCAACGCTCGCGGCACCTCAGTAGAATTCAGTACTGAACCCGGTACTTATTTCTGTGCAAACAGTAACCGTGAACATTTAATGTCGTTAGCGCGGAATGCCTGCACGGCGTCAGCATCGCAAAAATATTCATTAAAGTCTTCACAGATCTTACCCCCGCGTCCCCTCTTCCACGAGCATCCGATACGACTTTTCGGCAATCCAGAATGATCGATAAAGCATCCGCCTGCCAGCATATTGAAACCGTGCGCGCCGAAGTTAGAAATTACCGAGCCGCGTGAAGTTCGATTTCCACGTACGTAGCTGCGCGTGCATGCGTGCGTACATACGTTCGTACAGTTGTGAATTCGGAGACCGGAATTTCGCGAGTAAACGGTTTGCTCGCTTCTCCGGCGTAATCGAGTTATACGTAAAAAAGGAGCAAGGAAAGGGCCGGCGGCCGGGCGGGGGTGGGCAGCGAGGAAAGAAACGAAAGAACTTGCGCACTTCGAGAGGGGCGTATTTTATCGCGGAAAACTTTTCGCTTCGTTTGAAGTGAAATCCCGGGAAATTATAGCCGTAGTTAAGTAACAATCGCAGCGGCACAATATCGAGCGCAGCGTCGAGCCGCGAGTGCCGCCGACCAATTTTATTCGCTGAAATCAACTCGCGTGATCCACCGGCCCGGCCGTAAAGCGACGAGGGCCGACGGGAAGATTAATCGCCGCAAATTCGTCGCGGAAGCAGACGTCGCCGTCGGGGCAAACAATTTTTACATGTAAATCTCGGAATCTACCGACCCCGCGCGTACAAGAACAACACGCTGAACTCCGAACGCTCACGACACAGCCGCTCGATGTCTAAATTACAAATTCGATTAAACACTGCAGGAACACCGTCTTCGGCTGGAAAGGAAGCAACGTCGCATACTGTGCAATCGACAAATGCACGAGGCGAGAATGTTTGAACGGAATTCAGCAAAGCATTCAGTGAATCGGTATGACAAATGCTGGTAAACAAATTTTTAGGCAATTATTTTATTAGGTGAAAGCACACAAATTTCTGAGAGGATCTGTATGAGGGCGAAATGACGTTACATTGTTTTCGCGTATTTTATGCATTTTGAATCGTTCGACCAGAATAGGTACAGTAACTACTCACATTAGCAAACACGTTGCATACAGTTATACAATAGAGTAAATTATTTTTTATCAAATTAGTTGATTTTTATCAACAAAAAATCATAGAAAGTATGATTGTTACTTTATAGAAAATTTTCTAACCCTCATTAATTCAAAATCACAGAAAGGGCTCCTCTTATCTACTTATCAAATTCCCCAACCTTCAATAGAAATTAATATAAATAATAATGCGCAAGGTATTGGTGACCAAATGATGATGATGAATATTGTGGTCTTTTAGTAAAATCTCTTTTTTTAGGCAATTATTTTGTTAGATGAAAGTACACAAATTTCTGAAAGGATCTGTATGAAGGCGAAATGACGTTATATTGTTTTCGTGTATTTTATACATTTTGAACTGTTCGACCAGAATAGGTACAGTAACTACTAACATTAGCAAACACGTTGCATACAGTTATACAGTAGAGTAAATTATTTTCTATCTAATTAGTTGATTTTCATTAATGAAAACTCGTAGAAAGTACGACTGTTACTTTATAGCAAATTTTCTAACCCTCGTTAGTTCAAAATCACGGAAAACGCTCCTATTGTCTACTTATCAAGTTTCCCAACCACTAATAGAAATTAATATAAATAGTAATGCGCAGGTATTGGTGACCAAATGATGATGATGAATATTTTGGTCTTTTAGTAAAGTTTCTTTTTTTAGACAATTATTTTGTTAGGTGAAAGCACACAAATTTCTGAGATGATCTGTATGAAGGCGATGTGACTTTATATTGTTTTTCGCGTATTTTATGCATTTTGAATTGTTCGACCAAAACAGGCACAGTAACTATTAACATTAGCAAACACGTTGTATACAGTTATATAATAGAGTAAATTATTTTCTATCAAATTAGTTGATTTTCATCGATGAAAAATGATAGAAAGTACGACTGTTACTTTATAACAAATTTTCTAACCCCCATTAGTTCAAAATCACAGAAAGGGCTCCTATTATCTGCTTATCAAGTTTCCCAACCACTAATAGAAATTAATATAAATAATAATGCGAAGGTATTGGTGACCAAATGATGATGATGAATATTCTGGTCATTTAGTAAAATTTCGCACCCCAATCAGCCGCAGTTTCTCAGATACTCCATCTTACATACCCCCGTATTTCTCCGAACGTCTCCCACTTCACATATTCCTCCGTAAATGCTCGCGTTTCATTTTTCTCCCACTGCGTTTTGCCTAATCAGGAAAAGATCCGTAAGGCACTAAAGATCGGAACAGCAGCGGCCGCGGGAGGTCATCGTTGCAGGTTTCATCGCGCGGACGTCCGAAGTTTAATCTCGCAGGGGTATCAGCCCTCGTTGTTAAGCAACAATCGCACGAACGGCTAACGTCGAATAATATTAAGTTACGAATTCCGCCGGGGTGGCCGGGCTCCGCGCCGGTCGAAAATCGATTTCCGCGACAACTAGTTTCTGCTCCGCGACCCTTTTCCATCCCTCGGCAGCGTGCAGCTACCGTCGGGAGCCCCTCGTACAACGTCCAACTTCGATGGTGTCAACGTCACCGCCGCTTTAACGAGTGTCCCTTTTTGTTTGTCGAAAAATCTATTCTTCCGAAATTTCGCGCGCCGGCCATCGGCAGTGTGCGCGTCGCGGGACGCTGAGCGTGCAAAATTGATCGGAGGAGAATATTGTTGCGCGCCAGGCCCCGGACTTTCAGCCGACGCTTTCGCTCATTTCAGCTCCCGGCGCTCGACGTTTTATATCCCGCGACGTCAACGAACTACCGCGGCGGTGCGGCATTTTAACTGTTGTAAGGTGGAATATCATTTTGGTATCCCATGTCTGATAACTGTAAGGCGGAATACATCTATGTAATCAGGATATCATACTTTTGATCTTAACACTTAGCCAACCTAATGGGCAGATCCGCCCGCTTTGAAGTAAGTCGCTACATGACCGAATGGAAAGATCTTCCACTTTTTACTCTTTCGCGTGTTATTTAACACTTGGCATGCGGGCATACTTCGTCGCCGAATTTCGCGTGCAGCGGGCGTTTCTTCTTGAATCGCGCGGAAGTTTGGTTATTCAGAAAAATCGCAGTAAATCGAAAACTACTTCGTTTTTATGAACGAAACTTTTTTTATTTCACACTTAAATATATACTGTATGATTATTTAACAAAAAACAAACGATATTTTCACGAAATCATAAAAATAAGCGATTTTTAAAGTTTTCCACACTATCCTACGAAAAGTCCGATAATTTGTCAGCGCATATTTCTTCATCACTATCTTTGTCACAACGGCTCATTCGATCAATTTTGTAATCAATAATAAAAAATCAAGCTTCAAATTGATAAAACACGTTCTGGAGCTAAGAATTCGATTGAAGACGAAATAACTCAGCAAAAGATCGAGTTACTCAACAATCACAACTTATGGGAAGAAAATGCAAAGCGTTGCCTAGCAACGCAAACACACGCATATAAAGTCACACATTCATGTAATTATACGTATTTGGTAGATTTGTGGTAGATATCCACTAACAACAACAAATCTACTAAATACGTTTTTTTACGTGACCCGCGCTCCAGTGACAGACTACAAAAAACGTAAAAATACGTTGCCCGCATGCCAAGTGTTAACCCATTCGAGACGACGATTTTTTTCGAACACGGTCCCCAGGAGCGAAATTTTTTTTTTCTTTATATTGTTCATTTTTAATAGAAAAACATGTTTACTATGGAAATCACCCAATTCGTAAGTGAATTCACATAAATAAAATCATTGCACACCAGGTGTGCAGCTCGCACCTCGGAATATTTTTATTGCGAGGAGCGGATTGAACACCATGTGTGCAACGTAAGGTAAAATGAAAATACATCATTAAAAAATGTATAAACATTTATTTCAAAAATAGTTAGATAATATAAAATTGTTATTTTGCATTCAGTAATAAAGAACAGAATATACTGCAAAGAAAATGTTTAAAAAATAGTAAAAAGTTAAAAAAAAATTAGTTGCATAATGGAAAAAATAACATAAACGAGAAATGAATTTTTAGAAAAATGTCTAAAGATAATAAAGTAATGTAACTCAATAATAAAAAAAAATATAATTTGTAAATACATTTTTAGGAAATAGTACACTAATGGTAAAGTAATTATACATTAGTTGGTTGATGGTAGCGCTTGAAACATTCTCCCAAACATAATCCAGGATTACTGACACAAGCAGGACAAGAGTAATTACTACGTTTATATTTTCCTTCTTTGTAGCACTGTCGGCAATTCATAGTATTTTACATGTAAGAAAGGCTTCAGATAATTTTTAGATTTTTTGGTACACAGTAAAACCAATGCCAAATTTTGTTTTTCTGTACTTCACAGATTTAATTAATTCAAGAAAAATCTTATTTCGACGACTAGTTTACTCAAAATAACTGATAATTGCACATTACTGTTATTGCACACACGGTGTGCAAGCCGTCTTATAGCCTCGGGAATCAATTGCACACACGGTGTGCAATCGGTCTCGAATGGGTTAGACAGTCTTATACTGGAATTATGCGCAAATCGTGAAAATATTTATGCTTTTATATTGTACATGTGCTAATGGCTAACTGAAGAAGCTGATACGGCTTCGCCCAAAACCAAAATCGTAATCCTTCTATTTTGTCTCCTACAGGCCGTTATCCGATCGCATGTATATTTTACATGCCCGGAAAAATTGAAGCGACAGTCGTGCAGAGTGATAATCAGCGGGCCAGTCACTAATCATGTGTTTATGGAGATTGCGTTATTGATGTTGCAATTTTAATTAACTCATACGATCAAATGACGTGTCTAAATCATAATGTTTAATAACGTAACGTTCTGACGCCCAAAAATTGATTAAAATTCCCGAAGAAACGTTCCGACGCCGAGAAAGGCAAAACGTAATATTATATAATCATAATCTTCATAATTTGCGTATAATACAATAAATAATAAGCAACATAATACATGCGACAAATTTTCCTATCCCGTCCGCTGTTATTAATGATGTTGCAATTTTAATTAGCGATATACGGTTAATTTATATGTTTAAATTCCATCGTTTGAAAATCTAGAATTTCGACACTAGATTATTTCTCGAATTCAGTACGGAAAGTTCAATCCTTTGCTAAAGATACACAAGTAATGCTGAAATATTAGGTCTCCGAACAATATAATTTAAATATCTTAGTAACCGTATGCTCCGATTAAAATTGCATCTCGGCCGGAACAAGATATTTAATCACCTGCGGTATGTTATTGATCATTCATTCGGCGAGGCGTGGATTATGGCCCGTTCCTGTGTTTTTTGGCACGAACCCCGCTTCTCCAGAGACCCGTGTCAATTTTTAAGCGCCACGCGTATTATCCGGTTTTTATTTAAGTGTGCGACTCGGCCGTTTTCGGAATTGAAGTCGGCAGTCCGTCAAGTGCGGCTCGCGCGGTCTGCATTACGGAGATTGCACAATTTACATATTTTATATTGTACGCCGCTCGTTTAATGCAGTTTAAATATTGTCGGAACATTCCTTCCTTTTCCCATTACTTCCCCGAGATACGTAGAAATTATGTTAATACCCCGCCGCGATTCTCCGTTATTCTTTCATTCCTCCGTTCCCTTCCGCCCATAATTCCAATACCCACGCACTTCTAATTCGTCCGTCCACCCACTCTACTCCGCGCCGACTCGTTCGACCATTTTCCGCCCGTGCTTATCCCGCCGCATTCGATTGATGTTCGAAAACAGATTATTGCCCTGTCGTGCCTTTCGCTAATAACGCTTTGACTAACGTCTTGAACAATTGGCTCTTCCAGTTTAACCGCTCGGCACGCGTTATTACCGCGTGTACATTCAACCGTACCATTAACATACCAATGCATGACAATACAGTCTACGTAATACCACGGCGTTTACCCGCATTAATCGCAAATTCTAACTCCAATACGATACATAAATTACAATATTACAGCCGCGCAACTGGCTTGCCCGTAAACCAACGTTAATACGCAATAACATTGGATCATTACTGTGCAGCGTGTCCATTCGGGCAGACTCGTGTATAATAAGTGCCGGTGTTAGAATCTTCCCGTTACTTTTATGAACGACCGATAAGCTGTCTATGTATGGAAGGGATATTGAAAGGGAAAGAAAGATCAGCGTGGTGTTCAGTTGATCTTGGTCCACCGCTCATGTTTGAGTGTATAGGTGTTAAGAGCAGGTAGAAAAGCATTTCTTCTAATGTGCTTCTCGATCGTAATATAGTTCGAGTCTTCTCAAGTACTATATGTAATGCCATAAATGGAATATACGAGTTATTGCTGACATTATAGAAAACAATTGTCGTTTAGTTGCAGAATTAGAGGTCTGGAATCAATATAATATCAGTTATCAATTAACTATTAAATAGGATCAGTTGCATGACCGTGACTTTTTTGTTTTAGTTTTTGTCGTGAGACTAGTTATCAGTGATTTCATTACTCATTCATTGACTGTTACTGAAATTCAAGCTAACAGAGTTTCTGCACGTGCAGTTTTTTTCCCTTTTGCGTTTTTCCCGTACACATCACAAATTCTGTTTGTTGCAGAGTACCTTGATTGTGTAAAAGAAAAGTCAATAACCCCCTTTAGCTCACCTAACCAACACCAAACCGCTCGCACCGTAAGTTTTCGTCATGAACTGTTGGTCCTAAATTAGTGTCAAAAGCTATCCTTTTATACGTTTGAAATTGTGTACTTTACGCAGATAAAATGATATACATGTTATTGTGTTGATTCAAAAAATATGTATTTTACATTGATACCAGATACATTTATATTGTATCGATGCAAAATATATGTATTTTCCATTGATATAAGATACATTTACATAGGTTTCCGTTTCACTTGATGTAGTTGAACGTAGGGAACATTCAACAAGGCTTTTGATATTTCCTAAGGTATATATTCAACGCAAAACTACTACAGTGAGTACAGTCGCTCGCTGAACGCGTGTTTGTCGCTTCGCAACTCTTCCCTGACTGCCCGGGATTCTTTTCTTTTTTCCCCTCTGTCTCTATCCACATTTATGCATTCTCACATTTATACCATATTGATGCAAAATATATCTATATTGTATTGATACAAGATACATTTATACTACATGAATACAAAATACATGTATCTTCTATTGATACAACATGTATTTAATTGCATTTATACCATATTGATGCAAAATATATCTATACTGTATTGATACAAGATACATTTATACTACATGAATACAAAATACATGTATCTTCTATTGATGCAACATATATTTAATTGCATTTATACCATATTGATGTAAAATATATCTATATTGTATTGATACAAGATACATTTATACTATATGAATACAAAATACATGTATCTTCTATTGATGCAACATATATTTAATTGCATTTATACCATATTGATGCAAAATATATCTATATTGTATTGATACAAGATACATTTATACTATATGAGTACAAAATAGATGTATCTTCTATTGATGCAACATATACTTAATTGCATTGAAACAAATTATATCTATATTGTATTGATACAAGATACATTTATTCCATATGAATACAAAATACATGTATCTTCTATTGATGCAACATATATTTAATTGCATCGAAACAAATTATATCTATATTGTATTGATACAAGATACATTTATTCCATATGAATACAAAATACATGTATCTTCTATTGATGCAACATATACTTAATTGCATCGAAACAAGATTATCTCCTCGCATCGCATTCCCACCGGCAAACATAAATAAACGTATGTTCAAACAATGAATTTCCAAGCCGCCGATCAAAAGGCCGCCGGCTCGTGCCTTACTCCCCGATCCCACATGAGCATCCGGATCCCACCTCATCTTCCGATCGTACACATAAGCGTGACGAAATGGCGGACGTAAATAAACGCGTGGATCGGGCCACCGTCGCCGCCTGGAGTTATACAACCGCGTTCCCCAACCTCTCGCAGCGACATCGACGATCACCGTCGTTTCGCCTCATAAAAGAGTAAAGTCTTCGTGATTCGTTAATTGCAACGACGGCGCTCGAGTGCTGGGGCGTCGGGGTGCCGGGTCGGTGGGCAGGAAGTGAGAGCAGCCGAGTGCGCTAGGGGTGAGTCCGTGGGACGAGGAGATCGATAGACATTTCCCTGATTTCCGCTGAAAGGAAACTCTCGGCGAATTTCAGTTTCATTAATTTCGAAGATACCGCCCCTCATCGAGGGCACGTCGTTCGTCTCCTACCTTTTCACGGCCCCTTCTTCTCGCTCTGCTCCTGTTACTTCGTCGCGCGACTATTGTCCCCCGCGTTCTTTCCCGTTCTTTCCCGGTCTTTCTCGCGCTGCAGGCGCCGCCGCTTGAACATTCTCGACGATCTCGAAGAACACCCCGCTTCTTGCCCCTCGAGCGTCGTCACTTGAAAATTCCAATCACACCCCGGCGCTACACGGAGGACAGCCTGGAGGGGGTCGAGCGAGAGAGAGAAAGAGAGAGCGGCCGTGGAAAAAGAAAATTTTCTCCGCGACATTTAATCGGTAGTATTCGATGAATACCAAAGAAGCGGACGAACTTATTTTTCGTCGCGGCTGCAGCCGAGGGGCTGTATGGGAAATAGGAATTGATTGCAAGATCAGTCGGCGGCTGGTGGGGCGGTGTGCGGCGGAGGCGGCGAAATCGAGAGAGCTTTTAATGGGGCGCCGCCCGGTAATCGAGTCTTCAATAGTTAGCGAGCGGCCGCGCGTTTTTCGATGCGAAATTAAAATCCGGAACGACGCGGACGGTGGCCTGTTTTGACACGTCGGCAGCCACTGGCGTTGGGCAACCGCCGGCGACACGTCCACGTGATTTCGCTTTGTCAAGAATCGTGCGCATGCGATGCTATGTGCGGACGGTTGCGAAAGCGTTAAACGCATCAACGAGTAACAATCGTGTTTGAAAAATGGTAATACACCGGGGTTGAACATTCATCACTTTCACAATCGACGTCGCGTTGATGCGACTGTGTTAATCGGCGTGGAACGGCCAGCGTCACGTGGATGTGACTTCGATTTGTCCAGAATGTCCGGATGCAATAGTATACGCCGCCGGTTGCGAAAGTGTTAAATGAATCAGTGACTGACAATCGCATCTGTAAAACTGTAGTAGGCATTGTTAAATGTTCAACACTCTGACGGTCGATGACATGGTCAAGCGACTTTGGTGATCGGTTGGAAGGCCGGCATCACATGGACGTGACTTTGATGACTCGCTTTGTCAAGAATTCGCCGCATGCAATAGTAATTCCGGCGATTTCGAAAGTGTTAAATGCATGAACGCGTAACAAGCGCATCTGTAGAACTGTAATTGATGGTTAACACTTTGACTGCCATGGTGGTCACCGATGACCGGCGCAAAAGATTTTTTTTTCTTTATTGTAATGCAAAAAATATTGTTCATTTTTAATGTTTGCAACAGTAAAACCAATGATGTTGTTTTCGATCATTCAATACATTAGTTCTAACAACTCTGCGTTATTTTTATTTTCCACGATTTAACCATAATAACTGATTTTATCGCATTGCGGTTCTAACACACAAAATACGCTTGGCAGTCAAAGTGTTAAGCATGCATCTTGCATGATACTTTATAATTTTTTTCCGTCACCGCACGTCATAAAAAGAAATATGACACAGAAAATTCGGCAGAACGAGCTGGCCAATTAACTTCGCTACCACGACAGGTCCGACATCGTTCTTAAATTAGCGTTTAATTCGTTTAATTAGCACAATACTGTGCACAAACTGCACGCCAGACGAGCGGCCGTTATTAGCAATTCCGTCACATCAATGTTCTCTGGCGGAAGAGTCTTTGCGCGTAATACTGATAACTGTTTGACAGTAATCCGATTTTCAAGTGCTACCGTTGTTTCGTTCGAGAACAGATCCGCTGCTAGTGAGCGTTCTGACAAAAATGCAAACATCTTCATAACGGAACATGAAATCGCCTTCCCTGGCAAGGTACTCTCGCGTGGAATCACGATCAACACTTTCGACGCTGCCATTTTGGCGTCGTTTGTACATGAATTCTTAATAGCCATTTGCTGCCTGAATTTTGCAACGACTTTGTGTTCAGTAAAAGCGTTTCCATTGGCCATCGCGAAAAATGCCCAGTGTTGGTGCCTATCGTATCAAATGCGTCATATAAGCCAACACATACACCTTTTAAATGCCCATCGACTGAGCCGAAATATGAAGGCAGGCGATCTTCAGTCGCAAACCTCCAATCGATTAGCAAAGCTCGAAGATACTCTATGGTTTCGGTCACTTGTGCATGGATGCTTAGCACTTTGACTGCCATGATGGTCATCAGTAACCGACGCAAGAGATTTTACTGAAGATCCAAAATATTTGCAACGGGTAGCAATTATTATTTTATAAATGCAGTTGTTGTTAGGATAGTGATGCAATTCTTTGGGCTCCAATACCTGTACATTATTTACATTTTGCATAATTCAGTCAAACGCTGCAGTATTTCAACGCATCGCGGTTTTAACATAGCAAAATATGCTTGGCAGTCAGAGTGTTAATGGCCAATTTCTGTTTGAGTTTCGCAAGGACCTTGTCTTCGATAGAAAGCACTTCTATCGATCATTGCAGAAAATGCTCGATGTTGACTTGTGTATAGATCCTTAACACTTTGACTGCCATGATGGTCATCAGTGGCCGGCGCAAGAGATTTTACTGAAGATCCAAAATATTTGCAACGGGTAGCAATTATTATTTTATAAATGCAGTTGTTGTTAGGATAGTGATGCAATTCTTTGGGCTCCGATACCTGCACATTATTTACATTTTGCATAATTCAGTCAAACGCTGCAGTATTTCAACGCATCGCGGTTCTAACGTAGCAAAATATGCTTGGCAGTCAGAGTGTTAATGGCCAATTTCTGTTTGAGTTTCGCAAGGACCTTGTCTTCGATAGAAAGCACTTCTATCGATCATTGCAGAAGATGCTCGATGTTGACTTCCATCCTTCTTAATACCTCATAATACAATATCAAATCCACCGTCGCAAAAAATATCCCGCATTGACTAATCGTGTCAATGTATCAGAGAAACAATACTCAACTCTAAAAAATATCGCATAGATCGCATCGTAGGGTATCTAAGAGCACGGTCCACGAGCACAGCCACCAGCAGCACAACCCTCGGAAGAATAACAGCGCGGAAACGGAACGGGGCAAGACCGTCTCGGACGCTCATTTTCCGGCGAATGTGACTCGCATATAAAATTAAAAAGCGGCGTCCTCCGGCAGCGGAGGTACGCGGCTCGGCGAAAGTGACCGTAAAATTCATCGGCGATACGCGACGTGAGACAACGGGCGAGGAAAATATTTCCGGCAGACCCGTCGGCAACGACACGGCGCCGAGGCGATCAGCGGATTGACGGGGCGAGTCAATATAATATAGCGGCGTAATAAAATTCGCCGTATGGCACGCGGGAAAAATTGTGACAGCGGCGCGCGGCGGATTCTACTTCGGACCGAATGTGTATAATAGATTTTCGGCACAGCGCTTTATATGCACAAAAAAAAACAGCACGGCGGCTTTGAGCGCGTCTCGTCGGCTTTCGGCGAGATTTTTTTCGATCTCCGAGGTCCGTCGGCGTTTCGATTAAGGGGTTATGCCTACTTGGGATCGACGAAATGACACGATTTTCAAGATATTTTTTTTGCCGTTTTAGTGAGTACTAATTAAAATTCGCTTAAATACTATCAACAAGTACGTATTTAGTGGCATTTGTATACATTTTTTATAAGAAAATATTAAAAAATGTAGGAAATATAGCCCTTCTCCTAGAGGTTCCGTTTATTTTCATCACTTGCGGTGACCACGATTTCTCAAAAACTACGTCACCGATCGGACTCTTATTTTATATACTTATTTGTCATTACAATAGGCAGGGTCTGAACGAAGGATTTTGAAAAATTTTAATTTTTACAAGAATGGCAGCAATTTTACGAAAAAAATCCGTCTTTTGAGGTAGTCTAACTGTCGTTTTTATGTTGTAACTTTTTTTTTTATTACCGAAATAAAAAAAATCCTTCGTTCAGGCCCTGCCTATTGTAATGACAAATGAGTATATAAAATTAGAGTCCGATCGGTGAAGTAGTTTTTGAGAAATCGTGGTCACCGCAACCGTATGTTTTTAAAAATACAGTTTCGAGATAATCGCGTTTAAAGTTTCAAGCTCTTTACTAATCATACATAGTAGCGCTCCAGATAAACGCTTATAATTTTTGAACGTGTGCTCCGATTCTTATGTACTTTTGAGGAAATATTCTTTAACACGTTGACTGAAATATTACAGAATATGATTGAAGTGATGAAAATAACGAAGGTATCGGAGACCAAAATTTGATCAAAAAAAATCGATTTTTTTGCGCCGGTCATCGATGACCACCATGGCAGTGTAAGAAAAGTAGGCATAACCCCTTAAAGCGATTCCGTTATAATACGCTTGCCGAATGAGCGTGCACGCGTAATGTCGCAGTGTCGCCGTGACGTACGGCATGAAAAATGAACATTTACGTGACGCGCGTTACGTACGCTCCACCGTCCGGTACGTGCGCTAAATTTTGATATTAAGCGCCCTTACGTTCGCGCGACATCGATTTTCATTTGGCCCCGTCCGAATTTACTCCGCTTCCGGCGGGAACAGCGACGCCGATGACGCGGGCGCATCGCGGATTGGCCGAATTTTATCTTGCCGCCCGGGCGCGTGCCGTTTAAAAGTAACGATTAAAAGTATTCCGGCGTATCAGTATAAAAAAAATGTCAAGAAATAACGGTGGGGGCGGCGCGTGCAATCGCTGTAACTCCTGATTCTTGCGGCGCAATAACGGGCGACGGGCAATTTTACTTTTTTGAAATGATACGCCTTTTCAGGGGTGAAATGTTGGATTTTTATTTGTTAACTCGACATGTGTCGGCGTTCCCGCCTCAGGAGTCTGTAATATTTATAAATGTGTTAGTGCGTGCTGGTTGTGTTGCATCCTTATTTTATGGTATTTTAACTTATAATCTGTGTTAAAATACCGTGGAATAAGGACACGGTAATGTGTTAAAATATCGCGTAAATGATATGGGTCTTTATAGGTGGAATGTGAAACTTTTACTTGTTAACTCGACATGTTTCGGAACCACACGGATTCCCGCCTTAGGAGTCTATAATATCTGTAGGGATTATATGATGTTAGGTGTCGTCGAAGCGGGATGCGGAATTATATTAAGTTGAATAAAATTTATTTAAAGATAAATGAAAGCACTAATATATAAATACAAATACAAAATGAATGTAGAACTATGGCAATTCGACTTCTATTCGGTAAACGGCAAGAAAACGCATCTATACTGGACTACTACACTCTGAACTGAACTAAACTGAGACTGATCTCCTTAAACTGAATTTTCGTTTTCTTGATGCTACATATCTATAAATGTGTTGGTTGTATTGTGTCCTTATTTTATGATACTTTAACGCATTATTATGATCTTATCCTGTGGTACTTTAACACGGCTTGTAAGCTAAAATACCATAGAACAAGGACACGGTACCACCAGCGTACAGTAACACATTTATAAATATTGTGGACTCCTGAAAGAGAAATCCTGTGGCGCCAAAGGATGTCCAGTTATTAAATAAAGTTTCTACATTTCAACCTTAAAAAGGCGTATTATTTAAAACATTTTAATAAGGTTGAAGTAAACAACAAAGAGATGCAATTTTACTTTTCACCGTGTAAAAGATACAGTCCCACGGGTTTTCATTATCCGCCCTGCGCGTGCACGAAAAAGAAGTTCCTCATTAAGAGGAACCGCTGACCAGTGCAACCGGGTTAATACTCGACCAAAAGCAGACGTAATACAAGTTGAGGTAATAGACTACCATGCATAAGTGTTTAGACACTCGATGCGGTGTCATCAAAAGATTTGTCTTTATAATATCGTTAACTCGTAAAACAACCGAACTGTTGAGTGGGCCTCATTTCCAATTTTATTAATAATTGTAGGTAATAAAATCTCTGCTTTGGTAGAAAATTTGGATATCGATAAAAAACTTTGATTAAAACCTCTCCGTGTGCCCTGACACATGCAGAAAAGTTTTAACAAAAGTGCTCAATCGATTTCCAAATTTTACCCATACAAGGCCTTTTATTATTCACCAGAAAGATATGAAATCTGTTACATGATATAAAGCTTTACAACGAATGAATGGAAATGATTAAATATTGCGTTCTTCTATGTATCTGCATCGTTGGCCAATAGCAGCATTCGCTATGCGCGGCTGTCTGGCAATGAGATTTGAATAATGAAAAAACGCAGTCTACCAGCATGGGAAGTCGATGAACTCAATATCGCCGCAAAATTAATCTTCGACGGAACTTAGTTATTGATTTTTCATTTATAATATCTAATGTGAACAACTACATATCTGCGGTAGTATGACGATCAACATTTCCTTATCTTTAAACAATTAATTGTGGAAGACATCAACCTTGTATAACATTCTCAAGAATTAATTAGTTATTAAATTTGAATTTTCCCCATATAACCAATTGATATCAAATATTACTTCCATCGGTATTTATAAACATATGACCGCTTCAGACAAAATGGGAGGTCAAAATTAAAGAATTTCACTCCAAATATACCTCAAGCACTGCCAAATACTTATGCACCGCATCGTACGTGTGTCCGAAAAATTTTCCGTGCATTTTGACTGAGCGACGTCTGAATCGCGAAATCGGTTGAACCTCTTGACGGGCTTTCATTAATAACCTTATTTTCCGTCATTCCACGGAAGGGCCAGGCCGGCGAACAAACGTCCCACTTTCCTGTTCCAGCCGGGCTAGATTCAACGTTGAGTAAGAACTTCGCTAATAGAACCCACTTCCTTCCTCCGACTCGACTACGAGTCCGCCGTTCTCGTTAATCGGCAGAAGCACGTTTCGCGACGAAGGTTAAGATTATTACAAAACAGCGGGTACTCGTGAAAGGGTTCAAAGTACAAAGAGTAATAAAAGGATAACTTCCAGGATTGACAGTACTAAGTGATAAAAGAAGAGTGCCAATAAACGTGGGCTGGAAAATTAATGCTTCCGGAACGATGAATAATTTTCTGTTTCGGCCGAAGCGAGACGTTTCCTCCCCTGGGAAGCATCTTTCTGCTCAACACGGGCGTCATAACAGCAAATTTTTTTATTACCACATCTCTTATTATGTCTCATTACATCTTACGTCGTCGGAAGATGTTAGTTGCACATTTTCGTGATTGGAAGTACCAAAACAAGATAGACTGATATGCCTATGCTATTCTGGTAATAGGTCGCAAACGACGTTGATCGTAAGCACCGCGTTAATAAAGATGATATACTGAGATTATTATGAATAGTTTTATTAAGTCAAATTCGCGTGAAAAAAAATAAGTTTTGATCAGTTATTTCATACCACATTATTTTTATTTAAATTTATTCAATGTAATTTTTGAAATTGTCAAAAATGAACCATTAGATGTGGTTGTAATTTCAACATTATATGGAATTCATTTAGTTTTAATTATGAAAGTGGTCTAAGTCAAAAATTTAAATAAATTATATAAACAACTTGAAAATGGCACGTGGGTTCTTTGACGCGTTTTGAACTACATAATAAAATAAATGACAATAAAATTTTAATAATAACGACAACTTCGAAACGGTTTTATAATCAATAACAAGTTAATGGTAAAAAATACCGCGGGTGAATCTGTCTCGCGGATTACAAATTCAATGGATGACGGCAATAAAAAAATGATCCTTATAAAATGTTCTATAAAACATCTTTAGATGATTCTAAATCAACCCACGTTTCGGATCTTTCTAAAAACGGAACAAGCAAAAATATTCGGAAATATTAAATTACTTCCATTATACACCACCTTTTCGACCAGTATCGGAAGAAAAACATAAAGATATTAAGTTATGGGACCATTTTTCAGGAACATTTTAAGCCTTAAATGCCGAAATAATGATAAAAATGGATTGCGTTTAAAAATAATTAATAAATGTAATAAATGTTCACGAGAAGTTTCAATCAAATTATTGTTTCAAATAAAACTCAAAGTTCTTTATTCGACATTTATCGAGGGACGGATCGGGGGCAGTTAATTTTGAAAATGGATTAAGTCAATTCAATCTTTAAAAATAATATTATCGAAAAAGGGCACACAGCATTTCATATCATAGTAAGGCGGCGCAGATAATTAAGGCCGATAAAATTATAAATTAAAATGTCGCATAATGTAAAAATATTTTTTAATTTATTGAAATGCAATTCATTAAATATCTCGAATTAAGTAAATATATGACTTAGACCGATGTTTAATATGGCACATATGCTGAAATTACTGATTTTTTGTATTAAAACGTGACCCCAGATTACAGACTGATAAGTTTTGATGAGCAATTCTCGTGTTGGTGTTCTTATTTGACTGTGTTCTTGTAAATGGTGTTCTTGCTTAACTGATTCCTTATTTTAATGATTTTTCGTGTATGGGTACTGCTTATGTTAAAATTGTGTACTGACGGTGGTCACCGAAGATGATTGGTGGAAAGATTTTGGCTGAACATGGTTGAAATTCGAGAATCGGTGGTATGTGGAATTGACTTGTAAATATTAATTGATATTGGAAACGGTTTCAATACTGCTTGTTAATGGTAGGGATTACGGCTTCGTCTCCCTTCATTAGGTCTTCGATACGGTAATTAAACTCAATCATTGTATCGCATCGCAATTCTAACATGCAAAAGATGCGTTGGCAGTCGGACCAGTGATCACAGATCAACCCACAAAGTCGGTCGCTTCAAACGGAACAAGCATTTTTTTATTTCGCCAGAAATATTAATTTCTCGCTCCCCGTTCATTAGGACTTCTTTTCGTTGTTCGGTCAGTAATATCCACATCACAAGTTATGGGACCATTTTTCTATCAACTAGTATTATACGCCTTCGTTGCCGCGGCAAGAAAGCAGATGTTGCGTCGATAAATTTCATTCTGTCGCGATCGTCGCCGAGAAGGGTTAATTTTGATTCTTCAGACGGCACTGAGACCGTGTCCCGGATTCGACATTATCGAGGGCGGATCGGGGGCGAGTGGGATTTATGCGGGATTAGGCGAGGCGATATTCGATAGTTGCGAAACAAGGGCAACAGCAGCCGTATATAGTAAGGCGGCGCAGATAGGCAGGCCGATAAAAGGGCGAAGTCCTTCACGTACCGTTTAACCGATAGGTAGCAGTGCGCTTCTTGGCAATTCACTCCTCTGTCCCTGTAATTATGTAAATATGTCACGGCCGACGTTTAATACTGGCTGTTATTGCTAATTCAAATGATTTTTTGTCGTAAAACGTGACCCCAGATTAAGACTGATAAAAGCATAATATTATCTTGGCAGTTCAGTGCTCTGTCACTGTAATTATGTAAATGTGTCACGGCCAATGCGTAACAGTGGCTATTTTTCAATTTTAATGATATTTTTGTTGTCAACCGTACTGCTCTGTTAACACTTTGACTGCCACGGTGGTCATCGGTGACCGTCTGTACCAAAAGTGTTTTTCTAAACATAAAAAATTCGCAAAAGCCTACACAATTTTACAATTAAATATTGATATTGAGTAACTGAATAATATTATGTTTCTAACTACTCTGCGTTCCCTTCATTTTGCAATATTTAATCATACTCTGCAGTATTTCATCGCATCGCAATTCTAACATCGTAAAATATGCTTGGCAGTCAACGTGTTAATACCACAAGGCAAATTCGATAAACAAGCGATTCCATTATTTGGAACCCGCTCGGCATTAACACTTTGACTGCCGTGATGGTCACCGCTGACCGGCGCAAGAGATTTCACTGAAAATTCAAAATATTTGCAATGGGTAGCAATAATTATTTTATAAATGCAGTTATTGTTAGAATAGTGATGCGATCCTTTGGTCTCCAATACTTGCACATCATTTACATTTTGCATAATTCAGTCAAACGCTGCAATACTTTATAGAATCGCCGTTTTAATACAGCAAAATCGCGGCTGAAACGTGTTAGGCTACATTGCATATTCGAACGCGCATCACGCAGGAAACGGAAAGGCCGGCTTATAACGCGGCGCATCAATATTCAGACGCGTCAACGATCGCGCGAGTTGTTATCGTCCAAAGTAATTAATTCCATAAAATCAATTGCTTTTACAAAATTGCAAGTAGCGCCGAATTGCGATCGTTCGCGGCGCAAGTTTGATTTCCTGCGGGACTACCCCTAACGACCGGGAAATTTGGATTTTTCATAACTTCGGGGCCCGGTCTCGCGCTCACCCGAAGGTCATGAACGTTTTTCTGCAAAATGGCTCGTATATCCTTTTATCTGACAATATTCGCCCGCGTCGCTCTTTATTTCCATCGACGCGCGCGACGCGACGGACAACGGGGACGCGTAAAAATGGAAGCCAGCCGACGGTGAGGAACGGTGCGTGCCGGACGGAGAAGGGGAGACGTCGACAATCTCGTTGGCGTCGTATAAAATACGACGTTTTCGGCAAACGGCCGGGCGACATTGCGAATTTTTTGCCGCGCTAGTAAAATCTTCCTGAAGGACGTAATCGCGTATTTTGCGTATGCGGAAAGCGTGCAATGGGAATCTTAAATCGTGCGGAATTCGCGGTGTGGCGATTTTTTTGCGTATTGACCGGACGTTGATTAGCCGTTTGAGTGCGGAAGAGTTTTCTTATGTACATGCCAAAAGTGCGAGATGAAATGCGTAGGTATTTTTTCTGGAAAATAATAAAAATGGTTATAATTAACTCTAATTATTATAAAAAAAGTAATTTTTACTAACAAAAATGTTTTTTATTCTCACTTATTATATGAGTGTTTTGCTGCATAAATTCCATGAATTCTTTTTTTACATACAGCGCAAATTAAGTTGGATCGTTTAATTCCATTTCCATTTTTTTTACTGCAGACCTCACACTGTCGCAAATTTCGTCCAGGTAATTTTTCTAAAGAAAACTTTTTACTTATTGGTAGTCTTTCTGTTGCATTTTTGTTTGCTAACCATTCTTTCTCTATAGCATGAATAATGCTTGAAGTAAATTGCTGTCTAGTCAAAAACCACAATTAAACGAAATTAATAATAAACTGCAATGGATATAAATACACCTGTTCTCAATTAATTCGAAAATTATACAAACGAATAGCAGCGTGGTCATGTGTCTCCATATTCCTGGATAAACAAGAGAAGCACGATCGCGCTTCTCCGCACTTTTGACATAGAACAAGCGAAGCGCGATCGCGCTTCTCCGCACTCAAACGATTAGATAGGTATCCCTAACAGGCTATGGACACAATTAACACGTTGACTGCCGAACGTATTTTGCTGTATTAGAACGGCGATTCTATAAAATACTATAGCGTTTGACTGAATTATGCAAAATGTAAATACCGTGCAGGTATTGGAGAGCAAAGGATCGCATCACTATTCTAATAATAACTGCATTTATAAAATAGTTATTGCTGCCCATGGGGAATATTTTGGATCTTCAGCAAAATCTCTTGCGCCGGTCACCGATGATCATCATGGCAGTTAAAGTGTTAGCCACTTGCGCTGGAAAGACGTACCATGGACGTCATAATGCTTTTGCCACAGAATCGCCAACGACGTGGTATGATCGTCGTCATGCGATTGTCACAGAAACAAAAACATGTATGTATTTTATAATCAATGGATGCTCTATATTTCCTTCAAAAACTATAAAAAGTCTTATGTCGAAAATAAATTAATTTACAAAATATAAATCTTTTTCCGATTTCTCTGAGGCATCAAACACTGTGTGCCAGCGCAAGTGGTTAATGCGTGATAACGTCGAATGGGGTACTGCAGGAGTTTGTACTGCATGAATGTTTATACACATTGTCAATGTAGCATATCTCAATACGAAACTGCAATGATACGCCGAATTACGTATATATGCATACGTGTGTATATATATGTAATTTCTGTAGGATATTGTTTTATTAAACAGCAGCATTCCTGACAGTTAATAAGTCGTTAAATGTTAATACCGATACAGTTCCTTATTAAATTTTATTAAAGAGTACCATAATAATAAATGATTGCACCGAAGGCTCACGTAGGATAATTATCCTAAACGATAAATCTAATTCAACCCCTTGCCCTCCAAATATTCAAGGCACCTTAAAATTCACAATGTATATATATGTAATTTATATAGGATACTGTTTTATTAGACAGCAGCATTCCTGACAGTTAATAAGTCGTTAAATGTTAACACTGATACGGTTCCTTATTAAATTTTATTAAAGTGTACCATAATAATAAATTATTGCACCGAAGGCACATGTGGGATAATTATCTTAAACGATAAATCTAATTCAACCCCCTGCCCTCCAAATATTCAAGGCACCTTAAAATTCACAATGTATGAATATGTAATTTATATAGGATACTGTTTTATTAGACAGCAGCATTCCTGACAGTTAATAAGTCGTTAAATGTTAATACCGATATACTTCCTTATTCAATTTTATTAAAGAGTATCATAATAATATATTATTGCACCGAAGGTACACATAGGATAATTATCCTAAACGATAAATCTAATTCAACCCCTTGCCCTCCAAATATTGAAGGCACCTTAAAATTCACAATGTATATATATGTAATTTATATAGGATACTGTTTTATTAGACAGCAGCATTCCTGCAGTTAATAAGTCGCTAAATGTTAATACCGATACAGTTCCTTATTAAATTTTATTAAAGAGTACCATAATAATAAATTATTGCACCGGAAGCGCACATAAGATAATTATCATAACGATAAATCCAATTCAACCCCTTGCCCTCCAAATATTCAAGGCACCTTAAAATTGACAGCTATATCTAAATTTTCACGAAAATTAGAATGTAAACAGCAACGTGCTACTACTTTTTACTAATGAAACATTGCCATTTTTTCATGATAAGCCTAATCGTCAGAAATAGCTAACCCTTTAAACCGTCTTCTTTACGATTGCATCCACGCATTACAAAAGAACAACGTCGCCGGAAATTTCCGTTTTCCAAGCCCCCGCATACCTTCCGCGCGTTTACGTGTTGGCCCCGACATCGGGTGCTGTCGCGCATAGCGCAGCGCTCCATAAAGCATTCGCCCGGCGAACTTTTTGCCGCTGACGTTCTGCTGGGAGCCGGTCCCTGATAGATTAAACATCTTCTCCAGACTTCCCTCGGGCGATACGTCGATGAAGTAACCGCCGTCGATGTGTATTGCGGCTCTGGGTCGAAAGAAACGCCGAGCGCGCGCGGAATTTTCGTCTCCGAGGCACTCGCGTCCCGAGCTGACACGATGAATAAAGATCGAACGTGTTCCGGCGCGAATGGAAGACCCAAATTGTCCACCGCGCTGTTCGAGCGAATCAGATTTCATTGTGGCGAGCGCGCGCACTGGATCTTTGTCTGCCGAAGCCGCCGCACACTTTTTCCCGAAAAGCCAGCCGCGCGTCGACACCGAACATTTCGTCACTTTAATTCGCACTGCCCGTTTCAGCTGCTGTTCCGCGCGTAAACGTACTTTTTCGATCGCGTCAAGTAACGGTGCGTCAACGCGTTTAGTATCGGGTATTTGACAACTGCGTTCGCTGCGTAACTGCCGTATGCAAATTCGTGCCATGCGGTAGAGTGGAATCTTTCCCGCGCGTAATACGGTAATGTCATTTTGCATTTGCACTTGTTTTTTGTCGGGAAACTGTCGCGGCGTGACGGAAGGTTTTTTTTTATTAATGTGGGATCTGATACGATGTAATTCGGAGCGCATATATTTTGTAATATTTATCATGAAATAGGTTATTCTGTAAGTACAGTAAAATCTCTCTACGAGGTACACGGGACATACACAATCGGTTAAAATGATTTGATGAACCTGTAAAATCCACAGCTTTGTCATTATGATAACGAGACGATTATCATGTAAGTAGTGCAATGTCTTCCTACTGCCAGTTTCCCCCTTCTGTTCCGTAAATATCTGACAATCACGGCATTGCACAAAATTCGGCGACAACCGGCTAAAACGCAGCATACCATCGGTACAAATAATAATTAAGCGTTGTTAATACGCATCCGAATTAACCCTTTGAGTGCTGAATACTCCCGTCCAAAGCGTTCGCTGTGGACGGGATACTTTTCGACAGTTTCAACTCTATTGATTCATTATGTAAGACGCAACGGAGTTTTAATGGTAATTCTTCATTTACGCCAAATTAAATAATGCAAGTATATTATTTGATAAAGAACGCATCTGTATTTATCTCACACATAGATAATTGTGGCTGCAGTAAGAAATCGAAACGATTGCAAAGCGCATATACGCGCCCATAGTTGACACCGACAAATTTCGGCGGACGCATATATGCATCCTTAGTAGTCAAAGGGTTAATTTTACTTCAGACCGCTTACCGCAACTCTACAATTCCGTTGCATCTTAGATTTTTCTGCTAATCCTCCAGGCGTCTACTTGTCAAATGTTGGCAACTCGCGTCTGGAAGCCCACACCTGTACAATCACGCACCAGCCTAATAAATACACTAAATCTAATGCCGCACGCCTCGGCGCATAACAGCGTACGATCGCCCCGCTACTCTCGGCATAACATAATACAATATTAGCACAGCGCCGCACCGCACCATAACATTAACGCCGCAGCCAAAGCGGACCTCAAACGCTGCACACCAGCGTTCGCCTGCATCTTAACACGCTGCGCAATTTTACGCATACCCGCGAAATAGAACTTTCTACGAATAGCCGAAAGCATCCAACCCCGGTGGACGTTTCCTGCCCGCCGCCGCGCGAAACAACACGTAGCGTTGTCCACGGGGAGCTACGCGAGGCTGTTCCGTGGTAGAGAAACAGAGATACGCCGAGACAAACGGTGCGAGCGGGAGCTCTCATGGAAAGCCGTATCGTCGCGCATTGTTCTCGCCGAAATTCGAGTTACATACACACGCAGGACCATTCGGGCACCGACGCCACGCAACTAGCGATGGGACCTCAAGACGTTTGGCTGCGGAGAGTCGGACAAATCGGATCCGTTCGCTTGAAAATTAATTCAATTTAGTACCCGTGGATTTTAGGTGTTTTCGTTGGTTTGGTGTGCTCGGATGAACGCGTTGATTTGATTAACACTTTGACTGCCACGGTGGTCACCGGTGACCGGTGCGAAAGGTACTACTAAAATTGCAAAAAATTCGCAATGAAGCCTATTTGCAATCTTGTAAAAGCAAATGATATTGAAACGGTGTTTCAATACTTTGGCTTCTGACAATTCTGCGTTACCTTTATTTTGCATGATTTAATTATGCTTTGCAGTATTTTATCGCGTCGTGGTTCTAACATAGCAAAATACGCTTGGCAGTCAAAGTGTTAACACTTGGTCACCGCTGACCGGCGCTAGAGATTTTACTAAAGATCCAAAATATTCGCAATGGGTAGCAATAATGATTTTATGAATGCAGTAATTACATTACATACATTATTTACATTTTGCATAATTCAGTTAAACGTTGTAGTATTTTATAGCATCGCCGTTCTAATACAGCAAAATACGCTTGGCAGTCAAAGTGTTAACACTTTGACTGCCATGATGGTCACCGCTGACCGGCGCTAGAGATTTTACTAAAGATCCAAAATATTCGCAATGGGTCGTAATAATTATTTTATAAATGCAGTTATTACATTACGTACATTATTTACATTTTGCATAATTCAGTTAAACATTCAGTTAAAATTTTATAGCATCGCCGTTCTAATACAGCAAAATACGCATGGCAGTCAACATGTTAACCCTTTCGCTACGACGGTCTTTTCCACAATTTGACTTTATGCTCACTCTTAAAAATGTCACGATTATGAATTTTTTAGGATAAGAACATTTCTAAAGAAAGCTATGGCTGATTGAAAATAGACACATGCAACAATGCTATGCTCTCTAACAGAAAAAGCAACATACGGAACAAGAGGTCCATGATAAATGTGTTAAGATGGACTGTGGTCGAACGACTATAGTCGCCCGTAGTAGGAAAGGGTTAATTCATTTTAGTACCCGTGGATTTTATGTGTTTTTATTGGGTTCGTATGTTTGGATGAACGCGTTGTTTTGTTTAATGTAATTTGTTACTCGTATTTACGCCACGTAATTAACGATGTAATTTCGAGTCATTTAGCTGGGAGGGGTCGAACTAATCGTGTGCGTTCGATCAAAAATTAATACATTTTCTGCTTGAACATCGCGCTTCCTTAATACACTTTGTTACTTTGTAGTCTAAATGCAAAAACAATCTAAGTCCCTCAAAAATAAGCAAACCGCGTTCACTCAAAGGCAAATCAACTTTTGCGTCACTTCGGACACATTCCGCTCGCTACAGGCTGCACACCCCGACGTCTCCCGAAAGCTTTACGCTCAACTTGTCACGAGATCTTAGGCTTTCTTCGACGTGACGGCCACTTCATATCACCCAACGACCGTCTCCAGTTTCAGCGCACTGCGTCACTCATCCTGATCCTACGCATACCCACAATGCCTCCAAACGCCTAATTTGCTTTGCCCCACTGCGCCTCCGTGACTCAAGCCATCAACGCATCCATAAGTCCCAAACCCATTCTTCTACAGTCGAATTTAGGCACCGAACTTCATACCGTAACCATACAGAGGATACTTACATTATATATATTATTTTAGTCTTGAAGAGAAAGGTGTTCAGCTTTGGTCTTGAGTAGAAAGAGTTCGTTTAGTCCTTAATTGTGAGCGTTATGGTTACAGTAGGTGTGGGTGGGTAGCCAACATTTCGAATTCGGATCGGGCTGGGATTTTTAAATCGGATTCGAGACAAGATCCTAAAAGTTCGTAACATTTGGGTGCCCGAAGATGAAGCCAGGATCCTGAATATTTCTAATGTTTCTGAATAATTCTGAATTCTGAATATTTCTAATTTTTTATGATTCTCCAACCAGGCTTGATATTTCAACTTGCGGGTTTAGAAGGAATCTCTATGTTCTATGATGTAAGCAGATTCATATTCACGGGTAATTGGATATTGTAATTATTCGGGATCCGACGCGACTCAGTTTCATGTGCCCAAACATTACAAACTTTCAGGATGCCGATTCAATCTAAGGCTTAGGTACCCATCATTTTAGGTACCCAAACACCCCTAGCATTTCTTGATCCAAAACAATAAGGGATTCAGGTCGGAACCCCACAAGTTCGTAAAGTTCGGTTACCCGAAGCTGCGTCGGGTCAGTTCAGGATCCCGAAAGTTTCTAACCTCGTGCGATGTTTCCTCATGATTCTTCATACACATTTACTTATCTAACTGTCTAGTTTAAAAGAAACTAGCTTATTCTGTAGCATAAGCAGACTCGTACTCACGAGTACCCGAACATTAGAACCTTCGGAATCCCGACCCATCGCGACTCGGCTTCAGATACCCAGACCTTACGAACCCTTCATCCCTTACTGATCTCGCATTACCCTTCTTTGTTTATTAACACTTTACCGATCGCTATTGACTGAAAATGCCACTCACTAACGACCGACTCCGTTTTGGATATCGCGCAGGAATTGTAAAGCTTTATAACTGAAAAATACTGAATGTGTTGTCGAGAATCCTTTGGTTTCAAAGCAATGTAATTTTATTGTCATTTCGAATTGTCATAATATCATTTGATACTTATTTTATCTAATATAACCGTTGACCACTGAAAAGCCGATTAATCGGCTACCGGTAAATAACAGTTGGAACCGAAAAGTCGATTAACCCTTTAATTGCTATGGACGCATATATACGCTTGCCAATCGTTTCGATTTCTTACCTACTGCCGCCACAATTATCAGCATATAATATAAATAAAAATGCGTTCTTTATCAAATAATTTTCTTGCATGACTTAATTTGGCGCAAATAAAAAATTACCACTAGAACTTTGTTGCGCCTTAGGTAATCAATCAATAGAGTTCAAACTATCGAAAAGTATCTCGTCCTCAACGAATGCTTCGGTCGGGAGGAATGCGACATAGTTCATTCGCCAATGTGTATTGCAGGTTTATTCAAACACATATCGCAGTAATAACTTGTTTATGATCTTTCACGTGTTATTTTTTTCTTCCGAGCGTATACGATGATTATACAATAACTTGCAGTTTATCATTCAGCCTATTGCAGGAATATATAGAAGGTTGTTCTTGCGATCGCTAGAATTCCCCTCTCAGTTTATTGACCACGAATTTACTAAATATTAAATAGCACACAGTTTATTAAGTCTATCTCATTGCCTTAACTTGTAACTCCTCTGAAAAAATCTTAAGGAAACAAATATTTGAACAAACGTTTTCTGCATATACATTTTCCTCAGTAATAACACGAAGTATCTTCGTGTCCCCTCAGAGGGAATAATCGAAGGCAAAGGATTAAAGTGTTAACACATATTCTCTCACCAATACCTCACTTCCTACGTCCCCCCGCCACCCACGCAAAATTCACACTACCCTCCAGCCCTCACGCGTCTCCCAACACTTTCGCGACTTTTTGTGCACCCTCCCCCAATCCTAGTGGTCTGAATGCCGTTTGAATGCCATCGCTAGCCACCCACGCCTCTGCTCATTCTATAAACGCCTCCCCCGCACCGACACCCAGGTATTGTGCGGCGCGAGCACACGTGCGTGTTGTAATGCGGTATCGAGAATGCACGATACCGGCGTCGTATAACGAGGGCCGATATGCAGCACCTACAGAAACGTGTCAGTGTGTGCGCAGAGGCGTAGGCGTGCGACCACGTAACAAGCGCACTTAGGGTGGACACGCTTGTAGGACGACTAGATTGTATGCTGGATCAGCCTCACGACAAACACCCGGATCCTCGCCGTCGTCGTTGACTTACCGCACAGGTGAACGCCGTTGACGGGCAAAGTGTGTTTAATAAGGAAGTGCGCTGACGGGTAAGAGAGTGGGTGGATGTGGAGTCTGCAGGACGTAAGGACCGCGCGCAGGTTCATTGTGATTGTTAAATTGTAAATTGTGCTGAAGGCAGACGGTTGTGCGGTAGGGTGTTAAAAGAAGGAAGTTTTTCCTCCCTGTGAGGCGTAAGGATTTTCGAAGACAATCCGTACGCAGATTACGTGTAAATGTTAAATTGTAAACTCTGGTTAAGTCGGCCGTTTGTGTGATAGTGTATAAAAACTGAAGTCTTTTTGTTTATTGGATGTTGGTGGGGCAATCCGCACTTTAGGGGAATCGCGCGCAGATTACGTGTAAATGTTAAATTGTAAGCTCAGGTAAAATCAGCCATTTGTGTGATAGTGTAGGAAAAGCGGGAGCCTTTTTTACCGGTTATTTAGTTTATTTATTAAAATCCATTTTTAGTGTACAGGTCTTAATACTACGTTAAGTTTCCACTGCAGCAGCTGCAAAATATCAAATTTTATATTGTGAGATGACTAATAATTTAATATATAAGTATGTTGGCTTTGGTTTCTATTTTGTTGAATATTGTGTCAATATTATATTCGGTAGAAACCAAACACAGTGCACTTATATATTAAATTATTGCAATATGTATTATATATCAAATTATTGCATATGTGCAAATGCATATATCAAATTATTGCATATGTGCAAATATATATTAATTATCCGATATTATAAAATTTGAAATTTTGCAGCTCTTAAAAATGAGACCCTATGTGTTCCCAACAAAAGTGAGACCGAAAGTTCCAAAACATACAGAGCAAACGTGTGAAAGATGCCACTGCATTCAACCGCGATATACAATTGAGAGTTACTTCTTTCGCGTAAACTATACGAGCAATACATTTTGTCCCTAATTGTCATTATTCTCAGTTACACCTATTCAATAAGCACAAGCGCATCGCCTAGCGTTCTTTCGCCATAAATTAAAACGCGCCGCTTGCTTGAACTACAGCCGCAAGGCATAACAATATTCCGACGCGGAAGAAACTCGCGACTTGGATGTGAGGCGCGAATTTTACGCAGCGCCGCGCGCTTAATTGGTACCTAACCGATTAACGGTCTGCGAAGCCGCAATTAATGAGGGCATTTCGCGAGGCGCAAGCCGTAAGTCAATTTGGGATTCCGATAAAGTGAATATTGACTGAGAAACCGGATAGCAGCAGAACGAACTAATCCGCGAAGAATGCGGCATAGAGTCAATTGAAAAGCCGTATCAGATTTCGCTTTTGTCCAATAAAGTTTAGGATTTCATCGTCGAATTCCACACTGTTGGCGAAGTAATTTCTCCGCATGTAATGCTACACAGCCCGCAGTGCGGATCTGCGGAGTTACAGTACGTATTCCATTGCTCCGGTGTATTATTTCCAATATTCGGAAATTCGAAATTACATGAGGATTACGAACAAAAACGGAAGCTATCTGCGCACGGCCGCGCGCCGTTATTGTAATATCACGCGGTTTAATCGTTAGCGCCGCGCAGATCTGCGAGACGCGTAAATAATTTAATTAAATCCCCAGCCGAAAAGGAGCGCCGCGATGTTGCGCGTTCGGGGAAAAAACGCGGCGCAAGTTACGTTCAAACGAACACGCAGGATTTCCGTCGAATCGTTACGTAACCGCAGTCGTCCCCTGCACCTCAGCCTTCCGTTCCATTTTTAAAGTGGAACCGAGAGAACGCGCGGCGTACCACTTTTTCCCGCTCCGCATTTCGCGGACCGCGTAAAAAGTCGATCAACTTTCAAAGTCAATCGTAACAACGCGAACTCGTCCCGCGAGGAGTCTTTCGGCATTTTTTATTTATATACGCGGACTCGTCACGGACCTCGGGTTCCGTTGAGCTTTTCGCGCCACTCGACACTTTCTCCTCCACTCCGAGGCAAACGTTCGACACAAACGAAACGCGCGAGTGCACAATTAGATATTGCCATTAAGCAGCGTAAGAGCACCATGAGAGCGTGTGACAATGGTTCAGGTATTTTTTCTCTCTCGAACATCATGAAATTCATGTCTCAATGCAATATTGTTCCGTACGTACAAAAGCCATTCCTCGGGGATTACCACGTATCTTTTTTTATATTCGATAAAACTGAACCCCCTTTTTATGTTGGTTGTTTGGTTTTATTAAAATAATTTTTTGCTCCGCATGTTTCAAAAACTCGCACGGTTTCCCTTTTCGGACATAAGCCGGTTTTTATTGTTTATTTCGATGCACTCGCGATTTGATCGTAGTGGTGGTATTTTTATTCTTATAAAATTAAAGAACTATCGTTAAAAAAGCTTCAGTTTTATCAAATGTATTACATAATATGTATTATGTGTATAATGTTACTGTAATGTTTACAGATGTAAACATCTTATTGAACAATAAGATCTTGTGGATATTTCTAGTTCTGCACCCACGAGGACACAGTATAACCATTTCACTTATCCCATACCCACCTCATTCGCTCATTTCGCTTTGGCTCGCATTCGGACTCTCTCTTCCTTTCTTTCTTTCTTTCTCTTTGGCACGCGTATTTGGTACACAACAGTATCACCATAGTATTTTCACAGTAGCAACCAGTGTTCCGAAATTCGTCGTTTCACTCTTGCTCGCATTCCTATTCTCTCTTTGATACATACATTCGGCATACAACAGTATCGCCATAGTGTTTCCACAGTAACATCCGCTCTTTTGAATTTTGTCGCCTCACACCCTCTCTCTTAAAAAAATCTCGTGTCTACGAGGGTTGCAATACTGCATGCGCTCATACGCTTCTACTAATGAGCCGCACGCAAAATTCGAAAAAAATCTGCCAAGAATTTCAATCATACGTGAAATCAACACCAAATATTCTGAAGCAAAGTTGTTCTTCAGAAACAAATAAGGCCACATAATTATCGGTCCCAACACCCACAATTTTCAGAAATCCTACCAAAAATTCCGTTCTTATTTAAAATCAACACGAAATACCCTATACCAAATTTGTTCTTCAGAAACAAATTAGACCGTATAATTTATTTATTTCCACTTGTTCGTTTCTGTTCTTTTGATTAATAAATTAAAACTATCAAGAAATACGCGTTTCTTTATAATACGTTGACTGCAGCGCGTATTTTACTGTATCAGAACGGCGATTATTATATATGAAATACTACAGCGTTTGATTGAATTATGCAAAATATTAATAATGTGCAGGTATTGGAGACCAAAGCATCGCATCACTATTCTAACAACAACTACATTTATAAAATAATTATTGCTACGCATTCCGAATATTTTAGATCTTCAGTCAAATCTCTTCTAGCCGAATAATCGGCTTTTCAGTGGTCAACGGTTATATTAGATAAAATAAATATCAGATGATATTATGACAATTCTAAATGACAACAAAATTACACTGACTTGGAACCAATGGATTCTCGACAACACATTCAGTATTTTTCAGTTATAAAGCTTTACAAGTAGCCATATACCCAATTCCTGCGCGATATCCAAAACAGTGTCGGTCGTTAGCGAGTGGTATCTTCAGTCAATAGTGTGGAATAGAATATATCGTAGGCTAAGGCTTTTATGTAAAAAGGACTGTATACTGACATTGTAAGACGGACCTATAGACACGTGCATAGCGACGGACTTAAGGACAGAACAAAGGAGCGATAACGGCGACGATTACGAACCATAGGACTGGGACAAGACGCACGAACACGACAGTCTTCTGGCAACCACAAAAGACGAACGACCTACGACCCAAACGACCAACGACCCGACGATTTCGTGATTTCAATATACATTTTTGTTAGTTAAAACGGTTCATTTCATCCTGTCCTTGCCTCTACGCTCTGCCCCAACTACTCAATCCTACAATAGCGGTCGGTATAGTATTAAGATACGTACCATTACCTAAAATGACCGGACCTCACGTTTTTAACGAAAAGGGAAGGGTCACATCAAATACAACCGACAACAACCTACACCGCCAATCACCGGTTCTTTTCCTGCAAGCCATTTGACGACTCCCATTTATCGGCCCCCCAACACGCACACGCGTCGGCGTTAATTGAAGCAAGCGCGAGAAGGAGAAACAGCGTTTCGCGACACGGCGACCCTTACACCCTTTCGGGGGAGGGTCGCGCGTGTAGAACACAGCCGAAAGCCGCTCGCGCCCGTTTCCGAACACCTTTCGTCGATATCGGCCGACTGTGTCGGCACAACTATGCCTGCAACGAACGAGCGGAACGTTCCTGCCCTCCGGTGTTGCAAGATTAAAAAACTTGGTTGTACGAACGACGTATCGATAGTCGCTTTTAGCGTTTCGCGCCGGTTGTTTTGCGCGCGGGCCCGATTTTTTTTATTTCCCTCTTCGTTTTTTCCCCTTTTCCTTTTTTCTGCCCCCCGACCGTGTCTCGCGCGCGCTTTTTGCTCGTCGCCCCGACAAACGCCGCCCATTCTGGTACGGGCACGGCTCTTCTTTGTTCCACTTTTCGCGCGCTACACTTCGCCGTGTTTTTGACGACTGGAATTGGGTATTTCCTGCGCCGGATGCGGCGGAGATTTATGGCGGCACGCGCCCCGGGGAAACAAACTCCATTATCGCCAAGAGTTAAGTTCGTTATGAACGGGCTCCGCAGACGATGGATATACAAATTGATAGACGATCTTTGTTAATTTCGCTCGCGCGGGGGGTGAGTGCTTTGGCGACGGGATGAACAATTGAAATGCGGGGGTGATGTATGGGTGGGGATCGCAGCGGGATTGTCGGAGATTGCGAAAGACTGCGGGTGAAGCCTGGAGTCGGAGGAAAATATGAGTACTGACATTTATGAGAAATTTGAGTATTGGAGAGTGTATCAGAAATTTGAGACGTGGCGAGTAGGTGAGAAGTGTATGAGAAAGAGAGAAGAGTATGAGAAGTTTAAGTGTTGAGAAGTATGGAAGAAATTTAAATATGGGAAATTCAAGTACTGAGGAGTATGCGAGAAATTTATGTACTGAGAAATGCGTGATTGAAGTACTGCGATACATATCAGAAATTTAAGTATTGGGGAGTATGTGAGACATTAACAGTTTGACTGCCGTGCGTATTTTACTATATTAAAACCACAATATGATGAAGTACTACAGAATATGACTGAATTGTGCAAAACGAAAATAATGCGCAGGTATCGGAGACCAAAGAATTGAATGACTATTTAATATTAATTGCATTTACAAAGTTATAAATGCTACCGATTGGGTATTTTTTGAATTTTTATACCTTTTGCGCCGGTGATGAACCATTCAATGTGCTGAGAAGTATGAGAAATTATATGAGAAAATTATATGAGGAATTGAAATATAAAATATTGAATAAAATTATAGTATATTGAAGGATTACGAACACTTTGTGTAAGGAGCAACTGGGGTGGGATCATTGAGAAATGTAAGTAATGCGATTAATGTGGGGAAATTTCGCGCTCGGTTATTTGTAAGAATAGAAGACGTCGTGCTTTAAGATCTCGAAACAAAACCTGGTTCACATAAATTACCACGGCGTACAGAAGTACGTAATCTATTGCTGAATATTCTTTCTTCAGTTAATTCACATACATTATCACAGTATTACAGAAAAACGTAATCTATTGCTTAATGTTCTTTCATTTATTCATTTCACGCCCACATTTTCGGAAGCATCCTGTATACGTCCGCTCTTGACAACGCAAATAATTCACAATTATCGTGATACATTATAATATTTAACAGCTCCTGTTATAAAAATGCCTGCCGCCCAACGTTTTACATTCATTAATACAGTAGCTTCAGAGATGACAATAAACATTCCTTGATGCACGCGTCCGTTCTCTTCGCAAAAACCGCCTGACGTACCAATTACAATTCCACCGCGGCCAAACAGACGGAACGAATTTTGTTTCCGCTCTTGACAACGCAAGGGCCGTCTGCGAAGTTTTCCTCTCAAAATGCGCGCACGCGGGGCCCCTCGAAACTTTTCGTTTTGATTTTTGACGGGTCGTCGAGGCCGCAACATTCTTGGCAGCGGCCTCTGTCTTAAGGGATAAAAAAAATGAATAAATTAGAAAAGCTCTCGGGCGCGCAGCCACCCGTTCGCCTATCGACTCGAGACGTGCGGTCTCGAAAAACACGCCGCATGATGCAGCCAATCTCGTGCCATTTGCCGCGAAAACAGGAAATGCCGCGACAATAGACACGCCGATGGCATCGGCGAAATTTCAAATCGATCTCCCGTCGGGACGTTAACACATTGGCGTCGGATGACACGTACGTGTCTTGCAATTTTTCACGCGAGTTTCTTCAAATAAATGGGTAAGGCATATGAATGCTTTTTTTGGCAATATATGCTTATTTTTAAAATTAGTTTCAATTTAAATAAATGTTTTTGGAACCATTACTTATTTGTAAAGTTAATTGGGATTTTAAGACATTTTATTTAATGAACTGGTGTGTGAAATGGTGGCGAGTTTATATCTTTGATGGTAATATGATTTATTATTTAGCATTGTTCCCGAGACATCGGTTCATTTAACATATTCTAAGAACGGTCAAAGTATTTAATGTGTTAGTGAGATAAATGATACAATTTTTCTTTGAAAGTATCATAACAGATAAGTGTTTTATTTGCAGAACAATTCGATGTCTTTGAAATAGTAGAGACTTTGTACAATCGTTAGTAATACGGAATATTACTACGTAGCACTATTTAGTATTATTTTAAAGACCCGTGAAAATATTTATAAATAAACGCTTTAGATCGAACAAAGGCCCTTTAGTACAAAAGACAAAAACGTAGAGAACAGTAACACAGTAAAACCGCAAAAAAGATAATAACAGAACGCATGCACGCAAACTTAAGTCAAAAAGCACACTAGATAAAAGGTAAAAGTACTCAACAAAACGCATAATAACAGATAAGCTCTAGACGCATCTAAAACTAAACTAACAATATGTCAGATCATAAGCGTCTAGCTATACGCAGTTTATTTAATGCAGTAACTGAAACGCATGTACGCCGTCTTAACCCAAAAATCGTCGTTGAGATAGATAAAAGGTAAAAGTACTCAACAAAACGCATAATAACAGATAAGCTCTTGACGCATCTAAAACTAAGCTGACAATATGTCAGACAATAAGCGTCTAGCTATACGCAATTTATTTAACACTTTGACTGCCATGATGGTCACCGGTGACCGATGCAAGAGATTTTACTGAAGATCCAAAATATTCGCAATGGGTAGCAATAATTATTTTATAAATGCAGTTGTAATTAAAATAGTGATGCAATCCTTTGGTGTCCAATAACTGCACATTATTTACATTTTGCATAATTCAGTCGAACGCTGTAGTATTTCATAGCTAATATAGTAAAATACGCTTGGTAGTCAACGTGTTTGCCGTAACTGAAATAGTAAAATCGTCGTTGAAATAGATAAAAGGTAAAAGTACTCAACAAAACGCATAATAACAAATAAGCTCCTGACGCATCTAAAACTAAACTGACAATATGTCAGACCATAAGCGTCTAGCTATACGCAGTTTATTTAATGCAGTAACTGAAACACATGTACTCCGTCTTAACCCAAAAATCATCGTTGAGATAGATAAAAGGTAAAAGTACTCAACAAAACGCATAATAACAGATAAGCTCTAGACGCATCTAAAACTAAGCTGACAATATGTGAAACGATAAGCGTTTAGCCATACGCAGTTTATTTAATGCAGTAACTGAAACACATGTACGCCGTCTTAACCCAAAAATCGTCGTTGAGCGTCATCGAATCGTGCTCCCCAGGACTGCCCGACGAATCAATACTCTCCCTTAGAAAATCCTCGCGCAGCGCACACACACGTTTGCCGCCGCTCATACGCCCGACTAATAATCATCGGAGCATGTAAATCGCGAGCATACAAATTGCGACGATTACATGGCATTAGCGCGGCGCGCGCTCAAAGCGAATTAGTTGCGTATTATCGCGTATTGAAATTTCAACGCGTGCACGTGCGTGGCAGCGTTGACACATAGCGGGATGAAAAAAGACCCGGATTTGTGGTATTTACACATGCATGGCGTTAAGAACATTGCGAAGGGATGGGCGAAACGATATAAGACTGGCACTGCTCATTCCTAAGTACGGACTAAGTCTTCGCTTCTGAACTAGAGAGGTTCTTAAGGCGATGTTAATTGCCGAAGTAAATTCTAAGGGGTCCGGCGAAGAATTTCGTTCTTATTTGAAATCGGCACGGAATATATTAAAGTAAATTTGTTCTACGGGAAATTTAGGATCGCGTAAAGTATTTATTTTCCCGTGTCCGTTCCTGTTCTTTTCGTTAATGAATGGAATAGTTTTCTGGAAGGGACATATTATAGTATTACTGGCAATTAACAAATGTCCCGTTTTGACGTAAGAAAACGAAATGGTCACGTTAATTGTTCGCGATGGGCATATGCGAATTAATTATTTTTTAAGAAATTTCACTTACTCTCGAAAATAAGGATAAATGAGACACGGCTACTTTTTATTTTTTATACTTTATACTACAAGACTTATATTTTATACTACAATAATAGTACCCCCTCCTTTCGATTTTACGAACTAAATAAACACAGCCCCCGTATAAGGACCGCAACTTTAATGCCGTTCAAACGATGCTGAATAAAATGACTTTTTACATTTTATACACGATATCATTCACAATAAATTTCAAAGAAAGAACCCCTTGTTTTGCGATTCCAAATATCGCAAACGCAAAGTTTTGCTAACGTTCGCGAGTCGCGGCAGATATAAAATAAACACAAAAACGCGCGTATAACTGACCGAAACTCGGTACGTGCCTTCCAAATGCAAGGCCGCCGAAGAAAATGACTGCCACTACCTTCACTGCCGTATACACGATATCATTCACAATAAATTTCGAAGAAAGAACCCCTCGTTTCGCAATGAGCATTCCAAATATCGCCTGCTAAGCGTTCGCGCGTCGCGGCTGTGGAAGATATAAGCGGACGCCATCGCAGCGCATTGTACATAGGTGAGAGAGCAGTGCTCGATCGAGGTATAACTGACCAAAACTCGGTACGTGCCGTCCAAACGCAAGGCCGCCAAAGAAAATGACTGCCGCTACCTTCACCGCCGTATACACGATATCATTCACAATAAATTTCGAAGAAAGAACCCCTCGTTTCGCAATGAGCATTCCAAATATCGCCTGCTAAGCGTTCGCGCGTCGCGGCTGTGGAAGATATAAGCGGACGCCATCGCAGCGCATTGTACATAGGTGAGAGAGCAGTGCTCGATCGAGGTTATTTCGACGATCAAAGCCACATTCTCGCCCTCGCCGAGCATCCTCCACTCGTACGCCGGCGCCCTCGAACTATTAATCTTGACGGAAAACATTTACGAGCTCGCGCCTTGCGTCTCTCGCCCGAACAAGGAGTCGGGCGGTCGGTGGGGAGGCTCGGCGAGAAAGCAGCGAGTGGAAAGAGGGCATACGGCGATAAGAGGTCTCGTAGAGACGCGCGAGGAAGAAAGGAGAGGCCGCGCGGCCGATAGAAAAGACGTCGGCGCTGAAGGTGTGCGAAACTGTTATTTCCTTTTTTCCCCGGCCCAACCGGCTACGTTTTAGGGTATTGCTTTCGACATTGTCGATACTGTCGCCGCCGCTCGGGTATCGCTGGGTATCGCTGGGTATCGCCGGGTGCCCTGTGAGAGGCCCGAGCTTTTTGCGTCGGCTGGCAAGGCCGTCGTCAAAGGCGGAGCGCGGCGCGTAAGGGTTATAAATGCGATTTCCAGCGGTGGCCGGCTTCTAATGGCGATACGGCCAATTGGACGTCTCCCGTCACGTGTACTTTGTGTCGCGGGGGGTGGCTTTTTTCGGCTGCCGCAGAGGGTGGGGTTTGGATAGAAGTGTGGGTGACTGTGCGTTGCGGGATAATGATTGTTACCGTTCATGCGGGTAGTTCGATGGTACTGGTTATTCGAATTTTCTATGGCAAGATTTAAAGTGAAATTTTGCAGGTATCGAAGTTCGTTTTGCCTTATGAAAATTTTATTTAGAAATACTGGTGACAGTATGGTGCTGGACGATCGATTCGTAATGTTGATGCGGGAGAAATTCGATTCTTTTGATCATTCGAATTTTGTGTGACGGGATTCCAATTCGAATCTTGCAAGAATCGAAACTTGTTTTATTTTTGGGAAAAATTGAAGGCGAAATGTTGAAGATATTAGCATTTTTGGTTTCAAACGAAAGTAGGAATTTATTCACAAACGCACGTGTCCACCTGAAATGTTGCACATACCAGTTTCCCTTCTATTACACAAAAGTACAGGTTTCATTTAGAAATCCCGACGACATCACACCGCGGAATGTTAATTCCTAACGTCATCTTTCCCAGTATCTTCGGACAAACTTAATTTTCATTCTCCTCTCCAAAACACACCCCCGCCGCGCCCATTATACATCAGCTCACGTCCTTATCATTTCTCGCCTGCGTACGTTTCCCCCGAGAAACAAATTTCCGCGCCAACTGCGCGAGTCACAGCGCCGTCATCTTTCGTTACTCTCTCCCAGCCAAGGCGGACGATTGATGATTTGCCGAGCGAAGATGCGGAACTGACGCGCACGGCAGCGCTAGAGTATCGACGTGCATCGCGCGCTCGCGAAAACGAGCAAAACGGGCTGATAATCTATATAATAACGGCGATCCGACCGCGCACACATCGGCGACCCTCCGCCACACGGGCCGCACTTTTTCCCCAACAACAATAGCGCGCGCGCCCACGCACACACGCCCGCCGAAGAATCCTCGACCCACACACCGACGCGTCTTTTCTATAAACAACAATACCGCCCGCAACGATAATCTCCCCGTGCGCCCTCCGACCAATTTAGCCGCGCAAACAATTACACAGGCCACAGGCGGGAAACACGAAACCTCGGGCCCTCCTTCTTCCGACGAGCGACGAGGCTAGCTAACGAAGATGCGCCTGCAATTAGAGCGCGAGAGAGTGGCGCAGGTGAAGTCGCGATTGACGGTTCGTTGAGCGGAAGCGACGGGATTAACGTTTGCGAGGTGTGAAGGTGTCGACGCGCGTAACGGGTGGAGCAATGAATGCGACCGGGATACTTATGTGCGTGTATCGCGTGTTAAATGCACGGCGTCAAGGAAAAATGAGCTTTATTGATGGTGTCGTGCCGGCCTATTAGCACTAACGTTTTACTTAAAGATACACCGGAACAACGCGAGGTGAACAGACTAGAAAGCTTTTAACAGGAAAAATAGTATAAGTTTTATTATATAACAACGGGAGAGGTCCTTCTTGCAACTTCGGAGTCGGGAATCTATCTAACTACGCGGAGTGGAGACGTTGGGTTTTATATGGGGTGGTTTTTGGGTAGAATCGTGAGTGGGGAAGTACGTGGGAAAGTTTGGAAAAGGACGTTTTTGGGCGGGAACAGTACCAGGATCGGTGTTGCACAGCTGCGTGCAGTATATGGTATCTGCGTTATCGTTAGTGTCCTTAAGGATAAGATAGTGGGATGATTTGAAGTGGTCGGGCTCGAAGGGTACGCTGGGTGGTCAGGTCAAAACCAGAGCCTAAGAAATAACAGACGCATGACAATGGGGATCTGGAAAGTGTTTTGGGAGTGTTGTGGATATAAAGATCGGTAATGCCGGATATGTTTTGTAAGGAACTTTATTTAGACTGGCTTACACTTTTCTTCGATCTTAATATACGTGAGTTGCACGTTGGGGGTCTCAGAGGATACTCTGTCTCGTCCGTTCGGATTTGCCCTTAAATATCCCACCGATAGGTAAAGAATAGGAGGTCCGGTGGAAAATTACCACCGGCACGCCCAGGACAAACTACATATATGCGTGATATTGCCGCAACGTGCGTTTACGCCACAGTGTTATGCTGACTCGTGGTTATTCTTATTTTGAGACCGTGTGTGCAGGCAGAAGCCTGCTTAACAGCTCGCGGAATGTGGAGGTGGCGACTGGAAAATGAATGTATGTTAACACGTTGACTGCCGTGCGTATTTTGCCGTATTAGAACGGCGATGCTATGAAATACTACAGCGTTTGACTAAATTATGCAAAATGTAAATAATGTGCAAGTATTGGAGACCAAAAAATCGCATCACTATTCTAACAATAACTGCATTTATAAAATAATTATTACTATCCATTGCGAATATTTTGGATCTTCAGTAAAATATCTTGCGCCGGTCACCGGTGACCCCCACGGCAGCCAACGTGTTAACAAACTTATAAAGTATTGTGCTAACTGATGTGGATTTTGTGATCGAGTGAGATTTGACATGTGACTCGTGGTTATTCTTTTTTTAAAGCTATCCTACAGTCAGAGCAATGAATTCGACCGGTATACTTAGGTGCAGGTGTCGCGATGGTGCGTATTAAATGAATGGGATCAAATAAAACTGAGAGTTATTGATCGGAATTTGTAAAGTGTTGTGCCGAGTAACGTGGATATTGTGACGGTGCTAGTCTTAAAACACAGTGGTTCATATTTTTATTTTTAGCCATTCCGACAGGCAGTAGCCTGTATACTAGCTCTCAGAATTTGGGGGTGGCGTTAGCTAAGGGTAGGTAAATTCTTGTGAATCTCAGTAGCAGGGGAAAAAATGTGCCGCAAACCTTGAGTAGACCTTTCCCACAAATTTGCTATCTAGCAAGCGTCGTTATGTTTCAGTGGAGTAACCAAGATACAAGTGATACATGGTTCCTAAAACTGCGGTTTTCTGACGGGAAGGAACATTTGGCGAGATGGACAGAAGTGTAGGCAAGGATGACTCATTTAGTTTCTGGGAAAACCAGAAGGAAACCCAGGTAGTCAGGAGGATGTTTTTGCAGGAGATAGCGATAGGATTCGAAGGGATAGGATTAACGATTATTACCACCCGGCCAACAGATGTACCGTCGTGATAGCGTGTATCAAATGAAAGACGTAAAATAAAACCGATATTTATTGATCAAAAACGTATACAGTATGACGCTAACCGACATAGATTTTGTGCCAGGGCGAGTTTTAACATGTGACTTGTGGTTCCGAAAACTGGCGTCTTACATTAGGGGGTTTTCTGAAAGGAGGGTGCATTTCGCGGGAACGGCAGAGCTGTGGGTAAGAATGACTCATTCGGTTTCTCAGAAAATCGAAAGGAAACCCAGGTAGTTAGAAGTTCGTTTTTGCAGGAGATAGCGACATGATTAACGGTCAGTGCCATGCGGCCAACAGACGTACGTGCAACGTGCGGCGCCGCGATGAAAAATAATGGAAGAGCTAAGTGCTATCGAGGGGAGTCGTTTTTCGAGGAAATTAAAACGCGATAAAACTCGATGTTAATGGGAAAGGCGGAAACGCGAAAAAACGCGAGGGGTTTGATGCGCGAACTCCGGGGTCCCGGTTTACATATTCCGTGAAAATGCATCTCTTACGCTCGCCGATGATTTGCCCACAGCTGGGACATAACGGAATTAACGTTGGCGGGTTGGAAAATACTGACGTGCGCGTTGGGCGTCGGTAAAAAAACAGGCACGTAATGTATACGCGGATGCGAGTATTTAACCGGCTATAATCCGAATACTTCGCGTCGGCAAAAAAAAAAAAATTTGCCGGAGTCACTCGTGCGCGTCCCTCAGCTGTGACGAACAGAACAATAAACCACCGATATAAGAGGCGCACCGTTCGTTGAGTTCGCATACATTCCCCGGCGCAAAGTGTACGCAAAGTTTTAAAACGATAAACCAGAAGCACGGGCGGCTAACGAACGAAACAATGTCACGATTGTTTATAGAAGGTCAAACATCGGCAGCGTGTCCGCAAATTGTTCCGCGACCCGCACGTTAATCACGTCCAATCTACCGACATGTTTGTACAGACAATTACCCTGCGCGCAACTCTGCGCTAAACAGTCTCAGCCAGCGAAGAAACCTATTAAGCGCGTAACTGTGATGAAGAAACGTTTTATGGAACGATAATAACGAAGGTTGTAAATTCTTGTCGCATGACTGTCATCCGAATGACAACGCGTATGGAGATTCGTGATTTGTTGGAAGAATGAATATTTGTCTTGTTTCGGGTAACAAGGAGATGGTTTTTTATAATAGAAATTTTATGTGAAATTATGTTTGATATTTGATATTTTACGGATAACTAATTGTGGATCGTGCATTTCTCAACTTCCTGGTACTCTATCCCATAACTTATAATTGCGGAAATTTGAGTTGAAGGAACCGAATAGGGGAATGGACCTGTAAATCTATTTTTGTGGAAATTTAGGTCTGGGATTATCGGAAATGGGACGAGACGCTTGATGCTTACGGGCATAAGCCATGCGCGTCGGACAATAGCGGTATTTACATAGTATTTTTGAACGAAACATGCCTGTCTTACACCCTTCTGCGTGTCCCTATTCTGTTGTTCTTGACCAGTTAGCTGTTTTTGACGAGTATACTTGTTATGGGGACGAGGGAACGTCAATACTTATGGGTATAGGATACGATCATTGCACAATAGCAGGCTTGATATAGTGTTAATAAATCCGCATGCCTCTTTTCTCTTGTTTTTAATAAGGCAGTATACGCCCACACCCTCGGCCCTCTTCGGGTTTGACAAGTATACTCGTCATGAAACAGAGAAAACATTTTACGCCTCTAGACCTGCCGTATCATCGTATTCAGCATTACCGGTCTTTCGGCCTGTCCTTAACACACCTGATCGCCGATTTGCAACTCGGCCCTCTTCTCTTTCGACAAGAACCCTTGGCATGCACCAAAGAAAAAGTATTTAGAATGGCCGGTCTCTCTTCTCATCCTTAACAAACCGGATCGCCAATTCGCAACTCGCCCCTCTTTCATTTTAACAAATACACCGGACATGCATGAGAGGAAACATTTGACGCCTCTAGACACACCGTATCACAGTCGGGCAACAGCAGCTTTACACCGTATTCAGCACTACCGGTCTTTCCTCCCGTCCTGAACACACCTGATCGCCAATTTGCAACTCGGTCCTATTCTGTTTCGACAAGAACCCTTGGCATGCACCAAAAAAAAGGTGTTTAGAATGGCCGGTCTCTTTTTTCGTCCTTAACAAACCGGATCGCCGATTTGCAACTTGCCCCTCTTCTCTTTCGACAAGAACACTTGGCATGCACCAAAGTAAAACTATTTAGAACGGCCGGTCTCCTCTCCTCCTTAACAATCCGAATCGCCGATCCGCAACTCGCTTCTCTTTCATTTTAACAAATACGCCGGACATGCACGGGAGGAAACATTTGACGCCTCTAGACACCCCGTATCACAGTCGGGCAACAGCAGCTTTACACCGTATTCAGCATTACCGGTCTTTCCTCTGGTCGTGAGCCAGGCCCGCGCACCCTCCCACCATTCGTATCGCCGATTCGCAACTCGCCCCTCTGGCCGTCGAACGCCTCCCAGCGCCCCTTGCCGCCACCTGCGCCCCTCTCCGGCATCGACGTGCATCAGGAGCAGAAAGAGGGTCGTAGGGCGCGCTGCCGGCACAGGTACAACTGCAGCCGCCCTCCACGTACACGTGGAGCCACCCACACCCCGATCTCGATGACGCCAGCATTCGTCGCCCGCGTCGGAGCGAGGTGAGCGGGGTGAAGGGCGGGGTGAAGGGCGAGGATCGAGCGAGGATCGTGCGAGGATCGCGCGGGGGTGGAGAGTCGAACGTGCGCGGGCGAGAGGCGGCATGCCACTCGTTTGCAGGATACTGCCTCGGCGTGTGTGTCGACGGCGGTGAACGCGCCCGGACATCGATACAGCTCCGCCGCCACTTTGCCCCTGATCCTCTCTGACCCTCCCGACCCTCCGTGAGCGGCGGGTCTCTACGTGTGGAGGCGGCCGGCTATACACACGCGAGCCCTGCTGGCGCTGGTGGCTTCGTGCACACGCTACTCGCCTACCATTAGCCCCAGGACCACCCGTCCTTCTCCGACCTTCGACTGCCGCCTACTCTCGCGTTTTCCATCATCTCGGCCGGCCGCACGCTCCTCTCGGCTGCCGAGGCTTCGTTCGACGGCTGGTAAGTCCGGCCCGAGGATTACGAGTGTTATGATTACGGATCATGGGGAGGGGGTTCGGTGCATTCAGGGTGCCTTTGGGATGCGTTTTCGGAAGTGCGTGGAAACGCGTGTGGGAGAGGGGGAAGGGGGGAAAGGGGATGGGGCGGCGTGGATGAGTGGTTTGATGGGGGTGGGGGTATTTTTGGTGGCGGTGTGGCGCGTGGGGCTTTAACCCTTTGAGTGCTGAAGGGTTTGGACGGAAGCGCACGCTGAGAACGGAAGACTTTTTGGTAGTGTGAAGTCTATCGATTGATTGGGGAAGGGGCAACTAAGTTATGGTTGTGGTACTTTAGTTACGTTAAATTGAATAATGCAAGAATGTTTGATAAAGAACGCGTGTGTATGCATCTCATACATTGATAACTGTGGGTGCAGTTCGCAAAAAAAATCGAACTGATTGGAAAACCATATATGTGCCCATAGTCGATACCGATAGATTTCAGCGGACGTATATATGCGTCTATAGCAGTCAAAGAGTTAAGAGCTGAGGTGGAAAACAGTAAAGCGGGCGGTGTGTTGAACGCTGAATCTTTGGCGGCGTAAATATTAGAATAGCTATGTTCATGAATGTAGCTCTGCACAGTACAGGGTAGAGCTGGAAAGAAAACTCATGAGAGGAATGTGGGGCAATTGGGCAGAGTTAAAGTGGGATGTCTTCTGTCACGTGCATTTGCGCCGATGCGGTCACGGATGCTAATCCGATTTCGCGACGAACCAAGTAAATCAGAAGTGATGAAGATAAGTAAGATGAAGCAGATGGTGTGTTGAACGCCGAATCATCGACTGTGTAAATATTAGAATAGCAGTGTTCATGAATGTAGCTCTGCACAGTACAGTGTAGAGGTTGAAAGAAGAGTCCTGAGGGGAATGTGGAGCTACTGGGCAGAGTTAAAGTGGAATGTCTTGTGTCACGCGCATTTTCGGGACTGATAACATTCGTTGACGCGGTCACGGGCACGAATCCGATTCAGTGACGAAGAGAGTAAATTAGAAGTGATGAGAACAAGTGAGATGAAGCAGGCGATGCGTCAAATGCCGAATTATTTGCGGCGGCAAATATTAAAAATCCTACATTCATAAATCTAGTCGTGATGCTTTCTATAGTACAGAATGTGAACATGAATTACAGACGCGTCACAAGAAAGCATTTTTTCTAATAATGGGAAAGCATCGTTCCTTAGATGATCACATGTAAATTAAGGCATCGGTTATCTTCTGAGTACGCATACGTTTATATTTATGCTCACGTTGCATTAGCTTTACGCAATTAATTTCCAAACACGCGATACGGGTTAATAAACTGTCCTCAGCTAACCCCTTCTGCAAAAAAACTCACGTTTCTGATAACGATATACCACTAAAACGTCGATATCGAATAATATTCCCTTTGACCGCGCATACGTTCGCATGATACTCACGCAGCACCAGCTCTTATACAAATACTTTCGAAATATGCGGCACGAGTCAATAAAGATTTCTCAGCCAAAACCTACAAAAAAATCCTATTTCTGATAATGTTATACTACTAAAATGTCGACACCGAAAAATATTCCCTTTAACCGCGCATACATTCGCATTGATACTCACGTAGCATCAGCTATTACACAAGTACATTCGAGACATGTAACACGAATTAACGAAAAGCCCTCAGTTAACCTGTTCTGTAAAAAATCATGTTCCTGATAATGTTATACCAGTAAAAGTCGATACCGAAAAATATTCCCTTTGACCACGCTACATTCGCATTGATACTGACGTACTATCAGCTATTATACAAGTACATTCGAGACATATAACACGAATTAACGAAAAGCCCTCAGTTAACCTGTTCTGTAAAAAATCATATTCCTGATAATGTTATACCCGTAAAAGTCGATACCGAAAAATATTCTCTTTAACCGCGCATACTTTCGCATTAATACTCGCGTAGCATCAGTTATTATACAAATATCTTCGAGATATGTAACACGAATCAATAAAATTTCTCAGCCAAAACCTGTACAAAAAAAATCATGTTCTGATAATGTTATACCAGTAAAAGTCGACACCGAAAAATATTCCCTTTGAGCGTGCATACGTTCGCATTGATACTCACGTATCATCAGATATTACACAAGTACATTCGAGACATGTAACACGAATTAACGAAAAGCCCTCAGTTAATCTGTTCTGTAAAAAATCATGTTTCTGATAATGTTATACCCGTAAAAGTCGATACTGAAAAATATTCTCTTTGACCGCTCATACGTTCGCATTGATACTCACGCAGCACCAGTTCTTATACAAATACCTTCGAAATATGCGGCACGTATCAATAAAGATTTCTCAGCCAAAACCTACAAAAAAATCCTATTTCTGATAATGTTATACTACTAAAACGTCGACACCGAAAAATATTCCCTTTGACCGCGCATACGTTCGCATTGATACTCACGTAGCATCAGCTATTACACAAGTACATTCGAAACATGTAACACGAATTAACGAAAAGCCGTCAGTTATCCTGTTCTGTAAAAAATCATGTTCCTGATAATATTATACCAGTAAAAGTCGATACCGAAAAATATTCCCTTTGACCGCGCATACGTTCGCATTGATACTCACGTAGCATTAACCCCCCGAACCTCTCTGCTGCCTCGTCCCTCGACCTTTTCTTCCGTCTATCCCTTCGCCTCCCGATCCCTCGCTCCCACCCACGCACATGCAAACGCGCACATTCCCCGGCACGTTTCTCGTCCCTTCCTCCTTCGGCGCCCTTTTTCCATCCCTCAGCCGCGCTGGCCCCCAACATCCGCCTCGCAACTTCGGGTCCGTCGATTACGAGCGTCATAATCCGGGTGTATGTTGATCAAGAGCGGAGCCGCGCTGAAGCATTCTTTTTTACGGTAGAATGCCTGGAAATTCAGACGTCGGTTAGGCCCGTCCGTTACACCCGAACGCCCGAATGTGCTCCGCGCTTTTATACGATTCGCCTTATAACCAGCGCGCGTGCGCCGAAATAAATTTCATCGTGAGAGGCCTTTTTTTCGAAGGCGGTGTATAAAGTTTAACGAGCTCCTGGGCGGCCTCACTGGCGAACGCACGCGGCCGAGATACAGATAGGCCACGTGCATAGACGGCCGGAGTAGCGTGCGCTAATGAAAGACACGTCATCGTTGGAATTAAAAAAATAGCGTGCCGTCGATGGGAAATGATGATTTCTTGTTTGCTAATGTTAGGAAAAAAGACACGTCATCGTTGGAATTCGAGACAAAAAAATATGAATCATTCAGGTTTAAAACATCGCGGCGAAAGAAAAGAGAAAAGTGAGTCATGAAATAGTTGTCCGGCATATTATATGAATGTTTCAAAATTAATTTGCCTTCTCGTGTACTGAGAAAAAAACGGCCGGAGTAGCGTGCGCTAATGAAAGACACGTCATCGTTGGAATTAAAAAAATAGCGGCCGTGTGCCGTGCCGGGGAATGTCGATGGGAAACGATCGAGATAGGGGGTATTTCTTGTTTGCTAATGTTAGGAAAAAATGGTCGCGTCGCACGCTTTCGGAATGTTTCAAGACTAGTTTATCTTTTCGGCATTTGAGAACCCGAGACGCTATGTGAACGCATCAGTTGGATGAGTCATTCAGGTTTAAAACATCGCGACGAAAGAAAAGAGAAAAGTGAGTCATGAAATAGTTGCCTGGCACATTTTATGAATGCTTCAAAATTAATTTGCCTTCTCGGGTACTGAGAACCCATGACACTAGAGGAACGTGTCCATTTGTTTGCTATGATAGATCGTGACTTAACCGATATTGATATGATTCGTCCCTTGTCTTGAATTTAATCTGGTGGTGAATATAGCAGTGCCTAATTGAGCCCAACGTCCTTAACACGTTGACTGCCACGCATATTTTACTATGCAAAGTGTAAATAATGTGCAGGTATTGGGGACCAAAGGATCGCATCCCTATTCTAATAACAACTGCAATTATAAAATAATAATTGCTACCCATTGCGAATATTTTGGATCTTCAGTAAAATCTCTTGTTATATTTTACTATATTAGAACGGCGATGCTATGAAATATTACACCGTTCGACTGAATTATGCAAAATGTAAATAATGTGCAGGTATTGGAGACCAAAGGATCGCGTCACTATTCTAATAACAACTGCATATATAAAATAATAATTGCTATCCATTGCGAATATTTTGGATCTTCAATAAAATCTCTTGCGTCGGTCACCAGTGACCATCATGGCAGTCAAAGTGTTAAAGCACCATTCGCTAACTCCGCGTCATCATAACACATCATTTCCTCCATCAATTAAACACAACGTCGAAATTGCGCACATCGTCTAACATTTCTTTAGCCACCCCGCAGCGTTGCAGTCGGACCCCCGCAATTTCTCTCTGCCTCCTTCCCCCTCGCCCCTTCATCCATCGCGAGCGTGGACACGCGTGCGCCTGCACGTACGTGCACGTACTCCGCAGGCCCACCCACACACGGCTCCCCGTACCATTAAGCCGACGAGCAGAACGTCGCTTTTCTCCCCGAGTCTTTCCACCCTTTCCACCCTCGCTGTCGGTATTCTTGCTGGCTGGGCAAGCTCTCCGTGTTCGAGTTCTCCGTGTTCGAGCTCTCCCTCCAAGGAGCGACTCAACATCGACGGTCACCGATGCCGTAATTAGCCTTTAACGATGGAAAACTCGCGTGCGTTTTTACGGCGTATAAATGCGCGCAATAAATACGCCGGCAACGGCTGTTATTAAATCATTGGCGCGAGTTGCGGGGCCTGTGTACGGTACAATGCGAACGATCGCGAGCGCGGCAATGTCGGGTGTCGCACGAGCGTGTTGTGCAGCATGTAAAGAACTAATTGGGAAGATTATTCCGGGAATTGCGCGAGCGGAGTGCCGGCAGAGAGCGAGAGAACTAAATCATTAGCGGGGGTTTAGAACTGCGGCGGTATGTGCCCTGACGGCGCGGAGTCGGAGAACAATCAGTGGTACAGTCGCAGTTTGAACCGACACGTTGATCGATGATATGAACGACGTTCCGGTTCTAAGCTGATCGCGTGCCGCGCGTTGGACGTGGCGTGGGGAGCTGGTGCGCAGTTTTGTGCTGGTGGGCTGATGTGTTGTTTCATTCGCCGGAACGTGTGAACGCGTGAATATGTTTTGAGGCGGCCGATCGTTTTTGGGGGAATTGCGTAAAGTGGTTTTCAGGCGTGTGATGTAGGTTCAGTTGAAATTTTGGTTGAAGCACGTTTCCTTTGTGGTGAGGTCAAAATTGTATAAATTCGATCACAGGAAAACGGGACTATTTATCCTGTGCTGATGCATTAATAATTCCAAGCAAGTTCTAAGGAACACAACATATTTTTATACAGGAATTTCGAGAACTGTTGTTTGAAATAAAAAGAAATTATAGTAAAAAGGAGAATTGAACTTTGGATTTGAGATACTTCGATATTTAAAATGATTCGTTACATTATGCGAGCACATGGAAATGATTTTATGCAATTTTCTTAAAAATCGGAAAAAATATTTTAGTATTACATTATTAAATAATTTTGCTTTTCTTAGATGATACAACATATGTGCTCCACAGCGCCCGATATGTTCGCAACCACCATAGCCTCTCCTTGTCACGCGAACACTATAGATCGCGGCAAACGTTACACCGTCGCGCATTCCGTTGCACCTAATTACCGTTCGCTGTTTATACCAGGCCTGCGAGCAGCGACGCAACTAACGTTCGGTCGCGCTCATTTAAATTTCACGCATTAATATCTTCGCGAGCGCAATAATTAATTATTTTTCTCTCCGCGCGCGGACAATATGATCCGGCGAGCCCTTACAATATCAACGGAACATTTTCGACGCCCCCGCCCTTCCATATTCGCAGCGCCGACAATAATGTCTATTCAGGAAAGTCCCCCCAGCATTCGCCCAGCGCCGATCCGTGATACATTATCGGCCGGGCGACTCGGCAAGCTGGGAAAAAGCATTTTACGACGACGCGCCAAATTTATCGAGAAGCCACGGGGCACGTTAATTATCAGCGGAAATTCTCGCCGAACGTGAAATCCGCCGCGACTGCTCGACTCGATCCGCTCGTGGGGCTACGTGCATACGCGCGCACGTAAATATTTGCACGCGGATATCCGAGTTTTCAGATTCCGCGCTCACTTATATCCGGATATCCGGAAGCCGAATACTTCGGCGAAACGACTCTTGTGCACGAGCGCGTTCACGCGTGCCAAAATGCACGTGACACACGTACGCAGCAGCTCGCTCGCACACGCCTGTGCACGGCGCCAGAACACACGGACCTGCGGAACATGCGGCGGCGAACTTCTGCTCCCGCGCACGTCGTGCCCTCGTCCGACAAAAATGGCATGCAAATGTTATAATGAAGGGAGTGACGTGTTTCTGCGCGGAAGAAATGTATGACGGAAGAAAAATTCTGCGAGACTTAAAGCTTGCTGAAATTCTGGCAGGCATATTTAAACTGTTGTAAGGCTGAATATCCTTTTGTTACTTCACTTCTGATGACAGTAAGTGATTACATTTATCTATTCTGGAAGTCGTATTTCTGATCTTAATGTACGCGACCAAAGGATGCCAAAATGAATGACGTAATGAATGCCGGGAACAAGGGGAATATGAACTAAACGTATGCAAATTGCTATAATTAAACGTCGACATACATTAACTACAATTAATGTTACACAAACGATAATATACCGCAAAGCCAAAATGTAACTAAATTAAATATAACAATTCTGGCAGGCATATTTAAACTGTTGTAAGGCCGAATATCCTTTTGTTACTTCACTTCTGATGACAGTAAGTGATTACATTTATCTATTCTGGAAGTCGTATTTCTGATCTTAACGTGCGCAAGCAAAGGATGACATCAAAATGAATGACGTAATGAATGGCGGGAACAAGAGGAATATGAACTAAACGTATGCAAATTGCTATAATTAAACGTCGACATATATTAACTACAATTAATGTTACACAAACGATAATATACCGCAAAGCCAAAATGTAACTAAATTAAATATAATGAAACTAAGGAAATTTAAGGGCCTGATACCAAAGTGCCATTTGTCTAAATCATCCGAAACTAAAATTGAAATCCCTCAAGCCCTATCCCTCTTACAATCGTTACCCGGTCGCATATGTACTTCACATGCCCGGAAAAATTGAAGGGACAGCTGATTATCATTCCGCAGGTTACTCATTTATCTTCAGGCGGAAATACCCAAGCAGGCCTAAAGTAATAAAGTAAAACAGGCCCGTAACAACATGTAGTGGGATAATAGACTAGGCAGGGATCAAATCACTACTGTTATTACTTGAATACAATTAAAATTACTAAACTTGGCACTTTCTGACGGAAAGGTTGAAACAGGTTTAATACTAGATTTAAGATTAAATATGTAGACATGCGGTTTCATCCAGAGAAATGTATATATATCCGTTTTTATTATGCTATTATGCCATAATCCAGCATGTGACGTGTTTTTATGCTGAAAAATGTGTGACGGAAAAAATGTTTCCTGGGCGACTTGGATGGAAGGGGTGATGGCTGCTCCAGTCTTATTTCAAATATTAAAATAACGTGCACTAGCATGCAAGGTGTTCCTAAAAAAGTGCGCATAATTTCGGGGATAGACTCATTACGCTGTAATACGGAGAAAATTTCCTATGAACATATACCCGATATAACCTTGTTCTCGAATCACGAAGATAATGCCGATGAAAAAAATTTTGATTTGCATATAAAGAACTTGTTCACTTGAGACTATTTCAGCAGTTAACCATTAAGCCGATGTCGCCGCGAAGAACTTATCGCAATTTTTAATATACCTGCCGATCCCTCAGTTTGTCGTCAGAAGTGTGTGTTGGAAAAAAATAATTGCTAGTCATAACGTGCGCCGATGATCGTGGTATTCGTTGCCGTTCGCGTGCGTTTCTCTAGGTTTTCTCGCGGTTATGTATACCTTATACGCGAAAAATGATACGCATCTACGTGCATATGCATATGCATGGGGCCGTTATAACATTAGTACTGCTCATTTATAGACCAGTTATGCATAATGCCTGCTCGGTGACGTATTCGTGTGTATGCGATGTGCGTTCGTGAGGGTGTGCGATACGGCGAGAAATCGTGTTACGTGTGTCATTTAGATACAGACGTAGATATTGATCTAGAAAACGCCCCAACGCGGATTACTGTCATTACGGTGTGTGTCATGGTGATTATTCGTGTCGAAACGAATTTAGAAAAGTGATTTTCGTCGTGACGTAACATCGGTTCTCTCGCCTCGCGCCGGTCACTTTTTTCCGCCGGAGTTTTTATTAACTCGTCCTGGGACTGATATAAAAAAAGTCGCGTGCTGACGTGGAGCAACTACGCCCGAGAATGACACATTTGCATAACTCCGGCATAATACGCGCGTACTCGTGGATCGAGGCGTGTGCCACATATCACCTTACGAGCCATCGCGTAATGACACTGCGCAAATACACAGAAAGTGCCGAGTGATTCAGTGAGATCGTGACTTCACAAACGCTTCATTTTCATAAAAAGAGGAACTGACGATAATCATTTGAAAAAGGAGGTGTGGGGAGTAAAGAAATCCGACGGTAGCGTCTAGTAGGATGTATTATTTGAAAGGGGATTCATTGATTGTATGATATATTGATTATTGAATAAATTGAAACATCGGGAAGGTTTTCACAATAATAATTTTAATTGTATGAACTTTCGTATGATTACGAAATATATTTTATGTCGACCCAACACTAATGCGCCCATAGAAACGGTCTTTTCTCTTAAGAATAGGTTGTGGACGAGCGAACAAACGCAGTTACAAGTTGCACTTCTTAACACGTTGACTGCCATGGTGGTCACCGGTGACCGGCGCAAAAGATTTCATTAAAAATGCAAAAAATTCGCAATGAAGCCTATTTGCAATCTTGCAAAAGCAATTGATATTGGACGGTGCTCCAGTACTTTGGCTTCCAACAACTTCGCGTTATCTTAATTTTGAACGATTCAATCATACTCTGCAGTATTTCATCGCATCGCGGTTCTAACATTGTAAAATACGCTTGGCAGACAACGTGTTAAAGTAATACACTTGCTATTACCTAAAATTACCAGGTACCCCCCGCAAAAAAAGAACGATTGCATCTTACATATAGCAGTAAGCTACAGTGTCAGTCATTTACTTTCACTAAATTATTTATATTCACGCGTTCGTTGCTGACAACTTCACTACCAAACAAAAGCTAGAAGCCAAACATGCGTTTCCTCAAATACACATACTATCCCGTTTCTTGCGAAGAAATTGGAATGGTCGCATCCACAAAGCCGCAAAGCCCTTTCCACAATGAGAGAGCATCTCGCGTCGATAATGAGCTTCCGCGTGCCGTCACTTGGTCGCGCGATCTGCCGGTCTTATTGTCTGCCGTCTCTGCGGCTCACGTATCATTAGTCGCACAAGGCTAACCGCGGAACCCCTTGTCCTCCGGATTCCCTCGCTGAGCCGTTTGAGCAGCCACTGACAAGTGCCGCACCGTGTCACTTCTACGGATGATCGCCCGCTAGTCTATATTCCATATACTCCACACGTTCCGCGCGCTAAGTCCGCACGCCGTAAGCTCTGCACTCCGTCATGCCCTAATCTATAATTCATGTCTACCGTATCCAGTTGTAATTTAATTCCGCACTCTGCACCCGCGGCACGACGCACGGACCCGCCGATATTTTAACGGAAACACGCATTTCCGCGTTTTGTTATGAATATTTATGCGTCATTATGTCCGACGGTATGTATTTGCGATATTAGAATAATAGGTCCGCGCTGGCGGGATAAAGAGGTTAATGCGCGCTGTTGCGGACTTTGAATGTTTTATGGTAATGCGTGCGAAATATTGGCGGGCCGCGGGAGTGATCGATTATGCAGTGGTATAAACATGACGGGGTTATATTAAAAATCGTCGAATGCGGCAGCGTCGACGGATTATGGGCCGGTGCTTGTGCATTTCGTACTTCGGAGTTGACCACTGCCGCGTGGCACCCTCTGATGATCGCAAGGCGACTATCGAGAAGCAGCGGTTAATTGCCGCCTCGCCGTGACATAATATTGGCGGGCCGCGGGAGTGATCTATTATGCAGTGGTATAAACATGACGGGGTTATATTAAAAACCGTCGAATGCGGCGGCGTTGACGGATTATGGGCCGGTGCTTGTGCATTTCATTCTTCGGAGTTGACCACTGCCGCGTGGCACCCTCTGATGATCGTAAGGCGACTATCGAGAAGCAGCGGTTAATTGCCGCTTCGCCGTGACACAATATTGGCGGGCCGCGGGAGTGATCGATTATGCAGTGGTATAAACATGACGGGGTTATATTAAAAATCGTCGAATGCGGCAGCGTCGACGGATTATGGGCCGATGCTTGTGCATTTCGTTCTTCGGAGTTGACCATTGCCGCGTGGCACCCTCTGATGATCGTAAGGCGACTATCGAGAAGCAGCGGTTAATTGCCGCCTCGCCGTGACACAATATTGGCGGGCCGCGGAAGTGATCGATTATGCAGTGGTATAAACATGACGGGGTTATATTAAAAATCGTCTAATGCGGCAGCGTCGACGGATTATGGGCCGGTGCTTGTGCATTTCATTCTTCGGAGTTGACCACTGCCGCGTGGCACCCTCTGATGATCGCGCAGCGACTATCGAGAAGCAGCGGTTAATTGCCGCCTCGCCGTGACACTCGGCCCGTCGTCGTGCCTGCAGCCGCGCGACTTAATGATCGACGAAATAATGAGCGTCATTAAACGGCCGCTTACTCTCAACACTCGTCCGTCCGTTCGCCGCTTGACATTGAAGAAGCCAGCGATTTGCCCGGCCAGACTCGGCAAGTGGGTGGAACAAGTGGGCGGAGTGAGTCGTCGAGACGGAAACGGAGATTGTTCAATTCAAATGGAGCCGGCGTCGGATTGAATTAATGTTATTCGAGCAGCGCGAGTCCTCCGCCTAAAACAACTCGTCATCGTTAATTTTCGGGACGGCAGGCACCGTGTCGGGCGGCGTGTAATGATAGCGGGCGGCAAAGGTACGGTGCCGCTGCTAATAATGCGCTCGAGTGTTTAACTTTCGAGGGGCGACTCCGCCGGAGGTAACTTCCGTGCGTTGTTAACGCTCGACAACGGGCCGTGATATGATAATGTCGTTTTATGTTTCATTTTCTGCTCGTTCCCGCCGGCGGAACGCACCTGCCGCGATTACGCAGACGCTCGTCGGCCTTTCGAAATTACGGCGACGGCGGATTTACGCGAGCCGGCGATTCGACGGCTTCCGGACGACACCGTCGGAATTACGGAAAGCGTTCGCGTTATCGAGCAGTTACCTCCTTTCGACAAGGGTGCGCGGTGTGCGCGAAAAGTGGATGGGATTCGAAGCTTCGGAGATATTTTGGAAATTTGAAGAAGACGATGAAGAAAGAAACTGTAAATTATTGTTATGAAAAATGGTAGATAGAGTAGAGGTTGGATTAGATTTATCGGTTGAGATATAGTGCAATAATGTATTATTAGGAAATTCTTTAGTGAACTTTAGCCGATTAGCTGCTTTTGACAAGTTTACTCGTAATGTGTGAAAAGCAGGTGTGAGTTTCATTACAGCTCAATTCTATATTATGACAGTTACCTTGGGTTTGTCGAGTTAACACTATGAATATAAAATATAATTTTTTATAGTTATAAACTATACACGAAAAGTGGATGGGATTCGAAGCTTTGGAGATATTTTGGAAATTTGACGATTATGATGAAGAAAGAAAATGTAAATTATTGTTATGGAAACTGACAGATGGGGTAGAGGTTGGATTAGATTTATCGGTTGGGATATGGCGCAGTAATGTATTATTAGGAAATTCTTTAGTGAACTTTGACAAGTTTACTCGTAATGCGTGAAAAGCAGGTGTGAGTTTCATTACAGCTCAATTCTATATTATGACAGTTACCTTGGGTTTGTCGAGTAAACACTGTGAATATAAAATATAATTTTTTATATTATAAACTATACACGAAAAGTGGATGGGATTTGAAGCTTCGGAGATATTTTGGAAATTTGAAGATGACGATGAAGAATGAAAATGTAAATTATTATTAAGAAAAATGGTAGATAGGGTAGAGGTTGGATTAGATTTATGGGTTGGGATATGGTGCCATAATGTATTATTAGGAAATTCTTTAGCGAACTTTAGCCGGTTAGCTGCTTTTGACAAGTTTACTCGTAATGCGTGAAAAGCAGGTGTGAGTTTCATTACAGCTCAATTCTATATTATGACAGTTACCATGGGTTTGTTGAGTAAAACTGTGAATATAAAATATAATTTTTCAATTATAGTCATAAACTATAACCATTACTATTATTATCACCTGGCAATTTTTGCTGGATTTTATTTGTGGAATGATACGAATGAGTAACTACATATATTTTTGCATCCGGCTTAGATTTTCAAGTTCTGCATGTCATGTGCCTACGTATTTCTTCGCAAATCTCGTGTTAAATACTTTATAATATTGCAAATTGAACTGACGTATATGTTCAGTTAATCCGTTTGATTCCTCATCCTTAAAAATCAGTATGAAAAGTTTAATCCTTCGCTAAGCATGCACGCCGGCTGTCGAAACGTTAAGTTTTTAAACAATATAATTCGACGCAAAAGTATTTAATGCGATACAATATCTTATTCCTTATTTGTTATTAATAACGTTGCAAATTTAATTAATCGAAATATTCGATCAATTATAAATTCAAACAGATTAATTGATCGTATACGCCAATTAAATTTGCAACAACGTTAATACAACGATCGCAATAAGATATCGGATCACATTAAATATTTTATATCGTAATTTCGCAGAGACCCGTTTAATGAAAGGGTGTACAATTTGTTTACATCTCTAGTCAACGTGAACGATAGGCATTGTTTTAACAGCCACTTAAATTCGTAATACTCTAATTAGCGCGTGGATTTTATTTCAGCATTTTTCAACCCATTAACTGCCATGATTCCCATTTCGTGATTTCGATCCCCGTAATGAAAACAAAACAGATAAATTCACAGAGTGCAACAAAAATTGGCAGTTAATCAGTTAATGTTCTCCAATTGAAACAGTAGCCCGGCGTGAACCATCGAGTGTCGTTTTGAAAGGGAACACGAAACAACCACTGACGCCGTTTAAAAAACATCACTCGAGCACTGACAGATACTTAACCGTATTCTATTAAAAGCTACTTCTCACAATGCGCGATATGGTAAAGCGTAAAATAAAAAATAAGAAACTATTATCGCAGTACGAATTCACATTACAGTCACTTCACAGCTTATGTTCTAAACACAATATTTGAGCCGTTTATTTTGAAAGTGGCCTAACTCCGTTTTTCAATATTTTCCGGTTACCATGGTCACATGTACAAATTCATGTTATTTATCTCGATTTGAAGATAAATGGAATTAGGCCACTTTCAAAATAAACGGCTCATTCAATTACTCGATTACTGTGGAGTAAACTAAAAATCACCCTGGCCTACTTACCTTAAAACGTGCCAGTATTTTTTCGTGCAACACGAAAACCTTTTTGTGCATAAAACTACTATCAAAATCAGTGGCTATATGTGCATCAGCTGACTGTCACCCGTCATCTGAATAGTTAGCCACAATAGCAAAGGCATGCAGACAATCTGATGAAATAGCGGCAAAAAATATCTCCAATATTAAATAGCAATACTTGACGATTTGACAGTTCGTAGCAAATTCGCAGCATAATTAAACGAAGGGTCGAAATCTACAGCGGGTAGACATAGAAATAGACGCACACGTCTACACGCCAGCAACTAACACGCAGCCACTCCTGACACGCGACGTGCACAGTTCTGTGATATATGCACGGGCCGTAGTTGAGGACAAAAAGTCGTAACCGTCTCCCTCTAACGTAGGTACATAACGTTTGCTCTAGTTTGACTTCGAACGTGTGCTCGGACGTGAAATGTGACCGTGATCTTCCACGTTTCGACCCTAAATTTGCGCGAGCCCTCCCGACCCAGCGAGCTGTCACTCTCCGCGACAACGAAAACCGGGAACTTTCACGCTTCCCACGTCAGTTGGCAATCTCTGTCCGTTCGGACAATACGGGAAGGCCCGCAGGTATTTATACAGGTGCTGCCGAAAATGTGCCCATAAGTTCGGGGATAGATGCGGCACGCAGAAATGCGAAAGAAAGTTCCGATGAACAGATGTGGAACATGCCGCTTCTGAATGATAGCAATTTTCGTACAAAACCTGTTGTTTAACCCATTGACTGCCAACTACGAGATATCTCGTAGTAAGCGTCTGTACCAAAACTGCCAGCTACGAGTTATCTCGTAGGGTTTTTTTTCAATAAAAATACTGTAAATGCCATTACAATATTGTATCGGTAACTTAATATTATTACATTTTGTAAAATTTTATGTCTTCTTAAAATAAAACGTGGTACCCAGGGCAAGACGCGTTAAATTTGCGTGGCAGTCAATGGGTTAATCACTTGGTGTACTCTTAAGAACCATCGTATCAATGGTGTGATAAGTAGTCTTGTATATTTTAGTTTTTGGGGTGGAAACGTTTATGTTGTTAGGATCCTGATAAGACGAGACATGATGTGATACGGCTCATATTCACACCGGAATAAAATCGGGATAACATAATAATTATTAACACGTTGACTGCCGTGCGTATTTTGCTCTATTATAACGACGATGCTATGAAATACTACAGCGTTTGACTGAATTATGCAAAATGTAAATAATGTGCAAGTATTGGAGACCAAAGAATCGCATCACTATTCTAACAATAACTGCATTTATAAAATAATTATTACTACCCATTGCGAATATTTTGGATCTTCAGTAAAATCTCTTGCGCCGGTCACCGGTGACCCCCACGGCAGCCAACGTGTTAAACAAATTAATGCGATCCAAATTACATCATTCTGAACCTCATTTTAATTCGAAAAATCTCAAAACCGCGTTATGCGAATTTTCAGACAAAAAGCACAAACGAAAAGATTACATCACGGCATTCGACCCGTCATACACATTCTTGACTGACTTCCCTTAAGATAACATAATCGCAGGCATTACATTTACGCGGGCCCAGAAATAGTAGACTGAAAGTAGGACCTCCACGGACAATGTGAGAGGGTTTACTGTAATTTCGCGAACTAATTCCTCGACACGTCATTTAGCCACATCCGCGAGCGAAACATTAAAGAACCATGCCCGAGGAGACGTGTTCTGATATGAACGGGCGTACTTGGGGATCATAATCGCTCAACTGCGAGGACGATGGCGCTAAGTGCGCGAAAAGGAAGAAAGACACGGAGAAAGCGGGAGAAACGGAGTCTTCTGACGCAAAGTACGGCCGATCCTTTCTACATTCACGTCAAGATATTAACTGTCGAGCGTAAGCACACTACAATACGGGATCGCAATTATACTCGGCTGAATGTACCTCGCGCTAAGTCGTTCGCCTAATACCCCGGGGGAGTTTTATCTTTTTGACGATAAGCGAGGCGGTAATCGTTAAATATGTGACCGTTTCGCACGGTGCCGTTCGCCGAAAGTACGCTTTACGGAGCTAATACTAAACACGCGCTTTGTTAATCTTCCGCGCAGCTCGTTCGAAGAAGCGAGGGGGTTCTTGAGTAATTCCTTCTGTCAGCCTTTTCAACTGTCTCGTTTCGAACGATTATTAGGGAACGCCGTTCGGCAATGGTAAAGTCGGCTATGAGAAAATATATCTTTGTTGCGATATAGTGAACATTTTTTATAATTATTAACATTTTATGTTGAATATGTCTTGTCATGTGAAATTCGATAAACGATCGCACGCGTTTAATTCCTTCTGTCAGCCTTTTCAACTGTCTCGTTTCGAACGATTATTAGGGAACGCCGTTCGGCAATGGTGAAGTCGGCTGTGAGAAAATATATCTTTGTTGCGATACAGTGAACATTTTTTATAATTGTTACCATTTTATGTTGAATATGTCTTATCATGTGAAATTCGATAAATTATCGCACGCGTTTAATTCCTTCTGTCAGCCTTTCCAACTGCCTCGTTTCGAACGATTATTAGGGAACGCCGTTCGGCAATGGTAAAGTCGGCTGTGAGAAAATATATCTTTGTTGCGATATAGTGAACATTGCTTATATTAGGTGTACAACTTTGCTTCCGCCGTTTTTTTCCGAAATTCGAGGCTTTATTGTAAAAAACTGGTTATACGTTTATGATTCAAAGTATTGTCCATCGCTGTCCACTACTTTCTCCCATCTTTCGGGCAGCGTACGAATCCCGCGTTGAAAAAACTGGTCATCTTTTGAAGCGATCCACGAATCGATCCAATTTTTTACTTCTTCATAAGACCGGAAGTGTTGGTCAGCCAGGCCGTGTGCCATTGATCGAAACAAGTGATAGTCCGAGGGAGCAACGTCTGGAGAATACGGCGGGTGGGGTGAGGACTTCCCATTTCAACGTTTCCAAGTATGTCTTGACCACTTTCGCAACATGGGGTCGAGCATTGTCGTGCTGTAAAATCACTTTATCATGTCTCTCGTTGTATTGCGGCCGTTTGTCTTTTAATGCTCGGCTCAAACGCATTAATTGCGTTCGATAACGATCGCCTGTGATTGTTTCAGTCGGTTTTAACAACTCATAATGCACTACGCCGAGATGGTCCCACCAAATACAGAGCATGACCTTGGAACCGTGAATATTCGGTTTGGCCGTCGACGTGGAAGCATGGCCGGGATATCCCCATGATTTTCTGCGCTTGGGATTATCGTAATGAACCCATTTTTCGTCCCCAGTCACAATGCGATGCAGAAATCCTTTCCGTCTTTGCCTTGCAAGCAGCTGTTCACAAGCAAACAAACGCCGTTCAACATCTCTCGGCTTCAACTCGTACGGCACCCAATATCCTTGTTTCTGAATCATTCCCATGATTTTCAGGCGTTTTGAAATGGCTTGTTGCGTCACTCCCAATGATACTGCCAATTCTTGTTGCGTTTGACACGAGTCTTGATCAAGTAATGCCTCCAATTCTGCATCTTCGAAAACCTTTTCTCTTCCACCGCCTTGCCGGTCTTCGACGTCAAAATCACCGTTCTTGAAGCGTTGAAACCACTCTCGGCACGTTCTTTCACTAATAGCGGCCTCACCATAGGTATTTGAGAGCATTCGATGAGCCTCAGCCGCAGATTTCTTCATATTAAAGCAGAAAATTAAAACCTCCCGCAAATGACGAGAATTTGGCTCGTAAGCTGACATGTTTAATCGAGAATGACTTTATGATGCAGACACAAATCGACTAATATTTCGATGGCGTTATGTTTACAAATGCCTAAGCTTATTGTATGACATCTACGATCTATTTATTTCGACTACCACTTACCGCTACAGCCATCTATTGCAAAACGGCGGAAGCAAAGTTGTACACCTAATAATTATTAACATTTTATGTTAGATATGTCTTGTCATGTGAAATTCGATAAACGATCGCACGCGTTTAATTCCTTCTATCAGCCTTTTCAACTGCCTCGTTTCGAACGATTATTAGGGAACGCCGTTCGGCAATGGTAAAGTCGGCTATGAGAAAATATATCTTTGTTGCGATATATTGAACATTTTTTTACAATTATTAACATTTTATGTTGAATATGTCTTGTCATGTGAAATTCGATAAACGATCGTACGCGTTTAATTCCTTCTGTCAGCCTTTTCAACTGCCTCGTTTCGAACGATTATTAGGGAACGCCGTTCGGCAATGGTAAAGTCGGCTGTGAGAAAATTTATCTTTGTTGCAATATAGTGAACATTGTTTATAATTATTAACATTTTATGTTGGATATGTCTTGTCATGTGAAATTCGATAAACGATCGCACGCGTTTAATTCCTTCTGTCAGCCTTTTCAACTGTCTCGTTTCGAACGATTATTAGGGAACGCCGTTCGGCAATGGTAAAGTCGGCTGTGAGAAAATATATCTTTGTTGCAATACAGTGAACATTTTTATAATCATTAACATTTTATGTTGAATATGTCTTGTCATGTGAAATTCTATAAGCGATCACACGCGTTTATCACTGAACTGAATTTAAATGCGGCGATCAATTAAAAGCCAACTATTTTCAATGATTGAAAAATATAGAAATTATTATCGGTATGCAGCCATAAGTACATATCTTGTCGTCTTAAGTGCGATAAACGTCACACACATTTAGCACAGTAGAATCATGCCGCCACTTGATTGTACGGTTGATAAAATTATTTTTGGCGTATCTCGTAACTAATCTATTCAAAACCATAACCTGACGTTTCGACACGAGATTTGTGCCCTTGGCATTTTCCAAGCAGAACACGAACGGGCTTAGTTTCGTTAATGATCGATCCAACACACAAGACAACGGCTCAACATACGCCGGACTTACATTACGAAAAATGCTTGGCCCATTTACAATTAGTATTTTCTGTCAAAAACACGATCGGGCCAATACCGCTAATAATCGGATTTACCTACAAAATCACGTTTGCACACACGCGAGACCTGTACACAAAAAAATGGCCAACCCATTTACGACTGGCATTTTCCGTGAAAAACACAATCGGGCCCAATGTCGCTAATAGTCGAATTCGCAGGACACCGAGTCCCACCGCCTTTAATTAAAGCTGCATAATGAAAGGCACCCCCGCGGGTCCGGCGCCGGGCTCGAAATAATATTAACCCCTGACGCCGTGTCTCCCATAGGAAAGTCCGCTCTCGAACGCTCGTTAGAGACCGTTCAGTCGCAACAAGAATTCCCGTAAGTGCCAGGAAACATCGGTTTCGTCCCCCTTGCCCGTCCCTTGACGCAAGGTTCTTAACGGCATGTTTGCAGTGCGCGGAACACGCTCAACAAGACTTTGCCACCTTGCGGTCTCCGTGCGTTTCAACCTCTGTAACGCATTTATGTAACTCCGCCGGCGAAACGCCGTGTATCCGTGTTATTGGCTAATTTTATTGGCCGCCGTCGCCGCGGAGTAGTTGGAAAGAACGAGATGTTTGGGGGGAACGAGAGGAGCGCGGGATTAAAACGTTAAATCAGAGTACGGTGCCTGGGCAGTTTTGACGCAGGCGGATATTTAGGGAATTGCATTTAATGATTGGAGGATTGAAGAATGTAGAGCTGCTTTTTGCTGGAGAGTACTATCGTTTATTATTGTATGGCAAGGTGTTATGGGGCCACCGGTAATCATCCCGCTGCGGGAATCTATAGAAGTGGATGCATGTCACAACGGCTGTTTATTTAAAATATGTGTGTATATGTATGTAAAAGATGTGTATGTGTACATAGCTTGTTGTAAGTATGCATATAAAATATGTAAAATGTGTGAATGTGTACATAGCATGTATATATATATAGAAAATATGTAAATAGGTGCATATGTACATCCGGATAGTACATATAAGCATGCACATTGTACAGATGCACAAGTATATGTACATATCTAGACATTGTACGTATATACGTACACATTGTACATATAGTCCTTAAAGAAAAAAATGTTGTAACACACATCCATTTTTGTAAAGTGCTAAAGAGGGAACACCAGAGGCACCTAAACACGTTAAGCAACACTAATAATATTCAAGTAAAGTATGGTAAGATTGAAATTCAACATATCTCATTTTCACTGCTGCTCGAGCTTCTCACGATATTGTACTAATATGCAATGACGGTGCGCAAGTTCGAGATCTGCAAGAACATCGATCGCGCTTCAAGATACGCAACTATGTATGTCATAAGTAGTCTTGTTCGTACTACGTACGAGTTTTCATTTTATGCATTTATATTAGATCGAAGAATATCTTCAACAATTGAAAAACAAATGTGTTGTCTATTTGTATAATCGCATGATTTAGATGGAATTGAGTTGGTTTGAACAGAATGGTTATTACTTCCGCGTATTTTATATAAATAGCATAAAGTAGAATATCTATTACCACTGCCCACACATAACATGACCATTTACTTTTTTCCTCACAACGGGACATCAACTTTTACGAAACAATAATTTATAAAATCACAATAGGAGCAGAAAATGAATTTAAAGACTACATTCAAAATGGATTTACTATAATTTTCAATACAGTCGGAATATCTAACATACTTCGGCAATCACTAATTCAGCGAATAGCAGCCTACAGTCTCGCAGTGGAACGATTTTTCAAACATTTATTACAACTCCCACAATAAATCGCCAGTATCTTTTCAATAAAACATTTCCGGCCATGTGTTCGCATAAACGTTTTTGATCTATCTGCACACCCTGTACGTTTCGAAAGTTACAGCGTACAGTGAGATCAGAAGACGTCTTTGACCAAATTTTTCAGTGATACACGCCATCTGCTTGAACGCGGATCCTGTGGCAAGAAGTCCTGCGGAAAATATTGCGACGTACAGAATTGAAACGTCGGAGTACGGTCAAAGAGAAATTCGACGTCGCGCACCTACTTATTAAAACACATCAGTAGCGTAACCGTTTCTCTGGCCGTACGCATAGGTGTGCACGGGAAAGAATGCACGGCATACTCGACGGAGTTTGTTATAAACATACAATTAGCGTAACCAGCGCAGCGGGTCGCATTAAATAATGCGATACCACGGACGGTTCGCAACTTTTCCTTTGATCTGCCGCCGTGCCACGCAAAGAACGGAAATGCGAATGGCTGCCTGGCTTCTCGTTACGAGAACCTCACAACGAAAACATTTTATGGGCCATCCACCTAAAGTGAGAGCGCATGACAATGCAGGCTCCGAATAATTGTAAGACTCGTTGCAAACAATACCGGACGAAATTGCTTGCAATCAGTTTCTTTCGATCATTGACTCCTATAATAGAAGGTGTCGAGGTTTATACGTAAAGTAATACAGCTAAGCTTTCATGCATGTTTCTTATCGTATCTAAATACTGGATCTAAATATCGTATCTAAATATTGGAAGTATTGCTCAAATTTCCAAGCTTAACTCGTTGCAAACAATACCGGGCGAAATCGCTTGCAATCACTTTCTTTCGATCATTGACTCCTGTAATAGAAGGTGTCGGGGTTTATACGTAAGGTAAAGATTGCTAAGCTTTCATGCTTGTTTCTTATCGTATCTAAATATTGGATGTATTGCTCAAATTTCCAAGCTTAACTCGTTGCAAACAATACCGGACGAAATTGCTTGCAATCAGTTTCTTTCGATCATTGAATCCTATAATAGAAGGTGTCGAGGTTTATTCATAAACTAATGCAGCTAAGCTTTCATGCTTGTTTCTTATCGTATTTAAACACTGGATCTAAATATCGTATCTAAATATTGGAAGTATTGCTCAAATTTCCAAGCTTAACTCGTTGCAAACAATACCGGACGAAATTGCTTGCAATCAGTTTCTTTCAATCATTGACTCCTATAATAGAATGTGTCGAGGTTTATACGTAAGGTAATACAGCTAAGCTTTCATGCCGGTTTCTTATCGTATCTAAATACTGGATCTAAATATCGTATCTAAATATTGGAAGTATTGCTTAAATTTCCAAGCTTAACTCGTTGCAAACAATACCGGACGAAATTGCTTGCAATCAGTTTCTTTCAATCATTGACTCCTATAATAGAAGGTGTCGAGGTTTATACGTAAAGTAATGTAGCTAAGCTTTCATGCTGGTTTCTCATCGTATCTAAATACTGGATCTAAATATCGTATCTAAATATTGGAAGTATTGCTGAAATTTCCAAGCTTAACTCGTTGCAAACAATACCGGACGAAATTGCTTGCAATCAGTTTCTATCGATCATTGACTCATATAATAGAAGGTGTCGGGGTTTATACGTAAAATAATACAGCTAAGCTTTCATGCTGGTTTCTTATCGTATCTAAATACTGGATCTAAATATCGTATCTAAATATTGGAAGTATTGCTCAAATTTCCAAGCTTAACTCGTTGCAAACAATACCGGACGAAATTGCTTGCAATCAGTTTCTTTCGATCATTGACTCCTATAATAGAAGGTGTCGAGGTTTATTCATAAAGTAATGCAGCTAAGCTTCCATGCTGGTTTCTCATCGTATCTAAATACTGGATCTAAATATCGTATCTAAATATTGGAAGTATTGCTCAAATTTCCAAACTTAACTCGTTGCAAACAATATCGGACGAAATTGCTTGAAATCAGTTTCTTTCGATCATTGACTCCTATAATAGAAGGTGTCGAGGTTTATTCATAAAGTAATGCAGCTAAGCTTTCATGCTGGTTTCTTATCTTATCTGAATACTGGATCTAAATATCGTATTTAAATATTGGAAGTATTGCTCGAATTTCCAAGCTTAACTCGTTGCAAACAATACCGGACGAAATTGCTTGCAATCAGTTTCTTTCGATCAATGACTCCTATAATAGAAGGTGTCGAGGTTTATTCATAAAGTAATGTAGGTAAGCTTTCATGCTTGTTTCTTTTCGTATCTAAATACTGGATCTAAATATCGTATCTAAATATTGGAAGTATTGCTCAAATTTCCAAGCTTAACTCGTTGCAAACAATACCGGACGAAATTGCTTGCAATCAGTTTCTTTCGATCATTGACTCCTATAATAGAAGGTGTCGAGGTTTATACGTAAAGTAATGTAGCTAAGCTTTCATGCTGGTTTCTCATCGTATCTAAATACTGTATCTAAATATCGTATCTAAATATTGGAAGTATTGCTTAAATTTCCAAGCTTAACTCGTTGCAAACAATACCGGACGAAATTGCTTGCAATCAGTTTCTTTCGATCATTGACTCCTATAATAGAAGGTGTTGAGGTTTATACGTAAAGTAATGCAGCTAAGCTTTCATGCTGGTTTCTTATCGTATCTAAATACTGAATCTAAATATCGTATCTAAATATTGGAAGTATTGCTCAAATTTCCAAGCTTAACTCGTTGCAAACACTACCGGCCGAAATTGCTTGCAATCAGTTTCTTTCGATCATTGACTCCTGGAATAGAAGGTGTCGAGGTTTATACGTAAAGTAATACAGCTAAGCTTTCATGCTGGTTTCTCATCGTATCTAAATACTAGATCTAAATATCGTATCTAAATATTGGAAGTATTGCTCAAATTTCCAAGCTTAACTCGTGGCAAACAATACCTGACGAAATTGCTTGCAATCACTTTCTTTCGATCATTGACTCCTATAATAGAAGGTGTCGAGGTTTATACGTAAAGTAATGTAGCTAAGCTTTCATGCTGGTTTGTCATCGTATCTAAATACTGGATCTAAGTATCGTATCTAAATATTGGAAGTATTGCTCAAATTTCCAAGCTTAACTCGTGGCAAACAATATCTGACGAAATTACTTGAAATCAGTTTCTTTCAATCATTGAGTCCTATATTAGAAGGTGTCGAGGTTTATACGTAAAGTAATACAGCTAAGCTTTCATGCTGGTTTCTTATCGTATCTGAATACTGAATCTAAATATCGTATCTAAATATTGGAAGTATTGCTCAAATTTCCAAGCTTAACTCGTGGCAAACAATACCGGACGAAATTGCTTGCAATCACTTTCTTTCGATCATTGACTCCTATAATAGAAGGTGTCGAGGTTTATACATAAAGTAATGGATCTAAGCTTTCATGCTTGTTTCTTATCGTATCTAAATACTGGATCTAAATATCGTATCTAAATATTGGAAGTATTGCTCAAATTTCCAAGCTTAACTCGTTGCAAACAATACCGGACGAAATTGCTTGCAATCAGTTTCTTTCGATCATTGACTCCTACAATAGGTGTTCAGGTTTATACGTAAAGTAATACAGCTAAGCTTTCATGCTGGTTTCTTATCGTATCTAAATACTGGATCTAAATATCGTATCTAAATATGGGAAGTATTGCTAAAATTTCCAAGCTTAACTCGTTGCAAACAATACCGGACGAAATTGCTTGCAATCAGTTTCTTTCGATCATTGATTCCTATAATAGAAGGTGTCGAGGTTTATACGTAAAGTAATACAGCTAATCTTCCATGCTTGTTTTTTATCGTATCTAAATACTGGATCTAAATATCGTATCTAAATATTGGAAGTATTACTCAAATTTCCAAACTTAACTCGTTGCAAACAATACCGGACGAAATTGCTTGCAATCACTTTCTTTCAATCATTGACTCCTGTAATAGAAGGTGTCAGGGTTTATACGTAAAGTAATGTAGCTAAGCTTTCATGCTGGTTTCTTATCGTATCTAAATACTGGATCTAAATATCGTATCTAAATATTGGAAGTATTGCTCAAATTTCCAAGCTCAACTCGTGGCAAACAATATCTGACGAAATCGCTTGCAATCAGTTTCTTTCGATCATTGAGTCCTATAATAGAAGGTGTCGAGGTTTATACGTAAAGTAATGTAGCTAAGCTTTCATGCTGGTTTCTTATCGTATCTAAATACTGGATCTAAATATCGTATCTAAATATTGGAAGTATTGCTCAAATTTCCAAGCTTAACTCTTGGCAAACAATATGTGACGAAATTGCTTGCAACCAGTTTCTTTCAATCATTGACTTCTATAATAGAAGGTGTCGAGGTTTATTCATAAAGTAATGCAGGTAAGCTTTCATGCTGGTTTCTTATCGTATCTAAATACTGGATCTAAATATCGTATCTAAATATTGGAAGTATTGCTCAAATTTCCAAGCTTAACTCGTTGCAAATAATACCGGACGAAATTGCTTGCAATCAGTTTCTTTCGATTATTGATTCCTATAATAGAAGGTGTCGAGGTTTATACGTAAAGTAATACAGCTAATCTTCCATGCTTGTTTTTTATCGTATCTAAATACTGGATCTAAATATCGTATCTAAATATTGGAAGTATTACTCAAATTTCCAAACTTAACTCGTTGCAAACAATACCGGACGAAATTGCTTGCAATCACTTTCTTTCAATCATTGACTCCTGTAATAGAAGGTGTCAGGGTTTATACGTAAAGTAATGTAGCTAAGCTTTCATGCTGGTTTCTTATCGTATCTAAATACTGGATCTAAATATCGTATCTAAATATTGGAAGTATTGCTCAAATTTCCAAGCTCAACTCGTGGCAAACAATATCTGACGAAATCGCTTGCAATCAGTTTCTTTCGATCATTGAGTCCTATAATAGAAGGTGTCGAGGTTTATACGTAAAGTAATGTAGCTAAGCTTTCATGCTGGTTTCTTATCGTATCTAAATACTGGATCTAAATATCGTATCTAAATATTGGAAGTATTGCTCAAATTTCCAACCTTAACTCGTTGCAAACAATACCGGACGAAATTGCTTGCAATCAGTTTCTTTCAATCATTGACTCCTATAATATAAGGTGTCGAAGTTTATACGTAAGGTAATACAGCTAAGCTTCCATGCTTGTTTCTTATTGTATCTAAATACTGGATCTAAATATCGTATCTAAATATTGGAAGTATTGCTCAAATTTCCAAGCTTAACTCGTTGCAAACAATACCGGACGAAATTGCTTGCAATCAGTTTCTTTCAATCATTGACTCCTATAATAGAAGGTGTCGAGGTTTATACGTAAAGCAATGTAGCTAAGCTTTCATGCTGGTTTCTTATCGTATCTAAATACTGGATCTAAATATCGTATCTAAATATTGGAAGTATTGCTCAAATTTCTACGCTTAAATAGCGTTTAATCGCATAATCAGATTCCCCTGGATTCCGCCAATACGTGCGCAACGTTTAGCCTCTGACGAATGGGATTAATTTAATATCCGTGGCAATCGGACTTCCTGCGACTTATAAAATGTCCGTTATAATTGATACCATCTATTTGCAAGACGACATTTTTCAAACTGATCTTTCTTCGATCGCCGACGTCTATAATAGCCGGAGCACTTAAGGCATTGCGCTTTATAAAGTAATACGGGCAAACTTACACGCTTACTCATCATCGAGCGCATAAAAATTGGAAATGTTGCTCAAATTTCCGAGATCAAATATCGTTTAACCACGCAATCAAATATCTCTGGATTCCGCCGACATACGTCCACAACGCTCGTCTTCTGGAATCGGAGCAAATCTGACGTCCGACCAATTGAATCACGCGAATGAAGTGACTCATCTTCACTTCTTCTCTGTATGCTTCGCAATTAGTTACCCCGCGAAATGAAATCCTTTCTGCACGTATGTACTTTCGAAGCAATTTCTGTGGTATCCAAATGGCTGCACGCTGCTAACTACCTCCTCCCACAGAATATCAATTACCCTAAAATCTTTCGCTTTTTCTTCTTCGCTTTTTAGACTCAATTAAACCGTGCACGTCAGAATTTGCGCGTGGAACATGCAAGCCGGGTAGGAAACGACGACGTCGGCTGAACGGGGGTTAAGCGTAAACACTCTTACAAAACCCTTCCACAACCTTCCGCGGCAACAACCGTCGTCGAGTCATTAGCGGAATGCCTCGAATACGTTAACTCCGGGATAAGAAAGTTGCCCGGCCGTGCGACATTAGCCGCGCGAATTGTTCGCGAACGGTTAGACAGTAGTGAGTCCGCGGCAGATACAGGGTGGCACGAAAGTAAATACACCAGACCAGCAGTCGGCGAACTTCAGCTCTTTAGATGTATATATGAGGCGCTGAAGTAAAGTTGAAGATGAAAAGAAAGCTAGCAGGTTAGGCAGAGTTTAGTTATCGAGGGGTATGATGAATTGAAAAAATGTACGTTTGGTGTTCTAAGTATCTGCGAGTCTAGACATTTGCGCGAATAATCGTTTTTTAATGACTCTCGTGCATGTGAAGTGATGAGTCAAATTATTGATGCCAACTTAGAGCCTTGCGTTGAATTAAAAGCGACTAGTTGGAAACCATATTAAAGGTTTCTGAGAAAATGCAGGTCATTGCTTGCAGTAATTAAAAGTAGTGAGAGCAATGTTTGCTGTGATTTGTTTAATTTCATAATGATATGATTATTATAATAGCTTGTTATGCTATTACTTAAGATTTTTATAATGTGTAAGAACGTATTTATGGTTTTCGAGTCGTTTTTAAATTATTGTCAGGTATATGTTTGGTTCTAACGCCTGGAAAGTTTGACGAACCCTACGATAGATCTCTAAATATTAAATATGTTCTGTGCCGTATAATTATGTGCGACATTACAATGCTCACCATAAAATGTTATTTGCATTTTACTATGGATATTATATTATACTGGTAGTGAGAGCAATGTTTTTTGTGATTTTTTCATTACATAATGATATGAATATAATAGCTTGTAATGCTATTACTTAAGATTTTTATAATGTGTAAGAACATATTTATGGCTTCGAGTCGTTTTTAAATTATTGTCAGGTATATGTTTGGTTCTGCCACCTGGAAAGTTTTACGAACCCTACGACAGATCTCTAAATATTAAATATGTTCTGTGCCGTATAATTATGTGATACATTACAATGCTCACCATAAAATGTTATTTGCATTTTACTATGGATATTATATTATACTGGAAGTGAGAGCAATGTTTTTTGTGATTTTTTCATTACATAATGATATGAATATAATAGCTTGTTATGCTATTACTTAATATTTTTATAATGTGTAAGAACGTATTTATGGCTTTCGAGTCGTTTTTAAATTATTGTCAGGTTTGGTTCTACCGCCTGGAAAGTTTGACGAATCTTACGGTAAACCTCTAAGTAGCAGATATGTTCTGTGCCGCATAATTGTGTGCTACATTACAATGCTCATCATAAAATGTTATTTGCATTTTACTATGGATATTATATTATACTGGTAGTGAGAGCAATGTTTTTTGTGATTTTTTCATTACATAATGATATGAATATAATAGCTTGTTATGCTATTACTTAAGATTTTTATAATGTGTAAGAACGTATTTATGGCTTCGAGTCGTTTTTAAATTATTGTCAGGTATATGTTTGGTTCTGCCACCTGGAAAGTTTGACGAACCCTACGATAGATCTCTAAATATTAAATATGTTCTGTGCCGTATAATTATGTGCTACATTACAATGCTCACCATAAAATGTTATTTACATTTTACTATGGATATTATACTTAATACAAAAACCATGTGATTCGGCACTGGACGTCTGTCCCTACCAATGAATTAAACTTTTCATCCTGATTTTTATTTAACGTTAGACTCTTAATGAATAAAAGTCAAACATATTAATTAACTGTATACTCCACTAAAATTTGCAACATTATTAGCTATATGAGAATAAGATATCATACGACAGTCCTTTAACTGTACTCAAATGACTAAAGCATAACAAGGAATTTGTGTGCTACATTACAATACACACCATAAAATGTTATTTGCATTTTACTATGGATATTATACTTACATCAGTAAATACTATATTTAGACAGTACATTACCATAGATACCACACTTACAAGATCTCCTATACGTAAGATGTTTCATCTACGTACTCTTACGCAACCGCAATATTCCCCTAATAATAAAACACAAATAGCACATTTTGATTTTTGATTAAAAGTAGCAGCACGCCGAACTGGTTAGATACTTTTGCCGCGCCCTGTAAAAAAGGTAAAAGGTTCCAGGAGCGAAGCGGGCAGAGGCGTAAAAGGGAAGAGCGCTTTTAAGCGTTGTGCACGCGCACTCGCGCGACATTAGCTAACGAATAAGTTCCGTGTTCGGAGGTTACGCGTTCGCTAAGTGACTACCGTCACACTGATGTAAGCCATCTTAGCAAAAACCGACACAAAACGCGTTCAATTCTTCATGCAAGCACATACCGAAAATAACGAACGTTTCGCTTGGATTAGTTGCCGAAATCGAGAAACTTATGGCAATACGTCTGAGTAAAAGCGGACGAATCGTTTGCGCAGAAAAAAAGATATCGTTGGCTTTTTACCGTAAACGGCGAAATGTTCCGTAAAACCGCGTATAAGCGCGAGCCTGCGGTGAGTTGCGGGAAATTTAAGTAGTACAAGCGACGATAGGAGAGCCGTAAAGAGCGGGAATAGGAGAACGACGAAGTTCGTTGATTGTTATAATTCGGTAAGACGTGGGCGTAAAATTTTAGAACCCCGGATGAGGGCTGTTTCCGAACGGCTTCGTAACAGTTTCTTTTACGCACGCCTGACTCCCGAAAAAATCCGTCACGATCATTTCTGTCATTCCGCAACAGTGGCCGTTTATGCACCGCAATCATAAAGTTCGCCCAAAAGTCCACTAGTAACCAGGAAACGGTCATACGTACGGAACATAACAGACATATGCCGTGATGACATAAGTCGACGTGTGCCGCAAAAGTGACGGTAATTAACACTAAACGTACTGGTACTTTACGCCTACCTATTGTTACTATGAGAGGACATTTAACTCCTTATGAAATAAACGTTGATTTTCGGAAAGAAATTCCTAATTTATTAAAGCGAGGAATTGAATAATCAGATGATATGCGAATTTACAAAAAGTCAAATGAGCGAATGAAATAACAATAAATGTATGATTTTAAAGTAAATTTTAAAAGGGGTCATTTGATCCCGGTTGGTACGTTTAGTGTCAAGTAACAAGCGCGATATCCGCCGAAAATCGTCGATAATGAGTAAAAATGCACTTTTTGTTTGAAAATTTGAATTAATTTGCGAAGTTTTATTCTTTACTCATTATTCACGATTAGTCATAAGGTTGACAACAAGGCACCACTCAACATCCGCCATACAAAACCGCGTAAGCCGCGAGACCAAATGACTCCGCAGTGCATACGTAAAAAACGCCAAGGAACTGTCTGACACGTAATACTCCGCACCACTTGAGACTCGGCAACTTCAGTCTCTAATCGGCCGTAAATTCCGATACTTCTTTCCAGCGTTGCTCATTCCCAGCGCGCAGCCCGTTTGCCACCCCCTGCGCGGATGAAAGGCAGGAGTAAACGAGCGAGCGAGAAGGCGAGAAGAATCACTTTTATTCGCCGGCCCTCAAGTATTGGTGCGCGCTCTGGGCAACGCGAGCCAGTTATAAATAAGTTTGCTGTTTTACGACGTCACTCCGTTAATGAGCGGTTCGACACAATTGCGGCTGAATGTCGGCAGCGCAATTGAGGCTTTTGGTTCCGGCACCCAACATAATTGACACACGCAAAAGGAAAATGTACCGATTATTGTCGGCATGTACGTAAGCAGATGTGATTATTTGTGCCGACTATAGTCGGCATGCCAGGAAAAATCTGCATAGGCTATAGTAGGCATTTGTACAAGCAGTTGTGCTTACAAGCGCCGACTATAGTCAGCATTCGCATAAACAGTTGTGGTTACATGCATCGACTACAGTCGGCACTCATATAAATAGCTGTAATTATCTGTGCCGACTATAGTCGGCATGCCAGGAAAAATCTGCATAGGCTGTAGTAGGCATTTGTACAAGCAGTTGTGCTTACAAGCGCCGACTATACTCAATATTCACATAAATAGCCGTGGTTACATGCATCGACTACACTCGGCATTCATATAAGTAGCTGTAATTATCTATGCCGACCATAGTCGGCATCTACGTAACTATCTATGTTTACCAGTGCCAACTTTAGTTAATACTCTGCATCTTATACCGATTTTGCGGTGCCTGCAATAATTGTATTAATTCCGTGCATCTACAAAGTGGGCATGCCAGGAAAAATCTGCATAGGCTGTAGTAGGCATTTGTACAGGCAGTTGTGCTTACAAGCGCCGACTATAGTCAGCATTCACATAAATAGCTGTGGTTACATGCATCGACTACAGTCGGCATTCATATAAGTATCTGTGATTATCTGTGCCGACTATAGTCGGCATCTACGTAACTATCTATGTTTACCAGTGCCAACTTTAGTTAATACTCTGCATCTTATACCGATTTTGCGGTGCCTGCAATAATTGTATTAATTCCGTGCATCTACAAAGTGGGCATGCCAGGAAAAATCTACATAGGCTGTAGTAGGCATTTGTACAAGCTGTTCTGCTTACAAGCGCCGACTATACTCAACATTCACATAAACAGTTGTGGTTACATGCATCGACTACAGTCGGCATTCATATAAGTAGCTGTAATTATCTGTGCCGACTATAGTCGGCATCTACGTAACTATCTATGTTTACCAGTGCCAACTTTAGTTAATACTCTGCATCTTATACCGATTTTGCGGTGCCTGCAATAATTGTATTAATTCCGTGCATCTACAAAGTGGGCATGCCAGGAAAAATCTGCATAGGCTGTAGTAGGCATTTGTACAAGCAGTTGTGCTTACAAGCGCCGACTATACTCAACATTCACATAAATAGGTGTGGTTACATGCATCGACTACACTCGGCATTCATATAAGTAGCTGTAATTATCTATGCCGACCATAGTCGGCATCTACGTAACTATATATGTTTACCAGTGCCAACTTCCGTTAATACTCTGCATCTTACACCGATTTTGCGGTGCCTGCAATAATTGTATTAATTCCGCGTATCTAAAAAGTGGGCACTTGCGACACAGTCGCAATATAAAAAAAGCATTCTCGTAGACGCGCACGTAGTATGGAAAGGGTGAATCATCCTGAAACTGCACGGAGGCGTGCAAATTTAAACGCGCAAACGATTATGCCGCGGTTAGAGCCAGCGATTGGACGCTAATGCTCGCTTCGGTGGGCACAAATTAATATCGGCCGCGCGCAATAAAGGTGAGCACGGGTAAATATTAGTATATTGATACTGCGACGCGGAAGCCACGGGAGTCGCTAGGCGTAGCTTAATCCTTATATCGGAGGCTAAGTGGATCGCACGGAAATTGAACCTTATATCAATGCCGCTGGCCGTGGAGGATTTTCATTCCACGCCGACGAAACTCATTCGTCGTTGAATGGCAAATTCGCGGGACGGTGGATTAGTAAACAGCTTCGTTTAGGAATACTGGTCAGTTGGTGGGCATTAATGCTTTTGGACGCAGGGGCTTAATAAGAATGCGGTGAAGAATATGTATGAGTTTATATGAGAAGGTTGGTCTCTACGTTTTGACGATCTTATAGTAGATTTAATGGGTTCAGGCCAATTTAGTTTCATCCTCTTAATTTCGACGTAGACACAATATCATAGAAAAGCAAAAATATTCGTTTAGAATTTTACGCCTATTATGGTTGAAGGCGCTTTATTTGGTTTCTTAGACTTCTACATGTTTCCTTATACTTCTCCGCAGAAATACTATAGTAAAGTGGCCCCCTTTGGAAGATATTCATCTTTTTTTTCATTTTGTTTTAGACCTGATTTTTAGGTACAGATTCTAAACTTAATTAGGGCTTCAACAATAACACTTAATCACGCGAATTGAGTGCACATGCCAATTGTACTGGCAACATGATTGACAAATATTGGAATGAGATATTATATCGCAGTCCTTTTACTGCATTCATTTACAAGGGATGATTCCATAGCAATCCCACCCTTCCTCTCTACGCCCACCTAACAATCAACAAATACAAAAACCATGTGATTCGGCACTGGACGTATATCCTTACCAAAGAATTAAACTTTTCATCCTGATTTTTATTTAACATTAGACTCTTAATGAATAAAAATCAAACACATTAATTGACTGTATACTCCAATAAAATTTGCAACATCATTGGCAAATATGGAAATAATATATATGACAGTCCTTAAACTGTACTCAAATGACTAAAACATAACAAGGGATGATTCGGATAGGACCAATTAACATCCATCCAGAGCAAATCCACCCTTCCACTCTGCCGCCACCACAAAGACGCCTCTATTCGCAGCTAACGACCACCAAATTGCCGAACCTTCCGCGCGCTCGGCCAATTCTTTCGAACCCTCGGCCAGCGTCACCGGTGCGCTCGCCGTTAATTACGAGCCAACTGCCGCGTACAAATCGATTTCAGCAACAGCGAGCCGCGAGACGGCAAAGCGCCGCGCGCATTCTTCCGGGCGTACAAATCGCCAATGGCGATTTAGCAACTCCGCCCGTTACTTCGGAAACTTTGAACGCAGAATTAATGACCGGTAAAAGTACACTCGCGATATAGCCGGCCGCGCGATTAAGCCGCGCGAACTTTTTGCGCCGCGCATTAATATCATTTTTCCGCAATATTCGAGCAGCCCCGGATGGCAAGCTGTAAAGCATTAACCTACTGATGTGTCCACTGCATTAGGCCTAAGGCTCAGAATGTGGACGGATCCGAGACGAAACGTGAACCTTTGCTTTCTACCTTTTTCAATTTCAACAACATAAGGAGGACATTTTAACACCTTGCCGTACTTTGACGAGTCTGACTCGTGATGAAGATTTCGGGCCAAACATGAATATGTTTGAAAGCAAAATTAAATTATTTTTCAAAAATTTGGTCCAAGTTCATTTGAATCCCACAAGAGCATCGTCGCATGTAGTTAACATTTTGACTGCCACGCCGAAATCACATGTTTCGCTTAGAACGCCACGAAAATATTTTTCCTATTCTGTGCGTGTAATGGCAAAATAATAATTAATTTCGTTATTTATAAAAATACGGCATGGATTGCAAAAGGAGGGGAAGGGCCAACGTGTTTGGTACGCAAATTTTGCAAACAGTATTACCAATAAAATGTTGCAAGCTTCGGAACACACAGTACAAAAAATCGGACCAAAAAGGTCACTAAATACTGCCAAGATTGCATTGACGAGTCACACTTATGTTTAAAATGCTTCAATACAATGATCCGGTAGATAAAAGATTCGATAAAAATTAATTTTTCATTTAACAAAAACTTTTAATTTTTCAATATTACGGCTTTTATTTCAAAGCATTCTCTAATTAGCGGATTTTCATTCAACTATACAATTATATGTTTGGTACGCAAATATTACAAACAGTATTAACAATAAAATGTTGCAAGCTTCGGAACACACAGTACAAAAAATCGGATCAAAAAAGGTCACTAAATACTGCCAAGATTGCATTGACGAGTCACACTTATGTATACAATGTTTCAATACAATGAACCGGTAGATAAAAGATTCGATAAAAATTAATTTTTTATTTAATAAAAACTTTTAATTTTTTAATACTGTAGATTTTATTTCAAAGCATTCTCTAATTAGCGAATTTTCATTCAACTATACAATTATATGTTTGGTACGCAAATATTGCAAACAGTATTACCAATAAAATGTTGCAAGCTTGGGAACACATAGTGCAAAAAATCGGACCAAAAAGGTCACTGAATACTGCCAAGATTGCATTGACGAGTCACACTTATGTTTACAATGTTTCAATACAATGAACCGGTAGATAAAAGATTCGATAAAAAGTAATTTTTGATTTAATAAAAACTTATGTTTTAATACCGCAGATTTTATTTCAAAGCATTCTCTAATTAGCGAATTTTCATTCAACTATACAATTATATGTTTGGTACGCAAATATTGCAAACAGTATTACAAATAAAATGTTGCAAGCTTCGGAACACACAGTGCAAAAAATCGGACCAAAAAAGTCACTAAATACTGCCAAGATTGCATTGACGAGTCACACTTATGTTTACAATGTTTCAATACAAAGAACCGGTAGATGAAAGATTCGATAAAAATTAATTTTTGATTTAATAAAAGTTTTTAATTTTCTAATACTGCAGATTTGATTTCAAAGCATTCTCTAATTAGTGAATTTTCATTCAACTATACAATTATATGTTTGGTACGCAAATATTGCAAATAGTATTACCAATAAAATGTTGCAAGCTTCGGAACACACAGTGCAAAAAATCGGACCAAAAAGGTCACTAAATACTGCCAAGATTGCATTGACGAGTCACACATATGTTTAAAATGCTTCAATACAATGAACCGGTAGATAAAAGATTCCATAAAAATTAATTTTCGATTTACTAAAAACTTTTAATTTTTCAATACTGCAGATTTGATTTCAAAGCATTCTCTAATTGGCGAATTTTCATTCAACTATACAATTATAAGTATTTGATGCACTCCGGTCATTGATGACCACCATGGTGCTGCAGGAGAAACAAGTTGCGGTCACATATGACCACCGTTGCATTTAACGTGTTAACCCTTTGCGGACAACGACTTTTTCGGCTGAGTAAGCTAGCAGGCCGAGGATATTTTCGCAGATGTGTCGAGTGTCTTACAGGGTACAATAAAATGATCTTATATACAAATTTTCTTACAAACATTATATTTTGATAGTTTCTCTATTTTCCACCTGTCAAAAATATAACCTTGCAAAAATTACCGCCGCCCATGAATTTGGTATAATTCGCGATAGCATTGGGTTTTCTAATCACAGTTTGAGCACCATGCCGGACTACTAGTTCAACACTACTCATTTCTCTATTGTAATAATTTGTCAACAGCGTGACGATCTTCTTATCTTTCCACGCTAAAATCACATTATTATTTCTATGATAGACTACCATTAATTTTCCTTTTGGAAGTCGTCGTTTTTTTATTGCGTCTGGCAATTCTTTTCTATTAGTTAATATTGTCCCAGTCAAATGACATTTCAATTTATGTAATTCATTGACTAAAAAAAATAACTGGTGTAATACCGCTTTTTTATCAGTTAGAGGTAACGAAATCTAACATAAACATTGTAGTTTTTCACTCGCCACTCCTGCTGCGCGAAACGCCGTGGCGGCCGAGAGTCGCCTCTCGTCCGCAAAGGGTTAATAAGCGCACCTCTACTTCACAGGCAGTCGCAAGATATCATTTGTTTCAAGTTCCAACAATACGTTAACCAAACCTGTTGAAAGCGCGAAGTAGGTAGAGAGTGTGGTTTTTTAAAAAATGGATTCTTGTCAACCGAGAAAGGCATACTTCGATATCTACATTATATATACAACGGTTGACCCTCATCCACGGTAAATTATTGTCGACACGTCACGGCACCCGCTTCTCATCCTCCACTCGCCAGGCAACTCACGCGTCATTAGCCGCGGCCGGTTCGATTTTTCGAGCACGAATCAGTTTTACCTCGCTGACCGAGTAACGAGTATTATTCCGCGATTCTTTCGCCGATACACGGGGGCATCGAGTTCGTACCGGCAATTTGATGATACACGCCGAAACGGAGATAAAGGTGCACAGCTCAAGCGCCTGGTTTCACCCTCGAACGTTTGACCCCCGTCGATTTATAGGCGTCCCGCGGTTTGGCGGTAAACGTGAGATATGAGAAAGTCGATGTTAATGTTTGTTACAAGGAATTACTTAAAAGGAAATAGTACTGCAAAATATGTTGGTGTAAACGGTGAATTTGTATGTATAAAATTATATATCTTGTTGGAAAGGAAAATTCTAATGCTGTGGCGTTTGGTTTGTGCTGTTTTAAAAGGAGTGAACTTTGTGTGTTGGAAAGGAAACTCTTCACTTTGGCACTCGGTTTGAGCCCTTATCGAAAGAGAGCAACTTTCTGTATTTATTTAACGTTATATTGACGCAGCCAGGCAATTAGTATGTATAAAATTTTATAGTTTGATGGAAAGGAAAACGTGCTGTTGCGGTACTTGGTTTGGACCGTTATCAAAGAAGTGGAACTGCCTGTATTAATTTAAGATTATATTGGCATAACGGGTCAATTTATATGTATAAAGTTCTATATCTTGTTGGAAAGAAAATTCACAGACAACAAGTAAACAGACAACTATTCTGTACTTTTCTCTTCAATGCACAAAACCAAGAAAAAAGGAAACTTCTAACATATCTTTACGCCATGAGAGCAACTGAAGTACTGAGATCTGTTCTTTCTTCTGATACTTATCGCTTTTCGGCATTACGAGTTTCCAACGTGAATACGGAGATAAGAACATAACCAGGTGCGCCGTGCCAACCATTGTGCATTTGAGATGTTGAGTTTACATATCGCCGCTGCAGTGTGTGTACTTACTTGACTATTATTTTGTAAGAACTTCTTAATTACATTAATATTTAATATAATATATCAATAATAATATATAAATAATTGAAAATAAACCATCGCATCAGAATGATGCGTATCCATAGAGATAGGCATATCGCATAAAAAACTTCGGGATTAGAGGTCGCAGAAGAATCTTAATTTGGATATAAGTTAGTCTTGTTAAATAGCTAAAAGTCGGCACAAACCGAAACAGACAAATGCAAACAGGTTTACATATTTGTTAAATATTTCGAAATACGTAAAAATTACGCGTCCCGTAAACGCAGTGTTAAGAGAAACGTGAATAGGTTCTGTTATTTTCGTTGAGAAAATCAGAATGCCTCAAAATTACCTGTCCCGTAAACCCACTTTTAAAACAAATGTTAACAGGTTTTGTCGTTTCCGTTGAAAAATCGGAATGCATCAAAATTACCCGTTTGCATAAACCCAGTTTTAAGACAAATGCGAACAAGTTCTGTTATTTTCGTTGAGAAAATCGGAATGCGTCAAAACGGCCTGTCCCATAAACCCAGTTTTAAGACAAACGTTAACAGGTTCTGTCATTTTCGTTGAAAAATTCAAAATGCGTCAAAATGACGCGACCCGCAAACCCAGTATTCAGACAAATGCGAACAGGTTGTATCATTTTCGTTGAGAAAATCAGAATGCCCCTGGTAACACAATACGACCAGCTCTTGTAATTTACCCTGAGAAAATCGGAATGCCCTAAAATGACCCGTTTGCATAAACCCAGTTTTAAGACAAATGCGAACAAGTTCTGTTATTTTCGTTGAGAAAATCGGAATGCGTCAAAACGGCCTGTCCCATAAACCCAGTTTTAAGACAAACGTTAACAGGTTCTGTCATTTTCGTAGAAAAATTCAGAATACGTCAAAATGACGCGACTCGCAAACCCAGTATTCAGACAAATGCGAACAGCTTGTATCATTTTCGTTGAGAAAATTAGAATTCCCCTGGTAACACAATACGATCAACTCCTGTAATTTACCCTGAGAAAATCGGAATGCCTCAAAATGACCCGTTTGCATAAACCCAGTTTTAAGATAAATGCGAACAGGTTCTGTTATTTTCGTTGAGAAAATCGGAATGCGTCAAAACGGCCTGTCCCATAAACCCAGTTTTAAGACAAACGTTAACAGGTTCTGTCATTTTCGTTGAAAAATTCAAAATGCGTCAAAATGACGCGACCCGCAAACCCAGTATTCAGACAAATGCGAACAGGTTGTGTCATTTTCGTTGACAAAATCAGAATGCCCCTGGTAACACAATACGACCATCTCTTGTAATTTACCCTGAGAAAATCGGAATGCCTCAAAATAACGCGAGGCTGAGACCCCCGTTAACACACATACTCGCAGCTCCTGTCATTTTCCCCGAGAAAATCGGGTCGCGTCAGTTCGATAGCTGATCGATTCAGCTGATAGACGGCCAAAGTCCTTTGGCGCCCGTGCCGGACGGGACGCGTCGAAAAAAGGGCTGCCGCTTCGGCGGAAGAAATTTAATAACGTCTGCGCGGGTGGACGTCGCTTAACGAGCGGGCTAATTTTCTGACGGTTTTATTAGGACGCGCGCGCGCGAAATTCGCGCACGTCGCTCGCCGGCGCCGTTACCGAAGGTGACTGCAAAACGGTCTTCGTCATATTTTATCAGCAGCCATATATTATGCCGGCAGCGCGCCGCTCTATAGCTATTGTTTCACACCTCGCAGGCCCATCTTTCATTCCCCACACGCTCCTGGGCGCGCACGGGCCATTACCCCGAGTAGGTGGATTCCTATCTCATATCACTTCGCGCCGTTTATGGATCTGAATAATCAGTATCGCGAGGTGGCTGCTCCTCGATCGTATTCGCCATCGTTCCGCGCGGCGTCCGTAATAAAAAGCGCCGGGTTTACTGCCGCCCGCCTCGACGACGACGCGGTGCGTCGCTCTCGTTACTTTTAGGAACACGGCGAACGTGCGGCCGGCGCGAAATAGATATTTATACGCGACGCACGCTCCTGCCTAAATATGTGCATGCACAGATACGCGACGTTCGAATCCGGGCGTCGCGCAAATGAGCGCAAATAATCTATGCGCGTGTTAGAAATAATCAAGGCAAAACTCGAGAAATTTTTATTTTACACCAACACGTCCGTACTCTTTACAATGCTCAGGTAATGTGTCGCGGTACAGAGAAATGCGACGATCTCACACCCCTTTATGACAAATGCGAACCCCTTCCTTTTTTCCCAAACAAAAATCCGTAGCGACGGAGGCCTCTCGCGACAGGTGCGCATCACAGGTATTTTGATTATGACTCATCGCATTCCGCACAACAATGACTACTTCAGTGCCGGACAATGACCTAGGGCCCCTCTCAATTTCGTCGCAAAATATTTTTCCGCTAACACGCGCGTCCTACGTCATGCGGCAATCGTAAAGGGTTTTTCAATAGCTATGTCCAAACTTTGACAGCACGCTGCTCTGACATTTCAGGTGGCAGCACTGTCACTCTTCGTTGTTTATGTTTTGCCATAGTTACCATTTAACGATGGAGCGCTATACCATTCAACAACGCGTCGAAATTGTTAAAATGTATTATAAATATTCATGTTCTATTCGCCAAACTTTTCGCGGGCTACGAAATATTTACGGCCGAAATGATCGTCCAACCGAGCGATCAATTCAACGAATTATCGCGAAATTCGAGCAAAGCGGTTTGGTTGCTGATAAAGCAGTCCCTGTACGACACAGAAACGCGCGATCTAACGCGAAAAAAGTATCATTCGAACCATCAGTGAGATCAAGGCCGACTTATGCAAGAGAGTCATACAAAATTGGACCTCTCGGATCGAGTCCTGTAAACGAAGCCGCGGAGGCCATTTGAATGATATCATTTTTAAAACCTAATGGTATCGAATGTACTTTAATCCGCAATAAAGGTTTCCGTCATATGTCGCACACAACTTTTTTTATTCAATTTTAAAGTTCAGACACGCTTAATGAAAAACTCTTTATATTCGCCGGAACAGCAATAGTGTTAATCACTTGCGCTGGCAAAAAATTCACCGACGCGTGTACCAGAATGGTCCAGTGTAACTCGCTGGGGGGCGTCGATGCCTCAGAGAAATCGGAAAAACATTTATATTTTCTAAACTAGTTCATTTTCGACCCAGGACTTTTTATAGTTTTTTGAAGCGAATATAGAGCATAGATTGATTATAAAATACATGCGCGTCGTTTTTGTTTCTGTGACAATCGCATGACGACGTACATACCACGTCGTTGGCGATTCTGTGACAAAAGCATTACGATGTACATGGCACATCTTTCCAGCGCAAGTGGTTAACACGTTGACTGCCAAGCGTATTTTGCTATGTTAACACATTACGTACGGGTCACGAGATTTCTCGTTCTAACGTTTATCGGTACGTTGCTAAAGTAATGAAACCTTGCAGCAATTTTTGATAGTATAATTGTGAAGTAAATAGATCTTAAAATGTTGAAAAAGTGCGAACATAGCAGTCACTATTAAAAAACCTTGTATGTATTGTACTCAACTTTTTAGGACGCTGAAAAATGTGCGAGGTCTGGATGAGCAAGAACGCCGTCCGCAATGTGTTAAAATCGCGATGCGATGAAATACTGCAGAGGTTGATTAAATCGTGCAAAATGACGGTAACGCAGAGTTGTTAGAAGCCAAAGTATTGAAGCACTGTTCCAATATCAATTGCTTTTACAAGATTGCAAATAGGCTTCATTGAGAATTTGTTGCATTTTTAGTAAAATCTTTTGCACCGGTCACCGGTGACCACCGTGGCAGTCAATAGAGCAACAGAGCAGTACATTTGACAACAAAAAAATCATTAAAATTGAAAAATAGCCACTGTTACGCATTGGCCGTGACACATTTACATAATTACAGTGACAGAGCACTGAACTGCACTGAATGGAATCGCTTGTTTATCGAATTTGCCTTGCGGTATTAACACGTTGACTGCCAAGCATATTTTGCTATGTTAGAATTGCGATGCGATGAAACAGTGCAGAGTATGATTAAATATTGCAAAATGAAGGGAACGCAGAGTAGTTAGAAGACAAAGTATTGAAGCACCCTTCCAATATCAATTGCTTTTACAAGATTGCAAATAGGCTTCATTGAGAATTTGTTGCATTTTTAGTAAAATCTTTTGCGCCGGTCACCGGTGACCGCCGTGGCAGTCAACGTGTTAACACTACAAGCAAAAATCATCCGGCATGCGTGCAACAGGACTGAAGACAAAGCACACGTTGATTCATAGGGTCGGAAGTGCGGGCGCTGGAGGTACCGCTTGAAGCACAGTTAATCGGGCGCGTCTGAGGAAGAATTCGTTGCATAGAGATGTTTTAGGTGCGAGGCGCATTTATGCGGTCTTCTTGAAACGCTTAGTTACGCTGTGCCAGTCGTTTCAGTACGTTGGGGTGTTTCTTTGCGTTTTATTATCTGAGCTGCCAGCGCAGCGGCGTCAACGTAAATGTCTTTTCGGGTTTCATTGTCAAACGTGAAGGCATGTTGATTCGGCTGTAGTAAATACCGAGGTTTGGGGAATGTTCATTGTCTTCTAAGGTAAGAATGCGCTTTTAAGTTTTCTGCCGAACAATGTCATGTCTGCATACTTACCAACGTCACTCCTGTTTCACGCTGTTTTAAGCGCATTCATACTCATAGCTTGGAAAGTCTTTTCGATTGTTGAGCGTAGTTTCCAATTTTCTAAGTCTGTTTACATCCTTTTTGAATGATCAAACGATTGAGTCAATTGGAGAACAGTTGGTTTTTAGTCCCATTCAGATTATCATTTTGCAACATTTGTTCGCTTGATTTTGGCCATATCTCCGTAACTATAGTAAATTTCAGAAATCATATCTCACCATTTTTGGCAAAAATAGCGAGGAATTCAAGATTTTTCAGCCTTCCTCAATTTCCCCTCACACCTAAACGACTAGTCGAAGACTATAATTTGTACAAAATATTTTCGCAGATTTTTCCCGCTTGTCCTTACGAAATTATCAAACTTCAATTATCCCCCCAAAAAATTTGGTACATTTTTCCAACCGCCCTATCCCCGAAAGTATTGAGAGTCCAACGGACGGCCAGCTTTCCATGTCCAAGTCAAGTTCCCCTCTACCAAATGGTACTGCTTCGAAGGAAAAAATTTAAAATTTCTCGCCGATTTTTCGCACTACGTCGAACATGTAGAAGCGCAAGTAGCGATAGCATTCCAGTTTTTACTGTATCGCCAGCAGCCGCATCCCCGGCAAGACATCAGAAGCGGTGTCAAAGGCACGTCGAATCGGGTTACACTCGAGCTTAAACGTAATCTTCGGTAACTGGATCCACGGTTGCGAGCAGAGACGACGCGACTTTGTCCGTCAACTTGCTAATCCGCATTAAACCATCGGCGACCCCGGATCGGTCACCGCAAATGCTTGCCTTCCGGATTCCCACCGGCTCACCGAATCGCGTGCTTCCTCCTAATGGAAATGCCTCTCTACCGACCGCCGCCGCTAAACTTTCCCAATTTTAGCCGCTTTTTCAGCCTCATGCCAGCCCATTCACCTGTTCGCGTCTTTGTTCCCGAACCAGCCCGCGTCTTCGCCTTCTCGCTCGAATCCTCAACAGTCGCGTACCTTTTTGCACGCTTTCCGCTCCTACTCGTTTATTTAGACGGCCGCGCAGCGCGACGAATCGAGAAAGTGGAGGAACTCCTTCATTTTACGTATTGCATATTTCGTTTTCGTGCCAACGTGGTAATAATAATTTGATTTTTATTGTTTTCTTTATTTTATGTTATTGATTGTAGGTTCCAGGTTTTAATTAAATAATTCTAATCAAACTTGGATAAGATATAATTAAAAAAAGAGTCAAAATACAATTTGTTTTTTCTTTCGTCTTTGCTGGTCCGGCTACGACTGCCCGTATTTTATGTCGTTACGCTATATGATTATCAATACTTATACGCACTCGATATTTTCGCGAATCTTCAAATATTCGGTGTGAAGTTTATTTCGTCGGTTTTTAGAATTGAAAGAAGGTAGCCTGATTGCTGGTTGACTTATTTGTTAATGCATATTTGTTATTTGGAGGGTTCATGTGGATTAATACGTGAGAGCTTATAGGTTGACGTGTTGGATTGGGCAAAAGTAATCAAATTTATTTTATACATCACATAATGTGTTCGTATAAACACGTAAATATTCAGACATAATAATAGTTAATTTAATTTACTCCAACCTTTCATCACTTTATAACGTAATTAAATTTATGTTTCGTTATTTCTCATTTTATAATATTAATTATAATTCTACGTATATCCCCGATGTGAAAAGGTTTCCAATTGACTTTCTTAATACCGTTCATTTATATGTGCAAGATCTTAGGGTAAAGGGTTGGCATAGGCAAAAATTGGAAAATTATATTTATTTTCATCAGAAAATCAAATTGCAGTATATTACAGAAATATTGTTTGCCTGAGCCGGAATTTACAGCTGACGTTTTATCAATTGTATGCAGATACTGCAATTAGGGGTTACGTGGAAAATGGTCGATTACTCTTGGATTACTGAATACACGAATGCATAAATGGGACTATTACAACATTGCGCCGGGACGGAACGGTGGCAGCCGCGATAGATGAAAAAGCTGCACAGCGTGCTTCAGCTAAATGAAATATGAACAGAGGCAGCGATGTTCCAATCTCTCTTTTCCATATCGATTAACAGAGCGTCATTAACTCTCTGTAACAGAACCGCCATAAATTGCTTCTTTCGCGAGGGGCATCGACGCATCCTGCGTCATTGTCTAAATTAATTCATTTTAACGCGCGATACTGAAAAGCAACGCTATCACCGCACCGTCAGTTATCGATAGGAAATTTTCGAGCAAAGCCCATAAGTTTCACTCTAATTAATTCGATCAACTCGATTCAATTACACGCCACCGTTTAAACGCGCGCCGTATTTTCAATTACTTTCAATATTAATATTTCTGCGGAGATGAACGTAAAACAGTATTACGAGCAACTACGCGTGAATTCGCAAACTTTTGCTCAACTCGCACATCGGCCCTTTGGTTCGCATGCGTTACGCACACTTTGTTCGGCAAACAAAAAACTAAGAATATTTTTGAACGTCAAGCAGCGCTCGCGTAATTTTCTTTGGCCGCTTCTAATGAAACACGTTCAAACATACTGAAGCGACGTAATCGCATGTGATTGTGAATTTCTATGTGAATGGATGTACGAGGTACAACCTATTTAATTCTGTAAGATGTCTGGGAAATAATTACGAACGAAACATCGGTGAACAAAAATTATTTATTATCTCGAAGTGAATAATGAATCAGTAAAATTAGTCACGTAACTTTCTTTGGCCGCTTCTAATGAAACACGTTCAAACGTACTGTAGTGACCTAATCGCCTACATTTTCTATGTGAATGGATGTGCGAGGTACAACCTATTTAATTCTGTAAGATGTCTGGGAAATAATTACGAACGAAACATCGGTGAACAAAAATTATTTATTATCTCGAAGTGAATAATGAATCAGTAACATTAGTCACATGTGTCTACCACGAGCCTGACACGTGTTGCTTACGTTTAACCCAATGGAAGTACCGCGGTTCTTGATCGTGGATCTTATATTTGACCCAAAATCCTTACCACGGGTCGTACATGATGTTGTAGATTAAGGGGTAAACCTACGGATTTGTGCTTGTTTAAGACAGCATCCAATTTATTGCCTTGAATGTCGTACGCCGGCACAATCCTCGTAATACCAACTAGATTTGCTGTGCACTGAATGAATACTAGTTCCATTATTATAAAGTATAATAAAGAATTTATCACATTTGTGTACCACGAGTAGTACATAATGTTGTAGATTAGGGGTAAACCTACGGATTTGTACTTATTTAAGACAGCATCAAATGTATTGCCTTGAAGCATAGTAGTATGATTAACTAAGTTGATTGTTATAATGTAAATCTATGACAATGATAAAGACTGCCTCTTTTTAACATTTCGGACGCGTGCGTAATGAACTGTTTCCCATAAATGTTGTAACCGAATTAACTTGAATGACTGCCTACAGACGGCAACATGCTTTGTCCGAAATAGCATGCCACATGCAACTCTTGCCCCATATTAAATAGCCCACTCTGGTCAAATTTTTCTTAGAGTGGAAAAATTAGAGTGAAAGTTCTTGCAGACACTCGCTGTTTGCGAATGTGTACACGGCCACTTATTTGCCAAATCGACTAACACCACAAAACATAACAGTCCGAGACCATCCTTGCTGTGAGAGGATTAACCCTTCTTTGCATGATGGTGGATATTTCCATCATAACATTGAATGCCCAAAAATTATATAAAAGAACAAGTTCACTTTGATGATGGAAATTTCCATCATATTGATTGAATGATCTATAAATATATATGATTTTTTAACCATTTTTCCTTTAATTTTGAACATGAATTATATCACCTTGATTTATTTCACCAATAAAGAAAAAATCATGCAAAGAAGGGTTAAGAAGAAATGTGTAAAAACCTTATCCAAATTACACGGTAGGGTTTTGAACGCAATACTTCGGTACCTCAGAACTCATCCGCCTGTGCTGGCGAAATTTCACGCAGAACGGCACGAACTTTTGTCGTCCACGGCTGATTTCCTGGCGACCGACGTGGGGCCACGGTAAAATTTCGGCGGTTCGCCGGCTAAGGACGCGGGTACGGAAATTGGTAAACGATTAAGCCCGAGACTGAGCGCGCGAAAGAGGTTGTCGCGTACAGATGCGATCGTGCAGGAAATGCATGCATGCCCGTTCGACGCCAAGGCTTGGGTAATTATCGGACCAGCCGGCACATTATGCTTTGCGCAGTTCGAATCACGAAACAAACGTGACCAAGGGAATAGACGAACGCATATGTCAGATGCAAAAAATAAGAAGAAATTGAATGTATATGTATATTAGATAACGAAAAAGAATAATAAGAAATCGGTCGTACGTAATTTTGAAAAAATTAACATTAACCCTTTGCGGTCGGAGATATATAGAGTACCAGTAGGTCGGATGAAATCTAGCAGTTACTTTTCCGTACAAAATTTAAAGTCAATATATGGATATTCAAACAACAGAATTTGTTTGATTTGTTGTATTTATTACTACTTTTAATACGTAGGAATACAAATTATTAATCTCTGTAATGTTCGCGGAATGTGCTTTCGTGTACAAGTATCAAATACGTGTGTGTTTATCGTCTTTTTATTACAGAAGAACGTATGAAGGTTCTTGAATCGGAAATTTCCTACTAATTGATCGACTAAACGTGTCACAAACTTTAAGTGTGTTACTTTTCGTTGTTCTGTTGTTTTCTCTGTTGTTTTCTTAGTTTATACAGTATGAATGAGTTGATGACGAATCACGCCCCAAAACAAATTGCATTTTCGAGGTTGCCGCTACAGGGACACCGACTTCTACGGCGATTGAAAATTGTCCCTGCTACGGGGACACCGACCGCAAAGGGTTAAATAGTGATTCAATTCTTTGGTCTTCGATACCTTGGCATTATTTTCAATTTGCACAAAATCATAAGAAGAACCACTTGCGCTACGATTTATCAGCAATATAAATGCTTTGGAACAAAAAAGAATAGCACGTCTTTATAGCGCAAGTGGTTAATATAGTAAAATACGCGTGGCAGTCAACGTGTTAAAGAACAAAAAAGAATAATAAGAAATCGGGCGCAAAAATTAGGAACTCGAGATATATACGGCTTGCGACGAACATGTGCACAGCGGTTTGGAATTGTAGTAAATACGCGGAATGTGTCTCGTGCGAAAATATGATAACAGAACAATATAAATTCTTGAATCAGCCTGCACATTATGCTTTGCGCAGTTTGAATCGCGAAACAAACGTGACCGAGGGAATAGACGAACGTATACGTCAGATGCAAAAAATAAGAAGAAATCAAATGTATATATTAACAGATAACAAAAAGAATAATAAAAAATCGGGCGCAAAAATACCCAATCGGTCGTATATATAATTTTGAAAATGCAATTAACATTAAATAGTGGAATGTGTTTCGCGCGATAATATCGCATTAACAGATTCAATCATATTCTGAATCATCCCGTTGCGGACATTGTGGATTTGCGCTGTTCGATTGAAACAAACGTGACCGCGCTCTGCAATATAACATGACGAACAAAAGCATCTTGACGTCAGATGTTAATGCAAAAAATAAGAAGAAATCGAATGTATATATTAAATAACAAAAAAGAATAATAAGAAATCGGGCGCAAAAATTAGGAACTCGAGATATATACGGCTTGCGACAAACATGTGCACAGCGGTTTGGAATTGTAGTAAATACGCGGAATGTGTCTCGTGCGAAAATATGATAACAGAACAATGTAAATTCTTGAATCAACCGGCACATTATGCTTTGCGCAGTTCGAATCACGAAACAAACGTGACCGAGGGAATAGACGAACGTATACGTCAGATGCAAAAAATAAGAAGAAATCGAAGTATATATCTTTGAATGCATATATTTTATAATTTTGAAAAAGAATAATTAAGAAATCTTTGGGCGCAAAAATTCATCCCGTTGCGGTTTTAACCACTTGCGAGATATATACGCATCTCGATGTGCGTGGCAGTCAACTTGCGACTCGAGATAAACATGTGACACATGTGGTTTGGAATTGTAGTAAATACGCGGAATGTGTCTCGTGCGAAAATATGATAACAGAAGAATGTGAATTCTTGAATCAACCTGGACATTGTGCTTTGCGCTGTTCGATTCACGAAACAAACGTGACCGAGGGAATAGACGAACGCATACGTCAGATGCAAAAAATAAGAAGAAATCGAATGTATATATTAGATAACGAAAAAGAATAATAAGAAATCGGGCGCAAAAATTAGGAACTCGAGATATATACGACATGCGACAAACAAGTGTTGTGCACAGCGGTGTGGAATTGTAGTAAATACGCGGAATATGTCGCGTGCGAAAATATGATAACAGAAAAATGTGAATTCTTGAATCAGCCTGGACATTGTGCTTTGCACTGTTCGATTCACGAAACAAACGTGACCGAAGAAATAGACGAGCGCATATATCAGAAAAAAATAAGATGCCGGACGTAAAAATAGGAACGCGAGATATATTCGGCATGCAACGAATATGTGTTGTGCACAGCGGTCTGGAGTTGTGATAAAAACGCGGAATCTGTCGCGAGAGAAAATAGAACATCTTCAAGCACGGCTTTCTTTGTAGATATTTTCATATCTTCGGCTGTATAACAGAAACAAATATCAGCAGTAAAACCGCGTGATGAGAGTTTTGTTTCTGTACTTGAGAAAATTCTGTAGTGAATAATTTACCTTCGAGTGTTCATTTTCGTCAGTGAAAATTATTATAATTAGGAAAAAGTGAAGTTCTTGAAGAGGATAATATTTTCTCCGCAAGCTCTCGAAACAAATACGACTTACAAAGTAAACGCGTGCAGTAAAGAAACGAAAACAATAAAAGGAATCGGGAGCAAAAATGTTGACATCGAGATATGTTCGGCCAGCCACAAAAACGTGTGATGCACTTATGTTAGACGCTCAAAAGGTGCGTCTCTATAGAAAATATAAAATAAAAAAAAATGTCGCAGCGAATTTACGGCATAGCAACATTTTTTGAAAGGTGGTCTTCACGTCGGGAGAAACACAATTCGACATGTCATGCATCGGAAGCATTGGCAAAGCTATAAAATGGAAAAATACGCAGTCAAAGCGGATAGACGTAATGTAACGAAAATGATTTTCCTTAAACTCGCCGACCAAAGCGTTTCGCCCCGGGCGCACGTCGAACGCCTCAGTAGTCAAAGTCAATGATGAAGTCAGACACGCGGCGCACTCCGAACGGCGAGCGAACCATTCGCATGCCAATTTTCTGCGCTGTTCTCGATTCGATTTTTTCACACCACGCTTACCTCTTACCCAGGCCGAAAACGGCCTCCCGTCGAATCTATTTACGCGTCCGTTCGGAACCTGCGGAAAGAGGAATAACTGACGGAAACACTGTTTGTTTGATACGAATTGTCCGTATATTTGTCCTTAGCAAATACCAATAATAATAATAGTAGTAGCGGTAGTAATACGAATAATTCTTGCAATAATAATGAAGATGATAATAATAATAATAATCGTAATCATAATACACCGCGCAATGATAATCATAATAACCGCAACGATACGTGTAATAATATATTCAATGAAAAATAATAACTGCGATAATGATACAGTCGCTAAACCTGCGGCGAATAATTATCATCGTATTATGTATATGCATATAAAAAATCATCACTACCATCTTTGGGAGATAATGCGTAAGTGGGCGTTTATTAGGGAAGCGTGATGGGTTCGAACGGAAAAGAATCGTGGGCCGTCGAACGGCTAACGGTGATCCGGGAAAAAAAGAGTTCCGGCCCGAGGTTCGGCCGGGTCTGGATTCGTACAAAATTAGTTCGCGGGTCTGATTAATATAATAATATTATTATTGTAATATTGTTAGAATTCCTGTGTTAACCGTCAATAAACCGTTCGGGCCGTATCGGTGTCACTAGCCGACACGCAAATCGTTTATCTCCTTCAACAGACTCTCCGTCACACACGCGCACACATGTATACCAAGTACTCGCACGCATCCACACGCATACTCACGTTCTCTCTCTCTCCCTTTCTCTCTCTCTCTCGTTGGCGCAATAAAAAGCCTTTTCCGGTTTTAAAAAGCAGTCTTTCGTTGCCCCAATCCGGAACTCCGCGTCCACTTCCGGCCTCCTCGTTTCGAGACACGGCAAATTACGAGATTTGATACGAAACAAAGGCCTCGCACACACGTCCTTTCTGTCTCTCGCACCGCCCCCCTCTCTCTCACTCTCTCTCTCTCTCTCTTTGACGTTTTCCGTGTCACTGTCATTCTCCACCCCCGCGTCAGGCGGCGTCTAACGAGATGCCTCGAAAAAACGCGGAGCCGCCGAATAAATAAACGAGGCATGCCTCCTCGCCCGTCGCGCTACAGTCTTTTTGTTTTCGTCGTGTGCCGCACGCCATACGCTTATTTCCTTAGAAGCAAGTAAATGAGCGTACGAAACGCGTGCGCACCGAGTACGTAGCGTGCGTGTGTCTTTCGTGGGCTCGCTTATAGAAAAATCGCAGGTCCTCGCGCCCTGAGGGTAGGAGGACCTCCCGAACGACGTTACGTATTATACAATGCAGTCGTAGAGGGTTACGTATTTTATACACTGTTATCGTAATAATAGTTAGCGGTAGGTAGCGGTACTCGTTATAGTAGATCGGTAGTAGTAGGTAAGTATGTATATTATGCACAGTATCGTAGACGTACGTATTTATACACTGCATTATACGCTTCCGTACCGTGATACGAATAATAATGTCGACGCCGGGAGAATATGTTGTCATCGTCGTCGTCGTGGTCGGTTCGTCGAGGTGTGCGCAGATATTCGGCAGTCGCCAAAGAATGCCGGCGAGCGTGTTTCCGTTCGGCGCCGCTTCAAAAGAATGCCGGATCGTCGCCCGCGCGGCCACGATTATTGTCTCTTATTGGAAAGCTACGCGAGCGCATTGTCCGTCGAAGATTGGCTCACGTTAATCATTGACGTCCGTTGTCGCCGGGGCTTCGAGCGTTCGATACATTGTCGATCGCTTGCCAATGTCGAAATCTTACGTCTTTTCTTTTAAATTGCGTCGACGTTAGAATTATAAATTGACTCTATTAACCCTTTGCAATCGACTGTCTGACGAATACTAAAATACTGTATGTTAATACTTAGAAAAGTTATGTAAACGATAAATTTGTGAAAATGTGTTTCCTTAAGATATTTTCGATCCATTAGATATACAAGCAATGAAAAAAAATAGGACCTATTTAAAATGTATAAAACTGTTAAATCACATGAGAAGTGAATTCCAGCAACTACCAGAACATCCTTCTGTAACATTTTCAGATAACCGGTTAAACGAAAATTACACATTATTCGCGCGCGGGAAAATAAACGAGAATGCATTTATATGTTCGAAATGAAAAACGCCAAATGAAATACGCCAAACAACTCATTACTGGGATACCTGTCCATCCAAACCCGCAATGCGTCTCGACGAATGAACGTTATCACACCTTCGAAAATAGTAAGTTAGAAACTTCTAATTTTATTCCATAATAGTATGTCTACCAATAGTCTTATGCAAAATATAGATTGAACAGAGTGATCCTTTCCAAACCATTTTCTACGAAACCACGCGTCTTTTACCGTTTGGCGAAAAAAGATGTCCGACCGCAAAGGGTTGCGTAACACATCGGCGCTTGCGAAAACTTTACGTTTTCGCCGCCGGCAAAATCATTTTTGGTCGCGGCGGGTAAACGAAACGATCGAAAAAAGTATCGCCGCCGTTCCCTTTCATTAAGCCGGCGCGCGAAGTTTCGTTAGTCTGGATCACGGGCTCGCGCAATTACTTAAAACGGCCGCGAAATTGTTATCGGCTGTTGTGCAGTTCGATTAAAAGCCGTAGGCTCGATTGAAAATGCGCCCCGGGCTTTATTTGCTTAATCGTCGAAAAATCGGTTAACGGTCCTTCGCGTGTGGAATCACCCGGTTAAGGACCATAAAATATCCTGCGCGCCGCAATTAGCGAGGGTGTATGTGTTCATGTGTCTGGGAAAAGGATTTTTATGGGCCCCATCGATGGGTACACACGCGTATGTAAAATGTGCGACGGCTTAAGGTCGACTGGCTATCGTTCGCTTCACACTTAGTCAACCGCTTTGAAGTTAGTCGCTATATAACTGAATGGGATTTCCCACTTTTTCCATAACAACGCGTCGCCTTTTATTCGGGTTATTTTTTCGTGCGTTATTTAGACAGTCTTGAACCGGAATTGTGCCCAAAACGTCAAACATTTTATGCTTTTGTAAAACGTCATTTTTAATGAAACGTGTTACATAAATTCAATTAAAGTTAATGGGAAATTATATTTTCCAAAAGTTGCCACACTCCAAAAGGTACTGACATAAATTACACGTTTTTAATTACGTGTTTAAATGATGTCTTTTATCGGTAATTTTAGATTTTGCACGAACAATAAAGAATGCTTTACTACGTCATTTATATCGAATTTCATGTTTTTTCCACCAACTGTACGCAATACAGGATCATTACTAAATAAAATTTTACCGTTGCAATAATATTTATATCTTCTTCCCGTCTTTCAAGTATTTAAGATCAGTCTGCCCTACTTCCGAAAAATACGCGATGGTAAGCATACAGTTTGAGATGACGTGCGCGGTTGGCTAAGTGTTAAGAAGATAGTTCAGCAACTGCTCCCGCCTGAGTTAAATGCAGAACGGTACTTAGAGACTTGTGCGAGTTTCAACATGGCAATGAACGAGAATGCGAATAATCGTGAGTGGTCACTGACGTTCGTTGTTCTTTTTAAACAGTCCATATGAGCCAGTTTTTTTAGGGTTTTAGTTTTGTTGGCAGTACATCATCAGATTATGTGGTGCTATATCCAGCGCAGAAACGAAGACAACAGAATATGATATACCGTAACACGATATTTTCAAAGTTCATACACCTGCAAGACCCAATCAAATTCTAATTCAGTCGATGCATAGTAGTAACCCCGAAAGTTCTTCTACATTTAACAACCAAACAAATTTTAATTCCATCGACGTGCAGTCATCATTGTACTTATTCCAAGCGATGCAGCGCAACACAAAGCAAAATACGTCGACGCAAAAATTCAGCGACGACATTCACGCCTCTCGAATGCAATCCCCCAAAAACCACCGACGCACCTCGCGCATACCTCGCGACTTTTGTTGAATAAATTTCGCCCCGCCTCGCCCAGTTTCGCGAATATTTCGCAGCAGCAACTTGTATACACGGTGTTTCCGAAAGTGTGAACGTAACTTCGGAGATAGACCATTTGCAATAAGCAGAATGAATACAATTTTAAACTAACACTGACATAAGTTTCTTATTCACTTATTCTCCATTTATTTCGTAACATTTTCCTTTCCGAATTTGACACGGTTTTTGTCGTATATTTCTCGCATATTTCTTCGACCGACAGTTAAAGGGTTAATACATCCTCTTGCTGATAATAGCACAATGGACACTTGCCAATACATTTCCTCCCTGATGGATGGCAACACCTTGCCAAACGTAATCCTGCGCGCGAAAGTCTTAATGAGAAAAGGATTTCGCACTAATCCGAAGTGATAATTTGAATGATGCGTAATACTGGAAAGACCAGATTGCACAGTTTTTCTGAAAATGTTAAAAATAACACGTGCTACATAAAAACGACTAAAACGGTAACCTCGTATCAAGCAGACATTTGTACGACTTGTTTTCCTTTCACCGTACTGTATCTATGCCGAACGTTACGCACACGTTTTCGGTAATATCGTATTTTTGCATGTTCGGTACCCCCGTGTATTTGCATATAAGCGTTGAACAACATAAGTTATTACACGTATCTTATTCGTTCGGTACGTAATAGTAAACAGACGCGTTGTTCAAAATTTCCCGCAAGGAAAAACGGCTCAGAATGCCATTGCCGCCACGTAAAAAAAAAGCCATATTCATCGCCGCAGCACATTCGAGCGCGATCCACACTCAAATATGCAATAAACATCTCATATTGTCCCTCCGCTGCTAATTGACTTGGGACACTGTGAGAACAGGGACAATCTTCCCTGCTAACCAAAGGAATCCCGGGCGCGTAAACGCCTTAAAGAGAAAAACGCTTCGTAATAACCCGAAGTTAAAATTTGAGTGATGCGTTACATTGAAAATGTCACGTAACAGTTTCTCCGAATACGGTATAATTTGCAAACGTCATATCGGGCATACGTGCTAATGGATTCTTTTTCTTCTCTCACCGTAGCGTGTCTATGGCCAACGCGCACACTTTCGGCAACACCCCGTACAAAAGGTGCGTGTGCCAGGGCCGCAGTCGCGTATCCGAACGTTATAAAAATGAAAAGGATTAAACGGGGCGCGCGAGAAAGTGTCGGGGAGAGTCGGTGAAAGCGCAGGAGAACAGCGGGTGCCGCTGCTTACCGCAAATCCGCTCCCGTAACTCTCACTGGCGCCGCCGAATTGCCGGATTTCCCCGGGCAAAGCGGATTTCACGGCTGCACAAATAATTGCGGCTCGCCAAAGCGCTCCTTTTCATACATTACGCTAAGCACGTTTTTTCTCCCCTATCTCCCGGCCGCCATCTTCCTCGCGGCCGCCCGAAAAGCCCGCGACGCTAATTCGAAATATTCTTGCCGGGCGCCGCGCGAATTTCTGAGCCGCGCGCAAAAAGGTGAGCGACGGGTACAATTATTCCGCGTCCCTAAATTTCATTTAATTGCGCGCCCGCCGAGAGACCGATGGAAAAATTTTGCGCGACGCGCTCTTTTCGGCGGTAACGAGGCTGACATTTTGCGCGCGACGATTTTTGAGCGACCCGCGTGCGGTGGAATTTGTGGGCGAAGAATTTGCGGATGGGAAAGTGATGGTTGATCATCAGGGTGAGTGGAAAGTGTTCAGATTTGGCATGGTGAATGCTGAGTTGAAATGCGACGTACAACACTTTGGTGCGAGTTATAAGCAAATTGTGTACGAGAGGTTGTGTGAGTTGACAAATCTATTTTGAAAATTCTTTACATGTCTCGCATTCTGTACTCATCGCGGTGAATTGTATTGTTTGTTTGCAAAGTTAGCCTAGGTGGATCTACGATGTTGAGGTGGAGTATGCAGAGAATTTGCATACTTTGCGTACATAATAATAGTACGTGGACGAATTATAATCGAGTTTCAATGACTAACAATAAAAGGTCGTGGGCATACAGAATTGAAAAATGGAAAATTGTGGTAGAAATGAGTTTCAACGTATATTTGCGTTAATAATAAAAGTCAGCAAAAGTTGCGAGAAAATCACAGAAATAGTTATACCACATAAAGGCTTAGAAGGACATTAATTCCCCGAATTAATGTAATATTATTCTTATCAAATGCATAAAAGTGGACGAATTATAATCGAGTTTCAATGACTAACAATAAAAAGTCGTGGGCATACAGAATTGAAAAATGGAAAATTGTGGTAGAAATAAGTTTCAACGTATACTTGCATTAATAATAAAAGTCAGCAAAAGTTGCTCCAAAATAACAGGAATAGGTATACCACATAAAGGCTTAGAAGGACATTAATTCCCCGAATTAATGTAATATTATTCTTATCAAATGCATAAAAGTGGACGAATTATAATCGAGTTTCAATGACTAACAATAAAAAGTCGTGGGCATACAGAATTGAAAAATGGAAAATTGTGGTAGAAATAAGTTTCAACGTATACTTGCATTAATAATAAAAGTCAGCAAAAGTTGCTCCAAAATAACAGGAATAGGTATACCACTTTCATTGTCATTTTCATTCAGAAAATCGGAAAACCAGTATCAATAAAATCCTGCCTTCAAACATACGTGTACGTTAACGTACTCGGGTGATTATGACGAAACGTAGTTGCACTGGGATAAAGTCGTTCAATAACATTACAGCATCAAGTCATCATTAGGACGTGTGCAAGCGGTCTGGCGGTATGAGATTTCCGAAAAAACGATTGCGTGGAAAACTGTTTGCGGTACGAACATCGCGTGCTTAACGGAATAAGGTACGGCCGTTTACTTTTCCTCGCGCAGCGATGATATCCGTCGGCGCAGACGCCGCGGAAAATGCTCCGTCGAAAGTTGAGAAACGAAAATTTCCGCCCGACGGTGGAACTCTTTCCGTTCCAAATATTTGCCCGGTTGTAATAAAGAGCGGCCGTCGACGTTGGCGTCGATCGAATACCTTCCGCGCACAATAATCGGACGCAACATCGGTCGCTTACGTCAGCTTGTTACATAAAACGATGGGCAATATTTCATCGACGCGGATTTTGTCCGGAAACATCATTATTAACACATTGTTGACCGGTCACGAGTTAACTCGTGTTTTCATGGCCAAACGTTGTTGACCGGTCACGAGTTAACTCGTGTTTGCATTTGCGTCGGCTATTTTAATTTTTGAAACGCAGGGCAATATAGAATATAGCAAAATTTTGTTCATTGTAGTCAATACCGTCTGCTTTATTATAAAAAAGTATACTTTTCTTGGCACTGAGGCTTTTATTACAATTCTAGTATTAGAAAGTGTCAAGAACGACAGAACGTGACGGTGAAGCATTTTTCAATCGATTATACGTGAATGCTTTATATAGTTGCCCGAGTGATTTTTAAATAAGTTATAGTTAATTTGGAAAATGATTATTGAAAATGAAATAACAAGGGCATAATCTAGCTCTTTAAAAGGAAAGCTCAACGAAACAAGATATTTGTGTAAAACCTCTTGTCTACATCTACGCGTAAATGATTGCTGTACAGTTAATCGTATGAAAAAATATTAGAAGTTACAAAAAATTTATGTCCAAAGTTCAATTTGAATTCATTATGCACGAACAAACTTTATTGAAGGTTATTTATATCGTTTCACTTCCATGTTCAATTACGAAATAATCACCGGTGACTTGAGACAGCCTTTGCCGAAAATTGCCGGTCAACAATGTGTTAACGATCACGGTTCTCTGACCGAAGTCCTCGAATTTGACCGTAAACGAGAAGGCGCGTGGTGCGTGGTATCAATGATTGAATGTCAACGCGAGACCGAAAAAAAAGAAACTGAAGATAAGAGGGAAAGTTTTTCAAGCACGATTTTTTCAGGAATATTTTCATATTTTCCCTTGTATGTCAGGCACGAATTTTTATAGATATTTTCATATTTTCGAGTCTATGAAAGAGGCATATATTATTAGTTCATCCACCCGATAAGGCAATATTTCATCGACGCGGATTTTGTCCGGAAACATCATTATTAACGATCACGGTTCTCTGACCGAAGTCCTCGAATTTGACCGTAAACGAGAAGGCGCGTGGTGCGTGGTATCAATGATTGAATGTCAACGCGAGACCGAAAAAAAAGAAACTGAAGATAAGAGGGAAAGTTTTTCAAGCACGATTTTTTCAGGGATATTTTCATATTTTCCCTTGTATGTCAGGCACGAATTTTTATAGATATTTTCATATTTTCAAGTCTGTGAAAGAGGCATATATTACGAATGCAGCCACCCGATAAGGCAATATTTCATCGACGCGGATTTTGTCTGGAAACATCATTATTAACGATCACGGTTCTCTGACCGAAGTCCTCGAATTTGACCGTAAACGAGAAGGCGCGTGGTGCGTGATATCAATGATTGAATGTCAACGCGAGACCGGAAAAAAAGAAACTGAAGATAAGAGCGAGTTTTTCAAGCACGATTTTTTTTCAGGAATATTTTCATATTTTCCCTTGTATGTTAGGCACGAATTTTTATAGATATTTTCGTATTTTCAAGTCTATGAAAGAGGCATATATTATGAGTGCAGCCACCCGATAAAGCAATATTTCATCGACGCGGATTTTTTCCGGAAACATCATTATTAACGATCACGGTTCTCTGACCGAAGTCCTCGAATTTGACCGTAAATGAGAAGGCGCGTCATATCAATGATTGAATGTCAACGCGAGACCGAAAAAAAATAAACTGAGGATAAGAGGGAAAGTTTTTCAAGCACGATTTTTTCAGGGATATTTTCATATTTTCCCTTGTATGTCAGGCACGAATTTTTATAGATATTTTCATATCTTCAAGTCTATGAAAGAGGCATATATTATGAGTGCAGCCACCCGATAAGACAATATTTCATCGACGCGGATTTTGTCCGGAAACATCATTATTAACGATCACGGTTCTCTGACCGAAGTCCTCGAATTTGACCGTAAACGAGAAGGCGCGTGGTGCGTGATATCAATGATTGAATGTCAACGCGAGACCGAAAAAAAAGAAACTGAAGATAAGAGGGAAAGTTTTTCAAGCACGATTTTTTTCAGGAATATTTTCATATTTTCCCTTGTATGTCGAGCACGAATTTTTATAGATATTTTCATATTTTCAAGTCTATGAAAGAGGCATATATTATGAGTGCAGCCACCCGATAAGGCAATATTCCATCGACGCGGATTTTGTCCGGAAACATCATTATTAACAATCACGGTTCTCTGACCGAAGTCCTCGAATTTGACCGTAAACGAGAAGGCGCGTGGTGCGTGATATCAATGATTGAATGTCAACGCGAGACCGAAAAAAAAGAAACTGAGGAAAAGAGGAAAAGTTTTTCAAGCACGATTTTTTCAGGGATATTTTCATATTTTCCCTTGTATGTCAGGCACGAATTTTTATAGATATTTTCATATTTTCAAGTCTACGAAAGAGGCATATATTATGAGTGCAGCCACCCGATAAGGTTTTGGTTTCTGTTGTTTAGTTATTCTGTAACGAATCTGTCACCGAACCTGCATTTTTTTGCCAATGAAAATAATATTTTAGAGAAATTGTACATATGCAGCAGCGTGTTTGAAGACGATAAACATCACGTGCGAACTTCCATTTTGGGGGAAGCTGTTCGAACGGATAGTGTTAATGGGATTTCTTACCCCAGGCAGGTACGATTTCTGAATGAGCCATAAATGATCCTGAAACCCATATTGTTCCGTGTATACGCTCATGATCGCACCCTGATCATCTTGAATTCCGTCGAACATAAAAATGCACCCTCTACACGCACGTGTCTTGCCCAAGCAATTGTGCCCCTCATCTACCCGTACTTGTGCCTGATGGGTTTGTCGATTTTTGGCCAACGGTTCCTCGATGGGTCAGGCAAAAAGGATCACCGTGCAATAATGAAACAAATAAAATGCCCACCCGCTCGCAATGCTTATGTTTCTCGCGGCCCTAAGCTTCAAGTAACAATAAAAGGACCGCGGTACCAAAATGGCCAAACTAGATTTATAGAACCCGTCAATTTGACAAATTTCGAATTTTACGAGCAAAATTACCAAATGATTACTGTTATTTTTTAGCAACTTTCGCTGCCTTTTGTTAGATACTCAAATTCGCTTTCTCGACAGGCTTTTCATTTTGAAATTCTGTCGGCACTAAATTCACGCAACCCGTGAATTTCGCCGGTATTGGAATCTCATTAGTAAAATGATCAAAACGACTATTATTTTATAGCAACTGCCGTTGCCTCTTATTAACAGTATATTATTTTAATTCTGAAATTCTGTCAGCACTAGATTTAGAGAACCGGTCAATTTAATCGATTTCCAATGTCACAAGTAAAATTATCAAAGCGCTTACCGTTAGTTTCTGATAACTTTCGTTGCCTTTCATTGTATACTCAAATTACTGCTGATTATTATATACTCAAATTCGATTTTCCCGCAGGCTTTTAGCGTTGAAACTCTCCCAACACCAAATTTACGAAACCCGTCATTTTGAACGATTTCTAATTTCACGCGTAAATTTACCAAAACCATAACTATTATTTTCCTACTCCTATTTCTCTAACTACACGTCAAATTGACATCGTCGAATTCACCCGCGAATCAACTCTCAATCTCGGAATTGACAGAAAACTGTCGGCTCATCGCCGCGCATTTTTTGCAAGTAGCGCAGACTGATCTTAAATACTTGAAAGACAGGAAGAAGGTATGAAATTTTTATTACCAATATAATGTTCCTAAGTATATAGCTAACGTGATAACGTTTGCCGTTAACTTTAATTGAATTTATGTGACAAGTTTCATCGAAAATGATGTTTTCCAAAAGCATAAAGGTTTGACGATTTGCGCATAAAAGGCAACATGTTGATAAGCAAAAAGTGGGAGTTCTCCCGCTTGGTTGTGTAGCGACTTACTTGAAAGCGGGGAGGTCTCCCCATTCGATTGGCTAAGTATTAAGCGAATAATTGGGTCGTGTTATGTGGGAGTCTCGCGTAAGGTCAGCTACTGAAACGGGGTATCCTTCGTGAAATTATGTTTGCCATTTTAACGCGAGACACGCTAACTGTGAATCCGGTTTGCGGGGTGTGGTACGATAATGGAAAGAGTCGATGCGGTTTAACTTTGTAATACGATTTACTTAACCGCTTTTCACTGTAATTGAAATAAACGCAAATAGCGCTTACGGTGTGCGCCGTATATGCGCGTGTAGGTAATTGCTGTAATCCGAATGGAAGTCGCGATTGAGGTCAATTTTACGCTAACGATACAAAAACACGTACGTACACACGGCGCACGCATGCTAATCGCAGTTCTAAATTCAATTTGCCGATAATGACAGCGCGTGCCAGGCGCGAGGTTCTAAATTGAATGTACAGATAATAACAGCGTGTACTAATCAAAATGTCCCAAATTTCGCGCGGCGTGCGCGCAAATTCTCGTCTACCGTTGGCAGAGTTTTGTTCGATTTCAATGCCTGTACAGACGGTTAAAGTTGCAGGCTGGTGTCGGCACTGTGGCGATACTTTCGACAGACGCGAACACGCGATGTCATGGTTAAAAATACACGTTAGTCCTTAAGTAGATAATTACTAATATTGTTAATTCTATATTAACCCTTCATTTCATTATGTAGCAAATTTGCTAGAAACTATACAATTTTCAAGTATTGCCATTTAACTTTTTTTTCATTTATTAGCTGACAGACGCAGCACGTCACCACCGATTTTCATTGTATTTTTATATTAGAAAGAAAAGTTATTATTTCCACAAAAAAAAAAAATACTGGCACATTGTAAGGTAACTCAGCATAATTTGTAGTGTTTCAGGATAATAAGAAAATTTAGAGGATAATTTGCAAGATACACTTTCATATTTTTACCTTATTGCACATCGTGATAACTACCCCTTAATTGTTTCCCTCTAAAAGTACAAAATCACGAAATGAAGGGTTACAGTCGACTTTCGTACCGCGCGACCGTCAACTACATTAATGAAATCGTTAATGATGATATGTTACACGATTACAAAAGAATGCAAAAATGTGAACGTGAAAGAGAGGAAGGCACATAAAGCAAGGAAAGTTGAGAGATTGAAAGCGAGTAAGAAAGACACGTTTTTACAAATAACAGATTAATTGTAGTTTTGATAGATGGATAAATGGGGTACAGGCCCGTGTGTACAAGTGCAGATCTCTTTCGCACGTGACCCGATTCTCTCTCAACGTGACAAAATGTTTATTTAGCTTGAGAGAGACAACGTGCGGCGATTCAGGAAGATTTGATCATTCGGAAAAGAACGGAGTGCGTTGCGCAGACATTGGTGCGACGATCGTACGCAATGCGATTAACATAATTTCGTCTCACTCAGTCACTGTTAATGGTTTTGTTGCATAAGTGTACGTTTATTTTCGTTTATAGAATTTTACACGAGTTTGAGTAATATGTCATACGTCGGTTGCTTCCGTGGTCATGCCATGAGCAATCTTGGGAAGCAACGTGTTCTCGTAACTATACACAGCTCTTCGCTTTGTCGTTCATTGCCACGATGAAACTTCGGGACGATTAGGACAAGCGACGCGTTCCCTTGGTTATTCTTATTTACTTTCCTATTCACGTAAACCTTTCGGGTTCCCCACCCCGAGATCATATCCTGCCTTCTTACGTTTGACTCGTGCCTCCCGCTCCCATCGAACGAAGGAATAATTAACGGGAGAACGAAAAGAAACGAAAACGCCAGAAAAGGAATATGATGGCGGGTGAAGGGACGGGAAAAAATATAAACGAACTAACGCATGCACGTAAGTATAAAATTGAATGACGCGCAAGACGGTCTCCCGTGAAAGAGAAGAAAAGCGCCTTCAAGTATTTTTGTAAGAAATTTATACCTTTAGCGACGAGGCTTGGATTACATATACGTATATGATGAGTATAGTCACGCAGGAGGAATGGTATCACTAGACGCTGGACAAGCTTCGCAGACGAACTTTTTGCCACAAAGAGTAAAAAATAAATCGCTGGTCACGCGCACTATTCATTTTTCCGACCGTATCCAAATTGCGTTGATCAAGCGTCGGGTGCGCAGTCAAGGTTCTTCTTTTTTTTTTCATTTTTCTTCGTTTAAGGGAGACTTAAGTATATTTTTTTTCGTCAAACTTTATCGGCGTTTCCTTTATTCACAGAGATACGAATAGAGTAACTCATGCTGATCAGTCTCTCGTCAATTACATGATTCCTGTTTGCGCGGGTATCGCAGTAAACGTCGCTATTGTGCATAATTCATTTTTTCGACCGAATTGAAATTACGTGACTGAAAAGTTAAGTGCGTAGTCAAGGATCTTCTATTTTTTCTTTTTCTTCGTCTAATAAAAACTTCAGTTTATTTTTTTCGTCAAACTTCGTCGGCGTGTTCTTTATCGGCAGACGTACGAATGAAGTAATCCATGCTGATCAGTCTCTTGTCAATTACACGATGCTACCCTATTATGCACAATTCATTTCTCCAATCAAATGCAAATTGCGTTACTCAAAAGTTACGGGTGCAGTCAAGGCGTTTCCATTTTTTTTTTATTTTTCTCGGTTTAGTGAAATCTTCAATTAATACTTTTCCGTCAAACTCAGCTATCGGCATTTCCCTTATCAAAAGACATACGACTAAAGTAATTCATGCTCATCAGTCTCTCGTCAATTACACGATACCACCCTATCGTGCACAATTAATTTTTTCGACCGAACGGCAAATTGCGTTACTCAAAAGTTAAATCAACGCAGCCAAGGCTCGTCTATTTTTTCTTCTCTTTTCTCCGCTCAATGAAAACTTAAACATATTTTTCTTCGTCAAACTATTGGCGTTTTTTTTTTACTTTTTTTTATATCAAAAGACGTACAATTAAAATAATTCATGCTGATCAGTCTCTCGTGAATTACACGATACCACTTTGCGCGCGTATCGCACCAAGCCACTGTGCATACTTTCAACGTGCTTTACTGAAGACTACCTTCAGGACAGAGATGGAAGAAACCGAATGCAACGAAAGTCGCCGAAGCGCAAACTTGCTCCCTCGCCCACGGCAGCACGACGTACAGCAGCACGAATTTGAAGAGTCGACCGTTGCGCTCGTCTGATGATCGGACATTAATATTAATCTCTGTGGCAGAAGAAACGGCGTTGTCCAGTGTTCTTACGACGATGAGCAGTGAACTGCGGAGGCCCGCTGACGATGAAGGATCGTTCTCCCCTTCCACGCCTCTTGCGAGTCATTAAGAGAGTGGGCGCGCGAGTATATCGAGGCATTATTAGAGGCTGATCTCGTAATCTCGAAGATATCAGAATCCGCTCGCCGGCTCGCAGTGGGAAACTTGGAAGGATCGGAGAGCCCGCCGGTTTAGTGCCGTGTGGCTTTCGTCCGCCATTGATGTCGGATTACGCGCCGGGTTCGCTCGGCTGAGACCGGGGAGTTTTGGACAATGAAAACGATCGGAGAGCGAGACGAGGCTTGCGATGGAAAGAGTGAAACTCCGTAACTTCCGCACGCCGCCGAAGATTATCGGTCTCTACGTACCCTAGTCAGGTAATGGTCATTGTATATTGATGGAGGTAATAAAAGGATAAATGGCAATTTTAACCGCGCCAACCTCTTGCTCCTCCTCACTCTTCCGCGCGTGTCGAAAAATCGCGCGAAGTCCCTCGAGAAGCGTCCGCGACCCCTACTATTAATATCCCCTACGACCGCGCGCCTCGCGAATAGAAAACTTGCCGGTTATTAATAAAAACGCATCCGCACGGGACTTGTGTCAAAGTGTCTCTCTCTTTCTCTCTCACGTGCTGTGTCGTCTCGGCGCGAATCACCGAACAGCGAATGTATATTGCACGAGTCAGTTGCGTGCGATGTAACCGTGCGACGACTAAGAAGGTGCGCGCCCTGCAAACCGGCGGACCGTCACGTTTTACCCGCTCCCCACATCTGCACGCATAGCCCATGTTCCCGGCAGCGCTAATCTTACAATATTTACCTCCGAACAGCCTTCCCGCGGACGGTCCCACCGCAGAGACTTCCTCCACGTGTCGCGCACGGTCACACCCCGCAATCACTCTTCTCCCCACTGCGCTAAGAGTACGTATCGCGAGGAAAGGAACGATTACTGCCGACCAGTGGGCCCTTTCTCTTCCGCATTTTTCCTCTAAGCCGCGCCACGCAGCGCGCCGCAGGGCGGACAAGCCAAAAAGCACAGAAACCTCTTGACCAGCAGGTTGACGAAGGTCAGAGGCGTGCCGCCGGGCGTGCTGCGCAAGGACATCCGTGGATGACGCGGCAACCTGTCCTCGTAGCAGTAGTCCTCGTCCTCCTCGTAGACGTCGAAGCTGCGATTGATGGGGAGCAGACGTCGCTGGTGACAGACGCGATGGTCCTCCTGTTGACGATGATGCTGGTGATGATGGTACTGTTGGTGCACGCACTTCCGGATTTCCATGGGTCCACCTCCTGGCAGTGAAGAGCGGGTTAGTGTGCGCGCCGACGGTGTGTAGCCTGAGACACGCGGTTGATGATGATGCGCCGCCGTCGGTAATCGCGTTGTTGGCGGTAAACGTGGGGCCAGACTCGGCCGCATTCGGGATCACCAGTTAGCCATGCCCGGTTTGTTCAGCGTCATGAAGTAGATCTGGCACGAGCTTCCACCTTTCGCGGACGAGAAGAATACCTGCGTGGGACAGAACCGGAGCAGAGCGGTTAGTTGCGGGGGCGGACGATCCGGGTGAAGAGAACTTTCGGGGTGGTAGTTGACACTTTTATGGTATTTCGGCGAACGACACCGGAGTGCGGCGTGGGGGCTTTCTGACGTGATTTGACGCGGAGGTATTATTCTAGGTGAATCGAAAACACGTGTACGATCCTCCGTGTTCATGGTTCGGTAATGGTCTGTTACCATTTTTGAGACGCAATTGTTAATTGCTCATTAATGTGAGAACGAAATATCGATTTTTCAAGTATGTGTGGACGCGGATGTACGATTCTAAGTAAATCGAAACCACGCGGACGAGATAGCGATTCCCAGTATTGATGGGTCAGTAAAGGCCTATTAGAATTTTTCAGATACAATAGATAAAACGAGGTCACGTCTACATTTTCATCCGATTTTTAACAACCTTTGTTCAAATACTTGCAATTTTTTTTTATAACAGTCTTTGCAAAATTTTCGCACTAGTTATGTTTTTTGCATCTCATGTTACTATGATATTTTTTGGGGTAGATACCACATCGGAAAAGCATCATAAATAGCCATAACCACATAAGAAGTCCCATTGGTAAGATATGATTGGTCTTACGTAACTGTTATATATTCATTATTACTTTGCCGTTATATACTTAGAATAATATAAATTCTTTCACGGCATCCCGAGCGAAAACGTGTCATTTCGACCTGACAGTCAACCTGTTGATATCGTTTAGCAAAGCATAGGACCCCGAAGAACTAACGGGGTATACTAATACGGGGGTGGTGTGGTGTGATATAATAATGATGGCCGTACACCGTACCTTATCATTACGTTCGCAGAGGAACTTGAGCCGTTGAGCCTTCTTGTGCATAAAGACGCCATCGAGATGCCCACTCTCCACGCTCCTGATCTCGATCGCCTTGTTGCCCCAACCCATGATTTGCCCGGTGCCGATATAAGCAACACTCGTGGGCATCTCACCCCACTGGAGTACCATGGTCTTCGAGACGCGGCCGTATGTGTTGACGTAAACTCCCTCGTTGTCGTAGCAAAGCAACAGTTGCATACCATTGCTGTTCGGCAACGCGACGATACAGTGAGGACAGATCGGTCCCTGAGTCTGAAACAGTCAAAACGATACATGATTATGCGCGATGTATCATAACGATTTTTCGAACAGATGAAATAGTAGGAGAACTCGGCATATAGAATTTATCAATTATGCAGCATCGACATTTTTTCACAGTAATTAAGTCGTTAATTTCCCGAATTGTGGGTCTTTAGCAATTAATCTCCCGCCTGAGGACGACATGAAATTTGTTCCGAAATATTATTTTTTTTTTGTTTTTATAATTATTTAATAGATAAAGAAATTTTTTCTGGTCTACGGCTACATGTATATATGTTGTCAGAACGTACGAGTATTTACAGGTATATATTTTTCATAATGATTTTTCAAAGATTTCCGAAAATTGAATGAAAGAAAACGATAGAGGTTCCCTACTTTCTTGTTACATGTGCGCTACCATTTTATTCTTGGGAGGAATCAATGTCTGATCTGAGGAATCTTACGTGTTTCGGTAGATAGATATCGTAGACGGTGGCGGAGTCAAGATCGACTGCATGAAAACCGTCAGCACTTCCGTAAATAACTTTGAGCCTCGTGCCCTCCTCGACCGTCAGATCGACGAGCAGTGGTCTGTGTGCAAGTTCGCCGAACGACTTGAATGCCATGAACTTATGGTAGGGCTTAGGTGCCCAAGCGTAGATCTCTATCGAGTCCTTAAGCGCGATCACGAGAAACTTTATTCTCTCGTATTTCACGATCTTAAAATGTACCGCTCCCTGAAGATCGCCGACGTTTATCCAGCCGTTGCGTCGTTCTACTTGCTGTAAAGAAAAAAAGAAACATTTTCTATTAACACTGAAAGGAAGACATACGTTAACCCATTAACTGCCAACTACGAGATATGTCGTAGTAAGCGTCTGTATCAAAACTGCCAGCTACGAGTTATCTCGTGGTGTTTTTTTTTTTTCAATAAAAATACTGTAAATGCTATTACAATATTATATCAGTAATAATTAATATTATAATACAATCTAATATAATTATAATCTAATCTAATATAATTATAATATAATCTAATATAATTATAATATAATATTATTATATTTTGTAAAACTCCATGTCTTCTTTAAAATAAAACCGCGGCACCCAGGGCAAAACGCGCTAAATTTGCGTGGCAGTCAATGGGTTAAGACCATTATTTTATGTGACATACTAGCACAAAGTGAACACGCGTTGGTGCCTAAAAACGATGAAAAGAAAGCACTGAACGAAACTTACGTCGCTGTGTCCGTCGGTGCGTAGAATCTTGCTCTTCAGCCATGAAAGATAGTAGACACGAACGCGATTCTTCTTGCCGCTTATCGTGACCAGAATGTTCTGACCCTCGAGTACCTCCATTTGTTGAAACCGCCTCCTGTTGATCAATTGATAGACCTTGCCCTGACCACTCCGATCCAGTAGCATCAGTCCATTTTCCGTGCCGATCAACAAGTTGACGCCTATATCAGATAACGCAGTAAAGTAGCGCTCAATAAAACACGGCCAAGCTATCGAAACACACACATCCATCTTCTAACGTAACTGTGGCACTTGCAATATTCCACGTTCGTGACACGTCAGAGAATGTAGTGGAGAATCCTCGCCTGCACATTCCGTAACACTAGATTCACGGAGAAATATGTAGGTGTACGAGATAGAGAATTTGAAAATTAGAATCCTGCGGAGGAAATTAATTTCGACGTGAATTCGTGTCATCCCATTAATAAAAGTCAGAAAAGGTTGCCAGAAAATAAAAATAATCATTTCAGGCATTTCGCTCGTGAAATCTGAAACGTGTTAAATCGTCAGGTTCTGGAAATCTAGCGTCAACGCATACCACGTTTTACCGTAAATACGTCCACTCTTCAGCTTCTGACAAATGTCAAAGATATAAAACGCGCGCGAATACTATGAGCACCGAACCAACAGATATCCCGAAACATGCGAACATTTTTTGATAGTCCACATTACTGTCACATCGGTACAAGATCCTTGCTTGCACACTTCCTCACACCTGATTTGCAGAAAAATATGTGGGCATACAACAAAAAACATTTAAAAATTAGAATCCTATGGAGGAAATTAATTTTTATATGTACACTAATCATTCAATCAATAAGAATCAGCAAAATTGCCAGAAAATAGTAATAATATCTGACATTTTGTTTGTAAAATTCGAAACGTGTCAACTCATCAGGTTTCGCAAATCTATTGTTACCGCATACCACGTTTTATCGTAAATACACACACTCCTCAGTTCCGCACAAGTATCTAAGGGATGAATCGCACGAATATTACGGGCACTGAATCAGCAAATATTCCGAAATATATATAACACATAATCTAACATATATAGGATCCTTACCTGCACACTTTCTAACACTAGATTTACGTTTATGTAGGTACACAATATATAGAATTTAAACATTTCAATCCTGTGGAGGATATGAATTCGGACAGGCACCCTCATGATTCCATTAAGGGGTTATGCCTATTTGGGATCGGCAAAATGACATGATTTTCAAGATTTTCTTTGCCGTTTTAGTGAGTACTAATTAAAATTTGCAAAATACTACCAACAAGAATATATTTAGTGGTATTTGTATACATTTTTTTTATAAGAAAATATTAAAAAATGGAGGAAATATAGCCCTTCTCCTAGAGCTCCCGTTTATTTTCATCACTTACGGTGACCACGATTTCTCAAAAACTACTTCACCGATCGGACTCTAATTTTATATAATTATTTGTCATTACAATAGGCAGGACCTGAACGAAGGATTTTGAAAAATTTTCATTTTTACAAGAATGGCAGCAATTTTACGAAAAAAATTGGTCTTTTGAGGTGGTCTAACTGTCGTTTTTATGTTGTAACTTTTTTTTTATTACGGAAATAAAAAATCCTTCGTTCAGGCCCTTCCTATTGTAATGACAAATAAGTATATAAAATTAGAGTCCGATCGGTGAAGTAGTTTTTGAGAAATCGTGGTCACCGCAACCGTATGTTTTTAAAAACACAGTTTCGAGATAATCGCGTTTAAAGTTTCAAGCTCTTTACTAATCATACATACTAGCGCTCCAGATAAACGCTTATAATTTTTAAACGTGTGCTCCGATTCTTATGTACTTTTGAGGAAATATTGTTAAAATGATGTACATTAACACGTTCACGCCGGGGCCGATTTTCGTGTTTTTCGCTGTGAGGCGGCAGTCGAATTTATGCAGCGCTTTATTTGGTGGCGCACTATTTTTGCTTGTTTCAATTATTTAAATTTCAATTATTTAAGTTTTCAACTCTACGGCAATTTTGTCCACTTACTAAACGAACTATATTTTTGATGGTGAGCGGCGTCTAAACAAATGTTCACGCCCGATGGGACAATCGAGCGCGAGCCACCGGTGGTACACGCCGGCGTGAACGTGTTAAGAAAATGCAATAAAAAAAAAAGTCGATTTTTTTCACCAACCCAAGTAGGCATAACCCCTTAATAAAAGTCGGCAAAAGCCGAAGAATAATTCTAAGACCACCTGTAATTTTTCTCGTGAAACTCGAAACCCGTGAAATCGCCGGGTTCCTTAAACCCACCGTGAACGCGCGCAGCACATTTTCCCGCAAATACATCCACCCCTCAGCTTCTCGCGAGGCGTCAAACGCATAAAACAGCCGCAAGCATGCGCGCATATCGATACTCCGCCTCGGACACGTCCTTAACATCCATCCACTCACCCCATAATGCAGCGCAGAGTATCTCGCTGTTGAATCTCTTCTTGTATTTGCGTATCTCTGGGGTGTCGGAGGCCAGATCGTGACTGGTCGGCGTGACGTTAACGTTCACGTGCGACTCTCTTCTCGCCGGGCCGGCGCCAAAGCCGAACGTCAGGAAGGATCGCTGCTTCTGTTGAAGCGCAAACGGAGGTGGTGATTTCACCGCTTGTCGATACTGCAACAGAGGCAACCTTGATGGCTTAACTCATAAACCGCGCCCCCCGCCGACCTCGCGGTGCAAGGGGCGCGAAGAAAATTTTCTGTATTCTTTCGTCGAGAGAGAGGAAAATAGAACTTCCAACCCCGCCGTGCGCGGCGCAGTGTACAGTGTAGCAGTAACCGAAAACAGATTTCCAATCAGCAGTAAATCTCGTTCTTCACCCCCGAAAAGTACCGCAAAAACAACCAATCAAGGGGATGCAGGTACGGGTCCGTAACAGCGAGCAGGATGTAAAGAGATACACGAAAAAGGTGGCCGGGGGTGGGAAAGGGTTCGCAGTGGTGCGAGATGGAAGATCGGGAAGTGTTTTGGGGTGGAAGCGGGCGGACGTGAGGACCCTCGGAGGAGCCGCTCGTTACGACTACGAGACATGCGATGATCGAGTGGGGCAGGAAACGGGAGGGTCGGAGGTCGGCGAGAAAATTACTTAGTGAGGTTCCATTCGCAAACGAGCTACGGCTAAGGAGAAACACACTCGCGAAACAACGGCAAGCAACACGCAGCACACACGAATAAAAGCGGCTACTATGTAAGAGTTGCGTAGGTGGGAGGCGAGGCTGGGGGTGTGATTGTACGGGAATTGAATTGAGGTGTCGGGAATGAGCGGTAAATTGAATTAACACGTTAAATGCTATCAGTACGTGGGGACTGATAGTAAACTTAGCGTTTAGGCGGCAGTGTCAACTTCGACAGATGGTATTTTATGAACCTTATTGAATTAAAAAATTTGTATGCACTTTGACGGATTTTTTTTTTGGAGAGTTTAAGCAAAGTGAAGATTTCTGCGCACTGTCTTTTCTTGTTCTACAAATGTTATGTTATGCAACGCCTAAACGGAAAGTCAAATAACGTGTTAAATCGGTGGTTAAACTGAAACGTAAGCGAGAGTGGAGGGTTGGGAATGTGGAGTATTTGTTACTATGTCGGGAATGGGCGAATATGGCTGGTCGTTAAATTGAATTAGCACGTTAAATGCTATCAGTCCCTAGGGACTGATGCTAAACTTACCGTTTAGGTAGCAGTGTCAACTTCGACAGATGATACTTTATAAACCATATAATATTAATACGTTAAACGCTAAACTTTCCGTCTGAGCGGAGGTGTCAACTTTATAAGGCCACAGTTTGCAAATTATACAATATTAAAAAGTGGTGTCTGCTTGTTGCATTTTCTTTACAATACAAACCCATTTTTCATATTTCCACGGTATGCAAACGGAAAGTAAAACAAAAACAGATCCACGTTCAACGCGTTAAAAAATGTGTATGCACTTTTTTCAGCAAATTTTCTTAAACGTTTGAAAGAAAAGTGAGATCTGCTCACTGTCCGTTCTTGGCGTACGAATGTATTCTCTGTATTTACGCAGCGCCTACAAGGAAAGTGAAATAAAATCGAGTCCGCATTTAACGTATTAAATTGGAATGTAAACGATGTGAGGGGATGTGAAGGACTGTGAAGGCGGAATATTTCTTACTACGACAGGAATTATTGGAGGCCATTAAATTGAACTAGCACGTCAAATGTTATCAGTCCCTGGAGACCAACACTAAACTTACCGTTAAGGCGGCAGTATCGAGTTTGATAGATGATATGTTATAAACCATATATGAAAAAATGTGTGTGTACTTATTTTAACGGGATTACTTTAACGCTTTAAAGAAAAGTGAGATTTTCTCGCTCACTGTCTGTTCTTGGTCTAGAAAAAAGTAATCTCTGCATTTACATACCGCCTAAACGGAAAGTCAAATAAAATCGGCTCCGCATTTAACGTGTTAAATTTAAACGTAAGAGTGGTGACGGAAAGTATAGGACTGCGAATCTGGAGTATTTCTTGCTACGTCGGGAATGAGCGAATATGGGTGGTGACTCTCGTTGCGGTGGTAAATTGACGAAGCCGAAAAGATTTTCGATAAATCGTGGTTGCATAGCGCGATTACTGAAAACGAACAGAAACCTTTGTGAACGAACGTTCATAAACGCGGTACGATCGAAACGACTCGCCGTTCAAATAATTAAGCTCCTTATCGTTTTGCTTATTGGTTGACTTGTGAGAAACGATTGTGCGGCTTCTTTGAAGTACGGCTTCGTTTCATCTTCCGTTTATGATCAGTCAACTATCGCGGGCTCGCGAAGAAGCGGAACAATCCTTTGACAGAAAATTTCTGCCGTTCGCGATGGGCGTATTTGCCGTAAAAAATTGAATACGTCCGCGAACCGCACTATGCGCGCCCGAGGCTCACGAAAATGCACTTCCGTATTTTGTGCGTCCGCTGAGATCCGTTAACACGTTGACTGCCAAGCGTATTTTACTATATTAAAACCGCGTCGCGATGAAGTACTACAAAATGTGACTGTATTGTGCAAAATTAAAATAATGCAAAAATATCGGAGGCCAAATAATTGAATCACTATTTAATATTCATTGCATTTGCAATATTATAAATGTATTTGTATGTAATGTAATTATATATTTTTTTAATTTTTCGTGAAACCTCTTGCGCCGGTCACTGATGACCAGCATGGCTGTCAAAGTGTTAATTAGTCAACACGTTGACTGCCACGGCCATCAGCTGTAACCGGAGTGCCTCAAATGTTTTAAATAACTAAAATGACATGAGTATCGTCAACCAAACAATTTTACAAACTTTTTACAACAGATACGTTGCCCCTCCGTTCTTTTGCATTTAATGTTGCAAATTTTGAAACAGTTACAGTAGTTATTCATTTTCCTACACACGTAGCAAATCTTCAAAAACAATGATAAATTATGAGTAACTGATGCTCTTTTCGAAACGACGGTAGCAGTTAATAATTTTCTTATGCTTATAAGAAAATAAACTAAGTGCCATGGCGACACAGTGGCCACCCACAAGAAAAATACAAGACAAATATACTATGATAAAAACCATAATTTTATCTAACCATATTTCGTATTATTCTGTCATTGTCTGGGTAGAATAGCAAAAATTCTCTTGTGGCCTCCGAGCGCAGCATGTAAATCTGGCGCAGCAGTCAACGTGTTAAAAGCGTCTCGGTGCGCGCTAATTAAACAGGATATTTTTACGACAAGCCGGCGGCGAGTGCAAGCGAGAATTTTATCATCGCGCCGAACGATTCAGCGCACTTCCACCTACGTCACCCCTGGACCGGGCGTTTATTCAGAAAACCGTAAGTCTCGCTTTATCGCCGCTCAACTTAAGAAACGCCACACGCGTGGGGGCGAAAACAATCGAGCCGGATTATACGAAAACGTGCTTCAATTGAAATATCGCGTCAAGAACCGCTGTATGAATACGTCGTAAATCTCGGATTAAACTTTAGCCGCGGAGGAACGAAAATGGGCCGTAAAAAGGTATTGGCTGCACAAAGAAGTGGAAGTGGGCAGGAGTCGGAGTGTTTGGGGAAGAGGGAGGCAACGGGTGCAAAAATCTTCGTGGAATGTGTTAACCCTTTGCGGACGAGCGACGTATATATGCGTCCAGCGGAAACAATGCTTGCAGCTCATGAATGCCTATTTGTGTTCGGCGAAAACACCTGATCGAGTCGAAAAACGCAAGTACACGTTTAACGAAGCCTGGTAAATCCAAAAGGCACAAGTATGCGTTCGGCGTGAATAAATTATAGATCTGAAATTCGCGCATATGCATTGTGCAGATACCAGATGTTAAACGTGTGTTCGTATTTCGGACTACAGATTTGCATTCATCAAAGCACTCACTACAGTCGAAAGACACAAATATGCATTCAACGAAAATATCTGAGAGTCGAAGCACGCATATATACGTTGTATTGGATTGGCAAAAAATGTCTTCCAATTGGTCAGATCATTCTTTATCCACGAGGATAAAAAGTTTGGGAGAACGTAATAGTGAAGATGCCTAATATTTGGCCGAACTCAAACAACAAAACATTTCTCCAATTTTTCTGTACAAGCCGCGCGAACATTTTGACCAATCCAACACAGGTGTCAGGCGTGAAACGTGCGCTGCCATTCCATGCGACCATTCTCCAGGCCCTTGAGACGATCGTCGACTTCGATCCGCCCCGTCCGCAAAGGTTTAGGGGTTATTCGGCGAATTGTCGCGCGCGAGACGGACAGGTCGAGGCGCCCAGAGAAAGAACAGTGCAGAAACACGCGCGACCTATCAGTGAGCTGCGCAACAGTCAAACAAAAACCATTCCTTGCGCTGTGCACGATGCAGCGGAGTCCGTAGCTACGGAAACATAAAACGCAGCCGCGCGTAAAGTGACAGATACAGAGAGAACGCAAACATACAGAGGCGAGAGATACAGAGAGACAAACATATACAGAGACAGAGCGAGAGAAGAGAGCGAGAGAAAAGGAACTTTCTGTCTTTTCTGTCTCCTGTGCACGAAAATCATATCGCGATAGGAGGGAGAAGCGACATTCTCGAGAATCGAATAGATGGATGAATGAATACTTACATTGCAATTAGTATTGGGATTGGGATGGTCAGTAGAGAGGGCCCTGCCCTTCGGGTTAGAGCTCCCGCGTGTCCCACAACACACAACATAATCCTTAATTAGTCACGCTGGCAACCGTGAAACTGTACGCTTTCGGAGCGAGCGCCGGCCACGCGCGTGAAGTAGCGACGTACAAATTGCTCGAAGTCGGCATGTTAACGAACGGTTAATTGGGCGTGCGGATTCGTGCGAATTCGTGCGAGGCACGAGTGCCCGACCGCGGTTTACCGTGACACGGGGCATTCTGGCGTAATGCGGGGCGCGATACTAAACACGCACGATCCTGATAAACACGACCCCACGCTGACGTGCGGAAAAAATGCCAATAGTAAATTTTAACTCTTCGGTATATCACCGAAGATGGGGTAACGTGAGAGTAAATTGTGCCGAAATTAATGCACGGGTTTTGCACGTAACAGTCTACGTGTGTCGAAAATTTACGGAAGTTTCCTGAACCCTTTGACTGCTAGATACTGTCATTGGTGGGAATTGTGTTTTGCGATTGTACACGGCGCAATTCTAATTCTTCAGTTATACGAAATTGAATGATACGAGAAAAGTAAAAAATGCACGTGTATTCATGTTATAGATTAATCATCATTTGCGCGTAGAATCTACATCGATAGTTTTGGGTGGATGCATATAAGACGTAATTGTAATTCTTCAGTTACCTCAAATTGAATAACGCAACAAAAGTATTTTCTAAACAACACGCGTTCTATTATACATTGATATCGCTGTACGTGAAATATCAAAAAAATATACAAGCGCAGATTTGCGCCCATACACCGTACCGCTTTTCGATACGTTGATAGCAGTCAAAGGGTTAATTGGACCAATCACCCTATTCGTCTGCGGTTATCCATTCTCAAAATGATTGCAACGCGAGCACGTGTCGGAGTTCGCAAGTTTTGATATTTCGGCCGAAAACGCGACGATGGAGGGATTTCGACATTCGAGCGCGTACAAAATTGCGTGATCAACGTCTCTACTTACACGCATGTTGCCAGCAGCCGGCGACAAATGAGACGGGTCCGATTCGTCGGCGCGGGTCTCGGGGCCCGAGAGAAATTAGGGGAAAAATATCAAAAACAGAATACGGATGACGTTGCGCACATCGTCCCCGTGGGAAATACGACGAACGAGCGAACGTCCTGCTTTTTTCAGCGCGGAAGGATATACGCGCGAGGTGATCTCTTGTCGGGCATACCGGATGTTTCAGAAAACTCGCTCGAAGGTTGATTATGCGCTCTACGCTTTGCACAAAAAAGATTCAGGAGGATGCCCCGGACCTCCAGTTTTCTATTTGCAGTATCTGAACTACTGTAAATGCATGACAAATGTGTGTTACGATGGGCCAAGCTAAAAAACTGTATAGTAAAGTGCACCCTTAACGCCGCCTGTGCACGTATTCTTTAATCACGTTGATAGGGTCATGAAGATAACAGTCTACACGCAAGCATCCACGTGGCACGTTTTTCCTATCTTTGCTTTCTTCCTTTCTTTGTCTCGTCTTACTTATTTCTCCATCTCCAACCTTTCCGGTGGCCGCTATCAGCCGACGTTGAAATTGGCCCTACATCTCCATAATCAAGCTTTCGACGAACCTTGGTGAAACATCCCGTAGCACGCCGTCGGCCATTTTCTCTGACGCCGATGTCGTCCGCCATAAAACAGCGCAGCGACGTAAACGTAACGAATGATTCTAACGTCCGCGAATGGTGACCCGAATGAAAACGACGAGACGAGAGTCGAGCGAAAGGGGCCAAAGAAAAACCAACGAGCGAAAGGAGTAACGTCTCTAAGCCAGTAAAGTAGCGACGGTGATAGTAGCGGTAGTGACTACACTAATGGTAACTCACTATAAACCTCCGCGACAGAAAGAGTGAGAGAGTGAGAGAGAGGGGTGGAGAGAGAGAAAGAGAGTAACGTCGTGAAGGGGTAAAGTTTATCTCGCAACTGTGTTTCTTCGATTTTTCGTTATCGGCTGCTGTGGCCAACCCAAAGCCCGGCCGTGGAGTTTCGAGCAGCGCGTTTCATTCGAGGAAATAGAGAAAAGGCAACTTTCGAACGTCGAAGGCCCCCGCCTGTGTGGATGCTCGGCGAGCGTAAACGCGAGTTTTCCTATTTGAAAGAGGAAATCTTCGATGTACCGTCTCTCGGACGGACTTCTATTGCTTCTTTTCGGGCGACGACGTCCAACGGTCGACAGAGGAGTGTGTCAGATAATTCGAAGGAGGTGTGGTGCGCGCGAAATGCATACTAACGAGGATTAGCGGCTTCATGATTAATATTGAGGGTCTTGTGTCTATTATGGTTGAATGGGGTTTGTTTGGTTCCCGGGATGTAGTGCATGTTTCGAGGCGTTCGAGGCTTCTCTTTAGGAATACTGGAGTACAGTAAGGGGCCTTCGCCAGAAGATGGATAACTACCGGAAGAGGCCACTTAGTACAGTATTCTGTGCAGAATTAAAGAACAAAGTTACGCAGAAGATGGGTATCTTGTGGAGGAGGCTCCTTATTATACTATTTTGTTCTGAATTAAAGAATAAAATGAAATAGAAGATGTATATCGTCTGAAGGAGGAGCCTTGCTATATGATAGTCCTTCTGAACATGTGGTCTCGAGACATGTGGAGGATTCAAGAAACCAAATGAAGCACAATCGGCCACAATAGGCGTAAAATTCTCAAGATTAACAAAGGTTGAATTACAACTAATCAAGTAATTAACCCATTAACCGCCATGATTGCCATTGTAGATAGTCTTTTCGGCGAGTAATTTGATTCAAGTCTTCGTGATGGCAGTAATGAATGGGTTAACCTATCCACAAACAGCACGGCAATAATCTTGCGACTCCGTATCGTTGCAGGTAATCAAACACGTCAACGACCCACCCCGTCCCTTCTGATATCAGGTGCGCGAATATTCCATTACCACAGAATAAGCATGTCGCGCTCTTCAAAAGGTGCGTCGCGTGCGAAAGGGGCAAAAAGACAGACGCTCGCCCGACAAAGCCGGCGGGAGCCTTTTACAATAATTACAAATGAAATACGCGCGGTTACCGGGGGATTTAAAGCGCACTCCATTACCACCGCCATTAAAAGGATCGACATCACTTTCTGACGCTTCGGAAACGTCGTCACCCCCCGAATCGCAACGAACTGATGCGCGAAGCCAATCAAGCCGACCCCTGCCACCCACTGCTAATGGGTCCAAGTCAGCGATTAACAAGTTGCATCCGAAGGACGATACGAAAGCGCTCGCAGGGTGCCGGAACGAAGCGTAAGCTAGTCTTCGGCGCAAACCCTCAAACTTGATTCGTACGTGTCACACGTATCGCACTTCCTACGTGCCGCGACTGATGCCGAGTAACGTGCCGGACTCAATCTCGTGGCGGGAACCAAGCGGAGTGAGTCGTGAAACTGCTCGGACATGATTTGCAAGCTTAATCCGCTTTAATTATGTCGCCGCGAGGTTTTCGCGGAGGTTCGGCGATCCGGTGTCAGCAGCGAGTCGAAGAAGATCGGGTAGAAATGGACCGTCGGGGTCCGGGGGTCTGCGGAGTCGACCTCTTAGCGCCGACTAGAATTTCAGTGGGGCCGCATCTCGATACGGCAATGTTCGACGCGAACTGCGTGTAAATAATGGGGTGCGCCGAATTGTGGAGTATTTGTAGTAGCGCGGCGATTTCGGAGTGCTTGGCACTGTGATTACATTGACCGTTTCAGTTCCAGGGCTCGTTGTAAAAATGTTCGCGAGAAGTACCGAGTATGTGAATCCGATGTCAGCAGCGAAACGAAGATAATCGGGTAGAAATGGACTGTGAGGGTCTTAGGGGCTTTCGGGGATTAACCTCTTAGCACTGGCTAGAATTTCTGTGGGGCTGTGTCTCGACATGGCAATGTTTGATCGGACTGCGTGTAAAGAATATAGCAATGCGACTTGTGTTTGGTAGTGCTTGTCAATATGCGATTGCATTGACCGTTTAAATCGCAAGGATCATGGTAAAAATCTTTGTCGAGAAGTACCAAGTGGCGCGTTTTAATTTACGTCAATAACACCAAACGACGGGTTAGTGTATTGAATAAATGTCAGCGAAAATGATAGCTAAGAGATTAATTTGTGGAAATTTTACGATTGAAATTGAGGCGATTGGACGAACAGATAGTACAGGGTAGTCAAGACGTAAACGTACACTTTTCCGGCAACAAAGTGTAAAAGTTAATGCTGGTAGATTTCACAGCTCAACTGTGTGTGATCTATAATACGTGACCCCCATTTTTTCGAGCGTGCTTGCGCTGGACAATGAACTAAATCAGGTTTCCGGGTGTTCGCCCGTGATAAAGCACGTATATAAATGAAACGGAATAGTGAAAAAAAATAGAAACGATGACATTTACTGTATCGAAACAGTGAGGACGTCAACGTACGAATTGATAGAAACGTTGCTAGTTTACGAAATAGTGAAAAAAAGTGTAAAATTTGATGCTTTATAAATTTCACATTTCAACTTTGTGTAATCTATAATACATGGCCCTAATTTTTCGAAGGTGCTTACGCACGACAATGAACTGAATCGGGTTTGGGGGTGTGAGCGCGTAACAAAGGACGTATAGACGGCAGAATTGATACAAACGTCAATGTATCAAGCCGTGAACGACGCCCCTGACGTCGCGCACTTCCGTACAGAATCTCGCAGTGCCATAAAGTTGCAGCAGATTTTACGCGCGCCATTCAGAGGCCTCGAGTGCAACGTCGATAAGAATGTCGTGGGTGGTAGGCGCGCACGTCGCGCGCGTATCGACATTTCCGAGTGGAAGCACTGCATCACGGGGCCCCGCGTTATTTACATCCATACACGTTATGGCAACTGGCTGCGCTCGTCGATCCGAAAATGACGGCGCAAAGTTCGGTCGCACGCCAGTGGGTTGCACGCGTGCGTCTGTCGGCTGCTTTTCTCGTCTCATTCCTGGCAGCTCCGCGCGAGGAGCGATCTTAGAGAGAAACAACATGCCACTAATAGCGAGTGAAGAGTTCCAGCGAACTTGCCAATTAACGTGTCCCCTCCTCAAATTTTACCAAGTCACGTTTCCAAGCGATGCAACAAAATAATAGACAACGACGAATGCCAATTTATCGTAAAACTCGAATGAGCCTAGGACCAATACGTATAACGAATTAATACACGTTCACGTACTCAAAGTGTCATTCTCGACGAAGTTGCGCTACTTTGTCTCCATGCCTCAGAAAAAACTCTTAACGATCAAACCAAGGAGCCTCAAGTAAGAATACTCAAATTACGAGGTACAGTGAAACTGAACGAACTAAAAAGGAAAAAAAAAAGAAACGAAGGCTTACGAGATTTCAATCGACATAACACAGCCAATTACAAGTCGACAACCACGGACGCTCACAAGACTCACGCCTCGACGTAAACACGTATTTTCGAATCTGCGACCGTGAAAATGAAGACAGACACTGGAAAATCAGCGAACAACCGCGTTCACGTGCACGCTTAATCGACCGCTACGAGTCTATGCGCGTTCGATTAATCTGACATACCCGGCCGAACGATTGCGCAAACGATTACTGACGGAACGAACGACTACAATTATCACCGATCATACGGACTTTCGGTATTTACACTGGAAACAGACTCGACCAACGAATGAATGTACGTTGTGCCTCTGCAGAGATACTTTTTGCAACGTCATTCATTTTTGCACCCTTTGACTGCGACCAGCGCCTGGAGGCACGCTGGGTGCCTTAACTCGCACTTTATTTATTTTTCATTCTCGACAGTGCCTGAACATCAAACGCCGAATGTCAGGAGAACTCCGAAGCACGTTTTTAAAAATGAAACTCACGCAATGACGCGAATTTTTGCCCCAGCCACGCGTCACTGGCTTCCAGCGCAGTCAATGGGCCCAGCACCCAAGTACAGTAAACTCTCTCGCATTGTTCTCTAGACAAAATGGCCAATTGGGACAGTTTGGGAACAGGGATACTATGTGACGAGGACACCGGAAAAAATATATAAAATGAGAGTCGGGGCAATATGGAACGCATAAAAGCCAGCGTACCAATAATACAATAAAGACGATGCTTGAGTAAGTGCGCTTTTCAATTTGTTTTGTATGAAAATGTTTACAACATTTTATAGATATTGAATGAGTTACTTCTGAACAAGTATTTAACAAGTAAAATGTGATTCAAATTATATCGCGTTTGATCTCATCACAATTAGAAAGATGGCACTATTTCGTTATGCAAGTTTTCAGTTAAAAAGATAAAATTAAAAAAGTTATGTTATTGTACTATGACTTGCCGAGAACTTTGGTTAAGATAACAGAAGCGCAGAATAATTTGTACATGGGCGTAGGAATATCGAGGACACTATGAGAGAAAAATCAGTAGGGATAATTGGACTAATGTGATTGTGAGTTTAACCCTTTTGTCAATGTTAATCATTTCGATGCCTGCTTCTGAGTGAATGTGTTTTATTTTATCCCATAGCCCCTTTATATATTCTTCTGGGCAGTACGATTCTGTTAAAACATTCCTCCGGAAGATTCTCATGTTCTAAAATTATTTTGCCTACTACACAATAAAATAAAACACGTTCAACCAGAGCCAGGTATTGAAATTATGAACAGTACAGACAACTGGATTGAGTGGATTGTGATTTCAATCCTTCTGTCAATGTTAATCATTTCAATGCCTGTTTCTGGCTGAACGTGCTTCTCTTTCCCGGACAATCATCATTTCCTTAACACGTTGACTGCCGTGCGTATTCTGCTGTATTAGAACGGCGATGCTATGAAATACTACAGCGTTTGACTGAGTTATGCAAAATGTAAATAATGTGCAGGTATTGGAGACCAAAGGATCGCATCACTATTCTAACAATAACTGCATTTATAAAATAATTATTGCTCCCATTGCGAATATTTTGGATCTTCAGTAAAATCTCTTGCGCCGGTCACCGTTGACCACCGCGGCATTCAACGTGTTCAAAATTACCCATAATGCTTTGACCCGTCTAATAAGACCCACATAACGCGTCTAATAAGACACATTCACCCAAAGCCGTGTGCAGAAATGATTAACAATCGTCCCGATGTCCGAGAGTCTACCGTACCTCCTAAATTCCCAAAGCACACAATCTCCCCGCGCGGCGTATCGCTCGAAAAACTGTACAGCAGAAGTGCGTGTATTCCGGACTCGCCGTCGGTGGCAAGCGTGTACGTGCACGAGGCGTTTATCGGACAGGCCGTGGCATAGGAGAACGTAAATAAGCAGCAGGTGTATCTGACCTCCTCGCTGGTCGACTTGTCCTGGCGTTGACCCGGTGACGAGGTCAGGAGGTCCGGCAGGACGGAGCTCGGCCGCGATCCGGGAGACGAATCCGATCTCTGGAAGTCGCCGCCACCGCCCCTCGGTCGATCGCCACCTTCTCGACTCTGAAAAAGCGGCCGGCGTCCATTTAAGTCACCGACGAATGGGGCGCAGTCGGTTTGCGCGCGACACAACGATAACGGGCCTGAATTTTTCCGCAACACTGTCAGACATTGTTCGTGGCGGTGACGTGGGTCCCAAAATACTTTGCAGGGGTATCATCGTTAATGCGTGCTGGGGGTTGTCGATGTGGCTGAGAATCAGTGGGCGCTGAGAAACGCTGGGGGTTGAAGAAAGGGCGCGTTTGGGGACGGGTGGAGAAATGGGTGTCGTTCATGAACTGCGTCGGATAGTGCCACGCGATTTGACCCTTTGAGTACTGGATAGGTTGAGCTGATTGGGGGGGATAGAATGCTTTTACGCCGGAAGGGTAGTTGGGTTGTGATTGTACTTCTTCACTTACGATGGGTTAAATAGGCGGAGAAAAATATTTGGCGAAAAATGCGGCGGACGGCATCTGCATTGGGAATTGTGGCAGTGATAGGTGAGAGATCGGAGGGAATAACGAATGCATGTGTTCGTACTGGTAATTTTGACCGAACACATACACGCGTTTGTAGCACTCAAAGGGTTTATGTAATTCCCAAAATGTAAATTAATGCGATCGCGCTCCCTCAATAAATGGTGTAATCAAGTTTGACTGTACCGACAACTGACCGTTGTCGCCAAACATCGCAGCAATTATTGACGATGTAATAGAATAGCGCGATTACATTGCGTGGCACTGCAATGGTTTCATGAACTTTTTCTTAAAGAGCGATGTTGACGCAATTATAAATTATTACTATGATATAATTCCGCGGCACGAAGTATTTACTGTAAACGTCTGATATACTTGATGACCGCATCAATCCAAAACCGCAGGTTCTCTAAGACCAGATTGAATCGATCCGACCCTTTTGCGTGGCACGCTGCATATGAACTTTTCTAATAATTGCGTGGCACTGCAACGGTTTGATGAACTTTTTCTTGAAGAGCGATGTTGACGGAATTATAAATGATTACTATGATATAATTCCGCGAAGCACCGAAGTATTTACTGTAAACGTCTGATATACTATGAGAACTCCGAAAGCAACCGCATCAATCCAAAACCGCAGGTTCTCTAAGACCAGATTGAATCGATCAGACCCTTTTGCGTGGCACGCTGCGTATGAACTTTTCTAATTTTGCGTCGCTGCCCAAACGAACCGTCAAATTGCGGGGTACATAATATTACGCTGGAATGAATTACCGGGCGGCTCCGGAGGCATTCCAAGTATCTGACAAAAGTGGCAAGAGGGTGGGCGCGCACGCGAACATCGCCGGGCAAACTTTCGGGGGCAAATATTGATGAATTGGCTCTCTTTGTCCGCGAAACTTTTTTCGTCGACAAGAGCTGTTTGTAATCTTCTCTCCGGCCGGTCGGTACTTATACAGCTCTTCATTAATTACACTTTCCCGAGCTTTTCGGCTGTAAAAACTCGGATTATAATGGAAAGCGGTGTGATATATACGCTCGGTGCGGAAGTTTTGCGCCGACAAACAAACAAACTGGCGTGTTCAAGAGTTTCAATTTTCGCGGAAACCAAAGCGGCTGCCAATGAGCTAATAAAATGAACGTTACGATATCTGCCCCAGTTATTGCAGTACGGAAGAGATTGAACTGTAAATCTGCGCTTTTACGGTATGCAAATGGTACTATATACATATATGTGTCTGTGTATACAGTATAGTTACCTGTATGCCGTAAATCATCAGTTATAATTCCGACTCTTACATAAAGCAAAAATTGGAGTATATTAATATCGATTTAATTCATAAATTTGTATTCTGAAAATTATGTAATTATGTATTAGTAAATTTGATTCTGATTTTACAGCAAACCTCGAGTTACCCATACGCATTCTGTTTTTCGATTTAGTTCGTTACTTCCAAGTACCAGTGACCACGCGTGAAACGTAACCTGTTCCACTCTTATGCAATGTCTGACACCTTTTTGCACATTCAGGCCTCGATACCGCAAAATAACCGACACAGGAAAAACGAGGGGGGGAATAAATTAAGTGAACAACGGTTCGAGTAGGTGGTAACCGTATCGAGATGTGTCGAGCAAGTGGGGTATAAAGGGATATACGTAGAACAACCAGGGAAACGATAAGTGCACGAAATGAGAAGCGATGACACATAGTGGACTTAAGGGTGGACACAGTGAGAGGGGTTGTTACGTGAAATGAGCGGGAGAACAAAACGTAATCGAACGAAAAAGAGGCTACAAAACTAAGAATAATGCGACGAAACAGGAACGGAGAGCGCGGAAGAAGCACAAGTAAAACAAAGAAAGCGACGAGAGAAGGAAAAAACGTAAACTGGGGAATTAACGCGCTCGACCCCTAACTTGGCGAGTTTCTTCAGTATAATCAGATGTTAATAATTTGTACCTATTATGGCTGAACGGTCTTATTTAATCCTGCAGGAGTTCTACATGCTTCGAGACAAAAGAAGTTTGTCTTAATTCGATTGTTGGTAGAAATACTACATTCAGATTCTTGCTTAGGTTTTACTTACACTATAAAGTAAAATCTAAGCAAATCTGTGTAAGTAATTAAGTAGCTGTGCAAGCAAATCAGTGTAAGTACTCACATTTTATTGTCGTATGTGCACTGCATTTTAACTTTTGCATAGATTTTACTGACTATGTAGACAAAATCTATAAGCAAATCAGCGTACGAAAGTAATATTACAGTGTAAGCAGTATCTAAGGGAATCAGCGTAACAAAAAATTACCGTGTAAGTAAAATCAAAGCAAAATTTCAAACGTAACACACATGCGAACACTAGAATCGCCTTTACTACTGACACTGATTCACTCATAATGAATTGCAGTGTAAGTAAAAATCCAAATGTAACACATACACGAACAAAAGTATTAAGTTCGACATCTCTGTATAATAAACTTCCAAAGAGCACATCCATGTGTCTCGAAACGTGTAGAGCCCTAACGTGATTAAATAAAACCATTCAACCGTAACAGTCAGAAAATTATCAACATTATCAAATAAGGTTGAATTGCAATCAAGTTAAATCCAGCATAATCAAACGCCAGCCCCGCCGAAGTTCTAATAACGCATAATTGAAACGCTGAAACGTAATGACGCCGAAATTTCGCGAAAACAATTTAATTAGCCGGCTCGGAGTCCCGGGGAAGTTCGCGGAAAATGCAAAGACAGTTCAAAGCGACTGCGAGATCGATAGCGCGCGAACTTTGCGGGGCCGGGACTGCATCTAATCCACGATCTCAATTAAGCATCCTGTTGAGAGACGCTCGAATTAACGACTCAGCCAAGTGAAGGGTCAACGTCGATAATCAGTTCGGACTAATTAAACGAGCCTATTTCGAACGTGTACGCCTAGACGATTTAGGGACAAGTTAGACACGCCAAGAGGCGAGTCCGACGTACGGCCGTACGTCAACGGACTTACAGCTAAGTACAGAGACACGGTGCAAAGTGCGTAAAGTGAAATGACTACATGCAGAATGTGGGTCGGCCGATAAATGTTCGTTCTACGTGCGAGCGCCGTTAAAATTCTGCGAGGCTCGCACGCTCACGGTTTCGTAGCGTGTGCGTGCTTCTATCGCTGAAAATAGGCATGTCGAAGCTGTACGGAGGACTGCAATGCGTAACTTTAACCCTTTGACTGCTATGGACGCATATATGCGTCTGCCGAAATCTATCGGTGTCGACTATGGGCGCATATATGCGTTTCCCAATCGTTTCGATTTTTTACCTATTGTCGGCACAATTATCAATGTACGAGATGAATACAGATGAAAATTATTTATTATCGAATGAAAAATTTGTTTGCCTTACATAATCAATTATTTAATTTTGGCGAAAATAAAGCGCTTCGGCCGGAATTATTTAATTTGGCATAAATGAAAAATTACCAGAACTTATTTACGCCTTACATAATCAATCAATAGATTTTGCACTAGCGAAAAGTATTTCGTCCTCAGCGAGCGCTTCGGCCGGAATTATTTAATTTGGCATAAATGAAAAATTACCAGGAGAACTTATTTACGCCTTACATAATCAATCAATAGATTTTGCACTAGCGAAAAGTATTTCGTCCTCAGCGAGCTTCGCGGAATTATTTAACTTGGCATAAATGCCGGAATTATTTAATTTGATTTTGCACAAAATTTGAAAAATTATGAGGAGAACTTATTTACGCCTTACATAATCAATCAATAGATTTTGCACTAGCGAAAAGTATTTCGTCCCCAGCGAGCGCTTCGGCCGGAATTATTTAATTTGGCATAAATGAAAAATTACCAGGAGAACTTATTTACGCCTTACATAATCAATCAATAGATTTTGCACTAGCGAAAAGTATTTCATCCTCAGCGAGCGCTTCGGCCGAAAGTATTCAGCAGTCAAAGGGTTAACCCTTTGCGCCCTGTGGACGCGTACATGCGTTCGGTAAAAGTTCCTTGGACAATGAACGTATATACGTCAAGCTGTTCGATGTCTCACTACGTGGCATACTTTGGCAAATAATTTTTTGGACTTATATAATTTCGTGTAGTTAATGTGCAATTGAAGCTTATTTGTGCTTTTTGTAGCCAAACGACAATGTGCACGCCGAAGAAAATGTATTCCGGGCGACGTGATTATATTTAGCAGTAAAAGAGTTAACGGCTGGCCGCGATCGATCGTTCGGCAAGAAAACGAAGTGCCGCGAGCGATAAGGGAAAGTAACGTAGGGATTACGAACACGAGGGACACGCGACATAAAAATATTCAGTCAAGTGTAATTATTCAGTTGGTCGGTTCTGTGTCAGGATGAATGTTAGACGGAAGTGGCGAAAATCTTAATCGTTTGACTGTTGAATATTTTCAGCCGAAGTGGGCACTGAGGACGGAATACGTTTTCGTCAGTTGATTAATTGATTAATACTGTTGATTAATTCTACAAGGCGCAAATAGGTTATATTATTAATTCTTCAGCTACTCTAGATTGAGTGATGCAAGAAGAGTATTTAATATATACAGCAAGTGTATGAGTTAAATATTGATAATCATAACTGCAGTAGAATGAGAGATCGAAAAAATTCAGAAACACAGATATTTTTCGATTAACGCACATAAGTTACAATTATAATTTTTGTGTTTCAGCAAATTGTATAATGCAAGAAACGTATTTGCCAAAGAACGCGCGTGCATTCATATCGTCCACTGATAATTGGGATTGCAGTACGTGAGAGATCGAAAAGACAAACAAACGCACATATGCGTCCACACCGACAGCTTTCGGCAGACGTATTTATGCGTCCATGGCAGTCAAACGGTTAATTTTCACCGGCAGCGTGATATAATGCCGGTAATTTGCGGAACTTCGTTCACTGCCGTGCGATATACTCGAACAGCCAGTAAATCTGCGCTCGGCGAGCGTTGATAAACACCGTACACACCTCGGAAACGTGCGAACGAACGGAAAAGCTGGCCGGGTCGCGCGTTTCTCGTTCATTTCACTTTTATCGTACTATAAAAGCGTGCAAGTACGACGGGGTCGAATAAAATTCACCGCCGTCGACATTTAAGCGAACTTAAGCGGACACGTAAGTGCGTAATGGCCATATTTATAGTCCGGTTAAACGTGATTTCCAGCCGGCCCAGTTGGGTCGCGACGGCTTCGTAATTAACACGTTCACTACCGACGCGCAAAAGGACACCAAAAATATATTTTTCGTGGTCTTACACGTAAAGCCCACTTCGGTGGGAGAAATAGATTCATGTCAACCAAAAATATGATTCTGACGTGATTCCCGCAATGACATATTTAACCACTTGCGCTACGATTTAATTTTCGGCTGCCGCGCTCTACAATATAACATGTGGTAAGGCGTTACCTTGATGCCGCACAAAAGATTTTAACTGTTGACTGCCGACGCAAAAGATTTTACTATAAATGCAAAAATTCACCAAAAAGTCTAGTAGCAGCTATTGATGTAGTACCAGCGTCTATGTAAAAGACACGTTGTTTTTGCTTCTGCGACAAATGCCTATCGACGTAGTATACATGTCGCTGGCGGCTTTGGAATAAAAGCATCTCGACGTGCGTGGCACGTCTTTATAGCGCAAGTGGTTAAAACATGGGTCTACGAATAGTCCAGTTTATTGACTGTCTCATATGCGGGACGTCTATTTTTTAGCAAATAGACCATGTGCTCCACGTATGAGTCGCTGGAAGACGGAATAACATATTGAATAGGCCTCTACCAGCGTCCCACGTGTCACTAGTCTGTCTCAACAAACCATGTGGCTCATGTATGAGCCGGCCGGTAGCGAACGTGTTAAACAATTGCCCGACCAACTTCGACCCCTGGAGCTGGAACGCTGGAAATCGCAGTCACGACAAATACGACCATCTGCTTGACAAAAAGAACGCCAATTAACGGGGACTAATGAAACAGAGCGTTGCATCGGCAAAACACTAATGATAGACAACGTTTGCACACACTACCCTCAGCGTGAAGTGCTAACGAGAGTAGCCTACGTTCTGTTGCGAAAGAATAATCATGGAAACCTTTGTACGTGAATGTTATAACGACCGTTTAATCAAGTGTAGAAAAAGGTATTTTTAATGTTGACGTAGAATGATCATTGATGAAACGAGTTGAAGTTAATTCAAAAATTAGGAGTTGAGATTCAAGTTTTGTTATCCGACGGTTCGGCTTGGTGCATACTATCAGCAATGGAATTAACAATTTTAACTAATGTGGGTTATTTGACATAAGTACTCGAATACATATCGTTGACCTAGGCTCATACCGAACAAAATCGTTCAACCCTGTATTTGTGTCAATAGATCATTACAACCGGTCGAATCCTAAACAGACCATTTTTCAAAAACAATTAACCCTTTGACTGCTGAATACTTCTAGCCAAAGCGCTCACCGAGGACGAAACACTTTTGCGCGTGTGAACATTATTGATCTATTATTTAAGGCGCAACGCAGTTCTAACGATAATTCTTCATTTACGCCTAATTAAATAATGCAAGAAAATTATTTGATAAAGAACGCATCTCTATTCGTCTCATAGATTTATAATTGTGGCTACAGTAGGTAAGAAATTGCAACGTTTGGGGACGCATACATGCGCCCATAGTCGACACCAATTGATTTCGGCGGACGCATATATGCGTCCATAGCACTCAAAGGGTTAAATTTGAACTTATCTACTAGCACGTAGTATCGAATACCATGAAATCTGTTTCTCAATGCCCAACTCCTCAATTAACTGAAATACATTTTATCAGTGATCGGTACGTGCCAACATTAAAGCGATATTTTCCTACCGTGAAAGTCTTACGCCACGAAGGATGAAACCCGTGACGTCGAGAAGGATGCCGTGAAAACAGGCTTCCGCACGCGCCATTACCATATTACGAAACGAACGCCGCGCGAAAGAACGTTGAACGGTAAACAACGGTCTCATCCTGTTTTCCGCCATCCTTCTAGCGTTTCACGCGCATTAATCCCCGCGACCAACAATATGATTAAACACGGCGAATAAATTAGCCACGCGGGCGCGCGTATCATGCCAGCACAGGACGCATACGTACACACACAGAGGAGGGCAAACAAACAGGCATGCTCACTGCACATGCTGCAACATTGAACGTAGATGGTGACTGGCGGGTGGAAAAAAAATGAGACCAAACGAAGACAGGAGCGCTTGCTGCTGCTGCTGATTGAGCGCGCGCAAATAAAATAAAAAAAAAAGAACAGCGGGCACCAGGGGGGACAACGCAGTCTACGTTACAAGCGGCATGCAACACGGTAATCACAATGATATTGGCCAACAGCCTCGTACGCCTTCTCTCCGGAGAACGTTTCATCGCTACATCGATCGCGCTCTCTCGTCTCTTTTTTCACATCTAACGTCTCCCAGTCTTCTGCTCTGCGCATTCCTCTTCTCCCAAACGCCACAACTTTTGCCCACGACTTTATTCCGATCGCACGTCGTCGTTCTTAGTCTCGGCGTATGTCTCTCTTTTTCTCTCTCTATCTCTCTCTCTCTCGTTTTCTCACACTCCGTCAATGTGTCTTTGCGTCGCTTTCGGTCGTTCACTCGATGCTCCTCGGCCATGCAGATTTTTTGGAGGCAGGTGATATTAGAAGGTGTTAGCACAAAACACACGCATTGCATTCCGGGTTGCCGTCTGGTTGGTTCTGTGTCTGTCTTTCGTACGATTGATTTTTTCCCTTGCTAATCTCGTTGCCGGTGCCGGTCGAATACTGTCTCGCAGGATGCGGAGGACCTCGGGGGATGAATTTTTGTTACGCGCGACTCGGTTCATTGTTACACGTCCCGTCGACAGCTTCAAGGATTATCGAGCGTAGTTCGTGCGCCTGTTGTGTGTTACTGTCTCTTCGTCATAGAATATGATTAATGGGATGCTGTGTGTTGGGATTCTCAGGAAAGACTTGTTGTGGGCCGCTCGTGGACAAAGCGTTAGTCTGTTACGAGTGATGCCTGGCGGCGTCTACGAACTTTGAATGTCGAGATGACGGTGACGTAAGAATGCACACGATAAAAGTGCGCTTCGTTGTACATGTACCGTGCAAAAGTGCATAATAAAAAATTATTGCGCTCCGCGGTAACTTCCCGATAACAAAATGGAATCCTGTGTTATGCAGAGACTTTATACGCTACTTTAGACGAACCACGACTACATTGTCTTTTGTTTTGATGAAAAGAAAAAGCCATCATCGAAGTTTGAAGTTCGCAGATCTGAAGATCTAATTAATTACATGTTAATAGTCGTTAGTCAAGACACTTTCGACCATGTACCAGAGCAGAGCACCAAAGAACCTCTTTTTCATCGAAAGGAAACTTCTCTCCCGTCACATTAACTTCACCCCAACGCCACAAACTGACCCACGCAAATAGAATCCTCGCTACCCTCCAAAAGGAAAATAAAGAAAAAGAAAACAAAAAATCATTCTATGTCAACCGAACACGAGCTACCGAAAAAGGATCTCTAAACGTAAAAGACATTCCTCGTTTCGGGGTGGAAAGGGGGACGGTAGTTTTTCACAAAAATCGCGTCCTGCGCAGGAGAATCCGTGACGTCGAAGGTCAAGTGTCGAGGATAGGTCGCTTTCCGGACTGCTGATTCATTTTTTCTCTAGCGCCCATCTCCCGCGACGTTTCGATGATTATCAGTGACTTCCAATACGATGATCGAACGAAGAGACGAGATGGTTTATCCCCAAAGAAATTCCATGCGGTTAATTCGAGTCCATCGTGCCCCAGAGTTTTGAATAGATCGTCGTCGTCGTAGTAGCGTTGCCTGATTATTTTTACATTTTTTTCCGTTTTGTCACAGTGTGCGTCTCTTACGAAAACGGATAGGGGACCAGGGGTTAATACACAGGATAAGATTGGAACTTCCTTTTTAGAATGGAAATCAATGATCGATGCGTGTCTTGCTATGTGTTAATTTTACACGTGAGTACAGAAATTAAGAGAACGGCTTGAATCGATTAACATCAAGGTAAAACAAAGTTTTGTCGTTGAAATAGAGATTACTGTAAGTATGAAAGACCATGTTAGCAGCCCGAACGCTGCGTGTAGACATTACGTGTGGCGTAAAGAGATTGACTGACACGTATCGATTATGCTTTCGATTGGTGGAGATAAGGTAAACCTTTTAGTCCACAAAGAACAAATGGTGGAAACTTTGGGAATTGCGTTGGCGGCACAAAAATCTTCCTATTCCTCAGTAATGGCAGTTAAGTAAAAATTGTAAGAGTCGTGAGGTTAGTTACAACGGTATTATATAGAGTGTGTCGTCGTTATACTAAAGCTGCTTTTCGAGATTTTCGATTATTTTTAGTGTGAAGGTAAAAAATCTAAAACGCTAGCAGAGCAGTGATAGTAGTATTGTAGTAGAGTAGTACTGGTAGTAGTGGTAATAGTACTGATAGTAGTAGTAGTAATAGTAGTAATAGTAGTAGTAGTAGTAGTAGTAGCGGTATAGTGGTAGTAGTAGTAATAGTAGTAGTACTGGTAGCACTATTGATTATTTATCGCTGGCTATTTGTACCAAAGTGGTATCAACGACCATAGTATATATATATGGGATAGGGAATGCGCCTAAAACTCGAGCGTAGCTGACTAGCCTTCTATGTGAGATGTTATATGCCATTAGATGTGGGAGCTGAATATGAATAAGATGAGTTTTACGACGGAGAACGTGGTATCTACCAATATTGAGAAACGTGTCAAACATCTTGCTAACCTAGCCTATGCGTCTAGCGTCACCGACGTACATTTATATATTAAAGCAAAGAACACACGGTTCCGTCACAGAAAAACAGATCCTCCATAAACGATCCCCCACCCAGAAACGTAAAAATCTCAAATTTACCCCATTACGTTAAAAGTCGTCACAAACTACCCAAATGCGTCTTTAAAATCAGTCAAACAGAACTTCCCCATTACTATAACAATTCCCACCGGCCCCCGTTGAAACTATTAACCCACTTCTCGCCCACCCCATAAATCAAAAGCCGCCTCCGCAAGCATCGCATTACCGACCCAAGCTTCGCCAAGCCCCCTGACAAATGAGCTAATATTGACAAACACCACGACTCTCTCATGACGTGGGCGTAGGAGGGGCCAGAAAGGAACTCTCTCGCGGCGGGTGGCACGGATGCGCACGAAGGTCGTCGAAGAGCATGAGGAGCGTCGGCTGGCCAGGATGTTCGGCGGTCTTTCCGGGACGGGCAAACATTATGGGTGATATCAGGCAAGCACACAGGCAGGATTCTGACGGGGGACTGACCTGGGTGACGGGGCTGTACTCGCTGGCCGTCGTACTGGCCGTCGACTTAATAGTGCCCGCAAGGTCCTCTAGCCCGGCGGACGACGCCTGGGCATCGTCATCGTCGTCCCCAGAGGCTCTACAGCTTCTCCTTCTCGCAGCCTCTTTATCGCGGCCGCCGAGCTCGAGCCTCCACGTCGCCTCGTCTTTGTCGCGGGCAAAATCGAGCCTCGCCTCGTGCCTATTGCCGAAGACGATCTCGCTCTCGGTCTTCTCGCGCCTTGGCCTCTGCGGGCCGTCACGGCCAAACGCGAAGTCCGTGAGGACGGGTTCGCCGGAGACGAGTGCGTTGACGACGCCTTTCTTGCCGCCGGCGCCGCAGATACCTGCGACGCTTATCTCGCTGCCGCGCCGATTGCCGCTGGCGAAAATGCTGGACGCGCGCGAGGCGTCCGTCGACTTCTGGAGGTATGCGGAGTGTCTGGCGGAGGGGAAGAAGTCGGAGTTCTCGCGGCGGAAGGCGCGGGCGAAGGCGCTCGAGGCGTTGCCGAGCTTCGAGTCGCTCTCTTGCCGGCGGTGGACGGGTTTCTGTTGCTGGAGGAGCTTCTGTTGGTGCTGCGGTTGATGTTGCTGGTGGTGGTGATGGTCGTGCTTACGGCGGAGCTCCTGCCTCTTGAGGGTGCGCTCGCTGGACGACGACGAACGATCCTCGCTGCCGGACTTGCTGGTCAGCGCGGGTGGCTCTTGGCGGTGGGACTGCTGGGATTGTTGTGGCGGTTGCTTCTGTTGGGGGTGGTGGGCTTGCTGGTGGGCTTGCTGATGGGCCTGCTGGTGGTGGTGCTCCTGTTTCATTTTATCCAACCTTTCGTTAAAACCCTGAAAGAAGCGGGTAAAGTCCCACTCCTTCAGGAGGAGCTGCTCGTCTACCTCCGAGCGACGCTGCTGGCCGCTCGCCGCTGCACGATCGGCGTCTGTCGGCTGACTAAGTTTCTAGGGTGCGCGCGCGCACGGGCGACGAGGGTAATGGTACGGTGACAGAGAAAAGAAAAAAAAATACAAGAAAAAGAAATGCGTGCGGTAAAAATAACGACGTGAGTTGATGGCGGTGAAGATGGTGATAACATGATTGTGGTCTGGTGTTCGTGGTGGTGAGTGTGGTGACGGGTGATGACGACGTGGCGACGGGGGTACGTGACGATCGACGGACGTGTGAGAGTGTATGCTGAATGCTACCGTTGCAACGGCGGCAAGCTCGATTTCATTTACATTTCTACCGCGATCGGTACTTTCTTAATTCAATTGGCCCCCTGTCAAGTTATCGAATAAAGAAATCGCGCGTCCGTTGCAACGTGTAGCGCCTGTGACGAGACGTGTATGATTTGTCAGTCGATGTCTGTGCGAGGGTACGTGTCTCACGACGAACAGTAGCAAGAATATACAGACACAAGGCAGTGCACCATAATACTTGCTTCGTACGTACAGGGCCCAAGTCACGGCGAGAGTATGTTTGCTCAAGTAACGGGGAGGATGGACGAGTACAATCGAAAGAAATTACATCTACCGTCATTCAAATGTTCAGGACGCCGATAATACTAATTGCAATCCGAACAGCGCGTCCAAACTGCCACACACATCGATGTATCTTAGAATTTTCGTATTTCTAGATCTACGGATTCTTGGTACTCTTGAACGTTCCGATCCTTAAACCTAAGGAATCTCAAACCCTAAGACACATTGATCCCCGAAGCTGTGCTCTCCTATATTATCGTCGCTGCGGTTATCCAGGGATACCCGCGGGAAAAATCTCGACAGACTGTTCTAAGCTTATCGAGCCGTTACGTTGAAACACTCGCGACAGTGTACAATCAGTATGGGATCAGATAGAGAAGAACGTATATGCCGTGCTATCGCCCGTTTTTCCCTTCTCTCGTCCGAATATCTCGTAGAATTGAAACACGTCGAGGATCGTAACCCTCGATATACATGCCTTAAGGAGGCTCTAAAGCAAACGAGGTATCAAGCGGGGTGATAACACTGATTCAAGCATTGATATCTCGATGCCTCCGCAAGCCTCTTCCTTCGAACAGTGACAACAACGACAACAAATAATTAAAAAAAAAGAACAGATATACATGTGTATCATATCGAAAGGAAAATACGTCGACCGCTGCACTGGGCAATCTACCACAACGTGATTACACAAGGTACAAAAATATGCGCGACGCTCCTGTATACGTATATGAACATCTGATGTACATACACGTATAAGCGTACGCTCGTAACACGTGTATATATACATATAAAGTCACATACAGTCGATACACACGGAAAATATCAATTTAATACCGACAATCAGTACGTGTCGTATAAGTTCGGACATAACGCAATGTAGGAATTAAAAATTGCTACGTAGTAGGGCAATTTGTTAACTTGCACGACAGGCTCGTAAGGAATACTCACTCGTTTCATGACTAGCGTACGATCCCCTGACTCTTCCTCGTCTGGTGTTGGTGGAAGCGGTCGATTCGGTGCCCCACCTGTTGATGAAGTAAACAAAAAGGCACGACGATTAGTCCTCTCTTCTCTCTCTTTCAGCAACAATGTTACTCACATTACAACATTAACATCATACACATGCATCTCGAACATTCTGTTAGTTACACAACCGTTGTAACGTAAATCGACCTCGGTTTAATGATTATAATCCACAGAATAAGACTCTTATAAAGAAACACGTTGGTACGGAACTAGGCAATTTGTTAGTCAAACAAAGATATTATCATAAGGTTATCGCACTCAATTAAGTCGAATACTTCACGGTCTCTTCGTTTACGAAATAACTGTTTTAATTTTACGACTCGTGCGCTTAATCGCTGATACCAATTCAACTCCATTATTAGCGAATACGAAACGACGTAACACTGATCATGCATAACATTTATAGAAAGAAAAAAGAAGAAACTCCTCTTTGATGTCCTACCTTTCGGCTTACCTTCGTGGTGCGAGTTCTGGGCATTATGCGACGACGACGACGACGAGTCGGAGGATGGTCTGAAAGGAGAAAATTCGGGACTGCAGACGGAGAACGGTTACGGTACAATCGGCAGTATGATGAGACGATATGATGGCGTTGTGGCGAACGTTGTGAACGTTGCGAAGCCGATGATGTCGACGAGTAGTAGGACGACCATGTCAAGCGAAATGTCGAAGCGTGGTGTATAGGCGTGGTGAAAGATGAAACGAAATGAAATTAGTAAGATTAGTTTCGGTGACCACATCGTAATGCGACGATTGCAGAGCTCGTGAACATGAGAATGAAGTGTTTTACTCGCAATGTTTTAATGTTTGAGGAATTATATGAAATGAATTTTTCCTGATCAGTGACGTGTATTGTAAACCGTATTAGTATGGGTGCGTAGACATCAGACATATTGGTATTAAGCGTATTGAAGCAGATGAAAAAGCTTCCCGAGGGTAAATTTATCGGTTATGTTGGACGAGCTCTACAACCTTGCTCATTTAAAATTATTTGTATTAAATATGTTACATGGTATGCTTGAAGACTACGTATTAGATTGTACATCTTAAATGAAACAGGGAGTCTTATATTCTATAATCATTTGTGCATATTATCGTTGATATTCAACCATAATAGGCACAAAATATTACCAAAAAATTGAATTTCGATAAAGTTAAGTCTGACTCTTATATGACTATTATACTGGAATATTATAGTAACTTTAATATACTCCACATTTATTCAATCGACAAATAGTCATGAGCATCTGATGTTACTTGGACAGTACCCAAAAAATACGTATTACTTACAGAGGTTTAGGTGGATCGCTGGCAAGCAATGTTCCATCATTCCTCAGATTGTTGCCACCGGTATCCTCAAGATCGTCGTCGCTGTCGCTCTCGACAGACAGTGCCTAGAACGGAAAAGAAGCCATTAACCTCGCACCCCTATTTCTCACATGCATAATTGAGTACACAGCGAAACGCCGTTACACACTCGTGACGGGGTAATATCAGATCTCGTGACGTCGCATTATTAAACCGCTGTCGAGATTTCAAGAGCCATATTATCGACACGAATTACAATATCAAGAAGTGGAGCATAAAACGTTGCAACGAGATCGGGTAACTAGACGGTGTATAATTACGTGAACATGTTGACGCTGACTGTTGTGTGAGACTGTATGACTGTTATGAAAATGTCATTTATCAAAAGGTATGCAAAACTATTCAGCAAAAGCTACAGTCTAACGGTGGAACTGTCCGTTATTATACAAGTTCACGTGCTCGTTAGCAATACCCTTCGCACGCGAGAGGGTAACAATTTCACCCAGCTACAATCTGCGCACACGGCACAGCCAAACACACCCACCACCATCCCGTACTACCGTGGCACAAGTGGCCCGCAGACGCGTAGAGTGGCAAACCCGCCAGAAAGCGTACTTTAGTTCCACCGTCGGGATACAAACAGTCTATACAGGGTGGACCATGAGACGGGATCGGTACAAATTCTGATGTTAGAGGTTCGATCAGAAGTTTTTGAGCTAAAACAACATGGCTCAGGGAGAGTTCTAAGACGATTGTTCCTAATTTTTTGTCAAACCTTTTTGTTTGCAGAATTATCAAGGTTACCGTCATTTTTTTACGAGTAAACCTACAGTTTTGTAACACGCGACATTTATGGGATATTGAGTCGAAATTGGCAAACATAGAATGAATAGTTTTTCCTGAATCTAAACAAATTGAAGAGAACTCCTAGTGGGAAGAATTTTACAAACCACACTGCCCTATACTTTTCAAAGCTGTTCATAGATTAATATTAATCATTATTGATTTTGGAAGATGTCCGGCAGAGAACCAATGCAGACATCATAGACAAAACAAAGCAGTAATTTTTTATTTAAATTTAAAAGAAAGACAGGTTTACCCGTAAAACACTGAAAGCAACCTTATTCACCCTGGAAAAACGTGTTGACAAAAACTATCCCACAATCATCTCAAACTCCTCCCCGAACCATGTTATTTCCGTCCAAAAAAACTCCAACCTTCCCTCTAACAGGGCGACAATCTGCGCAGATCACGCTTCGTCGTCCAGCCTGTACAACATAACAAGGGTTCGACTGAACTTTCGCTAAACGACATGACGTGCCTTCTAGTCAAATACATTCCACAGAAGGACGAACGGTCAGTAAAAAGGTCGAGCGTACAGGACCAGAATATGAAACAAGTACGAGCATGGAGACATATAGACGTGAAAGAGAACATGGAGAAGTAGAAGATGAGATAAGAAAGAGAGTGAGCGATCGAAAACACCTTTTGCCAGGAAGGAAGACGCGTGTGAACCAGGCCGCGCGGCTCGTGTGTGGGTGTGTGACGCTTACTTGATCGAGAATACTGGACGATTGCGGCATCTGTTTGTTGTTCTGATCGTTACCGCCCGCCGGTTGGACGGAATTCGACGGCGTCGAAGATGCGGCAGGGCCCTTATGCTGCCTGTTGGGCCTTGGCGGGGCCTCTGGGCCCTGTGACACACCAAGCTCGTTGAGTTGAGCGGCCAGCATGTCCAAGTCCTACCACCCACACGCACACACGCACAACCCCGTTAGTCACTGTTCCGAGAGACACCTTTCCGAGAGCGCGCGCTTTATTTTCTTTGTTGCATCGATCCCCTTTGTGCCCGCTTTTTTTCGCGCCACAGCGAAGCCGCCCCCGCGCCAACAGCACAGCCAGACAAGCGGCGAGAGAACAAAGTGGCAGGCTCGTTCGTTCGTTTATGTTTCAATTCATTTTGGAGAATGCTCGCGGACGCTTTGGTAACTGCCGCCGACCGATTGCGGCACGAAATCGTTCCAGCGATGTGTCTTGTGTTACGTGTGAAGTTCAGTTTGGAGAAGATTGCTCCGTCTTGCGATTGACCGAAAGGGTGGCTAGATTCTCGCATTCGGAGTGCTCAGGTACAGAGATAGAGAGAAAGTTTGGAATTTTTAAGAGTTACGATTTTGTGGAGTTTCCGGTTTACGAACGAACGAACCTGAAGGAAGAAACAAAAGGATAGAATATAGTTGCGGTTTAAGCAAAGCTACTAGGTACATTAGTAGAGTATTAAGAATCGCCTTAGGGAGCAGGAGATTGACCAAGCGTGAAGAGATCGATTGGATCGAGTTATTTAAAAAACGACGTGTTACGTGTTACCGGCCGGTATACGTTATATCGAGACCATATTAAAACACAGAGTAAACATTGCACACTCACACGTAAGATTAACAAATGTGTTACTATCCATTATCAACCCCCACATTTGGTAAGTTTGGCATTTGCTTTTACGCTTTCCAACCAGCAATACAATGTGCATAATAAGTCTGTACAACGTTCGACTACCTTATATTCTCCAAGGAATGTATGTGAAAAAAAAAGCGGAAACGCTTATTAAGATGCCACGGTGCACCTTTAACTAACCGGAACGGTTGTACTTAACCAATCTCATCACACACTAAGGCAACGCATGAAAAATGTCGGTTTCTCGAAACACCGACAAACGTGTTGCGTATGCGGAACTAGACGCTGTAGACGGCTCTACTTTGTGAAGCACATTCACTCTTGGTCGGATACATTGAAATAAAGTAGCATCAAAATAATACAATGCTATGCATAAGCGACAGGTCGTTGAAGAGATAGACAGACAGAAAGGTCGTTTATACCGACAATTTAAAGGCCAAACGCTCGTATTTCAGGATTTAACATTTAATCCTTATTGGTTTATTCTTACGCGAACGTATCAATATACTCTGATGATATATTACTGATCCATTAATGTAGCCATTTGCATTTATATGATCCACTAATATATTACCACTGATATATGCATCGAGAAAACAGGTATAAGGCCAAATAAATTGGACTAATCTGTTGCCAAGATACGAGTAACAAGGATTAAACGATCGTCGACATGAGTTATAGCGCTTGGTCTCATAAATTGTCTGTAACGTGTAAGTAACATTTATAAAGGCAATACACATTGCACATGTAACATGTAATAAGTAACAAGAACAAGAAAGAGTAGGTGTGCGTGTTGTCTTACCTCTGGCCTCCTCGGCGGCAGCTACGGTACGTGTGAACATGGAAAAAAACAAAAACCAAATACATTCCAAATTCGAGTGCAAGGCGCTTTTCATTGTGCAAGTATGTGTTTGAAGTATGTGTGATGAGATTAGAGTTTCGTCACAAAATCATCATCACGAAGTTCCACGGAACTCAGAAGTCAACAGAACTGATCACGATTTTGCCACGAACTCACAGATGTTCGGTCGATGCGTGTCCATTAGTAGATAACCAGCGTGCACGCCAATGACGAAACAGCAAAGTAAAATGAAACTTTGCGTGCAATGAATGAACAGTGAAAATACACACAGTTGATAACGACAAGTATAATACTGAGAGGTATATAGGGAGATAGATTATTACGGGAAAGACAGAGTAGTATAGAAAGAACTATGCTACTGTACAGAGAGTATACATCATGGATGGGCATAGCGAATGTGGCGACAAAATAATCATGACGATCTGTGTGCTTCTACGATGGTTCCATGACAATTATGCTATTGTGGCTATGATAAACTCCGCAGCGGTGTAACAGGATGGACAAGGAGATGAAAAGGACTTACGGAGGTGCAAAAAGGCCTACCATAGGTTTAAATACGTGACTGTTCCTTTGCGGTGCAGCCTGACCACCTGATCCTCCGCTACCTCCTCCTCCGGCAGCGGGTGCTTGATGATTGGAAGGTGGTGTTGAGACTTTATGGGGTTGCCGAGGATCATCTCTGGGCGTCGGTGGCAATGGCCGTGACGGTGGCTGCGGATCTGGCACCACTATGGATAGAATATTTATAGCAGTTGCTCCTATATATGTACATTACATATTTCTTTGTTTTCTGTTTAAAGCTTACGCGACCAGGATACGTTTGACTAGTTGTTTCCTTCCGAATGAATACAGCGTTTAACCATTTGCGCTACGATTTCATTTTCGGCTGCCGCGCTCTACAATATAACATGCGGTAAGGCGTTACCTTGATGCCGCACAAAAGATTTTACTATAAATGCAAAAAATTCGCCATAAAGCCCAGTAGCAGCGTATATGTAAAAGACACGTCGTTTTTCTTCTGCAACAAATGCCTATCGGCGTGGTATACATGTCGCTGGCGGCTTTGGAATAAAAGCATCTCGACGTGCGTGGCACGTCTTTATAGCGCAAGTGGTTAATTCAGCATTGTGCCAACGTTCGCAAACGTGGCCAGGGGTATATAAGGACTACCTGAACCCAGGCAGCTTTAATATCAGAGCTCCCTCCCCATGATGCAAACTGCCACGTTTGTCAAACGCGACAGAATACTAAATTCAAACATGACATCCATCCGGACGCCGACAACTTATCATTACACATTTTTGCTAACTCTATTTTCAGCGACAGTTCCACTTATATCAAAGCAATGAATGTGAAGCAAAATGCAGCGGTCTTAAATACATACCTATCAGTCTGTGTGGTATAGCAGGTCTAGCCGGTGGCCCTGGCTCTGGCACCTCACGCTGAGACCTTCCACTTGGTTTCTCCTTAGCCGCCGGCGCCTGAGGGGGTATGTCTTGCGTCAATGTCCTGCCTTCCTGAATTTGCTGAAAGTTACGGCGCAGCGTGTCGCCGCCAGGAGCTTGGACGATTGATGACGGTTCCCCAGCCAAGGCTGGTTCGTCTTCCTCATTCTCGCTACCGCTGTATCGATAATCGTCTCTTTCTGCGAAAAGAACGGAAACGTCTTAATAATAGAATATGCAACGGGATTCTTCATTCACTTATAACAATAAGCGTCTTAACCGTCTGTGGACGGAGCGGATCGAAACCGGCGGTAGTCGCCGGAAATACCGGGTCACGTTTAACATTTCTACAAAGTATACGTGCGTGTTTGAGCCCCATCGTTTTCATTGAACGCATATTTGTGTCATTCAAAGGGTTAATCATAGAATATGCAACGAGATTTCACATTCACTTGTGAATAATACGTATACTGATGTTCTGTTATATGCCGATGTGTAGTTTATTTATTCGCCGCCAAGCATGTTTTACTGTATTAGAACCGCAAATCGATGAAATAATACAGAACATGATTGAGTTATATAAAACGGAAATGATGCGGAAGAATTGACACCACCGGATTCAATCACAGTTCCAATGCCAAATGCATTTACAAAATTATAAGCACTACCAATTTCGAGTGTTTGGCATTTTTAATGAGATCTTTCGCGCGGGTCACCTATGAACACTACAGCAGCCAACACATTAATACCGGTGAGGCAGTACATACCTTTTTCCTGTTTACGCTTTTTACAGCGATCGATGTGGTCCTTAAGCTGTATTCTCACTTGTCTCTCAGTCGGTTGGTCCCGGATAAATGGATGCTTCAAAAGCTGTTCCGTGTAGGGTCTCTGATGATAGTCCTTAACCAGAACAGTCTCGATGAAGCCGTGGAACTTTTTCGCCCACTTCTTCGACTTCAGCCTCGGCGGTGGATTTCGCGGTATCAGAAACAGCGCCTGTGCGAGAGCATTCATGAGTATGCCATAATTTAGTACGGACAAAAATCATCAGCATAAGTAGCCTCGAATGCTCACTCTCATTGGGTGAAGGTCGCAGAGCGGCGGCTGGGATTCGGCCATTTCCAAAGCAGTGATCCCCAGGGACCAAAGGTCGCTCCTGTTATCGTAGGTGGCATCAGGATTTTCGTCGCAGGCGATCACTTCCGGCGCCATCCAATATGGTGTGCCGATGAAAGTATTTCTTCTGCCTATTGTCCTGTCCAACTGTGCGCTGACGCCGAAATCAACTGAAATCACAATATTCCAGATGTAACCACAGCGTTTCATCCCTGTGTGCCAAGCCACAGATTGCCTCTCTTGATTTAACGTCCGAGACGAAAGTCGACATTGACCTCTCGGCTAGACACGATTTCATTAGCACGAGTTAGTATCAATAACAATAAATTGCAACTGCACTCGTACATGCAGACTGTCTACAATTGAAGGATCGTAAGAGCGTAAAACTCACCGAGCTTAACCTCAGCGTTGTCTGTTAACAGAACGTTCTGCCCTTTGATATCCCTATGTATGACTTTATTGCTATGAAGATAACTGAGTCCCCTTAATATCTCCCTCGAAATATACGCGATCCATTCTTCCTTAAGGCTCTGGCCCTTTGTCGACTTGACAAGATCCGTAACGGAGCCAGCTCCGCAATACTCCATGACCAGCCATAGCTGATCGTCCTTGCCCGGCGACGACTTCTTCACGAAGGCACCGTAATACGTGGCTATGTTCCTATGATTCGAATACTGTCGAACAGAGAAGGACGGCACTCAGTCACACTCGATCAAATTGGCGCAGATACGTTTAACCCTTTGTGCCCCGGAGACAACTCAATAACGACGTCAAGTACAACATGGCGGCCGTTTACTTACAAACACACTGTCGCTCGTACGTGTGTGAACGGTATCAAGAAATCAAAGGGATGTGTTCGAAGTGTTACTTCATTTGACAAAAATTTAGTGTGTACGCTGCATGTGCGTTATATACATGATGTATGGTGCATATATAATATATATTGTCAGTATCGAAATTGGTGGAAGGTAGATGATTTGAGAAGGTATTAAAACTCCGCATACTTTTGAGTCATCGATGGAGGTTATGTTGGCATGACGAATTATGATAGTATGTGTGTAAGGATGCGTGTGCTGCTGCATGTGTATTAAGTACTTCAATCTGAATAGTCGTATCGAGAAATCAAAAGCATAACGAAGTTTTAATTACTTTGCAAATACTTTATAGAAATTGGAGGGAGATATATGATTTGAGAGAGTAAATGTTTGTATACTTTTGAGTTGTTGATGGAGGTTATGTTAGTATGACGAATTATGATAGTATGTGTGTAAGGATGCGTGTGCTGCTGCATGTGTATTAAGTACTTCAAACAATCTGAATTGTTCTACCAAGAAATCAAAAGCATGATGAAGTTTTAATTACTTTGCAAAAACTTTATAGAAATTGGTGGAAGATATATGATTTGTGAGAGTAAATTTTTGGATACTTTTGAGTTGTTGATGGAGGTTATGTTTGCAAGACGAATTACGATAGTATGTGTGTAAGGATGCGTGTGCAGCTGTATGTGTATTAAGAACTTCAATCTGAATAGTCGTATCGAGAAATCAAAAGCATGACGAAGTTTTAATTACTTTGCAAAAACTTTATAGAAATTGGTGGGAGATATATGATTTGAGAGAGTAAATGTTTGGATACTTTTGAGTTGTTGATGGAGGTTATGTTTGCATGACGAATTACGATAGTATGTGTGTAAGGATGCGTGTGCTGCTGCATGTGTATTAAGTACTTCAAACAATCTGAATTGTCGTACCAAGAAATCAAAAGCATTATGACGAAGTTTTAATTACTTTGCAAATACTTTATAGAAATTGGTGGGAGATATATGATTTGAGAGAGTACATATTTGGATACTTTTTAATTGTTGACGGAGGTTATGTTTGCAAGACGAATTACGATAGTATGTGTGTAAGGATGCGTGTGCTGCTGCATGTGTATTAAGTACTTCAAACAATCTGAATTGTTGTACCAAGAAATCAAAAGCATGATGAAGTTTTAATTACTTTGCAAAAACTTTATAGAAATTGGTGGGAGATATATGATTTGAGAGAGTAAATGTTTGGATACTTTTGAGTTGTTGATGGAGGTTATGTTAGCCAGACGAATTACGATAGTATGTGTGTAAGGATGCGTGTGCTACTATATGTGTATTAAGAACTTCAATCTGAATAGTCGTATCGAGAAATCAAAAGCATGATGACGGAGTTTTAATTACTTTGCAAATACTTTATAGAAATTGGTGGGAGATATATGATTTGAGAGAGTAAAGGTTTGGATACTTTTGAGTTGTTGATGGAGGTTATGTTTGCAAGACGAATTACGATAGTATGTGTGTAAGGATGCGTGTGCTATTATATGTGTATTAAGAACTTCAAACAATCTGAATAGTCGTATCGAGAAATCAAAAGCATGATGACGAAGTTTTAATTACTTTGCAAATACTTTATAGAAATTGGTGGGAGATATATGATTTGAGAGAGTAAATGTTTGGATACTTTTGAGTTGTTGATGGAGGTTATGTTTGCAAGACGAATTACGATAGTATGTGTGTAAGGATGCGTGTGCTGCTGTATGTGTATTAAGAACTTCAATCTGAATAGTCGTATCGAGAAATCAAAGTCATGACGAAGTTTTAATTACTTTGCAAATACTTTATAGAAATTGGTGGGAGATATATGATTTGAGAGAGTAAATGTTTGGATACTTTTGAGTTGTTGATGGAGGTTATGTTAGTATGACGAAGTATGATAGTACGTACGTAAGGATACGTGTGCTGCTGTATATGTATTAAGTACCGTGCTTCAGACAGTCTGAATGATCGTACTTTAGCTACTAGCACTGAAGCTCTTGAAAAATGTAGGTGGCAATTTAGAAACGTTCGAAACTACGCTGTCAACATTACAGCGAACACTTTTATTTTGTTGACACACCCTGGCGACAAATTGCTCTACTAACCGGAGCGCAAAGGGTGAAATTCAAAAAATTCAAACGAAATATTTTTATGCATGATGATACTCACTCTTTTGAGTACATTTATTTCCAATTTAATTTCTTCCTCTTCGTCCTGCAACAAACAAGTATACGTTGCGTAAGTAAACAATAAAAAAAAAAACAATTAGAAATATTCATTCATTCTCCGCGCCATATAACCCCAAAAATTAAGTTACGTAATTTCTGAAAATTCTATAATGCAAGTAGACGCAAAGCCCAATTTTAAATTCCTTATAATACACGATCAATAGAATTGAAGATAGACTTATTTGTACCGTAACGGTTCGACCAAATCAGGCAACATTAACAAAAACGGTTGAACTTGCAATCAAGATAAAGTGGAACCATTCGACCGAAACAGGCACAAAAATGATTACTATGAAAAGTGACAAATCACCGTTCCAACTTATGCGTTCCGCGGAGGTAAAAAATGAGGCCTCCGCGCAACTCACTCAAATCGTCGTGAAATATTGAAGATTCGCGTATAGACGCATACGTCGTGTGTCATTTCGCGTGTCGTCATCATCATCAACGCGGTTTATCTAATCCTGAGCCCGCACCGGATAGAAGTGTTCGCGGCCAGTTGGCGAGTAACTCTCGAATCATTGTTATGACACATCCAGGCTTTGATGCTCGCCAACTGCTTGCCAGTTGCGTAAAAAGTCGAACTTCTCTCGCTCCCTGCCATTCTAGTTTTCGAACAGTACTACGAGAACAGGTCATAAGTGGAGGACCAGATCTAGGGGTCATCCATTTCGTTCAGATTCGGTACAAAGCTGCTTAACACTTTGACTGCTACGCGTATTTTACTATATTAAAACTGCAACCGGATGAAGTACTACAGAATACGATTGAATTGTGCAAAGTGAAAATAATGCGGAGGTATCGGAGACGAAAGAATTGAATCGCTATCTAATATTAACACATTGTTGACCGGTCACGAGTTAACTCGTGTTTTCATGGCCAAAAGTTGCTGACCGGTCACGAGTTAATTCGTGTTTGCACTTGCGTCGGCTATTTTAATTTTTGAAACGCAAGGCATAGAATATAGCAAAATTATGATCATTGTGTTCAATCGCGCCTGCTTTATTATAAGAAAGTATTCTTTTCGTGCTACTGAGGCTTTTATTACAATTCTAATATTAGAAATTGTCAAGAATGACGGAACGTGACGGTGAAGCATTTTTCAATAAATTATACGTGAATCCTTTATATAGTTGTCCGAGTAATTTTTAAATAAGTTGTAGTCATTTGGAAAATGATTATTGAAAATGAAATAACAAGGGTATAATCTAGCTCTTTAAAAGGAAAGCGCAACAAAACAAGATACATGCGTAAAACCTCTTGTCTACATATACGCGTAAATGGCTGCTGTACACTTAATCATACGAAAAAAATATTAAAAGTTACATAAAATTGATGTCCAAAGTTCAATTTGAATTCGTTATGCACGAACAAATTTTATTAAAGGTTATTTACATCGTTTCCTTCCATGTTCAATCACGAAATAATAGCCGGTGACTTGAGACAGCTTTTGCCGAAAATTGCCGGTCAACAATGTGTTAACACGTTGACTGCCAAGCGTATTTTGCTACGTTAGAACCGCGGTGCAATGAAATACTGCAGAGGATGATTAAGTAGTGTAAAATTAAGGTAACGCAGATTTGTGGGAAGCCGAAGTATTGAAGTATCGTTCCAATATCAATTGCTTTTCCAAGATTGCAAATAGGCTTCATTACGAATTGTTTGCATTTTTAATAAAATCTTTTGCGCCGGTCACCAGTGACCACCATGGCAGTCAAAGTGTTAATTGCATTTACAAAAGTATAAATGCGACCGATTGAGTATATTTTGAATTTTTTGTAAGGCCTTTTGCGCCGGTCACCGATGACCACCATGGCAGTCAACGTGTTAATCTAACACTAGTCATCAGTTACTACCTTTCTCACTTAGCTAGTACGCTTCGATGAAAACTATGTAAATTGCAGAGTACTAAATAATATATTACAAACATTGAGTTCAGCTTTTAAAAAAAAAGTGGCGAAATGTAACCACTTTTAACAAAATATGTGTCTAATATTCGTTACCATAAACCTTTTGTACCAAATCTGACAAAAATCGGTGACCCACAGATCTGGTCTGCCACTTGTCAGTGCTCAATTTCCTGTCATAAATGTCGGTGTGGCATTCTAATCGTAAATGGGTATTGTAGGTAAACGAATGCGATCATGTTATGGGACGGAGGGTACAGATATATCATTACGAACACGCGATACGATAAAGTTATGGGCATCAATCGATTCGGGTGTCACGTTACGCAGTTGCATCTGTTTCGTCGATAAAAATTTATCGCTGCGATTAAGACAGCCACTGCCATTCTTCGCGCAGAGCTTCGCGAGTTATGTACGCAATTCAAAAGTTTTATGCACTCAACATGGATGTAATGAAGATAGTAATTTGTTTGATAATTCCAACGACTGACAGTAAAATCCAATTATTTACTGAAGAGCGTAAAGCGAAGAATACAAAGCGTCTTTTTGGCTGAAAATGTACTTTATAGACCTTTATATATACAGGACTTTATAGAAATTAATATTAAACATTAATATTCATTTTTATAAAAAGTATATAGAAATTTGTATACAACTTTACAGATACACAACAGAACTTTATCATCGTTTTAGTAGATTATAATATGGTTGAAAATGAATATATCATCTAATCGATGAAATCTGCAGCGAATTGGAAGCAACCATCCTATAGAAATCAACGGATGCACTAACAAAATCGTCATCATGGTAATAATCCCGGGATTGAAACAATAACTGCTTATACATTGTATGTATAATGATATATTACATTATATTATAGTTATATATTACACTGCATCGTAGTTATATACAATCTCAAAGTTTAAGTATTAACTGCTTAACCCTTCTTTGCATGATGGTGGAAATTTCCATCATAACATTGAATGCCCAAAAATTATATAAAAGAACAAGTTCACTTTAATCTAACTTTGCATGATGATGGAAATTTCCATCATATTGTTTTTTGCTAAATTTATATTATAAATATATACTAAGATTTTTTAACCATTTTTCCTTTAATTTTGAAAATGAATTATATCACCTTGATTTATTTCACCAATAAAGAAAAAATCATGCAAAGAAGGGTTAACGTTAATTAAACCAGAACTTTACCGAGCAGCAAACATTTGTATCAACCGCGTAGTATAATGAAAAATATATAGCGAAAGTTGAAACGTGATAGAAAATTGTACAAAGCCGCCAGCATCGAACTCTCGCGGCGTACGGCGTAGCTCTCAAACGAGAGCGCGTGCTCGTTGAAGAATTCGCAAAACAGGGGCGCGTTTCATGGCGCAAAATTTATCGCGTTATTCACGCTCGGAACAGGCCGAACGGAATAACGCTAACGAGGGCCCCCTGTAACCGCGCAAACCAGTTTCATCGTGGAACGATTGCCGGAGCGAAAGAATCGGCGGTGACATCGGCACAGGGCGAAATTCCGTCTAAACAACCCTGCCGCGAACCTGAAAATTCCCTTAGCGCCTTGCCGCATAATTTATTTCCGATAGAACGCGCCTATGCAGTACAGTGAACTGCTCTATAATGCGATACAAATTTCCGAGATTTTTTCGTTCAACGCGAATTTCTTATACAATAAAATGCGAGACTTTGTACAGTTTACTCGAATCGATGGCAGCGTAGCTTGTTATGCCTAAGCAAAGGATTTCTTTTATTTGTAATTTCACACGATGTGATTCCATTCGATACGTTAAAAATGTACGAGTTTTTTTTCATGTAACGCAATTTTCGTACAACGCGCCATAGAATAAAATGCAGAATTCCACACTTTGTCCAGCCATATCCTTTTGTTTGCGATTTCGTAGAACGCGTAACATGTTAGCTTTACTCGAGTACGCTGTACCAAAGCGTCACACTATCGTGGAGACCCATTTTTTCGCTCATCAAGCCAATCGCGTGCCGTAACGATCGGCGAATTCTTTACTCAAATAATCCCATCGCACATACCCGTTCGAAACGATTCACAAGCAAGAAGCCGCCGACATCTCGCACCTCCCACGAATCCGTCGGCGAGTCAAAACCGAAAAAAGAAGAGAAATGGGACAAAGCGAGAGGCGAAAAAAGAAGCGCAGAATGTGAAAATGCCGTTTAGACATGGAAGGTTGCAAAAAGCTGCGTGCCATTCGTTAAGTAGGTAAGTAGAGTCGAGACTTACTCGCGCGTTACGCGAACGAGAGAAACGTGGAGCGAGAGGGAGAGCAAAGTGAGGCAAAGTGAGGCAGAGAAGAAGCCCGGCGATTTACGAATGCGCAAAAGAGACAGAGTCCGAGAGCGTGCAATCGTAATCGCATCGTTGAGCCTCGGCGTATCTTTAACGATCCGGTCGACTTACGTGAAAAGGAACGGTTACGAATACGGTAACGGTATTAACCTCTATCGTACGGAATTAAATTGAAAACGCGAGGTGGGGGGAGGGGGGTCGAACGGAATTGAATCGGCAGATTGAAGGAGGTTCCTCGCAACCGCCAACTCGAGTAAACTTGTTACTGCCGGAACAAAAATGGCCGCCCACGTGCATCCTGCCTCTCGGCTTTGATATTACACTATGCGACCGACGCAAAAAATCCACATTCGCCTACATCCAGCCCGCGTACTTTTTTTGCGCGAGTTTTTCGTCCACACGGCAGGTCCTACCTCTGTTTGCGCGGTCAGAGAGGTTTTGTTGTCTATCATTTTTCGTGGAATTTATTATATTGGCGCAAATTGGGTGAAGATATAAATTACATAACTCAGATCTTTTTCGTTTTTTTTGTGATAATATTAACCCTTAGCGCTCCGGCACATTTTCGCAGCGGAACGAGTGAAACGGAGTTTTATTTTAAGAGAGAAGAATTACACAGTGTTATAGAAAAGATAAAAAAAATGGTTTAATCGTAACAGTGCAGAGACTGATCACGTTTGAACTACAATTATCAATTGCCAACACAGCCGAAACCGCAGCATTTTAAGCGCAATCATGTTAAAAACATTCGGCTCCGCAGCGGAGCCTACGGAGCGCTAAGGGTTAAAAATTGATCGAAGTGATATAGTTTTTACTGTCCAATGTAGAGGAATCAGTCATATTTTTGCGATCAAATACAACTTTGATCCAACCTTTGGATCAAGGCATAATTGATATCTTTAGAAATAATGACTTTAAACGGTCTTTCAATTGTATGTTTAATATACTAGAAAACAATTATTTCTCACGATTTCAGAAGGTTAAATAAATGTACGATTTTAAATTGTATTAAGAATATTGCTTTTGCTTTAAGTGGTATAAAACATACAACTTGAAGAGCTTGCTGGAAAGCAATATGGCCACATGTAGGTCTACCAAGCAATGCTGTTCCGGCAATTCAAGGAATATCCAGTATTATGACTTTATCACAAAGGTCTGCAAGAGGCTTTGGCGATTGAAAATGAGAGTGACCTTAACGATTTACACGTAGATCTTAAATTAACAGATATCGACTTGACTTGTGCCAATATAGGCTATGTGCCAAACGTTTAATGAGCCTTAAAATGTCGATAATATTTAACTAAATGTGGCGAATATCAGCATATATATAAAAACTCAGTAAAAGAAAAGATTAAGAACAAATAATCGAAAATAACCCTTTGACTGTTGAATACTTCTGACCAAAGCGCTCGCTGTGGATGGAACACTTTTCGCTAGTGTGAACTCTATTGATTGATTATGTAAAGCGCAACTAAAATCTAATGATAATTCTTCATTTACGCCAACTTAAATAATGCAAGAAAATTATTTAATAAATAACGTATCTGTATTCATCTCGAACATTGATAATTGTGGCTACAATAGGCTACAATATGCGTCCATAGTCGACACCAATAGATTTCGGCGGACGCATATATGCGTCTATAGCAGTCAAAGGGACAATGAACACTAATAATGAAAATAATATCGAAGTTCCAAGCATTTCAAGCGATGTATCCATTATTCTTTTCGTCAAGCTACTCGTACCAAAAATATTCTGCAACCCACAACCGCTTTTATTTTCAATACTTTTTCCTTCCTACCGATAAAATCCACGCGTAAAGCGAGTCTACACGGGGCCGGTCGTCCGCGTAAATCGTGGGACGTGTGTATTTCGTTTCGTAGGCGCATCATGCAATTTTGCAGTCTCGCGGAACGTCTGGCGCGCCGGTGGGAATTCTAATAGCCACAAGCTAATACAAATCAACGAGCGACCGAGACAGCGGCGAACAATCGATAACGCTCCAGTGCATTTATCAGCGCAACTCCGCTCGAGGAGAAATCATGTGTCCGCCGGCAACAATGCCGTTGTCGGTGGTACGTAATGACGCGTTGCGATTCATATTTAACGAAACTGAAACCCGTGTGCCGGTTCATTAACGCGCCAATCAATCACACACGCTCGGCGGCGGGCAGAAAAAGGCTTACTCACTGTTACAGCTTACACGGACCCGTGACACATGGGAAGTTCTGCTAATCGCTGCGTATTAAATCGTATCTCGCGAGTTCGCAGAAATTTTCATTGTATATCATTACGTGTCGCGCCGTAATTATTTCCAGTATCATTTCGCGGTACCCTCGCAATCTTCCACCGGCGGAAAAAAGAGGAGCGTATCTACCTATGATTAGAAAAATGCCGGAGTCGAATGTTTCGGAACCGTGCGCTCTGATGTCAGATACTATTTAAAATCTCAGTGACGAACGATTCGAATAGGTATTTATTGGTATGGATGGACGCATCACGTTCACGGTTCTTTCAGTTGTCCTGCTCCGTAGTTGCACTCTATTTTCTGATGTAACGAACCGTTGCTACTTACGATGCTAACATAACAAACATTGCGCTCGTCCAGAAAAATTCGAAAAACTAACAAGTGTAATTTGCATTAACACGTTGAGTGCCAAGCGTATTTTGCTACGTTAGAACCGCGATACGATGAAATAATAAACATCAACATGATTAAATCGTTCAAAATCAAGGTAACGCGGAGTTTTTGGAAGCCAAAGTATTGAAGCACGGTCCAATATCAATTGCTTTTGCAAGATCGCAAATAGGCTTCATTGCGAATTTTTTTGCATTTTTAACGAAATCTTTTGCGCCGGTCACCGGTGACCACCATGGCAGTCAACGTGTTAACACTTTGCGAACCGAGCATTCTATTGCTAATCGTACCCAGTGGCCGGGTATTTTTTTGCGTCAAATATCTTTAAATTAGTGATGATTTGTTAGTAGTTAACACGTTGACTGCCATGGTGGTCATCGGTGACCGGTGCAAAAGATTGTACTCAAAATGCAAAAAATTCGCAATGAATCCTATTTGCAATTTTGTAAAAGCAATTGATATTGGAACGGCGCTTCAATACTTTGGCTTCTAACAACTGTGCATTATTTTCATTTTGCACGATTTAATCATACTCTGCAGTATTTTATCGCATCGCGGTTCCAACATAGCAAGAAACGCTTGGCAGTCAAAGTGTTAAACTGTCCACAAATATTTCTGTAATATTGCTAATCGTTTTATCACTATCCATATTTTAGAGCTCAAATAATTAATTCGCAATACAAATTACGAAAAACTGCGGCTGACAATCACGTAGCAACTGTGTGATATCTCGTCATCTGCCTCGAACGACAGAATATGCAAAACGATAGATCTCCTCAGTGGCCCAGAATGACGAAATACGCAAGACGATATATGTCGTCAATGGCCCCGAACGACGAAATAGCAATGACGAGATATCTCGTCATCCGTCCGCATTGTGTTAACACGTTGAACGCCCAGCATAAATTGGTGGAGTTTCTGCCGGGGCCCAAATCCGAATCTCGGAATGTAAGTAGCGCGACACAATGCAATGCGTCGTTTAAATGTAACCACAGTTTATCTTATGATATATTAGAGGATCTTTTTTAGAAGACATGTTTTCGGTAACTATAATTTTTATTTTTAGAAGATTTTTTTTTAAAGAGGATTAAAAGGTACTTTTATGAAAAATGCTTACAAAGTATAAAGGATCCCAAAGTGGGAAATACGATAAGCGTTCCGAAAAAAAAACACTATGAGAGATCTCATTGCATCAGAACTTTCGGTTTCTTCAATTCATTTAATCGTGCAGTATTTTTTGCATATTTTTAACATCTTTATGTATATCTTGATCCCTAAAATGTTTGTTACACAGCGCAAAAGTGTAAATATAAGTACATTTTTAATGTTTCTTTTTGTTTATGTTATAGTTTATTGTTCAAAAACCTGTTTACGCAGAATAGTGTCACCCGTTTACGGGTAACCGGGTCCCTGTGGAAACATAGCCGTCACCCATATCTGGGCGACGTGGCGTTCAACGTGTTAAGGATCAATGTGTTTCACCGGTGTCTGATGTTTGAAAAGTTGAAAGAGTAGAGCAACGAAATGTTTAGAAGCTAGTCATGTGCGTCGCGGGGTTGAATGGGAATGCATTCAATGTCCTAGATACAAGATATCTTAACGATTAAAAAAAAAAAAGAGAGAAACGCGTAACCGATCCAGGTTAAATGTCAACTGCCCGATCGATCGATCGATTGATCGATGAACGGGATACACTTACCTCCGTGACGTCCATAACCTTGATTGCCGCCAGCTGACCAGTCTTGGTGTGCCGACCCTGTGAAAAAAAAGAACAAACATCAATGCCATTATCGTTGGATGAAGAAACCACCGCAACCAGCCACGTAATAAATTGTCTTAATTAAAACACCATTCCTTGGCCATTCACGTAGTTTCTGCGCTAACAATCCCTGTTGGATTAACTGAATCGCAAATACAACCTTTTTTGTTAATATTAATCATTTCCACAAATTTGGTCATTTTAGTAGTATATCAATTTATATTAGTCATTTATATGTAAATTCACATATAAATTGAAATCAGTAATTTTTATGTATTTGTAATATTGTATTATATATATTTACAGTAGAAATGTTTGCAATCACAAAAATGATTAACACTTTGACTGCCACGGTGGTCACCGATGACCGGTGCAAAAGATTTTACTACAAATGCAAAAAATTCGCAATGAAGCCTATATGCAATTTTGTAAAAGCAATTTATATTGGAACGGTGCTCCAATACTTTGGCTTCTAATAACTCTACATTACCTTTATTTTGGACGATTTAATTATATTCTGCAGTATTTCATCGTATCGCGGTTCTAACATAGCAAAACACGCTTGGCAGTCAAAGTGTTAACACAAACAATCTCACTTGTCGATGCAAGGGAAAAAATGGAAAGTCAGCATTTTATCAGGTTTAACCTTAGCAAATTTGCCCACGCTCAGAACGATTCATGAACTGTTTTCGAAGCGAGACTGCTTCACATTTCTGATTCCTTCCGCTATTGTTTCTACGTGTGAGGGAGGAAGGAAAAGAGAGAACACGCGGAAAGTTGCTCAAAACTTCGTCCGTAAGATCGTAACGTCGAGAACAAAGTAATTCGAAAGTTGGTTCTCTCGCGGATCAAGATAAAGCCGGGAGCACAAGGAATAAAATACGGCGAACGGGTAGTCGGGATTGACTGCAAGGAGAGAATTCTTGACTGAAATACACGAAACTGTTAACCCTTTCCGATACGACGCGATTTTACTAAAACGTTCGTCTATTCAGAATTCGACTCTGAATGCTCTTTATACGCTCCTGAATTCGTCCTCAAACGGGAGCCAAATCCTAGATTTCGCCTATTTGTGTCAGGAGTTCGAAGTCAATGTACTGTCTATTCAATTCCAATATACAACTATGACAAAGGTAAACAAATGTGAGGACAAGAGCAACAATTTCTGGTGGGAAGAAAATATAATAATATGTAAATTAAATTTTTACGGAGAATTAACAGTGTAGTGTCTATCTAAAGAGTATTTCCGTGTTGATGTAATATGAATATGACGAATAGCAGCAAACATTTTTAGCAGAAAGAAAACATAATGTAACGCAAATTAAATAGTTACCGAAAATGAACAGTCTAGTATCTGTTTAAAGAGTACGTACGCAAAATGTACAATTTCCAATATACGAGTGTAGCAAAGATATACAAACATGACGAACAAAAGCAAGAATTTTGACTAAAGAAAACATGATGTAACGCAAATTAAATAGTTACTGAAAATTAACAGAACAGCGAATGTGGCAATTACAAAATAACGATGCAGCAACAATGTGCTGAGTCGTTGAATTAAACGGAATAACCTAGAACCCGATACAACGTGTACGGCGAAACAGAAAGGAAGCAGAAAACGTGCGATAAGAATAAATGGCGCGGCAAATCGGGGCTTAATTAAATCATCACTGACAATCCGACGGTGCATGAATTGGGATCGACGGAATATAAATGCACCGTTTGATTAGCCGCCTCTTTTGATGTTTAGTTATTGCTCCACCCTGCCGCTCAGTGACCGATATAAAAACCGTTCGAAACATTAATGTAAAACCTCTAGTCTGAAACCGCTGCGATATTTTCGCGGAATTTCCATGTGAGCTTAACACATTGTTGACCGGTGACGAGTTAACTCGTGTTTTCATGGCCAAACGTTGCTGACCGGTCACGAGTTAACTCGTGAAACGATTTAACTTGCGTCGGCTATTTTAATTTTTGAAACGCAGGGCAATATAGAATATAGCAAAATTTTGTTTATTGTGTTCAATCGCCTCTGCTCTATTATAAAAAAATATACTTTTCTTGGTACTGAGGCTTTTATTACAGTTCTGGTATTAGAAAGTGCCAAGAACGACAGAACGTGACGGTAAAGCATTTTTCAATAAATTATACGTGAACACTTTATATAGTTGCCCGAGTGATTTTTAAATTAGTTGTTGTCATTTGGAAAATAATTATTGAAAATGAAATAACAAGGGCATAATCTAGCTCTTTAAAAGGAAAGCGCAACGAAGCAAGATATATGTGCAAAACTTCTTGTCTACATCTACGCGCAAATTACTGCTGTACAGTTAATCATACAAAAAATATAAAAGCTTAAAAGTTACATAAAATTTATGTCGGAAGTTCAATTTGAATTCAATATGCTCGAACAAATTTTATTGAAGGTTATTTACATCGTTTCACTTCCATGTTCAATTACGAAATAATAGCCGGTGACTTGAGACAGCCTTTGCCAAAAATTGCCGGTCAACAATGTGTTAACACACTCGAGACCGATTGCACACTGTGTCTGCAATTGATTTCCGAGGCTATAAGACGGTTTGCACACCGTGTGTGCAATAACAGTAATGTGCAATTATCAGTTATTCTGAGTAAACTAGTCGTCGAAATAAGATTTTCCTTGAACTAATGAAATCTGCAAGGTACAGGAAAACAAAATTTGGCATTGGTTTTACTGTGTACCAAAAATCTAAAAATTATTTGAAGCCTTTCCTACATGTAAAATACTATGAATTGCCGACAGTCCTACAAAGAAGGAAAATATAAACGTAATAATTACTCTTGTCCTGCTTGTGTCGGTAATCCTGGATTATGTTTGGGAGAATGTTTCAAGCGCTACCGTCAACCAACTAATGTATAATTACTTTACGAACAATGTACTATTTGCTAAAAGTGTATTTACAAATTATATTTTCTTTTTTATTACTGAGTTACATTACTTTGTTATCTGTAGACATTTTTCTAAAAATTTATTTCTCGTTTGTTATTTTTTTCATTATTCAACTTATCTTTTTTTACTACTTTTTAAAAATGTTCTTCACATTATATTCTGTTCTTTATTATTGAAAACAAAGTAACGATTTTATATTATCTAACTATTTTTGAAACAAATGTTCATAAATTTTTTAATGATGTATTTTCATTTTACCTTACATTGTATACATGGTGTTCAATCCGTTCCTCGCAATAAAAATTTTCCGAGGAGCGAGCTGCACACCTCGTGTGCAATGATCTTATTTATGTGCATTCACTTACGAATTGGGTGATTTCCATAGCAAACATGTTTTTTTATTAAAAACGAACAATATAAAGAAAAAAAAATTTCGCTCCTGGGGACCGTATTCGAAAAAAATCGTCGTCTCGAATGGGTTAAACTCTCGAAGTTTGTAAAACCGTAACTTACGTTGTGAGTACACTGTTCAAGAATATCTTTGTCAGAGACAATGTGCGTTAAAGTGAATTGGTCACAGAGATGAGACATGAGCCGAGAGTGAAACATGACAAGCCATTAGAGAATGGGGTAACTCGTATCAGCGTAGTGTGATTACTACAAACACACGTGCTCTATACGTTTGTCGTGCATATCATACATTTGCGTCAGGAGGAACATAAATCCTGGGGCATTGAATTCATTGTGTTGAGACTTAGATGTTTTCCACGGGTGGAACGCAAATTTTTATTTTCATCCACTCCTCTATTATGTCTAAACCCGGAATACTTTGGGCATGGAAACGGGTCAAGCGTTTTTCGTCATATCGCATGCTTACAGCAGTGCATTAGTCTTTGGTATAAAAAGTCTATTTCATATGTTTATCGTATACGTAAACTATGTCAGAAACGTTACGCTTTAGCATCACATTATATGTGACATAATTGAGTACATTTATCGGAAGTCCTTTATACGTACATTTTTATATTTGCACGCTCCTAACAGCCCGCAAAACCGGAATATTCTAAGCAGATAATCAGGTCAAGCGTTTCCTCATCATATCACGCTTTCGTGTCAAAGCATAGTGATCAGTAGAAAAAGTAAATTTAATGCATTTAAATAATTTTGCATCCTATCATGTGAAAGACAAGATAAATTGTATTATACCAATGACAAGTTCAATGAACTCAGCTGTTTCCTCTCTTACTCCTGAAACCGTCATATTTTAGGCACATAATCAGGTCAAGCATTTCCTCCTCATATCGCACCTTCACTGCGATCACTATCACACCAACGCAGTACAAAAAGTACATTCAATGTGCTTAAATAGCCCCGCATTCTACCGTATCAGCCATAAATTGTGTCATAGCAACAATAAATTCGACAAGCGCAGCTTTTTCTGTTCATCCACTCCTCTATCAGTGCTCAACCCGTCATATTTTAGTTTGGAATCAGGTCAACCGTTTCCTGATCATGTCACACGCACCATGGGAAGCGTTCCACGTACGACACCAGGGCGTGAATCATTTCCGAGATAAGACGTTGACCGAGCCCGAGTCTGACCGACTGTCCACCAGAAGTCAGCAGCCCGTCGCGTCTAAACTAAATCATCATCACTAGCTTGTACTACGCGACGTGTTCATCGCGTGTTCGCGGTGCGAAACAAAACGCACCGCGCCGGTTACGCTCCCCTTTCTTTTGCCTGGGTGTCCAGAGGGTGAGGCTGGCGAAGGAGCGCGAAGAATCGAGAGGCGAGTGAGAAGCGGCAGGCGTTGAACAGAGAGAAGCAACAGGAGTTGAACAAAGAGGAGCAAGAAGCAAGCGGTGAACAGAGAGAAGCAGGCGGTGGGTGAACAGACAGAAGCAAGCGTTGAACAGAGAGAAGCTGCAGGCATTGAACAAAGAAAAGTAAAAGCAGCCGGTGAACAGAGAAAAGTAGACGTTGAAGAAAGAGATGAAGGCGTTGAACGGAAAGGAGCAGACGTTGAACGGAGAAGTAGGCATTGAACAGAAAGGAGCAGACGTTGAAGAGAGAGAAGGCCCTGAAGAGAGAGAAGCAGGCGTTGAACAGAGAGAAGCGGACGGTGAACAGAGAGAAGCAGACATTGAACAGAGAGCAGCATCACCGCATGCTTTTTATATTCAGCCTTTTTCCTCAACAAAGGCGCGTACATACGGGCACAGACCCCCAGCCCGTCTATCCTTTCAAAGAGGATCAGTCCCAGTCCACACCTCTCGCGCGCGTGCAAAAAAACGCGCCGGTGGGGTAAGATGGAGAGTGAGAGCGTATGGGCGAGAATGGGGAAAGAGGGTGTTGCGTGCCAAACCCCGCTCTTTAGCCGACGCTTTCTCTCATTTCGGAACTATGCGCATTTTTCCCAAGCACGCTGTCAGCGTAGCCACTCGTCAAGTCACCGTATGCTTTCTATCATACCAAGGACAGTCCAGCTTCGGAAGCTACGGGCGATTTCAAGGGTACCAGGAGACATAAATTTGACACTTTCTCCGCCGTGGGAAAAAATCCCAGCCAAGCGTCGGCAATTTAGTGCGGGGGGGTGAGTTGCACGTGACACACCACCCCTGACAAGGCGTCTCTTTTTGGAAAGACACAACCAGTGCAGTCTCAACATCCACAGAAAACAGTTCAGTTCCGACCCTCCACACAATATACTTCGGTCTTACAATTCACACCATTAGTTTCATCAACAATAAAATCTGAATTCATCCGCGCACGACGTTTCGGGACATTTCCGACAAGAAATACGTGGGCAGCCCGATAAGTACTTAGCCTACAAAAGAAAAACGAAAATTTTGTAAAATTGACGATTTATTTTTCAACATACAAAAGAAAAACGCTCACCATCAAAAATATAGTTTTTGTGGACAAAATTGCCGTAATTGAATGATGAAATTTAAATAATTATTTTTCAACATATGAAAATCGGCCCCCGTTTTAACTCTATACACTTGATTCAGCGATGAAATCTAGACATATCCTGCAGGAAATATTGGGCATGAGAAAGCTTTCTGCTCGATGGGTGCCGCGTTTGCTCACTCGGGATAACAAGCGCATCCGTAAGACCACTTCAGAGCAGTGTTTGACACTGTTTAAGCGTAATCCGAAAGAGTTTCTACGTCGTTTTGTGACTGTCGACGAAACGTGGATCCACTGGTACACACCAGAGAGACCAAGGAACAGTCGAAACAGTGGACTTCGCCCGGAGAATGTGCTCCGAAGAAGGCGAAGACTGTCCTATCGGCCGGAAAGGTGATGGCCACCGTTTTCTGGGATTCACAAGGTGTGATCTACATAAACTACCTGGAGAAGGGCAAAACAGTCACAGGGCTGTACTATGTCGAATTATTGAGCTGATTCGACGCCGAATTAAGGAAAAAACGGCTCCATTTGGCGAAGAAAAAAGTGCTCTTTCACCACGATAACGCACCGGCTCACACCTCTGCCCAAGCTACAGCCAAATTGGTTGAATTAGGCTACGAACAGCTGCCCCATCCATTGTATTCTCCAGATTTGGCCCCGTGTGACTTCTTTTTGTTCCCAAACTTGAAAAAATCACTCGCTGGGCAGAAATTTGAGTCGAATGAAGAGGTTATCGCCGCCACGGAGGCCTACTTTGCAGATCTCCAGAAAACGTATTTTTCAGACGGGTTGAAGAAGTTGGAGCATCGCTGGATCAAGTGTATCGAGTTAAAAGGAGACTATGTTGAAAAATAAATCGTCAATTGTAAGAAATATAGTGTTTTAAAATTATACGATTCACTCGTTGTCCGCTCGGTTCGCTTGCTAACGCCAGAATGACCCCTCGGGCGCAGCGTTTTGGGCCTTCGCGGGCCGCAGAATGTCCCTTATCGCCCGAGAACTACGTCATCTCCTTTGTACCGTGTACAAAGGAGGCGCAAAACGCTTAGTCCTATCGCACAACGCGTTGCAACATGCGTAAAACAGGTAAAAGTGTCTCTGTTGCCATGCGCTTTTTCCTAAATTTCCTACACAATTTTCCATAATTTTCGTTTTTCTTTTGTAGGCTAAGTACTTATCGGACTGCTCACGTAACTACACATCAAGCCCGTCTTAGACACAACCCCAGCCAGGCGGACGGAGAGACTCAAAGGTTCTTTTCCTGCTGTTTCCCGTGTGCAAAGTATGTGCACATGAGAGGCAGCCGGCGAACGTGCGAGTCTCGACGAACTGACCAGACACAATGTGCGCGCGAATATGCGAGATGCCTTCGATATGCGTCGACGTTGCGCGGAATTGTTATGCCGGTTTACCTTGCCGCGTGTCCGTGTCTTTCTCCTGAATGAGTTGCGCGAACGGCTGAACACACGTGCGCGTTTCGTCGGAGTTATCGATAACGCCGGGAGTTAATGGAGGGCAGTTGGAGATAGAGAGATTTATTGCGACGACCGATCGGTAATGGTATTGCGTAACAATACGTTGTCACTTACGAATAAGAGATAGTGTGGTGACCATTAGGAGAACAACGGTGCATAAGCTACTTGGGGAATAGACTTCGACGCAGGCGAAGTCACAATCGAGTGTGTATAGAGTGGAAGTTGTGTGGGGGGCGAATTAGTGGAGGGAAAGAATTTGAGCTTTGTGGAAATAAATTAAATGCTGTATTAGGGGATGAAGTACACGATATTCGATGCTTTAGATGAATATTACCCATGGATTGGTTCAAATGAGAAGTTATGCAGATGAAAGCTTTCGCAGCACCGGATTGTGTTCAAGTGACGAATAATATACACCCGCCCCTCAATTTACGCGGTACTTTTTTCGTTGGTTTCCTTACACGGATAATTTATGCGGCATTCATTTACAATTTTTATTAATCCTTTGAGTGCTGAATACTTCCGAAACTCTTTTCGCTAGTGCGAACTTTATTCATTGATTATGTAAGGCGCAACAATGTTCTAATGATAATTCTTTATTTCCGCCAAATTAAATGGTGCAAGAAAATTATTTCTTAAAGTACGCATCTGTATTCATCTCGTACATTAATAATTGCGGCTGCAATAGGTAAGAAATTGAGACAACTGTGGACGCATTTATGCGCCCATAGTCGACACCGATAGATTTCGGCGGACGCATATATGCGCCCACAGCAGTCAAAGGGTTAACACGTTGACTGCCATCCGTATTTTTCTATATTAGAACGGCGGTGGTATGAAATACTATATATTTCGTTCTTCTTACTTCTACTTCTACTACACCGTTTGACTGAATTATGCAAAATGTAAATTATGTGCAGGTATTGGAGACCAATAGATCGCATCACACTTTTAACAATAACTGCAGTTATAAAATAATTATTGCTACTCATTACGAATATTTTGGATTTCTGTAAAATTTCTTCTGCTGGTCACCAATGACCATCATGGCGGTCAAAGTGTTAACACTTGTGTTGTTAGTGGATATCCACACAAATCTACTAAATACATATAATTACATGAATGTGTGACATTATATGCGTGTTATTTGCGTTGCTAGGCAACGCTTTGCATTTTTTTTCCCATAAGTTATGATTATTGAGTTACTCGATCTTTTGCTGAGTTATTTCGTCTTCAATCGAATTCTTAGCTCCAGAACGTGTTTTATCAATTTGAAGCTTGATTTTTTATTATTGATTACAAAATTGATCAAATGAGCCGTTGTGGCAAAGATAGTGATGAAGAAATATGCGCTGACAAATTATCGGACTTTTCGTATGATAGTGTGGAAAACTTTAAAAATCGCTTATTTTTATGATTTCGTGAAAATATCGTTTGTTTTTTGTTAAATAATCATACAGTATATATTTAAGTGTGAAATAAAAAAAGTTTCGTTCATAAAAACGAAGTAGTTTTCGATTTACTGCGATTTTTCTGAATAACCAAACTTCCGCGCGATTCAAGAAGAAACGCCCGCTGCACGCGAAATTCGGCGGCGAAGTATGCCCGCATGCCAAGTGTTAACCGCTCTGAAATAAACATATATTTCCCAAACTGACACTAGCTTCCATATCCAACATTTTTTTCCCGTCACGACAGACTTCTCCCCATTTACGCGATTTTCATTTGGACCCTCCGCGCAAATTGTAGGACGGGTGTACTTCGTTATCGCAGCGCTGCAAGTCTCGCACGTCACCGATCGCCGTGACGAATCGCAACTGCCCAGATACGGGGAGGGCTCCAATCAATAATCGATCGATCTAATCTGTGAGTCCGCGCGCGAGAATCTCCATCGCGTCAGCTGGCTTATTCGCAGAAGCCGCGCTCATCGTTTCCACGAAGCACAAATGACCTCCGCGAAAGACGACGAACGGGAAACGCACACCGAACCCGTCACGCATGAAGCGTGCATCACGTAAAGGCTTCGCCGAGAACAAACTCGGCCTCTTCCCGGCGATAAAATTATCGCGGCGATTACATGTCAAGGCGCAAAGCCGGAACTTCGTGAATGCAACCGGTGGCCGAGCGGCGGGCGAAGTTTCCAGACACCCGTTATTAATGTCACATACGAGAGTACGACTCCTAATTACGTGGGGCGCGTTACGCAGCCTTATTGCGCTGCTAAATCTTACCGTACGAAGGCATTCCGCCGGTCCCACGTACATGCATACACGTGTCGGGCGGAAAGGATGAGCAGGCAAAAATGAAGCACCGGCGGGACGTGCATTGTCCGCGCGACGAGTGAGAATCCCGAAACTGAATCGGAAAATGTTTGAATGGTATGCGTGGGACCGTTGTGCTAGGCAGAATAAAAGAACGTTCGCGGCCGAAAATTGGAATGATGTGTAATCGTGCGGGTAACCAATCAAATGCAGATGCAGTAGAAGTATTACAATTTAATCTTGTGTAGAATAGCTGTGGTACGATAAAAATGGTGTCTGTGGTGCTTATAAATAGATTATGGTTATCACGGATAGCGAGAGCCTTGCGGGAAGCAGAAAAAAGAAATGTTCACGGCCGGAAATTTGAATGATACGTAATCGCACGACTACAAAGCAGAGGTATTAGAATGTAATCTTATACGGAATAACTGGTGAATCTTGAATAGCTGTGACATAATAAAAATCGTATCTGTAACGCTCATAAATAGATCGTCCTTATCACGGGCAGCGAAAGCGATTGTGGGAAGCTGAAAAAAGAAATGTTCACGTCCGAAAATTATTCTGATACGTAATCGTCTGGGTAATCACTCGACTGAAGACGTAGCAGAGGTATTCAAAGTAATCTTATATAGAATAACTGGTAAATCTGAGAATAACTGCGACACAATAAAAATCGTATCTGTACCGCTCATAAATAGATTGTCCTTATCACGGGCAGTGAAAGCCATTGTGGAAAGCTCAAAAAAAAAGAAATGTTCACGCCCGAAAATTATTCTGATACGTAATCGTCTGGGTAATCACTCGACTGCAGACGAAGCAGAGGTATTCAAAGTAATCTTATATAGAATAACTGGTGAATCTGAGAATAACTGCGACACAATAAAAATCGTATCTGTACCGCTTATAAATAGATTGTCTCTATCACGGGCAGTGAAAACTATTGTGGAAAGCTCAAAAAAAAAAAAGAAATGTCCACGCCCGAAAATTATTCTGATACGTAATCGTCTGGGTAATCACTCGACTGCAGACGAAGCAGAGGTATTCAAAGTAATCTTATATAGAATAACTGGTGAATCTGAGAATAACTGCGACACAATAAAAATCGTATCTGTACCGCTTATAAATAGATTGTCCATATCACGGGCAGCGAAAGCCATTGTGGAAAGCTCAAAAAAAAAAAAAGAAATGTCCACGCCCGAAAATTATTCTGATACGTAATCGTCTGGGTAATCACTCGACTGCAGACGTAGCAGAGGTATTCAAAGTAATCTTATATAGAATAACTGGTGAATCTGAGAATAACTGCGACACAATAAAAATCGTATCTGTAACGCCCATAAATAGGTTGTCCTTATCACGGGCAGTGAAAGCCATTGTGGAAAGCTCAAAAAAAAAAAAGAAATGTCCACGCCCGAAAATTATTCTGATACGTAATCGTCTGGGTAATCACTCGACTGCAGACGAAGCAGAGGTATTCAAAGTAATCTTGTATAGAATAACTGGTGAATCTGAGAATAACTGCGACACAATAAAAATCGTATCTGTACCGCTTATAAATAGATTGTCCTCATCACGGGCGCTTATAAATAGAAAATTATTCTGATACGTAATCCTGGGTAATCATCACAGGGCAGCGAAAGCCAGAATAACTGGTGAATCTGAGAATAGCTGCGACACAATAAAAATCGTATCTGTACCGCTCATAAATAGATTGTCCTTATCACGGGCAGTGAAAATTGTGGAAAATCAAAAAAAAGAAATGTCCACGCCCGAAAATTATTCTGATACGTAATCGTCTGGGTAATCACTCGACTGCAGACGAAGCAGAGGTATTCAAAGTAATCTTATATAGAATAACTAGTGAATCTGAGAATAACTGCGACACAATAAAAATCGTATCTGTACCGCTTATAAATAGATTGTCCTTATCACGGATAACGACGGAACGAATGTCTATCAATAAGACATCCCCAGAGTAACGCAGATGCATACGGTTTCTAACAACGCAATGAGCGAGCAACTATTCTGTAGAAAGCCGCTAGTGCGTATGTATGAAAATTGAACGTACAGCACAAAGTCGGCCAGTAAATTTCCACAAAAATTAGCACGGATGAGGAGTAGCATCGCATGATAACGTAACAGTATATCACTTGCGTGAGTAATGACACTATCATGGGAATAATTTTCATTAGTTTAATGTGAACAACGCTCTCTTGGCGTACATTTGCCGTCCGGTTATAAAAAGCCGCTGCGCCCATAAAATCAATATTTTATACATATTACTGCACGTGTGCGTCATTATTGAACGAACCACGGCTTCTCATGTCGGACGAACCGTTGTTAAATATGCAGGGGAAACTTTAGCCAACAGTGTCCATCGGTTGGCCGAAGAATGGCCAACCATGCCGGCATAATGAAGTCGACGTCGACTGTGAACGCGGGGCAGACCCTAATCCTATTATTCGGATGTTGGGCGCAGAATGTCTCCTAAGTATATTCAGGATGGAAATTATTCAACGGCAAGCCACTAATCGAAAACGTTTAACACATTTTTTCATACAAATTAGCCACGTGCACCTTTTATCTCATACATTTCCGTCCTGTGACTCTGATGCTGTTCATCAAAATGGCCTACAATTGAGTTAATCGTTAATCGCATTTCATTGCACTCACTTAATTGTAAATGCAATGTTTCTTGTTAATGTTAACACTTTGACTTCCATGATGATCACCGGTGACCGGCGTAAAAGATTTTACTGATGATCCAAATGATTCGCAATGCGTAGCAATAATTATTTCATAAATGCAGTTATTGTTAGAATAGTGATGCGATCCTTTGGCCTCCTATACCTGCATATTATTTATATTTTACATAATTCAGTCAAACGCTGTAGTATTTCATATCATCGCCGTTCTAATATAGTAAAATACGCTTGGCAGTCAACGTGTTAATAATTTTTGTGGCCATTTTTAGTTGAATGCGTTTTATTTTATGCTGTGGGAGTAATCTATATGTTTCGAAGCTTATGTAGTCACTTCTTCAGGAACACAATCAGTATTTCGCGCGTTCCTCTGGAAGATACTTACATTTCAATTTACTTTGTCTACTGTTTCAACTGTTTCCACTGTTGCTTCTACTGTTAACACTTTGACTGTCATGTGGTCACCGGTGACCGAAGTAAGAGATTTTACTGAAGATCCAAAATATTCGCAATGGGTAGCAATTATTATTTTATAAATGCACTTGTTATTAGAATAGTGATGCGATCCTTTGGTCTCCAATACCTGCACATTATTTACATTTTGGATAATTCAGTCGAACGCTATAGTATTTGATAGCATCGCCGTTCTAATATTTAATTCGAAGCTTATGCAGTCACTCCTTCAAGAGCACAATCAGTATTTCATAGCATCGCCGTTCTGATGTAGTAAAATACAACAAGAGATTTTTCTGAAGATCCAAAATATTCGCAATGGGTAGCAATTATTATTTTGTAAATGCAGTTGTTATTAGAATAGTGATGCGATCCTTTGGTCTCCAATACCAGCACATTATTTACATTTTGGATAATTCAGTCGAACGCTGTAGTATTTCATAGCATCGCCGTTCTGATATAGTAAAATACAACAAGAGATTTTACTGAAGATCCAAAATATTCGCAATGGGTAGCAATTATTATTTTATAAATCCAGTTGTTATTAGAATAGTGATTCGATTCTTTGGTCCCCAATACCTGCACATTATTTACATTTTGCATAATTCAGTCGAACGCTATAGTATTTTATAGCATCGCCGTTCTAATATAGTAAAATGCTCGGCAGTCAACGTATTAAAACATTACACGAAGAAAATCAGAGGATGAGTATTTTCCGGAGAACCTTGTGAAAAATCAATAGTGCTCCTGAAGACGTAGGGTCCCTACACAATAAAACAAAGCATTTTCTACCAAAAACAAGCACAAAAATGACCAACAATCGCATTTTACAGTGAATCGTAACGAAATAAACGACCCACGCGACATTTTTACATTTACGACTTAGGCCGCTTTTGCATAAACATCTTTAATGATCGCTAAACATCGAAATGCTTTTTCAATCGGTTTCAACAGCGAGCGAGGAAAGCCGAAGGTCGACAATGTATGAAATGGACACGATAGTCTCGGATCCGCAAGGCGAAATGCAATTGAACGGATGCGGCAGGTCAAGTGTCCGGGCGCTGAAAGGTGACCATGCTGATTAAGTATCGTGGTGTCGCAGCACACGCAAAAATAGCGAGCGCCTATTCGAACGCCGACTGAATTCAAATACATCGTCGAATAGTTCTCTCGTTAAGACACTGCGAGGAGACGCAGTACGTGGCGAGCATAAAATCTCGCGGTACTCATCGTAGATCCATTTTTTATCTCCCTGTTCCACAAAGTACGGGCAAGTGTAAGAACGAGAAAACGCGGTGTCACGCTGGCGTGTCACGAGGCTCGAGAAATGCAATATAGTCTCTGTCACGGCGCATTACACGGCGAAACAATTAATCCTTCCGACTCGATGGGAATTCTCAGCGGACGCGGCAAAAATTGGAACACGCAATGGAGCGGTGCACGAGTTTCAGAAAAAGAAGTCGATTAACAAACAGAGTGAGTCGACCTGTCGGTAATTGTACGAGCGCAATTGCAACGTGTCGACGTCACACCGTGTCATAGCGGGGCATATCAATTTTTATAAGAAACGTCTAACGTCGTCGCCGTGATCGCATTCGCGCGGAAAGTGCTCAAGTACACTCGTCCTTCAATTTACGCGGCACTTTTTCTGGACGAGTCTTTTCTTACATGATAAATTATACCTCTATTTACGCGACACTTTTCGCGAGTTTTCTATTTATACGACAAATTGTACTTTTACGCAGTATTCATTTACGCGATCTGCCACGTTCTGCAATTTATGGCGGCCCATTCAAGGGTTCTCGAGGTTCTAGTCGTGACAGGCACAAAAACAATTCTTGTAAAAATAAGGTCAAGTATCATTGCTTCGACACAAAGCTTTGAAAAAGAGGACTTTAGCAATTTAAATGGGTGCGGCATTAATGATTTACTAGGAAATCGTGAATTACCCGATATTGACTTAATATCTGAAACCCAACGTAATGGTGAACGTAACAGTGACTATGAAAAAATCAATTCATTCACTGCATAAAACCTTTGTAAAGCTCTTGAATTAGCAAAAAAAAAAAAAAAAAAAAATGGAACGTGCCGTTACAGACAATGATCCAAATATGAACCCATAAATATTTTACACGACGCAAAGGCTGCATTTGTGCCAAATAAGAGGAAAAGTGTGATCATTTTCAACTACAGTAGTGATAGTGACACCAAAGTTTACTTTTATTTCCTGAAACTCGTTTCCTTCAGTATTTCCATTAAGCTACATGAAACAAATCCGTATCTCTAAAGCTTCCATCTGCTCTCATTTCCAATCCTTTTTCTCTCGCACCGACCGTCACCCCGCGATTTTCATTCGCGTAAAACCGATCCACGTACACAAGCGTTACAGTAAAACACCGAAATCTGGAGAATGTCGACTTTTACCGGTGAATGTCAACATTCACATAGTCGCTTGGTATATGTCCAAAATATTTGCTAAATACCCTTATTTCCGACTTACACCGGTAAATGCTGACATTCACCATGCATTAATGGTCGACACACACCGGAGAGGGTCCGAATGCACAACAATGTAATGAAATATTCGACCTATCACCGACGTATTTGGGATCTGTTGACATTCACCGGTGAAAGTCGCCATTCTCCAATTTCGGTCATTCATGGTAACATATATAATCGTATCATTCAATTAATTAGAGTCAGGAACAGTTAAACTTACAGAAGACTAATTTACTGTATTAGAAATGATTACAAACTTAACAGAAGAATTTGGAAGTCTGTTAACACTTTGACTGCCATGATGGTCACCGGTGACCGACGCAAGGGATTTTACTGAAGATCCAAAATATTCGCAATGGGTAGCAATTATTATTTTATAAATGCAGTTGTTATTAGAACAGTGATGCGATCCCTTGGATTCCAATACCTGCACATTATTTACATTTTGCATAATTCAGTCGAACGCTGTAGTATTCACAGTAACATATCGACCGAATCGATGAATTTTCGGAAATGAAAGAGTCCGAATTTACCGTATTCTAGTGCACTAATTGTCGGCACACACCGGAGAGGGTCCGAATGTACAACAATGTAATGAAATATTCGATCTTTCACCGACGTATTTGGTATCTGTTGACATTCACCGATGAAAGTCGACATTTTCCAATTCCGGTCATTTACGGTAACATATCGATCGAATCGATGAATTTTCGAAAATGAAAGAGTCCGAATTGACCGTATTCTAGTGCACTAATGGTCGACACACACCGGAGAGGGTCCGAATGTACAACAATGTAATGAAATATTCGATCTTTCACCGACGTATTTGGGATCTGTTGACATTCACCGGTGAAAGTCGACATTCTCTAATTTCGGTCATTTACGGTAACATATCGAGCGAATCGATGAATTTTCGAAAATGAAAGAGTCCGAATTGACCGTATTCTAGTGCACTAATTGTCGGCACACACCGGAGAGGGTCCGAATGTACAACAATGTAATGAAATATTCAATCTTCACCGACGTATTTGGTATCTGTTGACATTCACCGATGAAAGTCGACATTTTCCAATTTCGGTCATTTACGGTAACATATCGAGCGAATCGATGAATTTTCGAAAATGAAAGAGTCCGAATTGACCGTATTCTAGTGCACTAATGGTCGACACACACCGGAGAGGGTCCGAATGTACAACAATGTAATGAAATATTCAATCTTTCACCGGCGTATTTGGTATCTGTTGACATTCACCGGTGAAAGTCGACATTTTCCAATTTCGGTCATTTACGGTAACATATCGAGCGAATCGATGAATTTTCGAAAATGAAAGAGTCCGAATTGACCGTATTCTAGTGCACTAATGGTCGACACACACCGGAGAGGGTCCGAATGTACTAAAATGTAATGAAATATTCAATCTTTCACCGGCGTATTTGGTATCTGTTGACATTTCGACATTTTCCAATTTCGGTCATTTACGGTAACATATCGACCGAATCGATGAATTTTCGAAAATGAAAGAGTCCAAATTGACCGTATTCTAGTGCACTAATTGTCGGCAAACACCGGAGAGGGTCCGAATGTACAACAATGTAATGAAATATTCAATCTTTCACCGACGTATTTGGTATCTGTTGACATTCACCGGTGAAAGTCGACATTCTCTAATTTCGGTCATTCACGGTAACATATCGAGCGAATCGATGAATTTTCGAAAATGAAAGAGTCCGAATTGACCGTATTCTAGTGCACTAATTGTCGGCACACACCGGAGAGGGTCCAAATGTACAACAATGTAATGAAATATTCAATCTTTCACCGACGTATTTGGTATCTGTTGACATTCACCGGTGAAAGTCGACATTCTCTAATTTCGGTCATTCACGGTAACATATCGAGCGAATCGATGAATTTTCGAAAATGAAAGAGTTCGAATTGACCGTATTCTAGTGCAGTAATTGTCGGCACACACCGGAGAGGGTCCGAATGTACAACAATGTAATGAAATATTCGATCTTTCACCGACGTATTTGGTATCTGTTAACATTCATCGGTGAAAGTCGACATTCTCTAATTTCGGTCATTCACGGTAACATATCGAGCGAATCGATGAATTTTCGAAAATGAAAGAGTCCGAATTGACCGTATTCTAGTGCACTAATGGTCGACACACACCGGAGAGGGTCCGAATGTACAACAATGTAATGAAATATTCAATCTTTCACCGGCGTATTTGGTATCTGTTGACATTCACCGGTGAAAGTCGACATTCTCTAATTTCGGTCATTTACGGTAACATATCGAGCGAATCGATGAATTTTCGAAAATGAAAGAGTCCGAACTGACCGTATTCTAGTCACGACCACGATACGCAAAGGACGTTCGCGCCGACCACGCGCAATCGCTGCTAGTTTCCGCCGAAATTTCGTAATTCCGCACACGTCACACGGCCCACATGCGATACACATTCCTCCCATCGCTGATACTTCGCGCTCGCCATCCGCGAATACGTGGATTTCGTGCGATCCGAAGATGCCCGTGAACGTCACATGTCGGCGTTACACGTACACGCACGCACGTGAACGCACGCGTGTGTCGCGTTTCGACTTCTCCGTGCCGTCATCGGCGTCGGGTCATCGTCCTCTTCCTCGCCCCCCTCTCACTTTTCATAATCAGGCGGCGCACAGTTTCAAAGTAGTGTCATTGAACGTACGGCAGGAATTAAGAAGAGAGGCGCGAACGTAACGAAAATCAATCGGCTGATTAACACGCTCAACGCGGAGCCGATTCCGTTTGACTTTCCGCTTACGCGTCGCGTAAACGTGGAAAGTGCGTTGAGGTGTCGGACGTCTTCCGTTTCAATGAAATCTGGTTAGCACGTTGACTATTCAGTGTTTTTTGTTAACACTTTGACTGCCATGGTGGTCAGCGGTGACCGACGCAAAAGGCCTCACGAAAAATTTTAAAAAATACCCAGTCAGTAGCATTCATAATTTTATACATGCAATTAATATTAAATAGTGATTCAATTATTTGGCCTCCGATACCTTCGTATTATTTTAATTTTGCACAATTCAATCATATTCTGTAGTACTTCATCACGTTGCAGTTTTAATATAGTAAAATACGTATGGCAGTCAACGTATTAAGCGTACTTTACTATATTAGAATGGCGATGCTCTGAAATACTACAGCGTTCGACTGAATTATGTAAAATGTAAATAATGTGCAGATATTGGAGACCAAAGGATCGCAGCACTATTCTAATAACAAGTGCATTTATAAAATAATAATTGCTACCCATTGCGAATATTTTGGACCTTCAGTAAAATCCCTTGCATCGATCACCGGTGACCATCATGGCAGTCAAAGTGTTAATTTTGTTGCTAGTGCCACAGCGAAATTTTCCGCATTAGAATCGCATCGTGATTAAATATTATATTATGCAATTCAGTTATGCAAAACTAAAATAAGACAGATGCATTACAAAATGCAAGCATACTAAAAACATATGTAATAAATACAAACACATAAATACTAAAAATACATATAGTAAAAACGAAATATAAAAATACTAAAAATACACGTAATAAGTACCAAGTATAAAAAGCGAATACTATCGCGCCCTTTGAATCTTCGACAAGATTTTTTCAATAGTCCCTGAGACGCAAACTGCTAAAGTAGACACGACCGCCAAAACGGAAAGTTTAATGACGGCCGTGGCGTTTGACGTGTTAATGATGATCGGCGACCGATCGGCCGTGATCAAAATCCGCGTGAAATGGGATTAAAGAGTAGAGTACGACGTCGGCGGGACTTCCACGAGTCGACCGTTCGATTCTTGCGGCCGTTTGGTCGTCGACGTTTACGTGCCCAATGCTGGGAGTGAAACACGTTATCTTCGTATCATACCAAAAAGAAAGAGAAAAAGGGAAACGGGTTCGTTGATATATTGGGTAGCTCGGAAAGTTCGTGTGAATTTTCGGTAGGCAACATTAGGATAGAATATATCAGTAGTTTAAGAGGTGATAGTTCAGGCAAGTTTAGAAAAAAGCTTGGTTAGGATACATCCATTTCTGTTAGTTTTATATGTTCTTGAATGTGGAAGGAAACAAGGTGGATTATAGGCATCTGATGATTCTCTTTTACTAGAAAGGCAAATATGCTACACAAGGGCAAACGAGGTATGTACCGTTTATGGTGACAGTGGAATAGCTAAAAGAAGTGTGCGGAAGTGGATTTTATATTTATGGGGTTGTCCGGAACGTTCATGCCGATTTTCGGTAGGTAGTACGTCCTCGTCAAAAGCAACGCATCGCTTAACACTTTAACTGCCATGCGTATTTTACTATATTAAAACTGCAACCCGATGAAGTACTACAGAATGCGATTGAATTGTGCAAAGTGAAAATAATGCGAAGATATCGGAGACCAAAGACTTGAATCACTATCTAATATTAATTGCATTTACAAAATTATAAATGCGACCGATTGGGTATTTTTTGAGTTTTTCGTGAGACCTTTTGGCGCCGGTCACCGATGACCACCATGGCAGTCAACGTGTTAAAAATCGGCCGTTTGCAAGACGCAGCCGTCGTCCAGCGAAACAACTTCTTTTCCCCGTTCCCTTCGATTCGCCGGCTAATTCCACGTATGGCCGCGGCGATCGGACAAGAAACATTCGCGGTGATAAGTTCGTGCAGCGAGTGTTACGTGCGACGTCGCAAAAAAGGTGACACTACTCAATGACACGGTCAAAGTTCCAGCGGCCAACGTCTCGCAGACTCATCGCGACACCGGCAGCGCATTCCGTCGATTAGCAGGTATCGGATTGTTAATTAAGCGCGGCCGTAAATTGTCGAGGGCGTGGTCACCCCACGGCCGGACGATAAAATTTCGAATCGCCGACGGCGCAGTAACGCGCTTATTCGCGTGGGCGGCGTAAGTACTCCGGCGCGTTAATTTAATTTGAATAAATAACGAGGAGGCTGCGGCAGCAAAGTGTATGCAATTTTCGTGTAGCGGCGACCGGCGTAGATACGCGACGAGCGCCGATGATAAAATAAACGAGGAGGGGCCGAAAGAGAAGAAGTCTATCGGGTTGTCGAATGGAGTTCGGTGATTTTTTGTGGCGAACGGTGATGAAATAAAAGATTTCTACGCGGCGTGGCGATATTTGCGGTAATATCGGCTACTAGCGGCTGAGGGATCTTTTGCGTTTTGCTCTCAGCGTTTTCATAGTATTGGCTTAGCCAAACAAGGTTATTTGGTTTTTATGGAAAAATTGAAGAAATGTATTCGATTTTCATTAATATCTTGATTTGCCGAGTGGTAGGTGTTTTGTTGTTACCTCCTGCCAACTTCTAGGCGTCTTCATAATTTCGTTCTTTCAAAATTCTATGTTGTTCTGAATAAAGAATTTCCTTCCTTTTACCTAAAGTGTTCTTCACTTAATCATTCATATTAGGTTATTCTTTCACTATTAATCCACAGCTGCTTTATGTGGAAATGTTTGTACACACGTAAAACTTAATATGTCAAATGTTGTCGTCCTCCAGCTGTCGTAGGTTACGATTTGTTTGCCTTCAAGTCTTAAATACGCTCATTCATGAAGTATGAAAGAATCAAAGAAAGCATTCCCGCCATATGTTACATTGTGTTTACAAAAGGTAACAGTGCTAAAGATACCGTAATTGAGATTTGCACCGTGAATGGGAGTGGTGTTACAAGTGTTCGGGCAGTCTCTGGTCGATTTAGGAGATTTAGCATTGATAATTTTTGTCTAGAACATGAAGAATTCAGCCCATTCACTACAGATATGAAACTAATCAAGGCTATGGTTAATGAAAATTCACGATATACTCTTGGTGATTGACAATACTGTTCTCAATTGGACAAACTAATAAAAACCATCGCCACAAATTGGGTGGAATTGACTAACAGATGAGGCGTCGTTTTCTAGCACACATGTATCTTTGGCGGTCTAGAACAAATAACTATCATTTGATTCAAAAAGGTTTTCGTCAACATTTTAAAGCATAAGAGGACCCTTATATATTCTTTCCCCGTCCAACTAAAATCCCTAAAAGATTGAATTTAATCGTATCATCTAAGAACGAAATTTTGGTATAAAACTCCAATCTCCCGAAAGGTGGTATTATCTAGCTTTTGGAGCCACGTACAAAAGCAACAGAACAAAACGGATCATAAGTAACTCAATAAAACAATATACCCGCATCAACAATTTCCTTATAAAACAAACATAATTTCTGGAACAACCCAATATTCCATTTTCACTCCCGACCATTTATAAACTACGTTTCCCACTCTCGTACACGATGTCTTTCATCCTCTGCCCGCCCACCTGAACATATTGCATTCCTCCGCGGATCCACACCAGGATCATCGCGTTTCGATTGTTGTTTACAAACACGCGCCGGAGAAGAGAATATCTTGTCAGCATGAGAAAAGAGAGAAAAATGAGAAAAGAAGACCGCGACGGCGCGATGAACGGCAGACGCGAAAAGTCGCGAAGATTGCGCGACAGTGCGCGAGGTAAGACGAGAGGCGGAAAGTTTTGCGGAGCTAAGCGAGAGAAGAGAGGCCAGGCGAGGAAAGGAAGGCAAAGACGCGAACGATATTACGGGCGACACCACGCGCTTGTCCCCTCCCCGACGACATTAAAATGAAAGTTGTTCTGGCACAATTAACTCACGTTGTCCGCACACCCCGACGACGGATGCCACGCCGTTTAGCTCGCATGCGCTCGACTCCCGGCCAACATGCGGAAATGGAAAACGCGTTACCGAGAAAGAATTGATACGACCCCGGCTAATAAGGCGGCCTTCGGCTGGCAGAACACGCATTTTGTCGAGTCGTTTTCGTTCTTGCGCTATGTAACGTTTAGCGCGGTATGCGCATTCCGCAATGACTGAGCTGTGTAATGCACAGGGTACAGGGTGCGAGGAAAAACGTGAATGAGGGTCAACTGTTGCGTGTACAACGTAGATGCGGAAGTATGCCGCTTTTCGGGCGACAAGAATTCGCTTTTTTAAGACAACGCTGTCTGTTTTGCGCGTCAAGAGGCGCGATAGGATTTTGCTGAAGCTTGTGTCGTTTCAGTGTAGCGTCAATACGGATTGGTATCAGAATTTGTTCACGTATTGATAAAGCTGTTGGAGATTCCAGACGATGCACGAACTCTTCTGTTCTTTTTCCAATTTTGGCGGTAATAAAATTAACAAAATCCTGTCGAGGGGTCTTCTGAAGCGCAGAACATGTAATGCTTATCAGCCGAGAAAAATCATACCTCAATATCTATATTAGAGAAAAACGTGGTGCAGGCGGAAATAAACGAAATTTGGCAAAGATAATTGTAAGACATTTTTTGTGAAAACAAATACTGTAAGAGTATCGGTATATTCGGTGATCGCCCACCCAAAGATTTGAATTAACCCGCAATTAACCACAAACTTAAGGCATTCTACATACGTCGTACGAATGAACAGGCTTGAGTTTACAATGAATCACGGTGAAATTTCAATACGGTTGTAATGCAAGCTCGAAAACTCACGATATAATGAGAATCGTTACATCCGACAATCGTCGACGCAAGAATTTGAATCAAAACTTGTCGCATTCTACATAAGTCGTACGAGTGCACAAGCTTAAGTTTACAGTGAATCACGGTGAAATTTCAATATGGCCATGTGGCAAGCTCGTAGACTGACGACGTAATGAGAATCGTTACATCCGACAATCGTCGACGCAAGAATTTGAATCAAAACTTGTCGCATTCTACATAAGTCGTACGAGTGCACAGGCTTAAGTTTACAGTGAATCACGGTGAAATTTCAATATGGCCATGAGGCAAGCTCGTAGACTGACGACGTAAAGAGAATCGGTACATCCGATAATCGCCCACACAAGGGCTTGAATCAAACACTTGCATCGTGCGCCATGCGTCGCACCATTGGCAAGTGGCAAATGTAAATTCCTCATTTGCTACCTCGCGGTATGCAAACACACAGACGGGACGTGTACTCTCGTCACTACTTACCGCGTGCACGCAGAGCTAATACAAACAATGGGCAACCGTACACGACCTGTCTCCCTCTCTCTCTTTCTCTCTCATCCGAACGCCTCTCCTTTTACATTGACGCCTTTTCCTCCCGTTTCGGCGCATTAACAGTAGGTTTGCGAGACGCGTCATTTTGACGCATTTCGATTTTCTCAACGAATATGATAGAACTCGTCTCGATTTCTCTTCAATTATTCGTGCTGACTTTTATTCATTTGACAAGTCTAATATATAATCGTATATTGAGATATTCATTTACATTACACGTTGTGTCTGCAGGTTCCGCATATTTCAAATTAACACTTTGACTGCCAAGCGTATTTTGCTATATTAGAACCGCGATGCGATGGAGTACTGCAGAGTACAATTAAATCATGCAAAATAAAGGTAACGCAGAGTTGTTAGAAGCTAAAGTATTGAAGTACCGTCCCAATATCAATTACTTTTACAAGATTGCAAATGAGCTTCATTGCGAATTTTCTGCATTTTTTGTAAAAACTTTTGCACCGGTCACCGATGACCACCGTGGCAGTCAGTGCTAATTATTTGCAAAATGAACAAATATAAAATTATTGACAATGTGATGTTTTTATATCCTCACGATCAAGTGCTATATTACACCTTCTACGTCTCAAACTCAAACCTACACCGAATTTGTACGGAAATTTGTACGGAATGTACGGAAATTTGTACGGAATGTACGGAAAGCAATGAAACGCAGACTTTTCACATAGCATTTTCCTTCCTAATTTATCCGGACGTCCACCGAAATGAATGGAGCGTTGAGAAAGAAAATACAGAGATTTCTTCGAACATCCGAGGTGCGGACTAAACACTGAAGCCGTTCTTCGCCATGCCCGTACGGCGTTCGGACCAAACTGCGGGAGGGTTAATGATGACTTGATACCGTAACGCTATGTGTCAATTTGACGCCTATCCGCGGAGATACGTCCATAAGCGATGTCCGTAAACCTAGTGCTAATGACGCATACTCTACGTTCCACGTCCTTCCGGTCGAGATTCTCGACCTCCCGTACGGCCGTTTTTCACACTCGGCTGTTTCCCCAAGGACGACCTCGGCGCGGAGAATTTTTTCAAGGTGAATCACCGTCTCACTCGGGTCCCTACTGCAGGTGAGGAAGACAAGTCAGTCGCGAACGCCCCCGCTGACTCCGTCGTTCCATCCTTCCCACTCTTTCCTGTGCTCCTTTTCTCGATCCCCTTCTGTCTAACCTACGCCCGCCGACTTCGCTTCTCTGCCATTCTCACAGTTTGTCCTGCCGCGCTCATTACCCGCACGATAAATTGCACGTATCATATCCAGCGCGGATGGCATTGCTCCCACTCTCCTAGTCATTGCACTTACGCGGAACGCTTAGATTCTATTTCCGCGAACGAGTGGACTGCGCAGGCAACGATTTTTATTACGCTGTCCGACGAGTTTGAGAACGCGGAGAACGATTTCTGTTACGCTGTCCGGCGAGCTGGACGACGCGGATAATTTTTGTTACGTTATCCAACTAATTGGATAGCACAGCCAAGAATTTTGATTACGCCATTAAAAGATTGAACAACGCAAACAATTCTTAGTGACATCATCCAACAAATTGTATAACGTAGGTGTTTGAGGGATGCACCGCAAAAAAGGTGTAATAGAGTATGGGCAAGTTGTGCACTAAGTGTGTCTGCTTTTACCACTTTTGGCAAAAGACGTGTTGAATATATTTGCCTAGAGAAGGGGTGTGCAGAAGTTGAAAAAAAAATCGGTGACCACTTCTGCACCACCCTTGTTAGAAAATGCAGAAGAACTCGATAATAAAGTAGATACTTTCCGCAGTGACCACAATGCTATCACAAAAGATTTAACCAGTCAGATCGTAAAAAACAGAAGAAATGTTAAAGAAAAACGAACAGATCGCAAAATTAATTGGCACAGAAACGAAATCCAGTATTTTCTTAAACGGGCAACTTTTCTGTACTTCCTTCTTCAAAGTATGAAACCAAGAAAAAAGAATGTCTAAAAATTCTTCATGCCACGAGAGTAACTGTAAGTACTGAGTAAAGTACTGAAATCCGTTCTTTCTTTTGATACTTATCGCTTTTCGGCATTACGAGTTTCCAACATGAATACGGAAATAATAAGATAAGCAGGTACGCCGTGCCAACCACTGCAGATTTAAGATATTGGGGTTTACAGTATCGCGCAGCATTGTGTGTACTTATTTTTACCGTTTACTTTGTCAGAACTTCTTGATTACATTGGTATTTATTTCTGAAACACTGCTTTCATGCCTGAAGCCGATTTATTAGGACTAATCCTCAACATTTTAAAGATATTAATTTGTACATATACGACTCCTGTCAAATGGATAAAAGTCACCACAAATTATATGAAAAAAATGTAAACATACCGTAATTTTCATCTCAAAATCGGGACGCATCATTTTGACGCATTTCGATTTTCCCCACGAAAACACTCGACCCCAAGAAATCCCGTGTTAGAACACAAATGCGCATAGGCCTCATATCACTTTTGTTCAGAAAATCACCAGCCCAAATGAGCTGTCCCGTCCGCCTACTCTTAACACTTTGACTGCCAAGCGTATTTTGCTATGTTAGAACCGCGATGCGATGAAATACTGCAGAATATGATTAAACCGTGCAAAATGAAGGTAACGCAGAGTTGTCAGAAGCCAAAGTACTGAAGCCCGATTCCAATATCAATTGCTTTTACAACATTGCAAGTAGGCTTCATGGCGAATTTTTTTGCATTTATGGTAAAATCTTTTGCGCCGGTCACCGGTGACCACCGTGGCAGTCAACGTGTTAACCCTTTGACTGCTGTGGGCGCATATATACGTCCGTCGAAATCTATCGGTGTCGACTATGGGCGCATATATGCGTCCCCAATTGTCTCGATTTCTTACCTATTGCAGCCGCAATTATTAATGTACGCGATGAATACAGATGTATACTTTATGAAATAATTTTCTTGCACCATTTAATTTGGCGTAAATGAAGAATTATCATTAGAACATAGTTGCGCCTTACATAATCAACGAATAAAGTTCACATTAGCGAAAAGAGTTTCGTCCTCATCGAGCGCTTCGGCCGAAAGTATTCAGCACTCTGCAGTATTCTGCAACGTTCGGAGCGGATGTACTTTGAGATTTCGGTATTATGCCGGTATTTGCGTTAACATGTTTACTGCCAAGCGTATTTTACTATATTAGAACAGCGATGCTATGAAATACTGCAGCGTCCGACTGAATTATGCAAAATGTAAATAATGTGCAGGTATTGGAGACCAAAGGATCGCATCACTATTCCAATAACAACCGCACTTATAAAATAATAATTGCTACCCATTGCGAATATTTTGGATCTTGAATAAATATTGTTGCGTCGGTCACCGGTGACCATCATGGCAGTCAAAGTGTTAAAAAACAAACCCCCGACTCATTCGCAGCGCGTCATGGAATGAAATAATCAGTGACGCGGTATTAACTGCCCGAACAATCGCCTCTCGCGGCAACTTTCTAACGCATCTACCCTATCTCCCCGGTATCTTCCGTGACAGAACTGTATCAGCACGCCGTATATCGTCGCATATCCGCGTACGGCCGCCCGATTTTCACCGCACTCTCCGCAATATTACGAATATACTAGAGTATCGACGTATTAGTGAGATAGCGCCGCGCGCATTGTGCACGCGTTTCCCATTTATAGGGAACAAAGCTCGTGCGTTACAAAGAGCACGCGGGAAAGACGCAGCTGAGATCGAGTGTAAAAGGGACTGACATCATCCGCGTCCCGGACAACGTATTGTACATCGCGCTGCATCGCTCGTCTCGTACGACGGGACAACGTCGGGCACGTCGGCCGTCTATTTCTCTCGGTGAGCATGCCGCGTTCGATTTCTGCGCAATAACACGACGCGAATCTCGGAAGGTCCGCGAACGCGTGAAAGTCGAGGCGCGCGAATGTCGTCTGCGCGCGCGGAGTGTGGGACGAAAACGGTGCGAGTTGTTTTTCGTAAGGGAGGACACACGTCATGCGACCGCTTTGAGAGTGCAATTTGTTGGACGGACGCGAGACGCACGATTCCGACGCAATACGGGTGCAAAAACAGCCGGAGCGTGGAAACTCGTTATGTAATGGTTCAAGAACGCGTGGATAATGAGAAAGGTGTAATTGCGAGACGGGCGGAATCGCTGTCACCTTGGCAGAAGTCCTGAAGAAGTAGCCGTAGGGTGCGAAATATGTGGTGCTTCAAATGACGCGGTTGTCAAACGAAAAAAGTTTTTAACACGTTGGCTGCCGTGGGGGTCACCGGTGACCGGCGCAAGAGATTCGACTGAAGATCGAAAATATTCGCAATGAGTAGTAATAATTATTTTATAAATGCAGTTATTTATCCAATACTTGCACATTATTTACATTTTACATAATTCAGTCAAACGCTGTAGTATTTCATAGCATCGCCGTTCTAATACGGCAAAATACGCACGGCAGTCAACGTGTTAATACAACGTTTGATCCTAATTCATGTCTTCCGGATAACGCGGAAAAAGGAATTTCTTGTTTCTACATTTTTTACTACATGTTTAAGAAAATTATGTTACACGATTTTCTCAAAAATTACTAAATAAACATTAAGTGGAAGTGATATGTGCAACGAGAAAATGCAAAGAAGCTTGACAAAACGAATATCTAATTCCCGATGAGGGGCCACTGGATGCCTCAAAACATGTACAGACATACCAATAAAAATTCTTAATCGATTTCACGATTAGTAATAAGATGGAAAATAGCACACCACTCAACGTGATTGAATAAATTTTTAGGCGGTGAGTATTTGCGCGCCGCAAATTACTGAAGAATGTTTGGTTCGTGTGCGATGCAGGTGGATCGTAGAATGCGGTAGCAGATGAGATCATTGTTTGCGAAGAAGGTAACAAGTTGACCGCCATCCACGGTCGTCATATGTGACCAAGTGCTTCGAATGTTTAAAATTGCAAAAGTTGAATGAACATTGACTGTTAATGAATTTTGAACATCCTCGCTAATTACGGAATACTTCCAACGAAAATGTACACTATTCAACAGATAAGTGTAGCGTACCAAAGCATTTCAAATATAGATGCCCTGGACAGTATGTGGTAACTGTTTTGATCCGGTTTTAACAAACTTTGTTCCAGAACTTGTACAATTTTTCGACAACATTTTTTGCGAAATATTCGCATCAGCTATGCTGGCCCTTCCTTTTTTACGTCACACATTGCTATGACACCGTTTGATGAATATTCCATTACACACGCGTTGTAAATGGCCATAATATAAACGAAGATTCCAAAACACTTATCAAGTGTCATCGCGTGCACCAGCAAGATCAATGCCCCATAGGTGGAATTGTTGTCTATTATATGCATATTTACTATTATTTCCACCGCATGCTTAAAGTAATAAAAATACTCTCGTGATGTTCCGAGCAAAACATGTGATTTCGACGTGGCGGTTACCGTGTTGACAAATTCATGAGTTATTCTGCTAATTACCCCGCACCTGGTCATCATCGACGTTGGGGCATTTGATTACGGCGCACGACAGCCGACAATTATATCGCACGGCGCAAATATTGACATTGACGCAATTTGAACCAATCCTTGCGAGCGTTGCGCGGGAGACACATAAGATCAGCATTTCAAATATGCAGAGACAATCAAGCCGCGAGTTGGCACACAATTTCCTCGTCAAATTGTCCCGCGCAGCAGACGGACAGTCGGTCGACAAGGATTGATCTAGCGCTCGAACGACGCCGGGAATTTTGCAGTATTGACCAACGGCCCTAATTCCCGACGTCCATTAACCGGGCTCCGTTTTCTATTCCGACTTTTCCCTCGTCCGCGCGCGTACTTTTTTGCCCGCCCGCGCGCGAATGATTTACGATCGGCTGATATTAACGATCCGTGGAATAAGACTGTCACACCGGCGACAATGCGGCGCGTTTGATCTTCCAAGCACTGCTCGTCGAAACGGCATTACAAGTACCGCTACTTTTATGTAGTTATTTTGTTACGACAAGAGAAACCGAATTCTGAGAATACCGGTATGATGCTAATCATTTTTGCGCCGGTTTTGATTGAAAAAATTCGTAACGTTCAACGTCATATTCGCAATGGTAATGACTTTGGTGCTTACTCTGAATGAATCTTTCAAGTTCACACAAGAACTTCAAACAAAACTGATCAAAAGAACATGTCATTATCAAAGGAATCGAATCAAACGAAATCGAATTCTGACTTGTTATTGTTATGTTATATATACATAAAGAAAAAAAAGTTGAATTTGTAAACAGTTAGATCGAGTTATACCGGCATGGCGATGTTTCGGTATAATACCTGTGTAATACCGGCAAATATTCTGGTAAAGGGTGTTACCAATTAGATGAAATGGAATTCCAATGGAATCAGACCAATAAAATTACGAAATGCATAACATACGTTAATAGAAATGGACTGTTGCAAATCGCTTAATTATAAAATTGCCGGTAGGCTGCTGACACTAAAACAATAATGTTCACTCATACATGTACGCGCTTTCAACTTGTTCACCGTTCCTGGAAATCGCGCTGCAAATTATTTTTGCTATTGTATCTTAGTATGTTTGTTAAAGACTCTTCTTATAATAAATTACTGCACAAGACTTGCGTGGGCTAATTATCCTAACCGACACATCTAATCCAATCTCCTCACTGTATACATTTTTTTCATAGCAATTATTAACATTTCTTATTCATTCCATTTCCTCTTGGCCTCAAAACATTTCCAACATCTTAAAATGTATAAACATATTTTCATTTCCACTAAACTTGCAATTTAAATGTCAACTACTTTTCACGCATAACGAATACACCCGTCGCAACATGAAATACTGCCATTCCTCCATGACGAGAACACTCGCGAAAAACCGCCAACCGTTTAACACGTTGGCTGCTATGGGGGTCACCGGTGACCGGCGCAACAGATTTGACTGAAGATCGAAAATATTCGCAATGGGTAGTAATACTTATTTTATAAATGCAGTTATTGTTAGAATAGTGATGCGATTCTTTGATCTCCAATACTTGAACATTATTTACATTTTGCATAATTCAGTGCAAAATATGCAATACTACGCTGTAGTATTTCATAGCATCGCCGTTCTAATACGGCAAAATACGCACGGCAGTCAATGTATTAAAGAATGCGCACGCGTGTTGTTACATTCCAATTAAATAAGAGATTTTACCGAAGATCCAAAATATTTGCAATGGGTAGCAATATTTTATAATTTTATAAATTTTATAAAGATCCAAAATATTTGCAATGGGTAGCAATATTTTATAATTTTATAATTTTATACATTTTACTGAAGATCCAAAATATTTGCAATAGGTAGCAATATTTTATAATTTTATAATTTTATACATTTTACTGAAGATCCAAAATATTTGCAATGGGTACCAATATTTTATAATTTTATAAACGCAGTTGTTATTAGAACAGTGATTCGATCCTTTGGTCTGCAATACCTGCACATTATTTATATTTTGCATAATTCGGTCAAACGCGGTAGCATTTCATAGTATCGCCGTTCTAATACGGCAAAATACGCACGGCAGTCAACGTGTTAACGCAAATACCGGCATAATACCGAAATCTCAGAGTACATCCGCTCCGAACGTTGCACAGTTGGTTTTTCGCTCGCGAGACATTTTTCCGCTCGCTGATACGAGGCGACGATCGTCTTGCGGATGCGCTCAACGACCGCGAACGAGGCGGGGAAAAAGAATTTCTCATGGTGCGCCCAGTACGATACACGCACACGACACGCATACAGACACGCACGCCTTCGCGTTGGGAAGAAACGCACTCGCACGCGGCGAAAAAAAAAGAGACGATATTCCATAATGTCGAACGTAACGACTTTCACTTCGCGCCGGGACAGATTTCAGGGCGACCCAGCTCGCTAAATGTCGACAAATTTATCGCGCGGGGGCCCCCCCGGGTGCGCACCGATTCACGCCCAACCGTGGCCGAAACTATGTATCTCACGCGATCGCGTTATACACACGCCTGGTACGGATTTATTTCGAGATAGATTATCGCGTTCTAAATTTCGGCGCGAATGCAGCCGGGGCTCGACGCTACCAATAAAGAACTCCTTTCATTTGGTATAACTCGCGGCTAAACGGGGAGATAAGGCGTGTAACCCGTGGTAACCGGGGCTATTTCTTTTTCTGCCGACAAACAGCGCGATATATGCCCCCCCGGCTCGCAATTGGCAGGATCGGGGGAAAATGAAATAGTTCTGACGATTATGAAACACGACTAAGTCGGAAATTTACACGAACGTTTCATCAATTGTAAAGATTGTGTTATTTATGAATTGGGAAAATTAAGCCGTTTATTTTGAAAGTGGCCTAACTCCATTTATCTTCAAATCGAGATAAATAACATTTACTGATAAATAACATGAATCTGTACATGTAACCATGGTAACCGGAAAATATTGAAAAACGGAGTTAGGCCACTTTCAAAATAAACGGCTCAATTCGTGATTGTGAAAATTAATGAATTGTGATAATAAATTGGAAAAATCGTTTCTGATGGCGGTGTACACCAGGCAGTGATAATCAAAATTAAATTGACTTGATAGTGAATACAACCGCTTTGTTAACGTTAAATATTTTTATGCCTGCATTAGTTGCAATTGTTAATTTTGTTTAGTTTTGGTTAAATGTGATTTACTTCAGCCTATATCTATAGTATCATCCGACGTAAAACACACGAACAATAGAACTAAGTCAAAATGATTTGTACCATAAGCTCCTAAAGAAGGGAGCTTTGGACTTTGAAACATGTAGAATGTCGATTGGATAAAATAAAATACGTTCAACCAAAAACTGGCAAAAAAAAAAGACAGACTATATGAATTTGTGTTAACTGAAAGCTTGGAAACTGAAAACCAAAATTTATTCTGACGTTTCGCCACGAGGTGCATGTCCTCTTCAAACGAATTAACAACTTTAACTAAAGCGGGCTACTTGAAGCTTTGGGGCTATATGTAGGAAATTGAAAAGTTTAAGGAAGGAATAGCATGTGGTATAATTTTATATATGCGCAAACATGGGTTCGTGAACCTGGGTTTGTACCAAACTAAATCGCTCAAACCCATATTTGTGTCAAGAGATCACTACAACCGAGTGAATCCCAAACAGACCGTTCCTCAAAAATAATTCAGTTTAAACGCTGCACCCAGTGCCGAAACGTCAGCTACGATAAAACGTTTCTCAGTCTCTAACTTTTTAATTAACTTAAATTAATTTTGACTATCAGTGACCGATATACGCTGACATGCAAATAACTTTTCCTACTAAATCAGAAATGTACGGAAATTGAGTTAATCGCTTATTTTGCCTTGCTTTGTACGTAACCGTATTTTCGTGCCTGTTTTTGGTTGAACGTGTTTTATCTTATCCTGCATGAGCTCTACATGTTTAAAGGCCCATGAACCTTCTCTTCGCGAGCACTATGGCTTTTCACAATTTCCTCCGGAACATACTCAAACGTAACAAAAGAAACAGTACATAAATATACGGAAAAAATAAATTAAATTCCAATACAACATTACACGGAATAAATCGCAGTAAAACAGTACATGCTGTTTGAAACAAAAGAAATGAAACAGTACATCAACTGAATCAGAGGAAAATAGTACAACGCCGTTTGAAGCGAAACAAACGAAACCTTATACAAATATTCAAATATAACGAATGAAATTGAAATAAAACAATCGCAAAGGCTCCCGCCGGATAAAACACATTCAACTAAAAACAAGCACAAACCCTATTAACATTAACCGAAAAAAAATACATTGAATTTACAATCGACCGCGGACTAAGCCCGGGGCAGTTTTTCATGCGTCCGACTTGGGACGCTTTTACAATCACCGGCACAATTGAGGATTCGAGGGGATCGGATTGCAATGACGGCGAAGAACGTCGGAGACAAACGCCGGAGAACGGAAGAATAGGACGAGCACGGGAAGTGAAGAGAGTGACTGAGCGAATAAATGAATGAAAGAGGTGGGGGCGTGAAGCAGCGAGAAGGAGAGAGAACGTTCGCGTGGGAGACATCGCCACATGCCAAGGTTTTTCCAGGCAACCTCATCGCCTGACATTTCGCATGAATTTCTTCGATCTGACCGAGAATCGTGGACGGCGAGTTTCGCCCGACGAACGCAACTCACTCTTCGGCCAGTTTTGTGCGTTCCCTCGACTCGCCACTCGGAAGTCAGGCCATGCTGAGAGCAGGAATTGCTTGCACTGTGACGGTGTGTCCCGGTTGCGCCGCATTCCGTGCACAATTTTTCTAACGACGTCGCCGACTGAATAATTCTAACCACTAACGTATTCCGTGATACGAGCTTTTTGGATGGAATAGTTGTGTACGGTGTACGTTAGATTGTCGAGACTTTCGCGTAGAGCTGGAGCGAGGTTGAAGATGTAATGCACGCTGGAAGCCGTGTCGTCTCGAGGCAATTAATCGGCATTACGCGATGGAGCGATTGTGTGAACGATTACGCGAGCGATACCTGGGCAGGGGTGGCTTGACACGTTGACTGCCAAGCGTATTTTACTATATTAGAACGGCGATGCTATGAAATAATACAGCGTTCGACTGAATTATGCAAAATGTAAATAATGTGCAGGTATTAGACACCAAAGGATCGCATCACTATTTTAATAACAACTGCATTTATAAAATAATAATTGCTACCCATTGCAAATATTTTGGATCTTCAGTAAAATCTCTTGCGTCGGTCACCGGTGACCATCATGGCAGTCAAAGTGTTAAAGCAAAGTTTTAGTCAGGGTTTTGTAGCGGTGGATTCTGATATTTATAAGTGATAGGCTGAGGATAGAATAGTATGCATATGTCTGCATTTGTGCAATCAGTTTACCTTGTAGTGATACAGCTTTTTGTACTTATGCATTCTATTTTTAACTGTAAGACGGTGAAGTTGTTATATTATGTATATCTTCGAATTTGTGTAAGAAATTTACTTATCGACCAAACACTTTGTACTCGCGCATTCTAACGTTTTTAAATATGATATTTCAAAGCTATTATAATATATATATTTCCGCATCTGTTTAATCGGTTTGCTTATCAACCAAACACTTCTTCGCACTCCCGTATTCTAACATTTCTAAATACGATACCTTGAAGCTATTAATCTGTTCAATCAGTATTCGATCATAATCCCGATATCTAGCATACTACCAGGCGAATCCAAGCTAAAATACAGACAGTTTTTTGTACTTATGCATTCTATTTTTAACTGTAAGACGTCCAAGTTGTTATATTATGTATATCTTCGTATTTGTGCAAGAAATTTACTTATCGACCAAACACTTTGTACTCGCGCATTCTAATGTTTCTAAATATGATACTTTCGAAGCTGTTATAATATATATATTTCCGCATCTGTTTAATCGGTTTGCTTATCAACCAAACACTTCTTCGCACTCCCGTATTCTAACATTTCTAAATACGATACCTTGAAGCTATTAATCTGTTCAATCAGTATTCGACCATAATCCTGATATCTAGCATACTACCAGGCTAACCCAAGCTAAAATACAGACAGTTTTTTGTACTTATGCATTCTATTTTTAACTGTAAGACGTCGAAGTTGTTATATTATGTATATCTTCGTATTTGTGCAAGAAATTTACTTATCGACCAAACACTTTGTACTCGCGCATTCTAACGTTTCTAAATATGATACTTCGAATAATTCTATTATAATAATAATTCTATTATAATATATATATTTCCGCATCTGTTTAATCGGTTTGCTTATCAACCAAACACTTCTTCGCACTCCCGTATTCTAACATTTCTAAATACGATACCTTGAAGCTATTAATCTGTTCAATCAGTATTCGATCATAATCCTAATATCTGCATACCACCCGACTAACCCAAGCTAAAATACAGACACCCCGCTAATTCCACCTAAAGGATCCTTCCACCAACACCTTCTCCATCTCTTCCACGCCAACATTCATTCGCAACGCACTGCGTCGATTTCCAACAATGATCGATTTCACCCGAATGCATCGGCACCCAGAAGATCAATCTTCCCGAGTTTGTTCCCGTCGTCGGGGCCGGCATGCAGCGCCGGCTAGTTAATCTTAATTAGCAAACGAACGATCGTCGGCGAACATTGCATAACGATTAGGATATATCGTAAACCGGGCGAGTAATAATCGTGTGCATGTACACGAGGGCTTATCCGATGGGTACTCACTTTATAAACCTGACCGTACGTTCCATTGCCGACGACCTCGATTAGCTCGAAGATTCCAGCGGGTTCCTGCAACATTAAAACAGCATTAAAACGAGGCGCTCATCGAGAGGGCGGGCGAAAAAAACGAGATCAACTCGAGCGAGTAATGCTCGCACGGGCGTGCGTTTCGTTCGCGGGGAGGCGAGTGAAAAAATTGTTCATGCGCGTCTATTCGCATCTTCCACTGACCCATATCTTACCGTCAATAGTTGAAGGCCGCTTAATCGTTTTTACGTTTATTGGAGCGGCACACTGTGTGACCACGCGCCTTTATAATTAGCGCGAGAACATTTTAAAGAGGATGGGAATGTCGCGAGGCGAAGCGACACGTTCGAAGTGACGCTGCGGTCGGTGCAACGGTTGAATTTCGTGCGGCAAGTAACGCGCTCATGCAGACCTAGACGCACAGTGATTTCTATTCATGAAACTTCAGATCGATTCGATTTGATATGCGCTATCTGAAGTATCGTTCGGGCGGTAGTCAATGCAAACTTCGGTAGAGTTGGCGATTCTGTGAGAACGGTTCGATGTTCGTACAAATCAACGATTTGCTAATAAGGAACGGCGCACGGTTAATCACGATCGACACGTTGTTATGCTAATCTTTCTCGTAAATTTGGGAATCGTAAAGTGCAAATTAAGCGTATCTATCAAATATTTTAAGTAGCTTCGTTATTCGCCGCTTATAATATTTCTTGTCAATTCTAATTATTTCCTCGCCATGGAATATCAGAACAAATTGTAATAAGCCCTCATCATGCAAATGAAGCGTATCTACCAAATATCCTAAGTAGCTCCATTATTCGCGTTTTACATTGTTTCTTGCCAATTCTACCAACTAGGTTATGTTTCCTCTTACCGTTACAAGTTACGACACTTGTCCCAAACCCCGCGATACTTCCCATAATACATTCCAGCCGCTTATTGGACCCGACTCTTCACCGGTCCAAGCTAATCAATGAACTCATTTAATCTGTACACCGCAGGACGCCTATTCGCTTTATCGCATTTCCAAAGAACCCCGTGACAAAAGACTCGCGCCGTTATTAAACACGACCCGCCGCACAACGGAAATTGAACAATCCCCGATCACGTGACATTCAAATGTTTCTCCAACAACCGGAGTTAAAAATAAATCCAACCTCCAGCCTGTGTGCGCGCATTAACAAACTGCCTGAACGCGTCTCAGCCCGTAAGCAACCGTCCCGTCAAAAATCACCCTAAACTCGGCCGCGCGCGACGCAGGCAATCGAGGCAAAAGCTGCTTATTTCAAGCAGCGCCAGAGATTCGCGCCGTAGCTGTCACGGATATACAATGACGCGTGCGAACGTTTCCGGAATGACTCCGATCAAGGCGGGACCAAAAGAGGTCCTCCTTCTCCTCCCATCCTTTCTCTCTCTCTCTCTCTCTCGCTCTCTCTCCCTCACTCTCTTTCTCTCTCTTTCAACCGTGCTCGTGGCGTACGCAAAAATTTTCCCCGCCGCGCTCCTTAACGAGCCGAGAAATTCAAGGCGAACCTCTCCCACACCGGGTGGAAAAAACGCAGGCGTTCGCTCGTTGACGCAGTCTTCGCCGTCGAGGTTAATCGCCAAGCCAGCACCCTTTCGTCGGGCGCAAGACTTTCCCAAAGAGCATCGGGCGAGCGCGGAAAAAGACAGAGGCCCGTGCTTCCGGTACCCTCCCCGAAATAGCGAGGATCGGCTTATTTACATACCTTCAGGGCGTTCAGGTCAATGTCGTCTAGCGAGCAGTTGACGCTCGGTGCCAAATTATGCGCCATCTTGATACGCCACTTGCGCTCCCTCGCGTTATCTCTCCTGCTCGAGCTCGCACGGGCCGACGTTGAGCCGTCTGCCTCGCACTCGCCTTGCGCTTCTCACGTCTCCCCGACGACACAATCTTGCGCACCCGTCCGCCTCCTCGCACCGTCGAGCGTCGGACGAAAATACGAGGGTGGCCGTGCACTGACGTCGATGCACCGATGGGCCTGCGACGCTCGTCTTCTCAGAAGCACTGCCTCTGCACTGCTGCGCTCTCGCTCGAGGGCTGCTAATCCACTGGCAGAACACACGCGCGGCACATGGCTTGCGGGAAAAGGAGAGGCCTCCTGTGTGTGCGCTCGCCACCAGTCAGGCCGGACCGTAACGCACCTCCATCGTGTTGCGCGACTTTTCTCTCCGTGCACACCGGTTCCCAGCCACGAGAGTGCCCCCCGCACTCCTTGGCTCACGCACTCCTTGCCTCACGCACGCGAGATCCTCGAGAAGTTTGTTGCGGCCGCAGCGCTCAGCGCTGTATCACTGTGCCGTCATAACGGATGCAGCAGAGTGCCGAGCCCACACACCACGGCAGCGGCCGTTCCACGTCCTGTCTTACTGCCTTGCACGCCTCCTTCTCCCTCGCCGACGGTCTGTTTCCCTCCCGGCCTCTCTCTCACTGCCGGACAACGAGTCGCTCGCTCTTTCTCGCGGCACCAGCGTATGCGCGCACGCACTCGATCGTCTCCTGCTTCAACGCACTCGAACGCCGCCTCAGACGTCTTTGTCTGGCGTTTACTTGCCCGACACTGGCACATCGCTCTACTATGACGTCATCGGCTGGGCTAAACCAAAATGGCGACAAGGCCTTCTCGCGCAAGTTATCCCCTCCTGCGGAGAAGAAACGTTGGAGACTGATCTGATTGGCCGCGAAGTTCACGCTAACGCCGCGCCCTGTTGTGGCAAACTTGACGCACGGTCGGTAAATCGCGTCGTTGCGCGTCGGTGCAATGGGGATGCATTTTCGGATCTTCGGTGGGCGGTATTCCGAGGTTGCGAGGTTTGCGGATGTATGTTTGTGTGTGCCGAAGGTTTCGACGTGGGCATTGAACATCACATGGCGTTTTCAAAAAATATCCAAATTTTCTTGCTTTTTTTTATAACAGTAACATTATTACAAGTATAATAATAATAATAATCACGTGACCAGCCAGCGTGACGGGTCATTGCTGAACAAAAGTTATAGTCCTATCTTACAAATAATAACTTATTACTTGTATTGATCGTGTAAGCGTATCTATGTACTTTTATGTCTACTAACTATACACATATATATAAAACAGTTCGTATATATAATTTATGTAAGAATGTGAGGAAATAAAATTTGAAAAGACAGAGGGTGGGCGAGGAGAAACCGGCAAGTTCAAAATGCTAACTCCCAATATCGACGTACGGGACGATTTTAGAGTATACGTCAACGCTTTAAGCATCGACAAAAAATAATTCAAAAAGCTTGGAGGAGATTTAATACGGATGTTCAAATGATAGTTTCAGCATAAAGCAGCCAATTTCCTAACGGTACTCAGATCACGGAGTAGCATCTGCACAGTTTGTTTGGTCCGTAGCTGTACATTAGGAGTTTGAATGAGTTCATCCGGATCCATAATTTCCAATGCTGTAAAGAAATCGACATTCATCAGAATACACTTATATTTACAATACGGAAAATATCTAAAAATCAGATATCTTCAACTTCAGACAAGAACTTCGAGACATACCGTAGACCTGTGCCTCGATGGATGTTAGCCTTGAATCGATGTGGCTCTGAAAGTGTTCGATATGCTCTAACAATCTCATTCGACATTCCGCTGGATCTATTGGTGCTTCCGGTTCCGGAATGAAAGGCTGCATCGGTGCTGATACTTCTTGAACGATGTCAGGTACATTGGATTCATCGTGCATGTGGTCCACAAGCATTGCAGATGCAGATGAGGAGTTTTCAGATGTAAGTGGATGTTCCGAAAAATCTGTCCAAATTGGTAATAACGGTTTTTCAGTATAATCTCGAATGATTAGCATAATCTCGAAATATTTCAGCTCCGTATGTAGACTCTACACAGATAATTATATTATTATATTACCTGGAATTTCTGTTTTAATATTTAAACCGATCCCCGTGTTATTCTTTTCTTCTATCTCGTCACTGCGAGTTAATGCGTCTAGCAATATATGATTGTCATTTTCGGTTTCTAAATCTTCCTTCTTACAGGTAACTTTCGACTCATCGGAGTTCGTGCTGTCTTCTTCTAGAATTTTCATTAATTCCGAGTCCGAGGCTATCGACTTTTCGTCATGATCATCTTTTATGCTGACTTTGGTTGGCTCAGTTTTTGGTTCTATACGACGGGGTGTCTCGGAACAAGTATCCGTAGTATCTGTAATTGGTTTCAAAATCTCCATTATAGGTACTGGTTCTGTGTCCGGTTTTGGCACCTCCATTTTATCCCAGTTCTTCGCCCACAGATACAGCTTTGGATGATCCTTTTTCCTATAAATTACAATATACCATAGAACCATATATTAAAAATAATAAACTATATCAATCAAACTAAGCGCTATACTTACTGGGCAACATTAATTTTTACGCGCAAACTGTGTAGAATTTGCTGTATTTGCAGAAGTGCAGCTACCAGATCATATGAACGTTTGAGCATAGCTGTTCTTTGATTAATCATTTCCTGGTTTTTGGTACGATTAGTTATACTCGGTAGCTTGCCTTCCTTTAGCCAATCTTGATCATGGAAATATTTTTTAGACGGACGCTCCCGATAGGGATGCCGGCAGATGTAACAAACATATTTCTCCGGCACATCTTTCTCTCGTTCGATCGCATTACAGTGACCATGTTGCCAACACAGACATAGATCACACTGTATCATCAATCCGTCTTCTTCCATAAAACCGCAGGTGCAATTAATGATTTCTTCCCGTCGAAGTTGCTCCACCTTCACCATTTCCCCATTGATCATCATCATAACACCTTCCGCTTCTGTTAATAAAATATCGAACATTTTCCGAAAATTACGAAATAACATAAACCATATTATTAGTGGCAATTATGTACGAATGCGTGAGAAATTATTAAAACTGTGTGCTGCTTTTAATAAAACATATTCAAATACAACAAAGCAATTTTGTGCACGATAAAAATTATGTACTAACGCATACGCTAATGTTGGTATCACAATACGTTATTATTAACGGCCCCTATAAACGAAACAAAATGTTAAAATAAAAACAAATAAATAATATACCTTCAGCATCGTTAATATTATCTCTTTTGGTAGAGTCCCCTTTCAAGGAGTCACTTTTATCAAGGCGTGAATCGTTTAGCTGACCTAAAGAACAGTAAATAATAAAAGTAATATAAAGGCTAAATATTATCCGACTGTCTCGTACGCAAACAAAAAGAAGCGTACATCGTTTTGGCAAATTCTTATTAATGCAAGAAAACTATAACTGTGAATACGGAGGTATACGTATTTATAACAAAATATCTCACGCACTGTTCTGACTGTTTTCATCGCTCTTCGAATCAGATTTCCGCCGACTGTATCTGTACATAAACGCAGCAGGTCCTTCAGCATCGACGGCACTTTCATCCAAATCTCCATAATCCTCCATAATATCGGACATGCCTATAAAAGTTTTCTTTATTAAAACTCTCCACAAAAGCGACGTCGAAAAATGATGCCAAAAAATGTGTCCAATCTTTACCGTGCCGTCTTTTGCCTCTCGACAGATCCGCGTTATAATCAGACAGCTGCCGCTTCCTTTGTCCCTTCGATCGTTCCCCATGTCCAGCTTCATCCAACGACTTCGATCGGTCTATTCTTTGTATATCCGCCGATGCAGGTGGCCTCACCGGAAGAAGTGTTTTTATCCCAGTTTGCGTCTTCTCTTCGCGAACCTTCATGTCGAACAATGTACCAGGAGACATTGCACAGGAATTTTCTCGTTTCTTATCCAGATCTTCGTCGAGTTCGTTACTGTGATTTGAAATCGGTGACATCGGAGTTTCGATTTTTATGTCATCTTTCTGCAATTCAGTCAGTTTTGCTAGTTGATCAGCGTCTTCATCAGCATCGGCCATTGGGGTCATCGACGGAGACGAAACAGGTTGCGGACCAGTAACTGTCGACTGCGACGAGACAGGCGGCTTATCCTGAATCGACTTCCTCGACTTTCCTAACTTATTAATCTTGTCTAAGAACGACGGCGTTTTCTTCGGGATTATATCTTCGATCGACTCTCCTATTGTTCTTGCGTATGCCAGATCAGCGACATTCGGCGTCGAGCCAAGAAACTTGGAATATTCGGGATGATAATGCTTTATGTGCATTTGCAGGAGATTCTCTTTTCGGAAATTCTTGTTGCAGCCTTGCTTCGGGCACTTGTAAGCACTGTCTTCCATTTCCACGCGAAGTCCTCCGATGAAAACAGCTGTTTATGAAGACGACGTTGTGAAATTGAACATGTGAAATTAACCGGATATTGCATCGATCGTTCCTAACACTGAATGACATGACCGCTTTGATACTTACAGTAAATCAATCCTAACGCATGATTGAAATAAAGAGAATGAAATGTAGTAGCTATAAAAATCATATACGGTATAGGAACAATGCTTACTACTGTCGGCTGCAGACGTGGTGGACGTAGCGACAATAGGAGTCGTTGGGGTAGTGACTGGTGTAAGCAAAGGAGCTTCGGGTGCGGGCGTTGGTTTCGTTTTGGGTAACAACGTCTTTATTTTCTTTGGTACTTCCACGTTACCCTCTTGCTTTACTTTTTGTACATTGCTCCTCTTCTTTCGATGAATGCAGAAGTCGAATTTGTCGGGGTCGAAGTCGAAGTTACCCTGATTTTCCATAAAAGCTCTGATATCGTTCCTCGATCTAAATTTCTTTCCGCTCGATTTACTGCAAAATTCATTGCATGCATAATGTCCGATACACCAAGCAGTAATATCGGTAAACTCTTTAACCCTTTCGGCTCAAGTTTAATTACGAAATTTATCATGCCATAACAAGTTGTATTCCGCGTTACCGGAATCTGTATTTGTAGTACTCAAATATTAAAATAGGGGTGTCTATCTTGGAAAAGTACACAACATTTTGGTTCTTATACTTACTGTATGAAGAGCACATCCCACTTTCCAGCTGATGTCCCTGCTTTTCTCTGAGTGAAGTGCTTCTGCCATCCAGGAGGCAATCGTTTATCTGGCACTATTATAGACCTCCTGGGTCCTATATTAAGATCATTTGATTTTAATTACACCCCCATGTATTCTTGTCAAATGCCTCTATTTAGAATCACATACCATCATTACCATCGACTATGTATGACTCAATTCCCTGGGGTTCTCCATCTATCCATTCAGGTCCAACATCCTCTTCTTGTTCTACATCGCTCTTCAGAGGTTCCTTCTTGGCTTTCTTAGTAAAAGTCTTGATTTTTGACATATTTGTGTCAAAGCCTTTTAACAAATCTGTACCTGGATCATAGCATGGTCCAAACATAGTTCCATCGAGATCAACCTTAGTTTCAGGAAAATATTCATCTGTATCATTAATTGTAAGGGCTTCCTCTTTCTTAACTGTTTTCTCTATATCATTCTTTGTACGCTTTCTGGAGTGAGTTTGAAATAATTCCATAACAGTATGCTTCCGTTTCTTGTCCCTTCTCTCTTGCTTGCTCCCTATGTACCCTTCCTCTGCAGTAGACTGTCGTTTAAACATAAACCCAGATATTTTTTAAATAAATTGTACAACGTCAGGTGCATTACATTATAAGGTAATATTACTTCAAAATTTTGTACAAAGAACATTATTGCAAACATTTTCGTGAAATTTCATTAAAAACGATTGAAAACCCATGAACCTGATCTGCCAGCTGTCAAAGAGAAACAGAAATATTAGAAACCCTGAAAACTAGTCAGCCTGACACAATATATAGAGCATAGATTGCATAAAAAGTGAACATTAATTCAAGTTTTCACCTGACAGACCCAAAGTGACAATAGCATTGAATGGACTCCACCCATAAACAGTTGTGTTCACAGTACTACAATGGGTTCATGTCAAACATATCACATATTTTTCACATAAGGGATCAAAACTTCCATTTAACCCATGCCTATCTTATGACAATTACCTAACCCCATGAGAACGAACCGTCTCACTAATATTATCCGCGCAGAAAATTCGTGTGGCTAAGCATTCGGAGTGAGTCGCGAGTCAAGCGATTCGCCAGAGAAATTATCATGATCGCGAAGATACAACAACATAACCTCAATGTTAAAGTCCGTACCTTACTGGGCGTTGTAGCGATCTTGGTCATCTTCGAGGACCTGACAATTTTCGCGTATCCATCGTCGAAGAGTACGTCGTACCTGTCTGTAGACGAAAGTCGGCGTGTAACTATTTCGGGTTGTAAACTATGTCATAGGTAAAAAAAGGCCCTTCCGGGAATGAAAACGTCAAACTGGACGATGAAGGGGGATATATAGGCTATCTCTGTCTCGCGCTAGCAGTTAAGGTTAGGTCGCTCACCGTTCCCCAAGACAGCGTTCACTTTAGCCGGATATTTTCTACCGTCCGCCCACGTAGCGAGGATCCTTTCTCCTACTGAGAATTCCCTCATCTTTGTCTCCCTGAGGGTGTCAAATCCACATGTTACACGAAGTCGCAGAAAATGGTCACTATTTTACGAAAAATTCGGCCTACTGTCAAATTTTTCAAATACGCCGCGATCGGTCGAACGAATTGCTTTTTTTTTTACTCGTGTTTTCTTTCGTGCACATTTACACGTTTTGTTTTCCGAGTGCAAGCTAACTTTGGATTATTTGACCAGAATGTCATATTGTATTTCTGCTCTCTGTGTGCATTTGTATGACAGGTCAATCGGTCCATTGACCTATTGACTCCTGTATCAAGAGTCTGCTGAACATTGAGATGCAATTGGAAAAAATTATGTCCAGACGAAATTTAACAAAACGTTTGGAAAATTACTGAAACCTCATTTTGTCCAAGTCATAAAATATATGTACTACAATTGGGCCATTTCTAGGCTAAGCATAAGATTGTAAATAATTAGCAAACGTCATGCAGTATAATAAAATAAAAGATCTATGCTGTCATAACAGTAAAACATAGGTTTATATAGTAACTTGGTAGAACTGAAAAGTATTGCTCTGGAAAAAAAACGCACATATCCAAAGAGGAAAGAAAACAATTTAGTTTGCATTACTTGCAACATATTTGTTTTACTATCAAATGTTATGAAAAGTTACAGGCAAATGCAACTTAATGTAATCTTTTACTAATACTTTGCCTTTGTGCTGTAGAAAGCAATTAACATACAACTCACAATAGCGCAGATAGAAGGCCAGAAATTTATACTTGACGGTAATAGAAAAAGATTCTATTGCCTCTGCTGTACCGTGAAAGCACACTTGACAAACATTCATTCATGACTGTTCTTATCCAATGACACTACACATTTTTTCTGTTATTTATGAGAAAGTTAATGTCCACTTACGGAGTTGGCAGGATCCATGTTTGCTCACTTTAAAGAAAAAATACAGGAAAGAAATTATACAAATGCCAAATTCTTTTTCAGATCTAACTAATGGGCTCAGTGTTTCGAGAACTTTAACAGTGAAGCTGTCTGACCCTTCTCAATGATGTGAGTATGGAGTAAAAAATAATCATGCAAATTGTACACTCACCTAGGTTGTTGTGTCTGTAGAACACGAAGCCTGGAACTGTCCATTGGAATCCATTCATCAAATCTTGAGCTCCATTTGTCAAAATGTATAAGTACTTCTCTTTCAACCCAGTCTGTTTCTACCACCTTGGCAGAATACCTGAAAGTAATTAAACAGGCAGATATTAATTTTTATTTTTCATGACAATGTTATCATCAATTATTATTTTACTATAACATAATGAGTATACATCCTTATTAATAAGGATATCATGTTTCATTGTTGTAAACAGCGTATATACACAATTTAATTTACCATTCAAGTAATTTATTACTTTTATTTCAGATTACAAAAGAGTTATGTGTATATGCAAATAACATGATCACTTGCCATTTATCATTGAAGTCCTTAGCTTCCAATTTAGCTCCAGGGAAGAACTTTAAACCACCCCGACTTAGCAACTTTGTCTTCATGTCGCCAGCTTTGTCAAAATCCTTCTCGTCCGATACTTTAATGTCCCTCAACTCTTCCTTAATGTCAAGCTCTTTAGTTACGTTTGCCAAACCGACTTCAGGCTCCACAATGCCCAGCTGCATCGCCATAGTGTTAACCTTAAGTTCTGAACTTTCTATCGATTCATCCTTTATATCCGACATTAATTCCTCTTTAACACTGCTCGATTTACACCCATTGTCCATCACATCTGATGTATCTAGTGGGTTAAATGAATCTGCTGATGATTCTGGTCTTGAGTAACAGGTCTCCCCACAACTATCAGATTTCGGTGTTCTTCCCCCTGACAACAGCGGTGAAATAGAGTGTCCCAAGTTCAAGATCTCCGAGTTGATGAGATCTAAGTCCTCCTGCGCATAAGATGTCGACGACTTCACTGACATGATGACCGGATCTAAAAACAAACCCAAACATTCAATAAATTAAATGAATTAAAGATTATTACGACTGTATCTATTCAAACTAATACGCTTCAACATTTGAGATGATATGCCCTTACAATTGAAACGGGGACTTTACTTGTTAACACAACATTTTTCTGCGTTTTCGGCGCATCCTGGTTATAACAGGAAACACTTGACAAAGTCCACGTTTCACTGACGAAACGGCGTATATCGTTACATACGTTAGGAAGCTCGCGAAAACACTGAACTCTCTCGCTCGCATGCTAAATTTCACGCGGCTCACGTCATTCCGCACACGTGCGAACCCGCAGATTTTCCGGCGCAATTCGAAGCGCGCCCCACGTTCGTCCTCTCCCAGCTTGGCAAGCCCATACCACCACCCGCCGTTTCCCTATCGCCGGCTCCTCCGTTCGCGCTTGCCGCGTCCCAAGCCCATCGACGCATTCTCCGTCGTTCCCCGCATAAACAGCCGACCGACATTGAACTCAAAGGCACCGCGTGTCCGCCGCCGCGCCACTCTTGTAGGAAGCCTGCGTCGGAACGGAAACAGGAGCGGCGCGGTGCGGGGGTTCTCGCGCTTCGCAGCAGGGGGAGGGATCCGAGCGGGGCGCAGCACTCTCGGCCGAGAAAAGGGACGCACGCTATTTCGCGGGCCGTTTTTTCTCGCTGACAGGAGCCGCGCGCCGCCGCCAACGCGTGTCGGCGCTCGTCGGCACGTACCTGGATGGTTGTCATAGTCCGCGAAGACCGACGGCACGCTGCCCTTCCTGAGCAGGAGCTTGTGCCCCTTGGCGGCGGCCTCGTAGTCGGCCCGTTTGAAATGCCTGTGGCACACGAGCTGTCCGGGCGTCGGCTTGAAGCTCGTCCCGAAGCCGCCGCTTGCCAGCCACCTCCCCCGCAGCAGCGCATCCTTCGGGAACTTGTGCAGCGGCTGGCCCTTGGCGCGCGCCTCCTGCACGTCGGCGTCGCAGCTCGGCACGCAGCATTTGCGCGCCATTCCGAGCGGTGCCGCCGCAGGCGGGACCCCCGTAGCACGCGACCGCGCTATACGCCGCCGCTTCATTTACGGCCGGACACTACATAGCAACGTGCGCGCGGCCGAACGCTCGTCGCGGCCCAGAGAGGCTGGGCGACCCGGATCCTGCCGCGGAGGACACCTAGACGCAGCGGGCAAAGCGAGTCCTCGGACGCGCGCCCCGAACCGCCTCCGCTCCCCAAACGCACACCAGCGAGCACACACGCAGCGGCCGAGAGCGGCCGTCGGTCAATTACGGCGACGTCCGCAAAACCACTGAACTCGCCGTCTGCGCTACGCACGCGTCACTGATCGATACCTGCGCGCGCGCGCGCCCGCCTCGACACTCGCCTCGCACTCACTTCGACAATCGCGATACCTCGAACGGCAAACATGGCGGCCGAGCAATCGATCTCACCGAGATCGAGATCGAGATGCGGGCCTTTCAGATTGTCCGCGAACTTTCCCAGAAGGCGGTGCAGCGGATCAAATTGCACGTGCGTGGCGAAACTGTAATTCAAATGAAAACTACGCGCGAAGGGTATCAGTGGGAATATATAGATATTTCATGAGAAACGCACACGATAGTTACGGGTTATGATGATGAGACGAGATTTATATTTCAAGCTGTTCGCCGCGTTTCAAATTCTTTTTATATGCTACGTTGCACATTTCCTCTTCTATCGTTGGCGAAGTATTACGTATTAGAAGGAACGAATTTAATGTCATTAATAAGAATAGTATTCATGTTTAAAGCGCGCGCCCGCCTCGACACTCGCGATCGCTCGAATAGCAAACGTGGCCGCAAAGGATTCGATCGCACCGAGATCGAGATGCGGGCCCTTTCAGACTGTCCCCGAACTTTCCAAGAAGGCGTTGCAGCGGATCGAATTGCACGTGCGTGGCGAAACTGAATAGTAAGAATACGAAGTATAGTAAGCGAAACGAATGTATAGATATTTCATGAGAAACGCACACGATACTTACGGGTTATGATGATGAGAGGGGTCTTCGGTTTATATTTCAAGCTGTTCGCCGCGTTTCAATTTCTTTTTATATGCTACGTTGCACATTTCCACTTCTATCGTTGCCGAAATATTACGTATTAGAAGGAACGAATGTAATGTCATTAATAAGAATAGTATTCATGTTTAAAGTGCGCGCCCCCGACACTGGCGATCGCTCGAATAGCAAACATGGGGGCGGAGTCGATCGCACCGAGATTGAGATGCGGGCCCTTTCAGACTGTCCGCGAACTTTCCAAGAAGGTGTTGCAGCGGATCGAATTGCACGTGCGTGGCGAAACTGAATAGTAACGATACGAAGTATAGTAAACGAAACGAATGTAAAGATATTTCATGAGTAGAGGAACTAGAAGTTGATAGCTTGGCGACGAAACTTTCTTCGGTTTATATTTCAAGTTGTTCGCCGCGTTTCAAATTGTTTTGTATGTGCTACATTGCACATTTCCACTTCTATCGTTGCCGAAGTATTACGTATTATAAGTCATCTATCATACGAATGTAACGTCATTAATAAAAATAGTATTCATGTTTAAAGTGCGTGCCCCCCTCGACACTCGCGACCGATCGAATAGCAAAGATGGCGGCGGAGGAGTCGATCGCACTGAAATCGCGATGCGGGCCCTTTCAGACTGTCCGCGAACTTTCCGAGAAGGCGTTGCAGCGGATCAAATTGCACGTGCGTGGCGAAACTGAATAGTAACGATACGAAGTATAGTAAGCGAAACGATTGTATAGATATTTCGAGTAGGGAAACTGGAAGTTGATAGCTTCGAGACGAAACGCGCACGATACTTACGGATTATGATGATGGGACGGGTCTTCGGTTTATATTTCAAGCTGTTCCCATTGCCACATTCCCATGCACGTTGCACATTCCCTCTTCTATCGTTGCCGAAGTATTACGCATTAGAAGTCATCTATCATACGAATGTAACATTATTAATAAGAATAGTATTCATGTTTAAAGTGCGCGCCCGCTGCACTTCGAGCGGTCGAGAATCGCGAGTAGTCGATGAGCAAAGATGGCGGCCGGCTAATCGACTGAGAGCGAGTTCGAGATGCGGCTGGTTTAAGAGTATCGAGAGATCGCGGGGTATAGGCTTTGTTCTTTGAAAATTTATGTTCTGCGGCGTTATGCTGATTTTCAGGAGCACGATGAAAGACTGCAAGGCGGCAAGCCTTCCGGTGGATCGAAATGGAGATTTGTGGGGGTAATGAATTTGAACTGATCGCGGCACCTGCGCGGCGAACTGCTTGTTGGTATATATATCTGCTGTGTTCGTCGCGAGATCTATACGCAAACAGTGTCAGTGGCGATGGTACACATATTTCATAGGTAAAGCGTCTGTAATCTGATAGAGTAGAAGGGATACGCAGGATACTTACGGGTTACGATGATTGACGGTTCGATTCACTGTGTTTCCGCTATAAATTTCAGCTTATTTGCCGTCTATCAGTAGGTTTAAGTGCTACGTTCCACGTTCGCTCTTCCGCCGTGGCCGAAGCATTACGCACAAGTCATCTATTGGTGAAACGAATATGACGTCACTAGTAAGAATAGTATTCCCGTTTAAAGTGCGCATCACACGTTTGCGGTAAGATTACGAGATTCGATTGTTATACACATGTAAACGAGACACAACTTATTTTCTAAACGTGCGCGTAACATTAGAAATTTCTTTGTACTGCGTGTTCCTGCAAATGTACATGATTGAAAGTGAATATCTCGGCTTACGCAGTATTGCATTTCTTTACGTAACCCGACGTTACCGGTTAACCTTCAAATTCTGGCGCAACCGGAAGTCTGGCCTACTGTGGCGCTAACAATGTATATATCACGTGACATCCGCAACGCGGATCTCTTTACCTTCGCGCTGGATCGAGTGAACTCGTGTGCTTGTTCTCTCTCGTGGAGCTAAGGCCAAATCGGCGACTTGCACCCCTACGAAGATCCATCCATTCTTCAGCAAAGAAACACAAACAGAAAACATGACTACCAAGGCCGAGCTCGCTTGCGTTTACTCTGCATTAATTCTGGTTGACGATGACATCGCCGTAACTGTAAGTGCAACCTTTCGTATTCCATGTGTTAATATTTTGCCACCGGTTGAATTATAAACAATATCGTTTCGCATGTTTTTTTTCTATATCTACTCGTTGTGCTAAAATAAACTATTAAAAGAATTTACTTATTATTTATTTTGTCTTGTAAGAAATTTTGGATAACCTAAAAGTGTATTCACTAGTGGCACGTGTAATGGAAAATTTCGGCGAAGCAAAAAGTTGTAACAAATCGTGCCTGTACTTCTCTCTGTTACAATACAAATATTTAATGTGTTCAGGGTGAGAAGATCCAGACAATATTGAAAGCTGCCAATGTTGACGTAGAATCTTACTGGCCTGGCCTTTTTGCCAAGGCACTTGAAGGTGTCAATGTAAAGGAACTGATCACCAACATTGGCTCTGGTGTTGGAGCTGCACCTGCTGCTGGAGGTATGAAACTATCTCTTTCTATAATAGTGAAGAAATCAGTACAATGGACTATAGAAGTTGAAAGAATGACTATATTCCAAGTGAAGTTCATATTGTCCTCTTCATCCACCGAGCTAGATATATGCATCTGGTGCGGTCAGCAACTGAGGAGATATAAAGTGAAAATTAAAACCGGTTTTGGTCTAATTTCCTAATTTGGCCACGGTTTTTATTAGCAACACTGAAATTAATTTTGTAATAGAAATTGAGCATAATGTTTTTAAATTTTGTATTTAATAAAACTTTTACTTTATAGCACCAGCTGCAGCCACACCGGCAGCTGCTGAAGCAGCACCTGCCAAGGAAGAGAAGAAGAAGGAAGAACCAGAGGAAGAATCGGATGATGACATGGGCTTTGGTGAGTCACACAAAATCAATATATATTACTTAAACTTAACATTTCACAGTTTACACTGACAATCACTATAAAAACAATCATACTTAGATAAACCAATGATTAGTGAAGCATGTATTAGCTACTGATGAAAAATATCTGAAGAGAAAATACTTGTTAATGAGAAAATTGCTAGGTCTTAACGCTATGAACATAAGGTTTCAACTTAATTTTAATTGTTTTATGATGTTTCTTTACAGGTCTGTTTGATTAAACTCAGGGATCGCACATGTTGGTCCATTCCTTTTCTATGTACAGTTATATTGTACAACCAATAAAAGACTTTAAAAACTGAATCAAAATTTGGAAACCATTGCTCCGTCCATGATAAAAATGTGTGCTTTGCAGGGTTTTTACAATTTATAAACGCACGCCATATGGGTATCGTTAATCCCGACAGGTATAAAAATGTTAATTGTGCAAAAAAAAAAGTCGAAGATGTCACATACAGTGGTAAACACAATATACAGCGAATTGAACACAAACCTAAAAGACACGACCTATATCTGGGTATTCTACACGTGTACACTTGTTGATCCTATCCTCTAAAGTATGCGTCTTATACAGAAATTCTAATTCGAGGCTTTGGAGCCCCTCACGCCTTCGGTGTGCAACATATCGACGATGAATAATACTTCAAACCGTCTTATGTTTCATCCTTAAAGATCTATGCTTTCTTTCATAACTACGAGACATTTAATTAAATGTAACCACCACTGAAAGAACCTGCTTTCACTGCCGGAGTCAACTTGGCCTTATGCTTTATAAGAGCAAAGTAGAGTTATATGTATGTCTCAAGAGTTACACATCTTTGCGTATATGTAGAAATCAGATGCAGCACGCATATTGCAATGCCTAAACAAAAGCGGTCTCGAAAGTTTTCTGTATGTGTACTAAAAATGCCCATCATCACACCACAGCAGTCGAGAAATTATAATGCGCGTAAGTCACTCTCTGTGTTTTTTAAAGCTTTGTTTTCCACGGACGTCATTTCTCATTGTTGCGTACATGAATAATTAGTGGCGAGTGTTAAACACCCAACAATTTGATTCTAAGAGAAAACAGTCGTTTGTTCTGTCCTCTTGCGCGATCATTTATCACTTGAGCGTTAGAATGTCGATTTAAGCGTAAGATATATTGAACATAAACGAAGATAAGCTTTACTATCGAGTAGATGCGAAGTAGGACAGAACAACCGGTAACGTTTGTGGTGCCACAAACAATATATTCGAAGAACTGCGTTTCACAAGTTAGATACGCGTAAGAAATGGAGAAATTGAAAGTGTGCAATAGAACGGCAAGTTTCCTAATATCATGTTCTCATCACGGAGGTATCGGTTTCTTCATTATTACGTGTATCTCAACTTATAAAACAGCAGAATCTAATATTCATATGTGTATTTGTATATATGTATATATAAATATTATACTCGCGTGGTTCTGTAAATCTATAGTGGAATACTTTCTGTCATGTTCTGGAACAGGAAGTCCTGAGAGTGTCTAAGTGACAAGATAAATCGCGATATAGCGGCGAGTATTGATTAAGTTCGATTCAGATTTGTGCCTGGAATATTTCCTGAGGAAGATATACTTATCGAAATAATACTTCTATATGCACGTGCCTGACTCGAACAAAGAAATCAAGCACGGTACGACCGTTTGGAGTAATTCGCTCAGTAAGTTTTTCTGAACAGAAAATTTTTCAGACACATCATTAACTCTCCACTGCCCTGTACTTTTCCAATAAAGTACACCTCTCATCCTCCTGAAGTGAATAAGCACGGTACAGACAGTAAGACAGTGTGAAAACTTCTTTCAAATAAAAACAAACATTGCGTGTAGTGGAGAGTCGATGGTGACATGTCTTTCATTATGTAAGTTCAGTTCATTGAGCGCATTTCAACCCTAATATTGCACAAAGTGCTATTTCTATTCACGTAGGCGCTTTATTCGCCAAACATTATGAATGTCTTTAGGTAGCAAACATTTATCGGAGTTTTCGTTAATCTTTCTGGTCGGCAGAATCTACACGACTGGAATCCGGTTCAGATAAAGGTAACCATTGGGCAGAAGCGCCCTTTCCTGATAGCGTGCGTTGAAACAATTCTTTTTGGCATTTACCTGATACCTCACATTTTGCAAGTAGTTCGCCGCTTGCTCGTAAAACAGAAAATTCCAGCGAACATTTTGGTAGAATGTCCGGTGCCACGTCAAAGCTAAGAATGTCGTTCCATACCGGGCTAGTCGCTTCTCGTTGAATACCTGATTTCTTCTTCTTAATGCTTTTACCATCCAGAATTAGCGAGACCTTCCGGAAGTTTTCATAGTGAGACATAATGTTACTATACCAAAAAATATTAAATTGCTTGTTTGTTTAAAATTTTACGAATAACTCCGTTAAAGTGGATATATACGTAAATTACAAATGGGCACGAAGACTTATCAAAGACGGTTCTCCATAACTGTTCATACCACCACTGTAGATTCAATGTTTACAGATACATACCTTCACGTAGGGATTTGCAGTGTTAGAGTCATCAAGAACTGGTAAATTCTTGGCTCTGACGACGATGACAGTTAATTTCTCCGCAGTGGGTTGATAAGAAAGAGAAACCATGAGTTCTCCCAAAGGTGGGGCCCTGAATCCACCCTCAGTTCCGTATCGTAAAATTGGCTTCGTAATGGTCATTAAATCTGTGCCAAGAAGATCCATTACCGAACTTAGAGGAAGCTGCACGTATCCCAGGCCTCGATGTCGGGAGAAAGCATCAAAATCGTAAAGAAGAACTTCCAAAGTTCTTTTCGCTAATGCAGCTTCGGCCGTTACTTCAAATACAAAGTCCTCATCGAAAACTGGAATTCCAAACAACCGTGATAAAAGGCGAAGAAATACTTTATACGCGATATGGTGTAATTAAGTGTTCTGATATTAAGATTACCTGGATTTAGGGTACGCCTGTGTATTCGGGTTTGCCAAACATTACTGCGATCAGGTAGTAAACGTATTTTTGCGTAAGGATCCGCCGTTCCACTAAGTTCGCGAGCGCGGAGGTCGTGTGCCTTTGAAAAAGAAATAATATGCACTCCTTCCATTTTGCCCGAAATTTTAGCACTACGTTTTAGACGCACAACTAAACAAGTCTCATACAAAGGTTAAAATTGCGAAGCTTTAACTACCTAATCATCTGTTTAAGAATACCTCGAGCAATCTCACAGTAAGTATTCCACCGGGGGCGTCATAAATGAGACCCAGTTGTAGTTCACCTCTGACTTCATCCGAGGACGATGTAGACGAGGAAGACGAGAGCTTTAAAAGATCAACGGAATTTCAATGAAATGCATTCCTGGGAAACTTTCGCCTGACCATTCGCAGATACCATTTTAATTACGGACATTCCAGACTCTGTTCGAGTTTTTACCTTCTGCCGTGAGCCGGTCTCGAGCTCAATACTATTCAATCTAGAATGTGAGCCGTCCAGGTTCCTCGATTGAGCTTTCATGATCACTTTGCGTTTCTCTGATGCAATTACAGCACCTTCTGGCAAAGGCGGTGCAAGGGGACTCAACGGCGATGGAGGAATGTCATCGGATTCCGATAAATGATGCAAAACAGCTAAAAAAAAGAGTCAGCAAAATTATACGAGGAACTGTGGGGCAAGCGGACAAGTTCAATTGAACCGGCCAATGAATTTCGAGGTGACAAGAAAGTTGCGGTACAATTACTTTTACAATTACTTTTCCGGGGGGAATCACTCGCGATGCTGTCGAAGACATGATCTGATTGCCACTCCTCGTCGTCTGAACGACTATCGCTGTGCTTCGGCGTCTTACTATCTCGTCCCAGGGCGACACCGACTAGCACATCTTTCGACGTCCTCGCTGCTTCTTCGGCTCGATCCAATAAATCCTTTTCAAACCTAGGATACCATTTATTAGAATCACTTTAGCCGTAATTCGCCGGATACGAGTGTTTCTCACTGGACATCTAAATTGCCCTTCATATACGAGATGTGTGATCCCAACAAACAAATAAAGTTACCAGATAGTCCAGACAGAGTTTATGGGACGAGAAAGGAATTTGGAAGTGCGCTTGGTATGAAGGATGAACTAATTGTCGCGTAGGAGGTATGTGCTCCTAACAGATAACAAGAATGAGCGAAGAGTAGAGATGAAGTTGACGCGACGAGAAACGAGTTTGGAAGTGCACTTAGTGTGAAGGATGGACTAATTGTTGAGAATACGTACCAGTTAAGTGGTCCACCGGAGGAGAGGAGAGGTAACCGCCGACGACGTGCGCAAATTGTATAAACGATCACCGCCGATATAGCCCCGGTAGCAGCTCCTACCGTCCCCAACACAGCCACTACTCCAGCTCCGTGAACATCCATTTCATCAATGCCTTGAAACCATATTTAGCTTAAAGGTGTCCCGCAAATTTGTGACCTGTACAACCACATTACAACCGAGGGATATAAACAGTTTCCTCTCGCAATTTCGGGCAAATCGGAAAATATATTTAGCTTCAAAGTGTCCTATAAATTTGTGAGCCTGCAATTAGATGGCAATCAAGGGATATACACAGTTCCCTTGCGCAAATTGATGAAAATTTGTAAATATATAATATATAGCTTAAAGGTGTCCCACAAATTTGCGCCTTCACATTACATCCAAAGGACATTAACACTTTCTCCGCCCAAATAGGTGCTAATCAGTAAATGTATTTAGCTTAAAAGTGTTCCATAAATTTGCACAACCACAATACAGTCGGAAGACACAAATAATTTCTTCGCGTAAATTCGTGCAAATCAGTAAATATTCGATAGAGGCATAAATAAATCAATTGTCACCAGTACAAAAAGAAGACATTAGTGATAATTGGACGGGGTATTAATGACACAAACGAGATGGAATTAGTTTCAGAAAGAAAGTTTGCAGATAGACTAGTAGTTTTAGTGATACGGCGTACGTTTCCGTGTGTAAACGCCGGTATACGAAATTAAACGAGTGAAATATCGAGCTAGTTTCCGCCCCTAAATTAAGGTAGGAACCCGGCTACCGCCGCACTCACGTTAATGTCGCTTAGATTAAAAATCCATAGGAGCCAAGGTTGAGTCACCCCGTGAACGCTTAAAGACGATACTTGAAGACCATAACCACATCCTGGACAATTAAATCATCCTGCGTATTAAATCGTGAAAAATTGCAAGTAAACTACTTTTACAGTTAAATCCACCGTTCATCATAACTTTACAAACACGATAAGAAGTCTTGTACTTAAACGTATGGTACCCGATAAGCATCTTTCTCGCCGCAAAGACAAAAGTTTATCACCCGCTATCTGTATTTCTCCCATGACCCAGCTAAAATCAAGATGAGAGTCAGCGAAACCCTGTAAACCGTCGATCGCCATACATCGAAATTCTCGTCCCCTCAATGACCACATAAAACCGCACTGTCTACCACTCACCCCATTCACACCCTCGCCGCCCTCAGATCCTGCTCACCGGAAGATCAGGTGAACGTAACACAGCGTCAGGCGTCTGGAAGCAAGTAGATAAAGACAGTCGATTGCGCCAGCGTGCATTAAATCGTTCATAGCCTCCACGATTCACACTCGACGTAACCGTACGCGAACCCTTCACTCTGGACGCACGTATGCATACACACATGTGCGCGCACTCATCGTCGCTACCCTCGGATCAGCCCCTTCGTCAGAGAACACGACGTTCGCGCCTACGTGCGATTTTTAAATGCGCACATGTACGTACGCATACATGCGCGTACCTGCCGGCTTGCCAGATGCGGTGACCTTGAATCGGGCTGTACGTAGACACGCGCCGCACGGCTAGGCCGTTATTTTTTTTCCGCACGGACACGCACACGCACGCAGTCTCCCTTGCTCTCTTATTTTCTTCGCCCTCACCCTCCTGCTCGTGCGTTCTTATCTTTCCTCTCGCCGCACTCACACCCACACACAAACCAGCAGCTATGCGCGCGCGCACCGGCCAGCCGGGGTGAGCGAAAAATGACGGGAAAATAAAGAGACCCTATAGAGACGTCGCATCGCCAAGCCGGCCGCAAGGTGGATCGATATCGGTGGCTAAGATTTTCACGCCGACGAGCGCAGCTGGCGGACGTGGCGGCTTTCACGATTACCTGCTCGGTCCCGCTGGATTTCGACGGCCACGACGTGATCCGCGGGTCCGTCCCTTGAGGAAAGCGAATTGACGAGCACCGGACGGGCGCGCGCACACACGCGACCGCGCACGATGCAACAGTTTTCCTTTTTTCTCGGCGACTACCCCCTCAATCGCGCGGACACGACGCGATAAGGGGGGTAAAGGTCACTACACACGAGCACCGTGCGCCGACGCGTTCATCAGGGGAGTGCATCGGTTCTTCGTAAATGTGCACCGAGACGCATCGATTCATTGTTGTCGATAAGTAAGAGCTAATGCACGCCAGGAATTACTCCGCATCGATCGTCTAACGATCGGTGTGAGAACGTGATTCGTCGGGCGCGATGAACGAAGATGCTGCAAAAATATGAACGATTGAGACGGGGATGGTATTTCAACTCTGATGATGTAATGTGAGCGATATAGTATGGGCCTTTTTAAATAAAGCGTATTTTACAGTGGTTTACGGTTGTCGGGTACTGTTTAATTTGCTGCTTCGCTGAATTTCTTATTTGTGATCTTCGATATTTTATGTTGATCGTTACCACGTAACGTTAAGTAATCTATATTAACTTCAAATATTGAACATTTTTAATATTAATGGTATATATACTTTGAAAATGATAAAAGAAATGTCTGTACCTTTGCGGTTTTCAAATATCCAAAATGAAGAAACGTATGACGTCACAGACGTTAATATGGCGGATGAAGATGGGACACTTAGTAGGAAAATTGGAGCCGTCATGCATCTTGTAGTAATAAGTAACAGAATTACTATAAACGGAAATATGTGATCAATATAATATACATCTTTTTAAATAATGAGGATTTTACGTTCACCCGATGCTTGGGTGCTGTTTACTTGGTTCCTTGAGATTCTTATTGGCAATCCTCGATATTTTATGTTGATCATTACCACGTAACGTTAAGTAATCTATATTAACTGCAGATATTGAATATTTTTAATATTAATGGTATATATACTTTGGAAATGATAAAAGAAATCTCTGTACCTTTGTGGTTTTCAAATATCCAAAATGAAGGAACGTATGACGTCACAGACGTTAATATGGCGGATGAAGATGGGACACTTAGTAGGAAATTTGGAGCCGTCATGCATCGTGTAGTAATAAGTGACAGAATTACTATAAGTTGAAATATGTGATCAATATAATATACATCTTTTTAAATAATGAGGATTTTACGTTGACCCGATACTTGGGTGCTGTTTAATTACTTGGTTCCTTGAGATTCTTATTGGCGATCCTCGACATTTTATGGTAACCATTACCACGTATCATTAGATAATCTGTTTCAACATCAGATAGTTAATATTTTTTATGTTAATAGTATTTATACATCGGAAATGATGAAAGAAAATTCTGTACCTTCGTGGTTTTGAAACATTTAAGATGAAGGAACGTTTGGTGTCGTAGACGTTAATATGGCGGACGAAGATGGGACACTTAGTAGGAAAATTGAACCCATCATGCATCGTGTAGTAACAAGTGACAGAATTACTATAAGTTGAAATATGTGATCAATATAACATACATCTTTTTAAATAATGAGGATTTTACGTCGACCCGATGCTTAGGTGCTGTTTAATTACTTGGTTCCTTGAGATTCTTATTGGCGATTCTCGACATTTTATGGTAACCATTACCACGTATCATTAGATACTCTGTTTCAACATCAGATATTTAATATTTTTTATATTAATAGTATTTATACATCGGAAATGATGAAAGAAAATTCTGTACCTTCGTGGTTTTGAAACATTTAAGATGAAGGAACTTATGGTGTCGTAGACGTTAATATGGCGAATGAAGATGAGACACTAGGCGAGAAAATAGGAGCTATTATGCGACATCTAGTGACACATGATAGAATTCCTATAAGCAGAAATATGGTGTCCGACATTAATAACGAGAGTCCAAGATGGCGTCGAAGAAGATTGTTGGTTTGCTCCAGCCGACCAGCAAAATATACAGGTCAAATGTAACTGCAGGTTTGATAACGCGTACATTTGCGTCTCAAGATATTCCCGATGATACGGTAACTCACACCGGGCAGGTACAATAAAAATATAATTATATATGAAATATGAGATATGCATTTGTTAATTATACTTAAGTTTTGAAATAAATAGTAACAAATCTTGATAAACGGTTCACTATACTTAAAGTCCTTGTGTTTTTTGCCAGGTGTTTGACAAGGATGACTACAGGCTAGTAAGGTTTGAGGGTAAGACGAAACAGGTTAATAAGCAATGGGCTATCAATTTGATAGATGAAGTACCACCAAGTGCTTCAAAGGATAGAATTGTTGCCTGTGACGGCGGTGGTGGCCCTTTAGGCCATCCAAAGGTGTACATCAATCTAGTAAGCATTGGATACATAATATATGCCATTGTATTATCAGTTAATATCTTACATAACAATGGAATAACACTGCCTTCCCTAGGACAAACCTGGCAATCATATCTGCGGTTACTGCGGTTTACGTTTCTATAAGGAAGACCATCACCATTAACCAGAATCCAAAGATGGCACTGTGTAGTTAAATAACATGATGTTTGTACAGATATTCTAGTAACAGTACGTGATATTAAATATAAACAAAAGAAATCATATATGTAACTAATACCTGGATATTCATTCATGCTCATTTCATGTTCATTCAAAAAGTATTTATTCAAGCGTGATGCCTTTGACATTAACAAGTAAAATTGAATTGCACAAATATATACATTTGTTTTTACAAAGCTGTCTTCTGACTGTTCATACCGAGCGGTATCGCTTTCAGTTCAGTTCTCATACAAAGAAACTCTCCACAGACGCACATTATACTTAGGGAGACAATGTTCAAAAACCACCAGCTGAATGTTGTTGGAAAACTTGCGTTGTACACCCAACAGCATAAGAGGTGTATCAAATGAGCCGTACATGCAAAGTCCATACACTGTTTTGTTCTTTGTACAAACCACCATAAAGTAAATGCACCCACTAATGCGTTTAGTACAAATATTATTATAACAAGTCGTCCCCCAAAGTCACGAACGTGTATCTCCTTGTATTGGAAGGCATAGTCTAAAGATTTGGTCGAACCCAGGAATGACGTGATGATCCATATCCAAATCCCTAAGCAGAAGTACATAATAGCCTGCACGGCTACTATCTGAGAGATTATCAGAATTGGATCCCATGTCGTCTTGCGAAACTGTCCTGAAATATTATTCATCGTGCCTGCTTGGAATTTGTACTCACTCAACGACCGGAGTTATCTGAGTAAAATCCACTCTCAATTCCATCATTTCGGCGAAGTTGCTTCCAGGATCCTGCAACGTCAAATTATGCTCGACTGAATTACTGTTTCTCTAGCTGGCGCAACGAAAACAAACACGGAGGCCATCGGTTTTCTTTACTCGCAACGTGTACAGGCCGATAATTAATATAAGTCCTTACTGTTTCTGGAAACAACGTATTCAAGAACTGGACAATGTCGACATCGCTTCCGCAATTCGAAACAAAACGTTGTCATTAACTAATCCTAATTTACAGATAGACAGTTACGGACGTTTAGGTTAGTGTTCCGTTAGCAGACAATATTTCGACTGTAGGCAACAAGTGATAGCGATTTTTACTGAAAAATCAAAAGAAACCAGTAATACTGATGATTCTCAAACGATTCCAACTTAGTATCTACGGTTCCACATGCTTACGTCCGGTAATTATTTAAGTCGTGACTTTTGGTTATGCGGAGGTAGGTACGATACTGGTCGACTTGTCATAAATCGGATAGTACGGGATATACGATGTTGTCATTCGAGCCATGTTGGAAGGCATCATGGCTTCTTTGCGCATGACAGTATTTGAAACAAAACCCGCCGTACCTATTACAAATTATCGACACTGTTCCCATCCGATACTCATCCCTGCCAATTTTAACAGTCGGTAATTCATACTACAAATTTTGGGATGAACGCAACGTTTTTGTTTTCACATACAAACGATCTCAACTATGTATGAAATTTATATCGCCTAATTAAAAGCCTGCGCTCCAAATGACTGCAACCTCAGTATACATAATTGGACTTCACACGAGGCTGTAATTGCAATACGTTAACGCAACGTTAGGCAACAAGTGATAGCGATTTTTACTGAAAAATCAAAAGAAACCAGTAATACTGATGATTCTCAAACGATTCCAACTTAGTATCTACGGTCCCACATGATTACGTCCGGTAATTATTTAAGTCGTGACTTTTGGTTATGCGGAGGTTGGTACGATACTGGTCGACTTGTCATAAATCGGATAGTACGGGATATACGATGTTGTCATTCGAGCCATGTTGGAAGGCATCATGGCTCCTTTGCGCATTACAGTATTTGAAACAAAACCCGCCGTACCTATTATAAATTATCGACGCTGTTCCCATCCGATACTCATCCGTGCCAATTTTAACAGTCGGTAATTCATACTACAAATTTTGGGATGAACGCAACGTTTTTGTTTTCACATACAAACGATCTCAACTATGTATGAAATTTATATCACCTAAGTAAAAGCCTGCGTTCCAAATGACTGCAACCTCGGTATACATAATTGGACTTCACACAAGGCTGTAATTGCAATACGTTAACGCAACGTTAGGCAACAAGTGATAGCGATTTTTACTGAAAAATCAAAAGAAACCAGTAATACTGATGATTCTCAAACGATTCCAACTTAGTATCTACGGTTCCACATGCTTACGTCCGGTAATTATTTAAGTCGTGACTTTTGGTTATGCGGAGGTAGGTACGATACTGGTCGACTTGTCATAAATCGGATAGTACGGGATATACGATATTGTCATTCGAGCCATGTTGGAAGGTATCATGGCTTCTTTGCGCATGACAGTATTTGAAACAAAACCCGCCGTACCCATTATAAATTATCGACACTGTTCCCATCCGATACTCATCTCTGCCAATTTTAACAGTCGGTAATTCATACTACAAATTTTGGGATGAACGCAACGTTTTTGTTTTCATACACAAACGATCTCAACTATGTATGAAATTGATATCACCTAATTAAAAGCCTGCGCTCCAAATGACTGCAACCTCAGTATACATAATTGAACTTCACACGAGGCTGTAATTGCAATACGTTAACGCAACGTTAGGCAACAAGTGATAGCGATTTTTACTGAAAAATCAAAAGAAATGTGATACTGATGATTCTCAAACGATTCCAACTTAGTATCTACGGTTCCACATGCTTACGTCCGGTAATTATTTAAGTCGGCACTTTCGGTTATGCGGAGGTAGGTACGATACTGGTCGACTTGTCATAAATCGGATAGTACGGGATATACGATGTTGTCATTCGAGCCATGTTGGAAGGCATCATGGCTTCTTTGCGCATGACAGTATTTGAAACAAAACCCGCCGTACCTATTACAAATTATCGACACTGTTCCCATCCGATACTCATCCCTGCCAATTTTAACAGTCGGTAATTCATACTACAAATTTTGGGATGAACGCAACGTTTTTGTTTTCACATACAAACGATCTCAACTATGTATGAAATTGATATCACCTAATTAAAAGCCTGCGCTCCAAATGACTGCAACCTCAGTATACATAATTGGACTTCACACAAGGCTGTAATTGGAATACGTTAACGCAATATGAAAGGAAATTGCTTTTCTATGTAATTCGTATGACTGACGCAAGATGAGGCGCATAACCTATTTTTGATTTCTGTGAGTGATGCAACTACCGCACAAGTTACCTTCACGCTCAACCATTAGCTGCGCCTGCTTCAGTCGTATTCGTGAAACGTAGTGGGTTGTGTAACTGCGTTTGTTTTGACGAAATAGCGAACGCGCAGCTGATCACAGATAACTGCTTTCAAAATGCCGTTTTCAGATTTTTTTAAACGTTGGTTCGGTGGAACGGACGTGACCGACCCGAAATCAGACATGTAAGTTGATATATCCGACTCGGTTATTGTGACATTCGCTTCGTCCAACATATTGAATGACACTTGCGTTCACTTTGTAAACGGTCAGCTGTCGAACTCGCGATACTGAATTCAAAACAAAGTAATTTTATGCGCTGTCACGTATTTTTTATCTTCTTTATGCGTCATGCTTTAATGTTTTAGCCTCGAGGATCAAAAACATTATAGACATAATTTCCGGAACCCAATTTGGCAGAATGATGATGACGACGATGATGATGGGGATGACTTTAGGTAACCTCACTATACATTTATGCATAAGTTTGGTGTGCGTGTTTATATATGTATAATTGTCATACAACAGTGAATTGAGAATTTTATTCGTCGATGCGTCTGTCATTGAATTTCAATAAGTAATGTTTGTTTAACTTAGACGCCCTGGGAATGGAACGCATTTCACTATTGACAGTGATCCGATGGAAATAGCAAAATTTTTTGAGGCAGAAATGGACCAGATCTTTAAATCCTTCTTTGGCTCTGGCCCGAAAGCGTTTTCCTTTTTTACAGGTATGTAAACTTTCCATGAAACGAGTGATTTAACACATTGCGGACAGTGTTTTTATTCATCCAGATCTCGCACATTTTTCAGCGTCCTAAAAAGTTGATATACAAGGTTTTTTTAATCGTTTAAGTCCGGGGTATTGCGCTTCACTTGTTGTATGCCAAAAATACGGCGCAGCGCGATAGCGCTTCTCTTGTTTTGTATCGAGAATGTGAAGACGCTGCTGTTGGTAGTATACTTTACGCAATTATTGAGAGCAGTTGCAGTAATATCAGTAGCAGTTTTTATGCATTTAACTCAGTTGTGGCTTTTAACAAAATAAGAATTATTGATACTATAGAGGAGGAATGGTTAGCAAGCAAAAATACCACAGGAACATCACCAATAAGTAAAAAGTTTTCTTTAGAAAAATTGCCTGGGCGAAATTTGCGACAGTGTGATGTATGCAGTAATAAAAATGGTAATGGAATTAAACGATCCAACCTAATTTGCGCTATATGTAAAAAAGGAATTCATGGAATTTGTGCAGCAAAACATTTTTGTAATAAGTGAAAATAAAATTTTTTTTTTATCATAATTACTTGTTACATAACAATTAGTGTTAATTATAATTATTTTCATTGTTTCCCAAAAAAAGTACTACGCATTTCATCCCGGACTTTTAGCATATGCATAAGAAAATGCTCCTGTACTCAAACGGTTAATACTGATTGCTATGTTCGCACTTTCCAACATTTTAATATTTATTTTCTTCACAATTATACTATCAAAAATTGCTGCAGGGCTTCATTACTTTAGCAACGTACCGATAAACGTTAAAACGAGAAATCTCGTGACCCGTCCGCAATGTGTTAACTTGAAGTCGCTTCAAACTGTCTGATATATGTAATGACATGTTACAGATCCTGAATCTGGAGTGTGGAATCAAACCGTACCTTCCATTGAAGACAGAAGTGCAAGTGGTAGTCTCAGAGATCAAGTGCTGAAACCTGGCCTGCAAAAGCCACCCAAATTGGAGCAAAGAGTAGACAGTGATATAGATGGAGAGTAAGTTCCTAACATAGCAAGAACAGTGAACAATCTTATGCTCAAGTTGTATTTGTCAAAATTAAATTAAGGGGTTATGCCTACTTGGGATCGGTGAAGTTACATGATTTTCAACATTTTTTTTTGCCATTTTAGTGAGTACTAATTAAAATTCGCAAAATACTACCAAAAAGTACATATTTAGTGGTACTTGTATACATTTTTTTATAAGAAAATATTAAAAAATGGAGGAAATATAGCTCTTCTCCTAGAGCTTCCGTTTATTTTCATCACTTGCGGTGACCACGATTTCTCAAAAACTACTTCACCGATCGGACTCTAATTTTATATACTTATTTGTCATTACAATAGGCAGGGCCTGAACGAAGGATTTTGAAAAATTTTAATTTTTACAAGAATGGCAGCAATTTTACGAAAAAATCCGTCTTTTGAGGTGGTCTAACTGTCGTTTTTATGTTGAAACTTTTTTTTATTACCGAAATAAAAAATCCTTCGTTCAGGCCCTGCTTATTGTGATGACAAATAAGTATATAAAATCATAGTCCGATCGGTGAAGTAGTTTTTGAGAAATCGTGGTCACCGCAACCGTATGTTTTAAAAAACACAGTTTCGAGATAATCGCGTTTAATGTTTCAAGCTCTTTACTAATCATACGTAGTAGCGCTCCAGATACACGCTTATAACTTTTAAATGCAATAAAAAAAAAGTCGATTTTTTTCACCAACCCAAGTAGGCATAACCCCTTAATTAATGTACGTTACATTGTGTGTACTAAATAGAGTAAGTGCGGAGGAACTGGGCAAAATATGGAGAGAAAAAAATAATCCGCCGTCAACGCAAATAGTACCATCTGACCCATTGCAAAGGTCTGATCATGGAGGATTTATGCTAGAAATAAAATTGGGTGGAGGACAGACAGTGGAAAAACAGACTGTCACAGATAGTGAAGGAAACGTGCGAACGACTTGTACTCGTCAAATCGGTGATAAAAAGCACGTTGTTACCACGATCAGAGACAAAAATGGTGTAGAAACAAGGATGGAACGTTTGGTCAATATGAACGAAGGTACGTTGATTAGTCTTATTTTTGGATGTAGTGCCAAAAATTGACGACTTGTAAACTAATAGAATGCGCAGTAAAACTGAGATGAATCTTTTGGCTTATGTATGTGGTGCTTTCAGATGATCTGAACAAATTCAATGACGTTTGGCAGGGTGTATCGGAATCTCGTCCCGGTAATTCCCAACACTGGTCAGGATTTTTCGATGGAGTCGATTGGAATAAATATTTTGGTCCTAATCCAAAATTATAACAAATAAGTGGAGGTCATAGTTGTCTAAGGGAAATTTGTTGCGGGCCGCAAAATGTATCTAGTTTGTAGTGCTACTATGTACAATAAGCAGATCCACGCAGTCTGCTTTGTAGTAGAGATCCAATAAATACATAATAAATGTAAATTGTATATTATCCGTATTATTTTCGCACGATTGCTCGACAATCGGTGTATCTAATAACAATCGTTTTGAGACGGCCAGGTATGATATATACTTGCAACCATAAATTTCTTTATTTAATCGTGTATACTCTGTACATGTTACATATATACAATCTAATAAAATTTATATTCACTGCACTAGTCTTTTTTTCATCTTCTTGTGCTCTCCTTGTGCACGGCCGAATTCGATCGATTTAAAAGGCAAACTAATTTAGAAAACCGCAAGATTGCTTGCAGTTGAGACATTTTCTCTGTGTTTCGTGTTCCGCGTGTCATAACAGTCAGTAACTTGTTCGAAGTATTCTTTGCTTGGCACAGTTCAATTGCAATACAGCGATAATCGTATTGGACAGCACACGAAAAATCCATAACTCGACCCCACACCATGTCGGTGTCCCTGGATTTGCCGGTCACTTTGTTCTCAAATCATAAGGAATCGTTACAGTGACTGTTCATGACACTATTGGACGTCTTCGGTGTAACAGAACAGAAATCAGTCTAAAATTCTTGGGTTAGAACGAAGCCTTCATTAAATACTGAATGTTTCGTGACACTACTTTGTACGCTCGTACAAATGAATAAGAAGATTTACGCAGTTTTTTATGGACAGTTTTCGTACACTTTTGTTCGTTGGCGACGGTGAACGTTTACCGATAGGCTGCAATGTCCAGATTTTTCGTACATGTGTGTCAGATAGTTACTGCTGCAACGTTCGTACCTATGCACGCAGCTACGAGTGTGTACAGACGCATACGTGTATTGTAGTAGTTCCATAATGCATGCACATTCCATCCGTTATATACATATACAAATGTTCGAATGTAGGCAATTTACTGATTTTATGATCTCTTAATATGGACAGCTTAAACGATTAAGGAATATCTACAGCTTCGCAATCGATCTTGACTACCGGAATCTCTATGCAATCTGAATCTGTTCAAGTAAATAGATAGAATCTTTATCACACATGTATTCTTGAGACTTTTTCGATAATGTATAAAAGAGGAGCACGAACTTCTGCGTCGCCGTTATTGCTGTCCAAGGTAGAGCATAAAATCGATAGACTGCTCTATGCACAGTATATTACCACATCTATAATTAACTTTAATATATACAGTATTTATTATAAAGAGGAATCCATTTTTTTTTCAAGCTTCTGTATACTCGGGCAACAACATTGAAGTATTATATAAAGCATCAATAAATTTCTACAAGCGGTATACGGAATCACAACCTGTAAACCATAGCGACATGCCATACAGCAGAATGCACTTCGCCGCTTTAAAAGTACTCCGTGAAATAACGAACATCCGTGTCTCCCATTCTGTTAAAATAGAACAAAACGTGTTTTCCTACGTGAAACTAACCCCATATTACGTTTATACAAATTGTAATCCCTCCAATTTAGAAGTAACGCGTTAGTTAAGAAACTAAATCGTAAGAATAAATATAAATGAATAAAAGACTGTGAATAATTAAACAGCATCAATTGCATACAATTATATTTGGCATAACTGTTTTTCGATACCCCGCTTGCTGAACGTATCATAGATTGTTAGTACTCAAGTATAAACTTGAAGGCATTTTATTGACATTCTTCTACGATTTTCATATTGTTCGTCCATCACTGTTCCGATCATATTTTTCCCCATGAATAATCGTCAAACAGCAGATTTTTTTCTCGGCCAATTTGTACACTATTACAAATTTCATACACATACGAATTTCATGTACAATATCATACCGTCGCCGGATTAAGTTTAGTCTTACTGCTGAATTTATTCCTGGCCGAAAACTTCTGTCTCTTCAATTGCATAATTGAGTTTCTCTACTAATTGGTCATAGCTTTTGTACGGCGGTAAATCCAATCTGTTGAAGCACGTGTGCGATCTGGGAAGCCAGGTGTCCTTTCCAACTTTCTCTATGCAAAATCTCTGAGGCCCGTTGCTTCCTATAACATCAAGCAGAACCTCATTGAAATCGGCACCTTAGAAAATTTTCGACAGCACATTCTGAATTCCGTCTAAAAGTCATACCCATTAACTCAGCAAATCCACCAACAGGCACACGACAGGTTCCCGTGACAAATTGTAAAAGTCGAGCCCTTTTCTCACTGTCCGTTCTCGTCACGAACTGTGAAACATTTGTTTCATATTTTTACCGTTCTCGTTATTGTGTGTTTAATATCGGATAATGGGAACATACCTGCCAGAACCAGAGAACTTGTTTACTGTTTCGAGTGTAATGCCTATAGATTGTGTTGCGCTGCCAATCTTCAACATCGATTTCTTGCATTCCGCAGAGCATGAGTTCCAGTTCACGTTCATCGAAATACTTTAGCCATTCAAGTGGCACAACCGAATTGAAGCCTTCCAAGAAAGCCTTCGTCTGTTCTTCGATACCCCTTGTCATTCGCCATTCTGTCATTAGTCTGGTATTAAAAGCAAAACTGTAATTCTTGTCCCTTAAAACTGCATGTTACTGAAGAGTGAGCAAGTTTACCTTATGTACTCCTCTTTATTCTCCTCGACTACCCTAATCTTATCACCGCCTTCTTTCAGTTCGTGATGTATTACTTGCCCGAGTACTTCAAAATCAACACTGTAATACAATTCTAGGCCACATTCATCGATGTTGTTCTCCTTTATCCAGACGAGAGACTTATAGAACTCAGGATCGATCGATTCGATATCTTTCATAATTAATTTTTTATTTAACATACGCTTATAAAATGGCATTGTAAAACCGCTGTATATAAATCTCCCGTGGTAGAGGGCCTGAAACAATTGTACGTATTTGTCAACATCGAGTCATTGCAAAAGTTATCATGTTTTTCTTTATATTTATACTAGGCTCATACCATCGCAATAAACCTCCCAATAAACTTGAAATACTGAAGATGATCAGGATTCACATAGGAAGCAGGATTTATTTGCAGGCTATAATTGCTCTTGTTGGCATATTCGAATAGGCAGTACATCGGGTTCAACACCTCGTGACTCAGGAGAAAGAACCACTCTCTGGAAGGATATAATAAAGTCACACGCTTTCCAGCTATTAATCACACGGCCGAAACTTTCGCCATGAAAGCTTGATGCTCACCTTGATACGCCGCCGTAATCCAGACCCTCCTCTCCTTTAAAAATAATATATAATCTTCGCCTGAGCGCGAACGCCTCGGCATTCATGATCTGGTGATACGAATCCTCGAACAGGCTCTGTCGACTGACGCTAATCTTTATGTGACTGGGCAATGCGTTCGTTTGGCATAAGAAACGGAACTGGGATAGTTTCCAACGGAATGATCTTTCGTAAGCCCGCGGCACACGATACAGCCCTTTTGGACTATAACGATACATTAAGAAAGCTATGAATTAAGCACATCCGCTATACGTCAATTGTATTGATCGTGAAAACAGCATACCCTTTAGGTGCGCCGGGTCTAGGATCTTGGAACGTCGTCGTTCGTGTATTATGGTCAACGAAGTATCGTACTCCATCTTCTGTTAATCTAATCTCCCAACCGTCCGGTAGCGGTGGCTCGTCTATTCCAGTTTCCTGACCCTGAGTTCGCGGATCCTCCCACTGAGTGGTGCGATTCTTATGATTAACGTAATACACTCGTCCCTCCGGCTGCTTACGCCTTTCCCAGCCAGAAGGTAATGGTCCCAGCACATCATCGTCATCAGCAATCGATGTTGAAGGCCCAGCAACGCCAGCCTGAACATGAGCCTGTGAAAAATTTAATTTTATTCAGATCAAACGAGGAAAAGCATCGTCTAACATTTATCCACGGATGAGGACAGTTATTTCGGCGAACAAACTGGAGTTTTGCTACAATTTAAGTTTTACTTACTTGCGGGTAAAGGAATCTTTGATTGCCTTGTTGAACAACGTACTGTCTTTCCCCTTGCCATTGTTGAAAGTGCTGTAATCTTTCTGTATTCGGTCGTTGCCACGTTGTACTCCTCGTATTATGATCAACGTAATAGATTCTACCTCGTGGATCTCTACGAACTTCCCACCCTGGCGGCAACGGCTGTGGCCTCTCCCAAGATGTACTTCGCGTGTTATGATCAACGTAATACCTATTATTAATAGCAACACATTAAACTTTTATTTTCATTATTTAAATCTGTGTCGCATATGTTAACTCATAGAGACGCAACAGTAAAGATTTAAAAAAAAACTTGAGCTGAGAATATGAAATGAGTATCGCTGCAGCTACTCGGTTCCACTCTATATAAATTATCAAATATGACAGTACCTTCTGCCGTAAATATCGTATCTCATTTCCCAACCAGGAGGTAGAGGTCCTTCAGCGTGATTGCCATTCTCAACTTCTGTTAAAACTACTGACGAGCCAGCAGCTTGTGGGGTAGACTGTCCCGCAACTGGCATTGCCGGTTGTCCCGACATGGGAGCAGTTGGTTGCCCACCGCGTGGCATCGATCGACCCTCTGCCATCTGAGCCAATTGCTCTAAACGTGAGACTTGCACCACTTCGGTGACCACCGACCCTCCGTGCGGCAAACGTGACGTCACTTCTACCGCTTGATAGCACACGGGGGTCCCTGGCACATGTGCGCCAGTCTCGGATTCTATCCACGCATTGCCACGAGCGTCTGGTTCCGGCATCGTTAGATGAGGAATTACTCCTGGAGAGTGTTCCACCTGTGACGTTCCACGGGAATCCGTCACTGGGATCGAACCTGGCATCACTCCTTGAGAATTGTCCACCTGTGACATTCCACTGAACTCTGTCAGAGGCGCAGAACCCGGTAGCACCCCCTGAGAATGTTCGACCCTCGATATTCCACTGAACTCTGTCAGAGGCGCAGAACCCGGTAGCACCCCCTGAGAATGTTCGACCCTCGATATTCCACTGAACTCTGTCAGAGGCGCAGAACCCGGTAGCACTCCCTGAGAATGTTCCACCCTCGATATTCCACTGAACTCTGTCAGAGGCGCAGAACCCGGTAGCACTCCCTGAGAATGTTCTACCCTCGATATTCCACGAGAGTCTGTAGCCGACATTGAACCTGGCAGGACGCCATGAGGATGGTCCACCCGTGAAATTCCACGCGAGTCCGTTACCGGCATCGAACCAGGCATAACTCCTTGAGAATGATCTATCCGTGACATTCCGCGAGACTCCGTTACCGACATCGAACCTGGTAAGACGACCCCTTGAGAATGATCTACCCGTGACATTCCGCGAGACTCCGTTGCTGGCATCGAGCCTGGCATTACTCCTTGGGAATGGTCTGTGCGGGAACTTCTGGCTTCTGGAAGAGGAAGTTGCTCTGGCTTTGATGCCACTGAACGTGCGTCTACAGCTGAGGCGTTTTGTTGGTCCTTTCGAGAAAGTCCACGACTATCGGGTGTCATGATTTTCGGGGTCTGATCCGGTCGGTGAAGAGTCCGTGGACCGTCGGCCAGACCAATTAATGGCTGCTCTCCTCCTGACGGAATCGTGCGACCTTCGATGATGGACTGTGTTTTAGGAACTTCTGCTCGAGATGTTCGCCCGTGACGTGGAACCAAAGAAGGCGCTGCTTTGTCTGCCATGGAATATGCGTGTCCGTTTGCCATTGGCACCGTTGACATATTGCTGCTACTGGGATTACTGGTCATCCCATCTAGTGGCGTCCCACTGGGCGCACTGATACTGAGTTGACCAATGTTTTTATTAATACTGGCTGGACTTGCACCGGCATTAAAATTGGAACTGTGATGAGTATTTGAGAGCGTACGGTAGACTGTGGGTGCAATGGGTTCTGCCCCGTGCAGTCTCATTCGAGCACGAACTCCTCCATTGAGGATACTACGATTGTTTATGGAATCATTAGTTGAAGCACCTGCAATTTTTTTACATGTCAACATGACTGTGTAACGACAAAGAATACTTTTAAGACCTGACAATGCATACCATCGGAAGAGGCACACTGTGTTTGGTTGACACCAATCTGTGTAATACTTGACATGTCAATCCTTAATCCGTCAAAAACTGTCACTAACTCCCCAACCTTGGATAGCTGAGAGTCATGCTTGCTCTCACTCATTAAATCAAATGTTAATTCAAGATTCTCAAGCTTGCCATTATAGTGAGATAAGACTTGAAAGAGACTTATTCTTTTTTCTCCTATTAGGGTGTCTTTTCGAAATGAGCTGTGATCCAGTAATCGAAAATGCAACTGAGAGTAAGGTGTTACAAGTATTATGAATTCTTCGTTCCATTTTGGCTGATACGTAGACTTTGTAACTTCTGTTTTGCGAGGGCTCTTATCATCCACAGAAAATTCTATGTATGGGTTGGGTTTTAAAAAAGTGGAACTTCTTAGTATGGCTGCCTCAACTAAAATTCAAATGTAATTGCGATCAGTGTCAGGCATGAACATTTTTAAGGTGCTAATAAAACATTCTTTTAGTTCAGGAATCAATAATCCCAAGTAGAAATAATTTATATTTTTACAGAAATGATGCGGTTGCCGATAACGACACTATGTATATATACTTCTGTATCTTATTAACTCTCATTGTTATTAATGACTTACTTGTAATACTCAATTGGTAGAACCTAGTTGATGCAGCCTCCTCTTCGCAATGGGACATTGTACGTATCATATAGTTTAACACAATTGTCGCAGAGAAGTCATAATTCTTCTAATGCTTATGGAGTATTACTTCCTGGAACTATGAAGGAAAAACTTAAAGACAGAAGAATCATTTTCACGTGCATAAACAACATCTACGTAGATAGCCTTCAACATATACATGAGCTGATAATGAAAGTTTATGGCATTGTCAACTAACGAAACTGAATTGGTATGCATGAGGGAAGCTTAAAGCGTGTTTCATCTGTATGATACAAATGTGTGTAAACAGACTTCTGTTATCAAAGAACAACATCGGCCGAGGAACGTAGGAGACGTTTACGATGAAAAATTAGCTTACGAACGTGAGCAATTCGTTTGAAGCAACAGCTTAGTCACTGCGAAAACGTACGATTGCATTTCAACAGAATCTGAAAGCGCGACGGTATGCATATTATAGAAAATCCTGCCGCACGTTTCTCTTCTACAGCTGAACTTACGAGAGTCTGCGATCGTACGAAATTCGGCGTTCTTTAATTAAACAGCACTTAACGCTGTCATTCTTTTTACTAGACGGTCGACATGTAGTATGCTCAAGCTAGAACAAATAACTTCGAATTACGTCTACCTACGGTCGAGGCGATCGTCGGAAATTGTGCAAAATATCTGAGACACCGACGCATCGCTCATTCGTAATCTATTAATAATCCGACCCGGGGATAATGCTCGTAAAAACACTCACGATTTGCGTTATCATTAAATTTCACTATCAGTCGGTCACCATCTTTTTGTACATACGTCAAACGTAGAGGCCCTTTGTGACATGCTGGTAACTAGACGCTCTACGTGCGACGGAGACCTCGTCGGCCATGTTCGGTGCTGTTTTCAAACGGCGGATCCCAAATCGCCCGTTAACCGAAAATATATCGTCCTCGTAATATATCGTCACTCGACAACCCGCCAAACAACACACGCTGCCACATCGTCATACGCCACAAACCGACGATATATATTTCGCGCAACAAGAGTGGACGGATCTCGACGAAGCTGGGCCATGAAAACTCTCGACACAGAGCTGTAAGATTCGAAAAGATGTTCATCGACCGAAGCTCCCCCAACACCGAACCGACGTTACCCCGACAAACGTCTACATAGTCTATGCCCGATCTCGCAAAAACTGTTATCGACGGAGCCTGGCGAAAATTGGGACGATTGAGGACAAGTCGGTGGGGCTCTTTTGCGTTTCGCAAACTCAGTATATGGTCGGGTCATATACAGGGTGCGTCGCCAAAATCCGGACAAATAAAACATTACCGAGACAGCACACAGATATCTAAAATACGTCTAAAAGATAACCTTTTTTCAGGAAAGATATCTTTCAATAATGACGTAAAGGCATCAGAAAGATGACGAAAAGTTGTCTTATCCGTTTTTTCGTTGCCTAAAAGATGACGTTCAGACAAGTCTGAAAGACAACACCCAGGCATCATTAAAAGACGGCGTTTAGAAACAGTCGAAGGACAACATTTAGGCATGCCCGAAAAAAAATAATTTTGGCTGATATATCTTATATTATATGAGCCGTTTATTTTGAAGGTGGACTTCAATAAGTTCTTAATTGTGAACGTTTTTTTTTGTTAACTGTTTTTATGACAACTAATCGAAAAATTATAAACGTTATTACAGCAAGAAAAAAGAAATGTTTGAAAAATGGACTTAGGTCACTTAAAAAATAAACGGCTCATATAATATAAAGATATATCAGCCAAAATTATTTTTTTTTGGGCTTATGCCGAAATACAATTTTATGTTTTATATTAAAATTATCGCAAGGATATTTATTTGTGTTCCATTTTTATTTTTTATTATGGATATTGTTCGTTTACACTAATAAATATTATAATTTTCATCTGTAAATAGATAGGATAAATACAAGACGACGCTTTTAGACGACGATTTTTTTCCTTTGTCCCAAATGCCGGAAATTTTTTCGTTTTGGCATCTTGTCCGAACTTATTCGACCTTCGGCATAAATTAACACTACAAAATGTTATAATACTGAAAATATCATCAATCACATTCAAAAAGGAAGCTCGCATTATTTATTTACATGCATCTTAAAATATTTAGAAAAAATAAAAATAAAAATCGGTCGTATTTAAAAATAGAAAATGCAAGGTTAATGGATTTAGTGATCAGAATTGAATCTAAATAACCTCATTTTTCTAATTTATTTATTTTTTTTTATCCTACTGTAAAATCAATGTAATTTATGCCAATCGAATACTATTCTTTAAATTATTTTGTTACCGTTAAATTATTTTTGTTTCACCAAAACACACCGAACTAATTTTCACGATAGTAATTCACAATGGTGACCTTTCAACTAGTGTTTAAAAAAAGAAAACATCTTAATATTTTGGCATCTTTTAGATGTCCATAAGGCATCATTTATTCATATAAAGACATCTTTCAAAAGTCGTCATATGGACATCTTTTAGTAACATGTGCTATCTGGGTATCTTGGAACATAATTTTTATTGCAATAATAGAAAAGTAAACAATTTTTTTTGTACTGTATTGTTGTTGGGTCATAAAGAAAACATTCATTCACAGAACAACGAGAAATTTAAATTGAATTTTGTCCGGATTTTGGCGACGCACCCTGTATATTTCGCGCAACAAGAGTGGACGGATCTCGACGAAGCTGGGCTATGAAAACTCTCGACACAGAGCTGTAAGATTTGAAAGGATGTTCGTCGACCGAAGCTCCCCCAAGTTCGAACTGACGTTACCCCGACAAACGTCTACATAGTCTATGCCCGATCTCGGAAAAAGTGTTATCGACGGGGCCTGGCGAAAATTGGGACGATTGAGGACAAGTCGGTGGGGATCCTTTGCCTTTCGCGAACCCAGTATATGGTCGGGTCATGGCGTATGTTAATGTAGCCGAGTGGAAAACTGATCAGGTGTGCGAGTGGTTAAAAGGTGCGAGAAAATAAAGTGTCCCCGTCGGAAAGCAGCCGTGCGGGCGGCGAAGTTCGTTGGCATTGGATTTGACGCGAAACAATAAGTTACCGCGGCGCGCCCGAATTATTCCGTAAGAACGTTTATTTGCCGTGCACGGCCGCACCCCCCCGTCCCCGCGGACCCCTCCCACCCCCGAAATCCTCGTCTTATCCGTCAATTCATTAATCAACGAAAACAGCGCCGTCGGTTACTCTTTCATTCATTGCGCTTGTGTAATTCATAACCGGGCATGACTATATGCGGATTCCGGTGATCCACGCTCTTCCTACGATTAATATGTCCTCTGGCGCGAAATAATGTCGCGTGTATACGCTCCGAGCTGAATTTTCTCGGACCCGTGACGTTTTGCCGTCTGACAGATTCTGAGCGCGAATGTTTCTTTGTCGGGTCATTGCGCTTTTTCGATAACGAACGTTCTAGGCGAACGGAGAGTTTCGCGCAATTACAATGATGACTCATTTTTTTTCTAGGATTAGATAACACAGTGCTCCCTTATGTCCATAGTTTTATGAATCATGGTGTCAGTGGACAGCAATTACTGAGCCTGAGGCCTGAGGATTTGGAGCATCTGGGCGTGTTGAAACTTGGGCATCAAGAGATTATTTTAGAAGCTGTCGAGTACCTGAGAAACTTTCACTATGAGCTTGACCGTGAGAACCTGCAATTGTTGGCACTTCGCCTTTCCTGCCAGGCACACAGTCTGCACAATGAACTGTCTCGGCAAACTGATTCTAAACCAGTTACTACTCAGACTCTGTCTGACGTAGCATCGGTAGTGATGGCGGTAAAGCCACTCGTTAGATGGCTCGACCGACCCCCGTTTAGCGGACAGTTGGAATACAGTGATAAGAAAACTGAACTGATGAAGCTATCTTTGGAAATGGCCACATGCGCGCAAAGGGATAGATTCGCAGAAAAGCCAATAGAGGAGATTCGAACCACGTGCGGTCAATTAGCAAAATTAGCAGATTATATTATACAAGACATTGCGGATCCTATGATATTGCAGCCTGCCAGCTTAGATTTGGCTACGTTGAAAAAGAGACCTGGCGATGATTTGGTATGTTAAGAATATCTACAGCCCTTTACACTGGAATTATATTTTTGGCCAGTTTTATACTAACACATTGTACTATTATAAAATTAAGCGGAATATTATTCTTGCTTTGTAGATTAAAAAGGAAATGCGTTGAAGACAATGCAATGAATAATGATAATGTGTATAACTTCTCCAAAATACTCAGCATCCTTTCTAGATAAGACTGCAGTTAAGGGGTCATAATGTTGAGATTGTCGTTTCCTGTTCAGATATCGAGCTCTTTCATGGGGCACAGAATCAAAATATCATTGCAGCGTATATACTTTTGTGGTTCATCAGATTTTATAAGAAAATAATTCTTTTGTTGCCAGGGGTTTTACATTCTGCCTTCCTTTCATGGTGCTCATCAAATTGCTGAGATAAAATTTGGATCTGCTGCACATCAGTGTGGGAAAATGGAAGAGGGGGATGAAATAGTCCAGGTAAAGTTCTGTCAAAAAATTAATTTTTACAGTAGCTAACAATGTAAATATATTTCTCAGGTAAATTATCAAACTGTAGTTGGTTGGGAACGAAAAAACGTTTTAGAGCTATTTCGCGAAAGTCCAGCCGAAGTTCTATTGACACTAAAACGTCGACCAAGACATACAAAAGTTTATGGACAGATATATATAAAACCATACAGACTTCCAAGCAACAAGAAAACCTCATATACGTCGCGATGGCAACACAATCTTCCTTCTCCGAGACCAGAATTATTAACTATACCTGATTTTACAATGCCATTACCAAGGTAAGAAGTTACGTTTAATTCTTTCCATTCGTGAAGTATTCCGGGACTCTCATGTATCATTTCGAATCCGCGAAAGCAAAATGTAAACTCTTCGAATTAACGAATGATTTTAATTCGGTTAATGAAGGAATTATAAAGTTCTCTTTCGGTTGAAAATACTTCAGCGTAGCATTTTATTATTAAACTTCTTGACAAGTTTTGAGGCCATTAATGCCCACGTACGTCCGAACGTATTGTTTTGAACAATGCAAAGATTTTTTGGACTTGCGACTAGTAATTACGCTAATAACAATATACTATAGAATGAAATTCTATAGTCAAGCAGTTTCACCGAAAAGAGGGCCGTACGTTTTTTCATTACCGAAATAAATTATAATAAGGTCGTAATTAAGCACATCATATAACGAAAGATTTTATTCAGGCATATACCAAAGAATCCCAGTCCGGAGCCAGCGAGTATTTTAGATACCGTTAATATGTTGGACACAATGGCAACCGACAGCAGTGACTCTGACAGTGAAGTGGAACCGCCTTCGTCGATACGCTTATATTCCGCGAAACCACGAAATTTAGTTCAAAGACGAGCGACGATACCGGGCGCCAGTCCTACGACGAAGCACGGCATTGATATTGAGCAATTTTGGAAGGAGCTAAAACAGGAGCACAGAACAACGTTCCAGTTACGTGACAAAGCAGCCTCGTGCGCTCATGGTTTGGACAACGTACCTTCGAACTTGCGACCACAGACATGCCTCGGTATAGAGCAGACGAAGCGGAAGAAACGGCTCGACGGACAGTTGGAAGACAGAAAGGTACAGTTTCAAGAGAAATCAAACGAGGTCGAAGCCAGTCAAGAGTCCGAGGACGTTAGGCATAAGCATAGTTCGCAGGAAGAGTTCGACGGTAAGGGTGCCCGGAGTCACAGTCCACAAGCAAACGTTAATCTTATCGGTAGCAATAGTTCGAGCGATATAATTGTGCCTTTGAATGAATGCAATAACTCGATTAGTGATAGAACTAACGTTAGTAAGAATGTGAACAAGGCGCACGGTGTACGGAGCACGAAGGAGCGAGGGAAATTGGACAAAAGTTACAGTACACCGGCGTACGATTTGACGGACAGCGAGGACAAGGACGACCGAAAATTCTTACCACTCGAGAACACTATGTGCAAGTTAGACTTACCTGCTTATTCTTCCAAAAATGAGTGTAACAATTCGAGCAAGACTGATCCTTGTCCGTCGTCCGACGTCCCGGAGGAGCAGAGAAAGTTAAGCGGCGCTAAGGGTAAAGCGAAAGAAAATGCCAACGTCGAGATTGTCGACGATCTTGTTCAAAGAGTTTATACTGGTGACGAGCGTATACAGAGTAACGATAACGAGGAACAAGAATGTGTCTTTAGAGTGCCTGAGCAATTAGGTTTATCTAGAAATACTGTATATATTAAAGTAAGCGACGTAAGTTATAGGAGTAGTATTAAAGAGAACCAAAGCAATACTAAAGGTATTACCCTGAACGCGAGTATATTCAGCAAAAATTGCATTGCGGATAACAAGAGTACGGATCTCGATCAAATGACGAAAGATATGGGAACCGACGATCCGCCTGATAATTGTAGTCTGACGCAGGATAGCAGCGAAGAAAAGTCGGAGTCTATCAGCAGTTATATAGAGGGTATGTACAGCAGTGGTAGTGACGGTGACACGACATTGAAGAAATTCGGCGAAATTCTGGAAACAATTGATTCTGCCTTGACGGAGCATACGAAGTTTATTGAACGAAAGGATACGCACAAAGAAAGCGGCGAAGCGAAAGATCAGAGGTCGGGACAAGATCAAGCACTGAGTGTGGAAACTGCACAAAGCACAAAACAGAATTCTAAGTGTGATAATGATCGCCGACAGCAGTGCAGCGATAGTACGAATAACTCGGTTAGTCCAGCAATCGTACCACAGCCCTGCCGTTACGTTGAATTACCCAAGGTAGAGTGTGTGAAGAAAGTTGAAACTAAACCACATTCGACACCGCCAGAACCTCCGCCGCGAAAGTACTTTACAAAACCTACGCCGTTAGATTTTAGCTCAGTACACGCTAGCAAGCTGTTGGAGAATCAAGAGAAACCGCAAGTTCCAGAGAGACCCAGCGTTAGAAGGGACTTCAAGAAAGCTGAAATGTTCAGCGACAACTATGGTAGAAATCACATGGACCATCAAGAAAGGAACGACACCTACGACAATTACATCCATTCTGTTGAAAAGTCGATAGACTTCATAGATGAACCGAGTACGACAGTAAACGAGCAGAGGTCGATCTTATCAGCCGATACTTCTCTGTATTCCGAAAGTAGCGATAGAAGTAAGGAAGAAAAGTCGTTTGAAAAGTACGAACCTTTCATTGAAAAGTTTGGACCATCGACTTCCAGCTCTCAGGGGGTCGACTATTATAGATCGGAACATTCAAGAAACGTCGACTATACGGATGGCATAGCTTGTTCGAGACAGTATCAGTCCCCTGATTCGAAAGCACGAGCATGCGAAAAAGATAAAAGTTTTGAAAAGGGCGTTGTGAATAGAGCAATGATGGTTGCCAGAAGCATCGGTTTGCATGGAAGTTTGAGCAAGTCTTCTACTAGCAGTCCAAGAACTTGCAGGAAACGGAATACATTACTTGCAAGTAAGTTATCTTATGAACTCTACTACTGGGGCTTCAGAATTTCTTTGTAAGTGCATTATATTTTGTTGCAAATTAGAAAAAAGAAGTGTATCAGTCAAGGAAGTGGGATCAGGAGATCTAGAAGGATGGTTAACATACCGTAGCAGGGGAGCAGGTGGTGCATGGGCAAAAGCATGGTTTGTGCTAAAGTGTTCTTCTTTATACAGGTGTGTATATTGCTCATATTTTATTTTGTAACTCCAGAACCTTGTTTTACGCTATAAACATTACATTTTTATATGTTAAACAACATATAATAAAACGATTTTTCTCGCTTCAAGATTTAGGACACAGGACAGTGTAAAAGCTGATTGTTTAATAGCCTTGACGGGCTTTACGGTCTCACAAGCTGCCGAGGTGAAATCTAGAAAGTACGCATTCAAAGTATACCACACGGGTACCGTATTCTACTTCGCTGCAGACACGGAAGACAGTTTGGTTCTTTGGCTGGACGCAGTGAACAAAGCGACTTTAGGAACAGACGCACAAAATCGTAGCAGCGGACTATTCAGCGAAACTGATGACAGTGACACAGAATATAGGAGCAAACCAAAAAGTGTTCACACGCCCGATAACAAATATTCTGTGGACAAGTCGTTCGGATCCTTAAAGAAAGTCGTGCGAAAAGACACCGGATACAAGGATCATGAAATTGGCGGTGCCAGCTTGGACAGAAAGTACTTGAAATTTCTGGGTGCAAGGAATCAAAATTTGCCTGTACCAACTGCACAGTTCAGAAGTTATAGGAAAGTCCTCCCAATGTCCACACCGAACAAGTAAGTTTTCCCATTCAACCCGCTAATTCCTGATATATGATCAATAAGACTATTAATTACCATCTTTCACAGAAAGCAAGACTCTATACCAAACTCGCCGGACCTGCAAGTGACCGTAGCAGGCAGCACGTTTTACGGCTTAAGTGCATCGCAAAGTGCCACAGACATGTCCACGAATAGTCAAGACATGGGCGATTACAGACGTACGTCAGACAGGTAACCATATCCGCCATACTCCATAACGATGCATGTGTATGAATTTTCTGGTTCAAATAAAGTTCTATTAACGACGTCTACGATCATTTTGCATGTTAACACGTGTGTGTCTCTTGTTACATGTCTTTGCGCGTTATTCGCGCGACAATATTTAATCGATGGTACTCTCAGCAGGTAAGTCGTGTACACTGTCCCGGTTAATTCATTCTCTGTATATTGCACGCATTGTGTACGTTTAGATCGCTCGGGCCGAGAAACCGAAGACCCGACGAGCTGCACGGCTTTATGACACTAGAGGAGTTCATGCTGTCGCAGCAGGATGAAGAACAAAGGCAAATTGCCGTGAATAGGCCCGTATCGCCTCGCGTGACACCTCTTATTAGCGATCACGTACATATCCAGCACAGACATTTTAACGACAACAGTATCGGCACCGAACAGATTAGACACGGTACCGATGCCAGCTTCAACAACGGCGTGATTTACGGCCAGACACGAACTAACGATGAAACGCTATCCGGTCATGCTGGTGCACATGGTGTGTCGCGGAATGTAGATTCTGTTCACACACCCCGTCAGCCGTGCAGAGACTCGAATGCAAATCGGAGCGAGAGCAGGGCAGAAAGTGTCAACGACAAGGCGTGCGGTAAATGTAAGATGCTCGTGCAGAAGAAGTGGGAATCTGCTTGCACGCACAGGAAAAAGGTACATGATGGTTCAATGCCGAAACTCAGTAACGATGGCGACTTCTACGCTCGTCGGAGCATGCCGAATGAACAAATGCGGTCGACTTCTTTATGCCACAATAAACAGGATGTCGGTCAGAGTCAACCGAGACCAGGCACAACGTACGAGCATAATGGACACATGTATTCGCATGGGATACAATATAGCAACGAAGCGTACAGACAGCACAGTTATGCTACGTCGAAGGAATTTGGAAATTTAGTCGAAGATTTACAGTCTGTACCGAATCGGCTTACTAAGAATGATGGTAATTATGCGACTGAGTTAACAAACGATTGCATAGAAGTTTTACATTAATGCTATATCATAGTCTTGTCTTGTACCTGACGAAAAGTAATGTTATATTTAACATTTCGATAACGTGCACTCATTATGTTGATGCTTTCGTAGGTTACTCTGGATCTAGTGGTGATCTAACGTCTCACGCCTCTTCAGAAACGTTACAGCGTGCGAAGAAAGATGCTCTAGTAAGCCGTAAAGGTAGTTTCAACTTGACGAATCGCTGTCGCGAACATTTCGCATCTGACAAACATTGGCTAGACTCTCTGAGACGCAATGACAAAAAGAGTTCAAGCAATGAAAAGAATCGGTTGAAGAACGTCGCACAATATCAGCCTCCGCCAATACCGACTTCCCCGTTCGAACAAGACGGAATGAAAGCTGCATTCGAGATGCATCTCGACAAAAGCGAGCAGGTCCAAAAGGCAAATCGACTCAAAAGCTTGTTCAGCACAAAATGTCAACAGAAACCATGTACCCTCGAGTTGCCTAAAGACACGCAGAAGACATTGTTAGGTAAGATTTCCTGTGCCTCAAACGAATATTCGATAGAAATAGCTACATGTTCTCGGGTACCATTTCATATATTTAACCCTTTGCACTCCGTTGTCGCCGATAATGCAATTTGAACACGTTGACTGCGAAGCGTATTTTGCTATGTTAGAACCGCGATGCATTGAAATACTGCAAAATATGATTAAATCGTGCAAAAGGAAGGTAATATAAGACTTATAAACTATTGAAGCACCGTTCCAACATCAATTGCTTTACAAGATTGCAAATAGGCTTCACTGCGAATTTTTTGCATTTTTAGTAAAATATTTTGCGCCGGTCACCGGTGACCACCGTGACAGTCAACGTGTTAAATATGAACTTGAAATTCACTGTCGCTGCTACGGCGGCATGACTGTTTTGCTTAATCGCTTTTGTATAAAGTGATACGCGTGTTTATTTTAACGCGTTTAAAAACAGCGTTCACAATATATTTTTTTTTACTACACTAACTTGTGTAATAAAGATAGAAGGTGATAATTATGAAGAAAATTGTGAAATAAATGATGTAGAAGATTATGTATATATATATATACGTTGGTAGCTAATATAGTGCTGCAGTTATTGGTTTACTATATGAATCACTAGGCTGGAGTGCAAAAGGTTAAAATTGCATACACATACAATTTACTACAATAATTAAGGAATATAAAGTAATTTTTTTGGTTGAAAATGCATAACTATAGAAAAGAATACACGTTGACGATTACAGTGATAAAGTTCTACAATCAAGGATTCTCAACCAAAAAAGAGCTTTATATTCCTTAATTATTTAAGTAAGTTACTTTAACTTTTAAGTAAGTTATGTTAATTTTTTCACGATTTCATACAGGCTCGCCGAGATTACACAGAGCATTGTTCCGCGACAAAAGCACGAATCAGTCGCAACAGCGCTCATCGATACGTTCTGACAGTCAGAGTCCTGGGGATAGTGGCATAAGTCAATCTTTCAGTTCCTACAGCGGAAATAGTCACTCGCACACACTCAGTCAAAGTTTCAGTTCGGCCAGTTCGGTCAGTGATTGGAGTCCAGATACTTTAACGCCAAGTGTACCTAGTTCATCGAAGGTACCGGAAACCAATCTACTACCCGATCTGGGTAAAAGAAATGTTCCGTTGAGTTACGGTCTCCTAACCAGCGAATCGAATGTTTCAGTGCAACGGAGGTCACTTATCATACCAAAAAGGACTTTCTGGTAGAAATTCTCTGACACCACCAACGTTACCTTATGTACCACCCCCAACGTCACCGCCGCCCGATTATCCTGGCTTAGAGTACCCACCAGTCTTCGAACCCGGTACTTATTCTCTCTCGGACGCCTCACTGTTACGTAATCGTAGCAGGAACAGTCAGAACAATATGCACTAACGATACGAAGTAAGGCTAATTCGTCGTTTATTCTATAAACAGTAACAATATCAACCAAAGATAATAATTTTCGTCTCTACATCCCTGATTGCAAAGCTAACAAATTTAAGAGTTCTTCAACGGATACATGCTTTTAAGGTTTTATTACTACAGACTATAGGCTAGACAGTATTCTGTCATCGGTTGAAGTATTTTATAAATTAACCGTCCATTTTTGCGGTCAGTTTAAAACTATAATCGTACTCACACATATATGTATATGTTTATATGTGTGTGTATATGAGGTAGGGTATAGTTCGTTCAAGGTGCTAAAGGTGAAAGAAATCATTTGAGAAGTGGATAAATCGGTTAGCCCGAGCGGAAGACTGAGCTAAATATAATCTAACAATTGCATTCTAGGTGCTGTATAAAGTAGTTTTACCTAACGTGGAAAATTCCAAGGGATTCCATTTTTAATTACTGTTTTACATACGATAATTGTCGTTTAGCGAAAAATTATGATAGCTTATTGCTTTCAAGTTCGATTAATTTATAACTGTACAATATCGGATAAATATTTTGCATCTTAACGTTCGTGATAACGCTATAATAACAGAAGATACATATTTTACATTTTTCCGTGGCAAATTAAAATGCTATGCTTTCCTGAATACAAACCAGTGTCTATAAACCATGACAGAGCATTCCTTTTTGAGAAGTGATCTTATTGAAATAAAAATTCTAGTCAGTGCATGCAGAATTTGATCAGACGAGCTCGTTATAATTCTCCGCCACGTAGAGTATTCTTTTTAATTGGATCCTCAATGGACACTATCGTCGTTTTATAATTCATAATAAGAAATTTCAGACTTGCAATGATATTTAATAGAGACGGATTTTAGGAATGGTTTGTTTATCATGAGATCGTTAAGATACATCTTTTACATGTATAGTGTATATAGTTATTGATTTCTTGTAAAAGCGTCTTGAAACTCAGTACACGTATAAGCGGTATACATTGTTCCAAAAGTTAAGCTACTCTCGAAATTGTCACATCGTTTAAATTACATATATACTGAAAATATTTCTATTTCAAAATGAGCGATCCTCGCTAAGACTTATCGCCCTCGCGATAGAAAAAGGAAATGATAACACTTTACGAGTATTTCTCTGGGCGGTACTTTTCGAAAATGCAATAATACATAGTTTTGAATAAAAATTTAATGTAAGGTTTTATAGAGAATGTGATTATATGCATTGGAAGTGCCTACATATTTTTTCTAATTATATGTATTATACATATCTGAATTTAGAATATAGTATATTTTTAAGATTATCATTACCTAGCGGACAATGTTTGTATATAGTAAAATCTGTATCGAGTATTCGACAATGAATGAGAACGTTATTTTTGCAAATGTGTAGCGTCCACCGTAATTTATGTTTAAACGCGTTTCTGATAATGTGTTATGTAATTTTGATGATGCTTCGTTATTATCTATGTACAAAGGCATTCGCCTAACAATATTCAACTGTATTACTGTAGTACTTCCGTATCTTCCTGACCGGGTGAAAATCGTAACACCGTCTTATATAAAACTCATTTCGGTTCTCACGATAGATATTGATTTTACTATGAAGTGTGCTTCTGTAAAATGTAAAGTGAACCCTCCTGCGAGACATCAGCAAATAAATAACTATGTTTACACAATTCTAAGGGCACGGCATCGAGCTTCTAGAGCGTATACGTAAACAAACAATGTATTTGAAATTGGCCTATCATCGACTTTCAATGTCAGTCGCTTTGAAACAATTTCGATGACGAGTTCGTTATCTCGCCCGTAGGCACATTGCTCAAAGATCATTGTCGACGGTTAAAAATGTCTGGATCAACGAGTGACCAGGTAAAAAGTATTCTAGGCGCCGGAGTAAAAGCCATGTTCTCCAATGTGCCTTTCGTCCAAATTGGGACGCAAGTGCTCACTCACTTATGTAGTTCATCGAAATCGACGTCTCACGAGCGACAAGTGCTGATCAAAAAGAACGATTCGACGAAGACGAATCAATCGTCCGACAGCGCAGAGTCTCGCGTGCAAGATGCCATGCGAATCATAAAACCTGCCATCGAGATTGCGAATACTCTGCAGAGTGTGTACAAATTCGTAAGACCCACCCCGTCAGGTATGGAATGTTTTATGTTTCGATTACATGTCGTTAGGCTCCTCTCAGACCATCACTTCATGTTAAAACTTCGCGTAATTATTTGCGCGTAACAACTTGTACACGATGATCAAGTTCGTGGCATGAAATTTGTTGATCAGTGTGTTCTCTGTTGGCAATGTTTCTTACAGTTAATTCTAACTACACGCCATGCTATGCAAAGAAGCCGTGCGAAGACAGGTGCGACCAGGTAATAGCTGCGTTTCGTATAAAATAACGCTTGCGTATACATTATCGATGCATGATCACTGTATAATAAAAATCTGGGCAATATCGTCGGGCAGATATTCATTCTTCTAACGTGTATGTTGAATAGGAAGCGAAAGGGTCGTCGTGTTTCTGCCCTTCTACATTTGGGAAGTCTGTGTTGCAAAAGCAAAAGAACTTGAAGCAGCAGGCTGTCGAGAAAGGCATGCAGTGCGAAGATGAACTGCGATGTGATATTTGCAGAGCTACGTCGGACGTGAGACAACTGGGACTAAGTCCGTGCCAACACATTTTCTGTTACAAATGCTTGGTAATCGTCACCGATTGCACTGTGTGCGGGAAACCTTTTCGACGAGACGATTTTTGTCCCATAGGCGGCGGCATTAAGTAAATTATAGCGTTTAACGGCGTCGTTATGATAATTTAATTGATTATAGATGAAGGTGTTCTGTATGGATGTAATTTAATGATATTGTATACAAAATGTTTTTTAACTATGTAGAACGCGACTTTAGAATTAGAGAAGCATATTTGACGTGATATGTAATTCGACTGATCATTGTAACGCGTACTATTATTTATATGCGATTTAAGATGGATCGAGTGTGTCGCTTTGAATTAATCGACAAACCGATAAGCGAGTGGATGGCGCGATGTGCTGATTTACGCTTCTAGCTCTTGCGGTGATATATTTTTAGTCCAATAAAGTGCCTTTAGAACGAAATAAACGAGGTGTACCGAGTACCGTAAACGTTTCGATTATTCTTACCAATGAAAATTCTTCAGACGACGGCGTTAACTTCGTCTAGTTTTTGGTTATGGAAGCGGCAAAGATGGGCGATGAACGTGCGCACATGGTAGAGCCTAATTCATCAGTTAACGTTAACCAGACAAAAACAAATAAGATGAATACCACGGTGCTTGATTCTTTCACAAAATTGACGAGCGAAGGCGACGTTCACAGGATAAACGCCGGAATAACGTTGTTAAAGCATTTGAATCGTCAAAGCTCCGTAAGTGTTTTCCGATTGATAACCTTCAAAGCTGGGCACTGTTTTAAAGAGCCCATGTGTGTCAAACTATACACGGTTATTAATATTTCAGGAAGGCGGTGAGAATAAGGAAGTAAAGTATGCGTTGAGTAGGTTGATACGCGGCTTGGGGTCGTCGAAAGTTTTTTCTAGGAAGGGCTTCTACACAACATTGACAGTTTACCTGGCCATGCATCCAGAGACTCCTTTGGAGAAGATATTGACCATAATGGACTCCGAATTGCAGCCGATGGAGAGCAACTCGAAAAGTGTAATTATAATTTAGACCTATATTAATTACCACATTTCTGTGCAATATAATATATAGTGTGTTTACAGGAAAATGCAGACATATACGCAGGGCGCATTCTTCTGTGTGGAGCCTTGGTTCGTTCAAAGTTGCTTCTCAATAGTAGTCCAGAGACACAGATAAATGTTATAGACAATCTAATTATTGCTGGGAAACAGAGGAGCTATTTAACGTTTGTTTCTATTTCGTTTCTCATTGAGTTCTTAAGTCAAATTGAGATTGCATCGATGAAGGCAATATGGCCAGTTATTGAAAGAGAATTTGGCAAAGAGTGGTCAGAACAGAATCTGCATACGTTTTATGTGTTGCTGTTTATCAGAGATAAGTTTCCAACATTTGTTAATCATAAATTTATGAAAAAGTACTTGGGTCACGAGGAAATGATTTCCAAGCATACCATGGGAAATGTTGTCAATGTTTTGACTGTAAGTTCTTTCACTCAATATTTTATTCTTCTTCATTTTCTGGGTCTTGTTACTTAGAACCAATGTTTTTTTTATTTTACAGACATTGCCTAGAATAATATCCAATCATCCAGTATTTGACCTATTTTGCAAGAAACTCACAAAAACTGAGCTTATTGCTGATTTTTGGACAGTTATAGATGAGAAATTTGTGAAACCATCAAGACACGTTGAACATCTGACTATAAAGATCCTAATATCCATACTTCCTAATATTGCAGACAAAAGCGTTCTTCCATCATTACTGTCACCAAACTTTATTCAACACATGTTAAACAAATTTTCGTACTGCAAGAAGAACAACAACGACGAAATTCTTGTTGCATTCAGGGAGTTCCTCACTTTACTTGTAACCGCAACGAGTAGCAAAGATACGAAGGCAAAGACACAAATTGGTGTATTAAAAAAACTGATGCTACATCCGGGTGATTTAATGATCGAGCGAAAGACTGGGGTGAAGATCATCCAAATGATAACTACAAACTTGACTTGTGAAAGCGTTAAGAAATTATCAAAGGTATACAGGGATATAGTGGAGAATAAGGTGCCGAAGGGGAAGCAAGAAACACAAGCCGAAGCCTGGACGAACGCGGAACGTACTTATGCTGCTCAATTACTCGCGAGGTATTTAATTGTAATTTAACACATTGTTGACTGACAATTTTACGCACAAGCTGTTTCGTGTCGCCGGCTATTATACAATATGTTAGACTCAACAGATGGTCCCATTTTGATTTTCAGATTATTGGGTCATCCGACTGTAGTAGCCGAAGAAGATTGGAGACTAGAACAATTGAAACTCTTGTTCTACTACGGTCTATGTGAAGTACCAAACGTCAGCGTGGAACTCGCCCGTAAATATTAATTTGTCTTTTTAACACGTTGAGTGCCGTGCGTATTTTGCCGTATTAGAACGGCGATGCTATGAAATACTACAGCATTTGACTGAATTATGCAAAATGTAAATAATGTGCAAGTATTGGAGACCAAAGAATCGCATCACTATTCTAACAATAACTGCATTTATAAAATAATTATTACTACCCATTGCGAATATTTTCGATCTTCAGTAAAATCTCTTGCGTCGGTCACCGGTGACCCCCACGGCAGCCAACGTGTTTAATATCTCGACAACTTCTTGTTAATATCGTCTTCACGTGTCACTTCTCTTCAGCCCAATTCAGAGAAAGTTTCTACCGCGGTCTGGATCACAAACTACCGAAACTGAGCGACTTACGAAGCATCCTCAGTCGCCTGGTTCACCACTTAGACGTCGAACTAACAAAAGCCAACGTAAAATTACGCACGCCATTATCGGAAGACGCAATAACTGCGTGGAAGAAAGTCGTACATTTGACAGACAAGCTAGAGAAGAATCCTAAGAAAGCGGCTGTCGCACCGGTATTCCATACGTTGAACTTACATCTCGGCCTACAATTGTTTTCAGACACAGAAATGGCCCTTCCGTCCATAAACGATCTGCAAAGCTGTTACGAGCGCTTAATGAGGAAACCGAGTAAGCGGAAGAAGATGGTAGAGGGTGAAGAAGCCGAAGGCGAGCCGGAGTGGGTTGAAGTCGCTGTAGATCTCTTATTATCTCTGCTATCTCGCAACAGTCACTTGCTGCGTTCTCTAGTTGCCTGTGTCTTCCCTCACATCTGTCCGTATTTGACAGTATCAGCCGTGTATCAAATACTAGCCGTTTTAGACGTGACTAACGACAAATGTCCGTTGACAACGAAAGACGAGAGCGAAGACGAAGGTTCAGATATGGACTACTCAGATGCAGAACCTGGCAGCGATGACGAAGAAGTCGAAGAACAGGAAGACGGTGAGTCGGATTCTGATAGTGAATCGATGTTCGAAGACGAATCTGTACAAGATGAAGAAGAAACGGTTACGGACAGGCTGAGAGTCGCTGTAAGACAGGCTTTGGGCGATGCTTCCATGCAAACGGATGATGAAGAGATTAACGTGGACGATATCGGAGAAGAGGAAGGCAAGATGTTAGATGAGAAACTAGCCGCGGCCTTCAGGATACTTCGCGAGAATCGACGCACTCGCTCTAAGAAACAACAGAAGTCGGACCAGACGCTGACACATTTCAGAGTACGCGTTATGGATTTGTTGGATACTTATTTGGAGTCGGAACCACCTATGGCGATTGTTATCGAAATAATCGTACCGCTGTTTGCGCTGCTAGAATTCTGCATAAAAGATCAGCACCAGAAGCCGCTCGAAAACAGGGTCAGGACTTGCCTGAAGAAATTGTCGACCGTGAGGAAATTCAGGGATACAGACAATGTTAGCGATGAATTACTCAGTACGGTGATAACGGTAAATTTTGAAACACATAGGACCTGTACGACGTATTACCCGTTGGAGCATTATTCAAATAATCATATATATCAATTGCTTTTAGGCCTTAATTAAAAAAGGGGAACGCTCAGCTTCTGTATGTCAAGAAATGGGAGATAAATTAGCCGAATGTTGTACCTTCTTGGTACGATGTGTACAGTACGCGGGACTGTCTAGCGAAATGTTAATATCCGTTTATAAGGACCATTTGGAAGCGTTCTTTAAAAAGAGAGACTGCATATTATCGGCGACACTATTCAAAAGTGTGTTACAACTATGTTGGGATGGCAACTGGAAACTTGCGTCTATGCTGGTACGTTCTGTGAAGTTTTATTATATATTTTCCGACCCATTAAAGATTTAGTGCAAAATAACAAGAGGCGCGTGTTTACAGGTGGATTTTGCGTTTGATAAAGATGTGCGATCGTTCCGTCGGGGACAGGCTCTCGAGTTTCTAATCATCTTCTACCGTAATAGCAGATCGATACATTTAGGCGAAAATCACGTGAACGAGAAAACTGAAATAGAGTCTAAGCTATACGCGAATACAATAGACACATTCGAACAATTGAATAGTATAGGCAAAGGTAAAGGGGCAGACAGTACCGAAGAGGGCCCGAACGAAGCTGAAAAAGTGAAACAAAAAATAGTCTGTTTCCTTTTGACTCTTCTACACGCTGTTCATGCACGGCACTTACCGAAATTATGGGACTGGCAGAAGATCGCACAATTGCTCACGGAATACAGAAGACGGGTGTCATTGGCAAAGGACACGAAAACCGCTTATAACAAACTAGCCAGGCAAATTGGCGCCGAGATTAACGTGTAAGTACTTTACAAATCAAATATCGATAAGATGTGTCGTAACATGTTCAGTTTTATGAACTATTTCCCGGCACGGACTTTAATTAATACGTAACGTTTGTTTTCAAAAAAGAAAATGCGAACCTTCTGCGACAAGAAATGGTCACGCAGAGAAAAATGACGGAGACAACGATGCTGAGATTCGGGAAAACGGCACGTCAGATGCGGAGGCAGGCTCTGAGGCGAAAAGTAAGAAAGAGTTGAAGAAGAAAAAGAAGAGCAGGAATAATCTGAAGGAGAAGCATCTACTCAAAAAGCAATCCCGAGAACTACGTATGAACGCGATGTCGGAAGGCTTAGGAACGTTTGACTTTAGCTCAGTGAACTTGTATGCGAATGGAACGAATAAGAGTGTGGGAAACGGAGAGGTGGATAGTGATCAGGAGCCACAAGGAAGTAGCAATACGTCACATAAAAGGTCACTTTCTAACGAGACCCAGCACTTGCCTAGGAAGCTGAAGAGGAAAAAAAGCATGGTAAAGGCTTGACGTAACGAAGATATAGGTACGACAGTTCATGTTTTCCATGGAAAATAATTGTTATTTTTCTATATACGTTTAGGATATATACGTATGACGGTTCGTGTATGTTCAAAGTTTGTACTCATAACCAGATATATGCATAAATATACAAAAATACGACAACTTGTTCAATGCGATCCAAGGATTCCCTGCCCTTCGTTGCATTAATCATTGTATTTTGAGAAAACCACTGTTCTTCCAAATAGATTTAAATCTAATGCGTAATGTTAGGAAATTAGAATGTCATTCAAATATGCTGAAAGGTGTACCGTTATATCATATTCCAATCATTCGTGCGAACCAATATAAAATAGGAAAAGGTTCTATCGCTTTTTTTTATCACCTTCCGGTCATTTAGAACTGTTCAAAGCTAGAATCCAGGAATCCTCAACGATTTTTTTTCTACTATTTTTATCCATACTTTGAGGAAAACCACTGTTCTTCTAAATACATTTGAATCTAATGCATAATGTTAGGAAATTAGAATGTCATTCAAATATGCTGAAAGGTGTACCGTTATATCATATTTCAATCATTCGTCCGAACCAATATAAAATATGTAAAGGTTCTACCGCTTTTTTCTATCACCTTCTTCCGGTCGCGTAGAACTGTTTAAATCTAGAACCCAGGAATCCTCAACGATTTTTTTTCTACTATTTTTATCCATACATTGAGGAAAACCACTGTTCTTCCAAATACATTTGAATCTAATGCGTAATGTTAGGAAATTGGAATGTCATTCAAATATGCTGAAAGGTGTACCGTTATATCATATTTCAATCATTCGTGCGAACCAATATAAAATATGTGAAGGTTCTACCGCTTTTTTCTATCACCTTCTTCCGGTCGCTTAGAACTGTTCAAAGCTAGAACCCAGGAATCCTCAACGATTTTTTTTCTACTATTTTTATCCATACTTTGAGGAAAACCACTGTTCTTCAAATACATTCGAATCTAAGGCGTAATGTTAGGAAATTAGAATGTCATTCAAATATGCTGAAAGGTGTACCGTTATATCATATTTCAATCATTCGTGCGAACCAATATAAAATATGTGAAGGTTCTATCGCTTTTTTCTATCACCTTCTTCCGGTCGCTTAGAACTGTTCAAATCTAGAATCCAGGAATCCTCAACGATTCTTTTTCTACTATTTTGATCCATACTTTGAGGAAAACCACTGTTCTTCCAAATACATTTGAATCTAATGCGTAATGTTAGGAAATTAGAATGTCATTCAAATATGCTGAAAGGTGTACCGTTATATCATATTCCAATCATTCGTGCGAACCAATATAAAACATGTCAAGGTCCTATCGCTTTTTTCTGTCACCTTCTTCCGGTCGCTTAGAACTGTTTAAAGCTAGAACCCAGGAATCCCCAACGATTTATTTTCTACTATTTTTATCCATACTTTGAGGAAAACCACTGTTCTTCCAAATACATTTGAATCTAATGCGTAATGTTAGCAAATTAGAATGTCATTCAAATATATTGAAAGGTGTACTGTTATATCATTTTTCAATCATTCGTGCGAACCAATATAAAATATGTGAAGGTTCTATCGTTTTTTTCTATCACCGTCTTCCGGTCACTTAGAACTGTTCAAAGCTAGAACCCAGGAATCCTCAACGATTCTTTTTCTACTATTTTTATCCATACTTTGAGGAAAACCACTGTTCTTCCAAATACATTTGAATCTAATGCGTAATGTTAGGAAATTAGAATGTCATTCAAATGTGCTGAAAGGTGTATCGTTATATCATATTTCAATCATTTGTGCGAACCAATATAAAATAGGAAAAGATTCTATCGCTTTTTTTTATCACCTTCCGGTCATTTAGAACTGTTCAAAGCTAGAATCCAGGAATCCTCAACGATTTTTTTTCTACTATTTTTATCCATATAAGAAAACTCGGTAAATCCCGTGAGTCTGTACTATTTTGCCGAAAGTTCCGGCATGAACGGTTCAACGGAAATGCACTTGCGGCACTGTCTAAATACGAATCCTTATTTGTATCCATACAAGAAAACTCTCGGTAAATCCCGTAAGTCTGTACTATTTTGCCGAAAATTCCAGTATAAACATTTCAACAGAAATGCACTTGCGGCACTGTCTAAATACGAATCTTTATTTTTATCCATACAAGAAAACTCTCGGTAAATCCCGTAAGTCTGTACTATTTTGCCGAAAATTCCGACATGAATGGTTCAACGGAAATGCACTTGCGGCACTGTCTAAATACGAATCCTTATTTTTATCCATACAAGAAAACTCTCGGTAAATCCCGTAAGTCTGTACTATTTTGCTGAAAGTTCCGGCATAAACATTTCAACGGAAATGCACTTGCGGCACCATCTAAATACGAATCCTTATTTTTATCCATACAAGAAAACTCTCGGTAAATCCCGTAAGTCTGTACTATTTTGCCGAAAGTTCCGGCATAAACAATTCAACGGAAATGCACTTGCGGCACTGTCTAAATACGAATCCTTATTTGTATCCATACAAGAAAACTCTCGGTAAATCCCGTGAATCTGTACTATTTTGCCGAAAATTCCGACATGAACGGTTCAACGGAAATGCACTTGCGGCACTGTCTAAATACGAATCCTTATTTTTATCCATACAAGAAAACTCTCAGTAAATCCCGTAAGTCTGTACTATTTTGCCGAAAGTTCCGGCATAAACGGTTCAACGGAAATGCACTTGCGGCACTGTCTAAATACGAATCCTTATTTGTATCCATACAAGAAAACTCTCGGTAAGTCCTGTAAGTCTGTACTATTTTGCCGAAAGTTCCGGCATAAACATTTCCACAGAAATGCACTTGCGGCACCATCTAAATACGAATCCTTATTTTTATCCATACAAGAAAACTCTCGGTAAATTCCGTGAATCTGTACTATTTTGCCGAAAATTCCGGCGTAAAAATTTCAACAGAAATGCACTTGCGGCACTGTCTAAATACGAATCTTTATTTTTATCCATACAAGAAAACTCTCGGTAAATCCCGTAAGTCTGTACTATTTTGCCGAAAATTCCGGCATAAACATTTCAACGGAAATGCACTTGCAGCACTGTCTAAATACAAATCCTTATTTTTATCCATACAAGAAAACTCTCGGTAAATCCCGTGAGTCTGTACTCTTTTGCCTAAAATTCCGGCATAAACGGTTCAACGGAAATGCACTTGCGGTTCTGTCTAAATACGAATCCTTATTTTTATCCCTACAAGAAAACTCTCAGTAAATCCCGTAAGTCTGTACTATTTTGCCGAAAATTCCGGCATAAACATTTCAACAGAAATGCACTTGCGGTACTGCCTAATTTCGAACCCTTATTTTTTCATGCAAAACTAAGTCGCTTGGTACACAGATTGTGTAGTACCTCTAAAACAGAAGGGAATCGTAAACTGTAAAGCGACCCAGAAAAGCATTTCGAAACTCATCCATTAGCCCGCATTCCGTTTAAAGTGTTTTACATCAGCGTCAGACCTAAAAGGTGGCGGAGCTCTCCGACATACCAAATACGATCTTTTCGAATTCCAGCCCATTGTGAAATCTCTTTCTACCGCTTTAGTGCCGACGTTTGGCAACAGGTGACGCCAGTCCATCTTTTCACTTCGCAAATCTCTCCGCGTACCATACACGTAGTATGAATCGCGCATTGCACTATAAGGCACGGGGTCCGCGGGGGGTGTAGACGTTAAACTTTTCCCACCAATCATCGGATCGAAATCCCTCCATGACGTCACTCCGAACATACGGGCATTTTAATTGGGTATGCAACATGTCGCGATCTACCTGATTAGATTAGGAAAGGCTCGCGTATGTTTCGTCTGATTCACGGCATCGTAACTTCCACTGTGACTTTCCAACGGGCATACATGCGCGTCAGTTAGTATTTGCATATCGTGTCGATAATGGCAGGAGATCCTAACGGTGCGCCGTGCTCATCGGGGAAGATCTTAATGAAGAGGTGAACATAACCTTGCGACAATGAGATGCCCTATTTCTCAAGTCGAATACGTCCACTTTATTGCAAATAAGGCTATGCAGTGACATCGTTCGCATTACTGTCGCGAGTGCTCGGAATAATATCATCGCGCCGCCAGCAATATGGGGCTACTCTTTGCCAAATTGTGGAGCCTCTTCGGCAACGAAGGTAATAATTACGGCGGGCTCGGGTGCACTCGCACTTTTGCGGGCCCGTTCTTTTATCCGCTGGCGAATTTTTGTTGACAACGGCCGTATGGTGCTGCTGGTGGCTGGTGTAACATATGCAAAACGAGTTTCTTATTTTCTGCTCGATGACGCTTCGCGCTGAATCACTGACGTTCGGATTTTCGCTGCGACGCTGTCGCGGGACAAATAAGCTATACGCCGCGTAAACAAAGAGAGGAATCTTCGCCGTTGCGTAAAACACGCGTGGGAACTAGACGTTCCTGCTTATCGGAGAGCGGCTACTCGGTCTGTTTCGAAATGTGCGTCTGCGAGATTAATATCCGGATTGCAGAAAGCTCAGTTTTTGTTTCCTGCTATATCTTCTACTTAATCGTCAATTACTTTAGAAATATTAATTTTGGTGCTATTAACACGTTGACTGCCGAGAGTATTTTACTGTATTAGAATGGCGATGCTATGAAATACTACAGCGTTTGACTGAATTATGCAAAATATAAATACTGTGCAGGTATTGGAAACCAAAGGATTGCATCACTATTCTAATAACTGCATTTATAAAATAATAATTGCTACCCATTGCAAATATTTTGGATCTTCAGTAAAATCGCTTGTTGTATTTTACTATATTAGAACGGCGATGCTATGAAATACTACAGCGTTTGACTGAATTATGCAAAATATAAATACTGTGCAGGTATTGGAGACCAAAGAATCGCATTACTATTCTAACAGCTGCATTTATAAAATAATAATTGCTACCCATTGCGAATATTTTGGATTTTCAGTAAAATCGCTTGTTGTATTTTACTATATTAGAACGGCGATACTATGAAATACTACAGCGTCTGACTGAATTATGCAAAATATAGACACTGTGCAGGCTTTGGAAACCAAAGGATCGCATCACTATTCTAATAACTGCATTTATAAAATAATAATTGCTACCTATTGCGAATATTTTGAAATGTGCGTCTGCGAGATTAATGTCCGGATTGCAGAAAGCTCACTTTTTGTTTCCTGCTATATCTTCTACTCAATCGTCAATTACTTTAGAAATATTAATTTTGGTGCTACTAACACGTTGACTGCTGAGAGTATTTTATTGTATTAGAACGGCGATGCTATGAAATACTACAGCGTTTGACTGAATTATGCAAAATATAAATACTGTGCAGGTATTGGAGACCAAAGGATTGCATCACTATTCTAATAACTGCATTTATAAAATAATAATTGCTATCCATTGCGAATATTTTGGATCTTCAGTAAAATCGCTTGTTGTATTTTATTGTATTAGAACGGCGATACTATGAAATACTACAGTGTTTGACTGAATTATGCAAAATACAAATACTGTGCAGGTATTGGAGACCAAAGGATTACATCACTATTCTAACAACTGCATTTATAAAGTAATAATTGCTACCTATTGCTAATATTTCGAAATGTGCGTCTGCGAGATTAATATCCGGATTGCAGAAAGCTCACTTTTTGTTTCCTGATATATCTTCTACTCAATCGTCAATTACTTTAGAAATATTAATTTTGGTGCTATTAACACGTTGACTGCCGAGAGTATTTTACTGTATTAGAATGGTGATGGTGTGAAATACTACAGCGTTTGACTGAATTATGCAAAATATAAATACTGTGCAGGTATTGGAGACCAAAGGATCGCATCACTATTCTAACAACAACTGCATTTATAAAATAATAATTGCTACCTATTGCGAATATTTTGAAATGTGCATCTGCGAGATTAATGTCCGGATTGCAGAAAGCTCACTTTTTGTTTCCTGCTATATCTTCTACTCAATCGTCAATTACTTTAGAAATATTAATTTTGGTGCTATTAACACGTTGACTGCCGAGAGTATTTTACTGTATTAGAACGGCGATGCTATGAAATACTACAGCGTTTGACTGAATTATGCAAAATATAAATACTGTGCAGGTATTGGAAACCAAAGGATCGCATCACTATTCTAATAACTGCATTTATAAAATAATATTCTAACGACAACTGCATTTTTAAAATAACACTTTTTGTTTCCTGCTATATCTTCTATCAATCGTCAATTACTTTAGAAATATTATTTTGGATCTTCAGTAAAATTTTACTGTATTTGGCATGCTATGAAATCACCAGTGAATTATGCAAAATATAAACACTGTGATGGCAGTCAAAGTGTTAAAATAATATTTACTGAATATTTTTTTGTTTTCATTAACATGTCAAAGTGTTAATTAATATTTACTGCTTTTGTTTTCATTAACATTTCGACCGCACAAGCAAATTATTGAACAATTTAAGCTATATAAGAGCAACGGTAAAATTGTAATACCACAGAAATGAATAAGGGCAGAAATGTATTATGACCAAAACATATTAGAAGAAGTTACTTTCTACTTGCTCTTGCCATTGTCATTATTGCACTCCAGTTACTAAATAATTTTCAATCTGTAACAGAATCTTATTTCACTTAAATAACTAACTACTTCGTAAATTATATTTTTTCAGAACATAAGATTGTTATGGTGGGTCTGGATAATGCTGGTAAGACGACTATTCTCTATCAGTTTTTAATGAATGAGGTTGTTCATACGTCACCGACCATTGGTTCAAATGTGGAGGAGGTGGTGTGGAAGAACATACACTTTATCATGTGGGATTTGGGCGGTCAGCAAAGTTTAAGAGCCGCTTGGTCTACTTACTATACGAATACCGAATTCATCATTATGGTGATAGACAGTACAGACAGGGAAAGACTCTGTGTTATAAGAGAAGAACTGTATTCAATGTTGAATCACGAAGAGCTCAGTAAGGCTAATGTATTGGTGTATGCCAATAAGCAGGACTTGAAGGACAGCATGTCTGCCGCTGAGATTTCACGGCAATTGGATTTAACTTCAATTAAGAAACATCAGTGGCACATACAAAGTTGTTGTGCGCTCACCGGTGAAGGGTAAGTTTTAAAGTGACTTCTATTAATTTGTAAAATATTTAAAAAATAACAAAGACAAGAAATTAATGAAATTGAGATTAGAGTAATAGTCAAAAAAGATATATACGTTTGCATAATAATGACTCAATGAGATATGTAGAAATGCTAAAAATTATGCAGACATACAGGTGCAATTTTCAGATAATTAATGAATGTATATTCGTGTAATGTTGCAGACTCTATCAAGGCTTAGAATGGATTGTTGACCGTCTGAAAAAGACATGACGTACATTATTAGACAAGGTTATCAATTTAACGAAATAATTGAAATGTAAAATATATTATTACATGTTACTGCGAACACTTTGACGGTTGTACAAAAAAAACGGGGGGACGAGATGAAGTATCATTTCTCCAAGTCGCCGCGTTATGCTTCTTTAGCGTAACCCTCGGAGTGTCACCAAATAATTGATATTTTGCACGTAACAGTTGAAACGCATCGAAACGGTGGACGGACGGAATTCATTTGCCTTTTGTTGCATAACGCGAGGGTTCCAATTCGTCGAGACTGAATACCCCTCAGCGTCTAACGTAATAACTCGCATTATCCGTACACTTATGTATTGCTTATCAAGAGACCATGAATGCGTTTTATGAAATGTGCCCGCGAAACGTCACGGAAAAGATAGCAAAACTATTTTTCTCTTTTAGGAACGTGCGTTTTTTATAATCATTGTCCTGCGCGGCTTACGGCATAGACTGCTATCTCTTCATTTCGAAACACAAGCATGGCGATGACGCTTCATTTCATCCGTATGTTTGCGCTGTAAATATTGATTAGTCGCATATTGGAACTGTCCGCGCGTGATTGTCGATCGTGCTCGATGAATACCGAGAACGAAAGTATCGGAAACTATGGAGACGATGGAAAGGAATATCGAGAACTTTCACGATACCCGTCCACCCGCATCTACGAGACATAGCTTGAAAGTACTTGCCCGAGATGCGATTGAGAAGTCCGTTTGCTCCCTGTATCTGTTTAACTGCAAAGGAACATCTGTACATAGTTTTTTATACTACTTACTAACGATAAGCGACTGTAAAGAAAGAGGAAAAAAAAACTCCTGGGTAGAATGTAGCACCGATTTGCCGCGTAGTCTTTAATGTTCCCGTGTTTAAGACCTTAAGCAGCTTTCTTAGCGTTCGGAGCGCGTAAATTGTCTTGTAAGTCTTCGTGACAAGGTTATCTGTCGACGTGTAATAAACATTTCAGGGCAAATGCCTACTGGTATTCTCACAACGCGAAGGTGGGGTACAGAATGGTTCCATTTACTGTTTATATGAAAGGTCGTTCAAGAATACGAAAAATCGCAAAATAATCTTGTACCTAATGTACTATGCCTGAATATGACGTTATGCGAAACGGATCTACGTTTAGCGCAAACTTTGCTAACTGGTCGAAATTTAATTTGTAAACATTCGGTGTGTCGTAAAATTGATGTAATCTGATTTGTTGTATGGTCAGGCGTCGTTTTCTGTTAAGCGCTGTTACGTGTCTGTATCACCCTGCGAACAGCCAGTTTACATAACTGGAGGTACCTCATGCGTGACGACTAATAGAAATGAGGAAAGGATTCGAAGCAGGTCAATTCGTGGGTTTCGTACGAAGCTTTGTATACGTTGGACTGCGAATGTTAAACCGGGAAGGAACCGTGCTAACACCTTCTTGTCTCCCGGCGTGCGGAGTGCATCGAAAAATGAGAACTAATTCGACGCTGCGGTTTATAGTGGACTATTGCCCCGTTTCCGTTTATTCAGATAGTAAATGATTCTTGCGTAATTTAGGAATACTTCGGTAGATAAAATTATTGTAATTGAAATGTTAACCGAGAATAATTACTAACCGACGATTAAGTGCAAGTGATGATTATGGGGATTGGTGAGAAGTAGAAACGCTGGGAACGTTCGTCGTCTCGATCTAGAGTGATATATCAATTAACACATTTAAAGCCGATCATTAGCTTTCTCATATTGAGAAACCATTTTTTTAAAAGTACAACAAGCTTTGTATACATTCTTTTTCTCTCATGTAAACTGTGCGCGTGTATTCTGACAGTGGATGCCATTTTGCCTTCAATTGTAAAAAAAAAACGGAATTATCAGTGATAGAGACGCTCTAGTGACTGAATATAAACTGTGTTGGCCTTCGTTGGTGATAAATCGTAACATAAATTTGTGGTTTTTAAAGGTTTGGATACGTTGGGACTGAACTTCTAAGATGTAAAATATACTCATGAAACATTCATTTGGAAAAATGATTAAATATACTGCTGTAATTTGTACATAATGTGAATACCTCCTCCCGCTACTTATGTGCTTTTAATTCTCGTAATGGCGTTACTTCATTTGAATAAATTTCCTCATGTGCGAATATCGATACGAAGAAATACATTCGGATTATACTGTGAGTTAGAATTCATATTATTACATTGAAAAGGGGAATAAATTTAATTTACACTTACCAAGCCTACCATCTTCATTTCACAATAGATTTACCCGAATATGTCGCCAAGAAATGACTATGTATCTACTTCCGTGAAAAGTATAACGTCAGAAAATAAATTCAACGCCCACGGTCCTTCAATTTCAATTTATTTTCTCGATTTGTTATAAATAAAGTATCGCACACGCTCATTCACTCTTGTAACAGTGGATCTACCACTGGTCATCCATCCTAATTTATGTGAATCGCAAAGATCCAATCTAATAACTGGATCTGCACGTTAGTGTGTCTGCAGAGTCTAAAACCAACGATCATTGAACGACACCGACTACCTTCAATATCGTTCAATTAAGTATTTCAGTAGCCTTTTAGTTGCAATACTCTTTTTGCCATACGTACATTATCATCTAAGTGATGGCCTAATAGCAGCTTATTGTCGTGAAGGGTTGTGGGTGGTGGTTGGTAGCGGTTGGTGTTCAATACTTCTAATGTCGAGAGTACGTTCGTTATCGTGAGCTTTCCGTTTTCTTTCCGACTGAAAGGGGAGGGTTCTACCGTTCGAAATATATCTATCGCTGTGCCTCGCGGCCATGAGCACCGTGCAGCGTTAATACTAGCGCAGACTACTATCGTTAACTTGATTCTTATTCGGACAATAACGACCGCTAAAAACTTGAATCTTGAGACACTCATGATATTACCGCGGGCAGTGTCCGTTGATCTGTGTGCCAGAACGCGACAGTAAGCAGCTCTACGCACACTCACCGAAATACTAAAAAGAGACGCACGTTTAACATCACTTTACATCGGAACTGATTACCTCGCAACGCTCTGCACGATATTTCTCTCCCGGCAATTGCTCGGCTGTTCTTGCGCAAAATATCGCCGCGACTTAACCGTAAATATCAAGTGGTAACTGTATTTACAATATCGTCTCTCGCCTACTTCCGACATAAATTAATGTGTTCCCTCGCGGTGGATTTGGCAGTTTAGCTATGTAACAGACCAATCTACGATTCCGTTTTAAATACACTGAACTATATACCATAAAAGTCATACCACGCCCGTGCGAAATACTACCCTCGCTGATTGTTTGCCGACCGATTGCTAGTGCGAGTAACGAGCCACTGCGACGCTGGGCCTTTGTCTGCTAACTACTCTATGCCCTTTAGCTTCCTCTTATATTCGACGTTCGGTGTAATGGCGCCGCTCGCGATGCCCAACCTTATTGCATGTGCATCGTTCACAGATTCTCGACCGGTTCTGTAACGACCCATTCGTCCAATCGTTGTTGAAGTGTTAATGTCGATGGTGAGTGGACGCGACGTCAAGCGGTCAGTTACTGTTTAACAGCTGCCCTCGTTCCAGGGCAACGTCGACAACGTCGTCGACGATGATGACGGTTGCGGCGACGGTGGTATGATCTCGACATGGTTTGGATGATTATGAATTTATAAATAGAGACATCGCTTAAGCCTTGACAGCCTTCATGAGGAGATCGGTGCTGAGTGACTTGGGCCTCTCGATGGGCAGGCCGAGAGCACGGTCCCATACCAAAGATGCAAGAACACCGAGTGCTCGAGACACTCCGAATAGGACGGTATAGTAGTTCATTTCCTTCATGCCGTAGTATTGCAGCAAAACGCCAGAGTGAGCATCTACGTTGGGCCACGGGTTCTTCACCTTGCCGGTTTCCAGCAGAACAGGCGGGACGACTTTGTACACTTGGGCGACCAACTGAAAGTAAAGATGCATGCAATCACGTCCTTTGTCAGATTTACTGCGCGTCATTCACGGAAAACTTTCCCATCCTTACCTTGAACAACTTATCGTCCGGCAGATGCTTCATGGCAAATTCTCTTTGACACGTGTACCTGGGATCCGTCTTTCTAAGCACAGCGTGGCCGTAGCCAGGTACTACCTGACCGCTCTTCAACGTATTCCAAATAAACTCCTTGAGCTTGTCGTCGGTCGGACTGTCACCTACCTGCGCATCAAACGCGAACGTAAATACCCTAACTTTTCTCCACAAACTTTTGCCGTCAGGATTTGTTTGACAAACTATTGACTTCCGGGTGGATGCCGCATTTGGAGCATTAAATATTGTTCCGTCGTTTCGCAAACGTATATTGCCAGTTTTCATTACCAAAACTAGTGACCTCTGATAGTGGTCTGAGTTTTGATACAGCTAGTGTATGTATTTGATAAAGTATCTTACAGTTTTGCAAGAATGTAGTAGTTTGCATCATCAGGGCTAGTTGGATGTTATAATATCAGATGTCCCTAGTCTTGATGATTCAAACTGCCATATCTCTGTGAGATACCTTATCAAAACTAAGCCTAACTTGCAACGAGCTAACTTCGAAAGGAGAGGTAAACGTTGCCCTCGCAGAACCCACTGCTTACCTGAGCCCGCAATTTCTCGAGCCACACCAGCACCTCCTGATTGGCCAGTCCGTGCAGTGGTCCTGCAAGTCCGTTCATGCCAGCAGCAAAGGACAAGTACGGGTCTGACAACGCAGAGCCGACCAAATGTGTCGTGTGCGCAGACACATTGCCACCTTCGTGGTCAGAGTGAATCGTAAGGTACAAGCGCATCAGCTCGATGAACTGGGCATTGTCGTATCCCAACATGTTAGCGAAGTTCCACGACCAATCTTTGCCGGAATCGACGCAGCCCAGACCCTTGCCACCCTTGTAGATATTTCTGTATATCGTCGCAGCCACAACAGGAAGTTTCGCGATGAGATTCATCGAATCCTCGTAGACAGTCTCCCAGTACTTCGTCTTGTGCACGCCGCTCGAGTAGGCTTTAACGAACTCGCTCTCGCTGTTCAGCAGAGTGATCGCCGCGGAGAACTGCGTCATCGGGTGGAGGGTTTTCGGGAAATTGTTGAGCGCCTTGATGACGTGATCGGGTAAGGCACTCCTCGCGGCCCATTCCTTCGACAGAGCCTTCGCCTGGGCATCCGTAGGAACATCGCCGGTTATGAGCAACCAGAACAGACCCTCGGGGAGTGGTTCAGCACCGCCGGAAGCTTTCGGCAGAAGCTTCTGGCACTCGGGGATGGACTTGCCGCGAAATCTGATACCCTCTTCCGGATCTAGCACGGATGGCTCCCAGACGAGACCCTTGATGCCTCGCATGCCACCGTACATCTGTGAATATAAATTGGAGGAGTCAGACCTTGGCCGAAGTTGTGTCATTATTACCCTTCGCGATCATGAGAAGGGTGGTTGAAGGCGGTTATACGGGAAACGTGGGAAATTGTGAAAGTCTGGGCAGGGCGGGGTGTCAAGGAAAGTATGGGGGTGTTTTTAAAGGTCCGAAAAAATATAGTCTTTAGAGCAAGGCATGATTGCTACCTTCAAGATAAATTACATTAAACGGTATTTCAATGATATTTTCGCAGCTTAAGGAAATTACCCGAAAAACTTAATATTCACAACGAAAATTATGTCAAAGTTACAATTATTTCTAGCTATGCAGATGATACGCTTTGTGCCACTTAAAAGGAAAAGGTTGATTCTTTTCAATTACAGTAGCCATAGTGACACCGAATAAAATTTACTTTCGTTTTCTGAAACATCATTACTCTTTTGTTAAGTTAATACTCCGCGTAAATTGAGGAACGGGTGTAGTATTTTTTTGTGACATAATGGCCATTTGTAGAAACCATTCCAGTTATATATATATATATATACATGTACATATGCACACGCGTATGTAACAAAGTGCTGCATGTATTTGCACACAAATAAAAGTTGCTTGTTTGAGCATTGCAAAAACAAATTCGTCTTTGTCGATAAGATTCCTCGCCGGGGGCAATTATCATGATCACATAGTAAGCACGCGGTACACACCCATTCTCTGCTTCTTATCGACTCGTTATCGTAATTTAAGAAAGAAAAATAACTCATCATGCCACGCAAAAGTGGCGAGACAGTCCTTCCCCTCCACGGCTGCGGATCAGGAGATCGACGAATGGTAATATGCCTTTTCCTTCTACCTTTGACAATTTCACGCGTATCATCGCGAGCCGTGACCGATATAAACTTTGACCTTCTCCGTACAAATGACACGCATCGCATTAAAGAATGCAGCGTGCTGCAAATTTCCACATTTTTGATAACTGAACGCAATGTTCCAGAAACTCCTCGATCTAGCTATGTGCCGGACATGGCTTTGTTTCCGCGTAACTAATTACGTGATTCAGCTTATCTACGCGATTGCCTTCGTTATAATACTTTATCTATGCCACACGTCGCGCTGGCAGATGCTTCGGCCAGGTTTGATTAATCAAATACCTTCCGCCTGCACGATAAAAGGATAATGTCAGCGTTACGTATATGGATGACAAGGCACTGCTGCTATAATCGTACGTAACGAGAAAGATAATTTTCGAATATCAATGAGGTCGACAGGTGGGAAAGTGGAACTTTGCTGAGACTATACGCTCGGGTAAACTCTGACGTGACGGGGGACGTTAAGTTGCATATTAGCAGATATCGACGTTGTCCTTGCCGATAATTCCCTATCACCCACGAGCATGTATATCAGCGGCTGTGTATCTTGCAAAGTGTCGACAATGCGAAAGGGCAAGGAATTGACAGCGTGAGAAGATTGTGCGCGTACAGAATTGTTAGAACAAATGCGCAATTTACATTGTATTGCACGAGGTGGACGCATTCTACGCACACGTGTATCAGACAATCGTTGAAACCGTGACAAGGAATATAAGATCTTGCACTACAGAAATCAATGATGCAGCACAATCTGCTTTGCTGTAATGTAATAGTTGAAGTCTAACGTTGTACTTCGTACCATGTCGACGGTGACTTCTCCAACTTTGGTACCTCCATGTTGCTTTCTGAAAGCCTTGACACGCTCCTGCTCCTTGGGGATCTTTTCCGTCAAAACTTTCTTCAGATCGGTGGATGAATCAGACAGCGATCGTATGGCCACAACAGTAGTCAATTTCTGTAAACAAAAATCATACCGGTTGGTGCATGGTCGACTAATGGATATATTTAATTTCACGAAAATCTCAATTTGTTAACATTCGTCACGATTGCATCCGGTCAACATTTTGTCTCATTCAAAATATGGACATTTACGAAAAAGGGTATTATATACGTACTTTTAACCAGTTAGTTATTGCGATCTCTATGAAAAGTGTGTACCTAAATTGTGTTGCAAGAAATAAATGACGAAGAGTATACTCGTCATAACACAAATTATTGCCATTCCTTCAAGACAAATATACCCGTCAAAAGCAGCTAACTGGTTAAAAGGAAGTGTACAGACGTCACGATTGCATCCGGTCAACATTTTGTCTCATTCAAAATATGGACATTTACGAAAAAGGGTATTATATACGTACTTTTAACCAGTTAGTTATTGCGATCTGTATGAAAAGTGTGTATCTAAATTGTGGTGCAAGAAATAAATGATGAAGAGTATACTCGTCATAACACAAATTATTGCCATTCCTTCAAGACAAATATACCCGTCAAAAGCAGCTAACTGGTTAAAAGGAAGTGTACAGACGTCACGATTGCATCCAGTCAACATTTTGTCTCATTCAAAATATGGACATTTACGAAAAAGGGTATTATATACGTACTTTTAACCAGTTAGTTATTGCGATCTCTATGAAAAGTGCGTACCTAAAATGTGTCGCAAGAAATAAATCACGAAGAATATACTCGTCATAACACAAATTGTTGCCATTCCTTCAAGACAAATATACCCGTCAAAAGCAGCTAACTGGTTAAAAGGAAGTGTACTGACGTCACGACTGATGGCGGGGCAATTATTTTCCCACGAAACGCAAAACTGAGTTCAATGTCATACCGATTTTCGTCAAATAAATGTTCCAATTCGTAATGGTCTGATGTAACACAGTGCCATGACGCATGACCGCTCCTATTTGCATTACAGAATGACTTTTGGCAAAGTTCGATCACACTCGTTTCTATTTCAGTCGGACATTCGCCAATAGGCGGGCGAAAATAGCGTGGGCAAAAGTTTAATAGCGGACAGGAAAGTTTGTACCTAATAAGTTCCGTCTGTCATAGGCACAACAATAAGGTACCGATTTTGATTACACGTGTGTTTGGTCATGTGCAGTATGCACAAATTACACATTTTGAGATTAGCTACAAACGCTTATTGTATTAACATGATTGCAAATTCAAATCTTCTCGGTAACATCAATCGTTTTTATGCCTAGTTCCGGTTGCAGACAATAAAATAAAACACATTCAACGAAACGCAGGTACAAAAATTCTAAGCCAGAACTACTTGTACCGTAAAAATGAGCTCGTTTACATTATCACTCGTTTTTCCACCGAAACTGCTATCACACATGTGTTGGGTCATGTGCATTATGTACGCATCACACAAAAAACTGCCTTGTCAGTAGTCATTTTGAGATTAGCTACAAACGCTTATTGTATTAACATGATTGTTAACATCTTCTGACTGCCATGATGGTCACCGGTGACCGACAATAAAATAAAACACATTTAACGAAAGATCCAAAAATTCGCAGAACTACTTGTACTGTAAAATTATGATTTTGTAAATATCATTCGTTTTTAGAAACTGATGTCATCCCATTCGTCTCTAATACCTACACACGTCATTTACTTTGTGCATAACTCGTTGACGTATTTCGTAGCATCGCTGTTCTAATACAGCAAAATACGCATGGAAGTCAACGTGTTAATACTTTGACTGCCATGATGGTGACCGGTAACCGACGCAAGGGATTTTACTGAAGATCCAAAATATTTGCAATGTGTAGCAATTATTATTTTATAAATGCAGTTGTTATTAGAATAGTGATGCGACCCTTCGGTCTTCAATACCTGCACAGTATTTACATTTTGCATAATTCAGTCAAACGCGGTAGTATTTCATAGTATCGCTGTTCTAATACAGCAAAATATGCACGGTAGTCAACGTGTTAACACTTTGACTGCCGTGGGGGTCACCGGTGACCGGCGCAAGAGATTTTACTGAACATCCAAAATATTCGCAATGGGTAGTAATAATTATTTTATAAATGCAGTTATTGTTAGAATAGTGATGCGATTCTTCGGTCTCCAATACTTGCACATTATTTACATTTTGCATAATTCAGTCAAACGCTGTAGTGTTTCATAGCATCGCTGTTCTAATACGGCAAAATACGCACGGCAGTCAACGTGTTAAAAATATCGCGAGTTGTCGATAGAACAAAGGGGCACAGAAAGCCATGTCCATCCTGCATCGTCATCTAATCATTCAATGCGCATCGAACGTTTCGCGAAGGTTAGATAAACGACTTCGCCTTGAGGTCACAAGGTCTCGTATTAGAGTTCATTATCAGAATGTACGGCTCGCGGAAACGTACGGTGCAATCGTTGAATTAAAAGTATCTTCGCAGTGCTCGTGCCAATAAATAATTGTACGTGCGTGTCTCTTTGTGCGTGTGTCGTGTGTCACACACGTCAGCTCGCTATAAAAACCTTGTAACGCGGGCTCGCCACGTTTTACGAGATACGGAAACGGGACTCGTTTCAATGCCTTTCAATTCCTTTGACCTCAGAGCCTAAATCTTTGGATCCGCTGAATTAGCACGTCTACGTTCACGACTTCCAAACACTCCTTTATAGTTTCCTGCTACGAAGTTCAGCGAGTATCGCGGAGATAAAGTGCAACGAGGAGAGATAGGCAGAGTGGACGAAGTTAAAGACGATATGAAAGAAAGATGCGTAAGAAGGAGTTCATAGAATAGCGAGATTAGCTTTCGCAGGACTGCATAAATGTAAACTGCGGAGGGCCTGCATAAATAAAGCACGGGCAGTTAAGCTTAAGTAACTTTTGATGGGCGTTGGATAAATTCAGCTTAACTACAGCTTAACCCTTCTTTGCATGATTTTTTCTTTATTGGTGAAATAAATCAAGGTGATATAATTCATGTTCAAAATTAAAGTATTATATATATTTATAGTATAAATGTATAAATATATTTATAGTATAAATGTAGCAAAAAACAATATGATGGAAATTTCCATCATCATGCAAAGTTAGATTAAAGTGAACTTGTTCTTTTATATAATTTTTGGGCATTCAATGTTATGATAGAAATTTCCACCATCATGCAAAGAAGGGTTAGAGGGAAAACGTAGAACGAAGAATTTTTATATGGACATTTCAATTACAATGTACTTGCGTTAAATGCAGGTATTTGGTGCTTTTAATGTTACGGGTGTGAACTGAATACATGAATGCTAAGTTGTACGTATACTTGTACCTAATGTTGTACCTAACTCAAAAGTTAATCGAAACGTTTCCTTCTCATGCTGCATAATCAAGTGAAACAGACTGGACCGCTGCGTATCTATAACTTAGACTGCCCGCATAATCGAGGCACATAAATGAAAATAGGGTTTCTTCCTGTACAGACATACAGCGAGAAATTGTGTCACGAGTATCCGTGACTCGAAGATCAGGTTTGCCAGACCAGCAAAATATTGGAGACTGATCACATGTCGGATTTATAAAATTAATCTAATGTCAAATTTATAACCTGCCACACGCTCGAGAGTTGGTCACGTGCCCATTTAATTACTGTCCTTATCTTTTCGCCCAGGATAAGTCTCTCGGAGCATTCCAGTTCGGCGTCTATCTAAAGACGCCAGTAAACAATGTCCCCTGATACTAACCACGCACAGAGAACCAACCTTAAAACCGCCAGCAAATATTGGTACTCGTGCCGATTTCGAACGAAACGAAACTAATCGTATTTAACACGTTGACTGCCGTGCGTATTTTGCTGTATTAGAACGGCGATGCTATGAAATACTACAGTGTTCGATTGAATGATGCAAAATGTAAATAATGTGCAGGTATTGGAGACCAAAGGATCGCGTCACTATTCTAATAACAACTGCATTTATAAAATAATAATTGCTACCCATTGCGAATATTTTGGATCTTCAGTAAAATTTCTTGTGTCAGTCACCGGTGACCATCATGGCAGTCAAAGTATTAACACGTTGACTGCCAAGCGTATTTTACTATATTAGAACGGCGACGCTATGAAATACTACAGTGTTCGATTAAATTATGCAAAATGTAAATAATGTGCAGGTATTGGAGACCAAAGGATCGCACCACTATTCTAATAACAACTGCATTTATAAAATAATAATTCCTACCCATCGCGAATATTTTGGATCTTCAGGAAAATTTCTTGCATTGGTTACCGGTGACTATCATGGCAGTCAAAGTATTAACACGTTGACTGCCGTGCGTATTTTGCTGTATTAGAACGGCGATGCTATGGAATACTATAGCGTTTGACTGAACTATGGAAAATGTAAATAATGTGCAGGTATTGGAGACTAAAGGATCGCATCACTATTCTAATAACAACTGCATTTATAAAATAATAATTGCTACCCATTGCGAATATTTTGGATCGTCAGTAAAATTTCTTGCGTTGGTCACCGGTGACCCCCACGGCAGCCAACGTGTTAACACGTTGACTGCCGTGCGTATTTTGCTGTATTAGAACGGTGATGCTATGAAATACTACAGTGTTCGATTGAATTATGCAAAATGTAAATAATGTGCAGGTATTGGAGACCAAAGGATCGCACCACTATTCTAATAACAACTGCATTTATAAAATAATAATTGCAACCCATTGCGAATATTTTGGATCTTCAGTAAAATTTCTTGCATTGGTCACCGGTGACCATCATGGCAGTCAAAGTGTTAACACGTTGACTGCCGTGCGTATTTTGCTGTATTAGAACGGCGATGCTATGAAATACTACAGTGTTCGATTGAATTATGCAAAATGTAAATAATGTGCAGGTATTGGAAACCAAAGGATCGCACCACTATTCTAATAACAACTGCATTTATAAAATAATAATTCCTACCCATTGCAAATATTTTGGATCTTCAGTAAAATTTCTTGTGTCGGTCACCGGTGACCATCATGGCAGTCAAAGTGTTAACACGTTGACTGCCGTGCGTATTTTGCTGTATTAGAACGGCGATGCTATGAAATACTACAGTGTTCGATTGAATTATGCAAAATGTAAATAATGTGCAGGTATTGGAGACCAAAGGATCGCACCACTATTCTAATAACAACTGCATTTATAAAATAATAATTCCTACCCATTACGAAAATTTTGGATCTTCAGTAAAATTTCTTGTGTCGATCACCGGTGACCATCATGGCAGTCAAAGTATTAACACGTTGACTGCCAAGCGTATTTTACTATATTAGAACGGCGATGCTATGAAATACTACAGTGTTCGATTGAGTTATGCAAAATGTAAATAATGTCCAGGTATTGGAGACCAAAGGATCGCACCACTATTCTAATAACAACTGCATTTATAAAATAATAATTCCTACCCATTGCGAATATTTCGGATCTTCAGTAAAATTTCTTGTGTCGGTCACCGGTGACCATCATGGCAGTCAAAGTATTAACACGTTGATTGCCAAGCGTATTTTACTATATTAGAACGGCGATGCTATGAAATACTACAGTGTTCGATTGAATTATGCAAAATGTAAATAATGTGCAGGTATTGGAGACCAAAGGATCGCATCACAACCCTAATAACAACTGCATTTATAAAATAATAATTGCTACCCATTGCAAATATTTTGGATCTTCAGTAAAATTTCTTTCGTCTTTCACCGATTACCATCATGGCAGTCAAAGTATTAACACGTTGACTGCCAAGCGTATTTTACTATATTAGAACGGCGATGCTATGAAATACTACAGTGTTTGATTGAATTATGCAAAATGTAAATAATGTGCAGGTATTGGAGACCAAAAGGATCGCACCACTATTCTAATAACAACTGCATTTATAAAATAATAATTTCTACCCATTGCGAATATTTTGGATCTTCAGTAAAATTTCTTGTGTCGGTCACCGGTGACCATCATGGCAGTCAAAGTGTTAAACGAACTTTAAAGTTAACACCTTGCGTGCCCCTTTTGGTTAAACGTGTAAAACCAATTAACCAGGGCAGGAACAAAAATGACTAACTTAAAAAAAAGATTCAATTTATAATGAACTTCCCGCACCTAAATTATTCTGTAGACTTCTTCGCCCAAGAGGAGTCTCCCGCAAAACGCCAGTGCGCCTTTATCTATAGGCGCAGGGAAACAATGTCGCCTGATAGCAAATGCGAACAGAGAATCATTCTTAAAACCGCGAGCAAATATTGGTACCTGTGCGGGGCCGATGTCGAACGAGGCTTGTAAGAATTTGGGTCGAGGTGAAATCTCGACTGAAAGGTAACTAGGACGTCGGTCGAGGGGCCCCACGATTTTGACATTGGGCTCTCTCTATGTCTCCCTTTCTGGTCCCTTTCTCAAGTTTCCCAAGTCCTTTGTACCTGTCAGTCCACGTTTGCCGGATTTTAAGAGTAAGGCTCAGTAGAGACGAAAAATGTCGAAGTAGTATTTGACTTGACGGTTTACAAAACTTATGCCAGGCAAGTGTCATTTAGGAAGGGAAATTATGTTATGCCATTTGATGGTTATTTAATATTTTTTAAGGAACACGTTTTTTCACCCACATCAATTTTTATAGACCACTGAGGTGGGGGTAACAGCGGCCCTGAAGCACGTTGAGTTCCAGTAATAGTCAGTATTTTCAAATAAAAAGAAATTAAGGACATCGCTTTTTATTTAATATTGAACATATGACTAAGAATGTTCATAGAGACGCTGCTGCGCTTGGTGCGAAAAAATCTGGGGTAAAAATGCTCGGTTCGCTTAAATCTGTTCTGATTTACGTGTAAACGACACTGATGCGAACATGACGCTTGAACGACAAACGCGACGTGATAATACCGACATTGCTGCGTTTGGTATGAAAAACAGTATTACAGTAGAAAACTAATAATTAATTATGTTATTTGAACATTATTTAATACTGCACACAATGTTTATGTTGTTCTTTGCTTGGTATCGCAGTCATTCTGGCAATTATTGAACAGCTCACGTAAAAGGCAATCCGCGAGAGTGCTAAGAATAAACGCTGAGTCGAAGACGATTGGTACAATCGCAAGGTATAGATGCGTCGTACGGCGTTAATCGCAAAGTGCGTTGAATTTATGAATGCACGTGGAAGCATTGATTTCGGACAACCCGCCATTTTCGAGCTTGATAGAGTTACCACAGTCATTAGCGTTACACTGTTTAATTATATCAACGCCTTAACCAATTAGCCGTTGCTGACTCTGCGAAAAGTGTGTACCGAAAATGTATGAACATACTCGTTACGGTATGTGTGGTTATTATAATATAGAATTGAGTTGTAATAAAATTACTTTCATTTTTTAGTTTTATAGTGGTTATTATAATATAGAATTAAGTTGTAATAAAATTACTTTCATTTTTTAGTTTTAATACTACTAGGGCTCTTTGGTGATTGTCCTGCGGTGAAGAATATGTAGAAAAGAGATTTTTTTTAGATAAAGTTGTTTGCTAAAGTTTGTTAAAGAAACTTATTACAATCCCTACACGGTATACTACTTTTACATAATATTTATTTATATATTATATTTTTACTTATTAATTTTATTTTGTCTTAGGCTTCGAGTATTCAACACATCTTAACATTTTCGAATATATTTTAGTTTTCACTAAAATTTTAATTCAAACAGTAATTTGCCACTACTGTTTACGCATGGCGAGCATACGTAAAATATTGCCATTTTCCTATTTATTCAATTTTGTCCAATATAAATATTCAAATTCAATTTATTTATATGTTAATAAAATTACTTTCATTTTTTAGTTTTATAGTAGTTATTATAATATAGAATTAAGTTGTAATAAAATTACTTTCATTTTTTAGTTTTAATACTACTACGGCTCTTTGGTGATTGTCCTGCGGTGAAGAATATGTAAAAAAGAGATTTTTTTTTAGATAAAGTTGTGTGTTAAAATTTGTTAAAGAAACTTAATACAATGCCTACACGGTATACTACTTTTACATAATATTTATTTATATATTATATTTTCACTTATTAATTTTATTTCGTCTTAGGCTCCGAGTATTCAACACATTCTTAACATTTTCGAATATATTTTAGTTTTCACTAAAATTTTAATTCAAACAGTAATTTGCCACTACTGTTTACGCATGGCGAGCATACGTAAAATATTGCCATTTTCCTATTTATTCAATCTTGTCCAATATAAATATTCAAATTCAATTTATCCAATTTTACCCAATCCAAACATTGGAAACATCTTAAAATTTACATTAAATACTTTTTCCACATGACGAGTATACTCGTCATAACACAAAATATTGCCATTCCTTCATGACCACTGTGCTCGTCAATAAATCCGCGACCCTCGAGTTACTCGCCTTCGACCGCATTATTCGCTCGCAGTGGGTGTCTCGGTCTCAAAGGTTCCAAGTTTCGTGCGGGTTAAGAAAGAACCTGGAAAATCCGTTACTCGAGTAACGCAGATGCCGAAACGACGGGGGATCGATGTGGTACCCAATTGAAGCCAAGTTGGGGTTGAATATTCATGCCACTGATCCGCCATTGGCGTCGAATAATAAGAAATGCTCGAGTATATTGGGTTGTTCGAAAAGTAATTTCGTTTTTTTTTTTTGTGAAAATGAAAGACAATGTTCGTATAACGAACAAATATTTTATTAAATTATATATTGGCCATTCTGGTCCAATACCTTTTGCCATCTTTCTGGTAGTAGCATGATTCCACGCTCATAAAATGTTTGGTCTTTGCTGGCAGAAAACTGATCGAGGTAGTTTTCGACCTCCTCATTTGAAGTGAAGGTTTTATCGTCTAAACAATTTTGTAGTGACCGGAACAAATAATAATCTGAAGGTGCCTGATCTGGAGAATATGGTGGGTGTGGCAATGTATCCCATTCAAGCTGTAAAATCTTTTGGCGAGTGACCAAACTTGTATGAGGTCTCGCATTATCTTGGTGGAACACTACACCTTTTCTGTTGATTAATTCTGTCTTTTTCTGTTGAAGTGCAACATTCAGTTTGTCCAGCTGATGATAGTAGACTTCCGAATTAATTGTTCTGTTATCTGGTAGAAGCTCAAAAAAAACGATTCCTTTAAAATCCCACCAAACAGACAGCATCACCTTTTTCTGATGGATATCGGCTTTGGAAATGCTTTGACCCGGTTCATCTTTTTTCCTTCATGATCTCTTGCGTTTGACATTGTTATATACAACCCATTTTTTGTCCCCAGTAATAATGCGCTTCAAAAAGGGATCGTTTTCATGACGTTTGAGAAGCGAATCACAGGCGTCAACGCGACGACACAAATTTCTCTCCGTGAGAACATGGGGAACCCATATATCGAGCTTCGAGGTTAAACCCAGGCCTTTCACGTGATCATAAACAGTTGAATTTGATAAACTTAACTTCTCACTGATCTCTCGTGTTATTATTTGCCGGTTTGCATTAACTAATGCCTTTATCGTGTTTTTATCAGCTTCAACTGGCCTTCCAGAACGTGGTGCACTTCGACATCAAAATTGCTGGATCGAAATTTTGTAAACCAGTTCTGACACTGGCGTACTGTCAACACATGTTCTCCATACACATCGGCTAATTTTTTTTCTGGCCTGAACAGCATTTTTACTTTTCTATAGTAAAACAGTAAAATATTACGAAAATGCTGCTTATTGCTCTCCATATTTAAAAGGGCACCAACCAAAAACCACTGCGTAGAATCAATTGGACTTTTTCACACACAAGCCTTGCTATATCAGCTCTCAAAACATATAATGATTACGCGGCTTAAGTGTGAAGTTGGGTGCAAAAAAATACAATGGAATCCTTTGTCGGGAAAAAACGAAATTACTTTCCGAACAACCCAATAACACAAGTGAATCTGTAATTCCCACTTCACGGCCCGAATAACACAAGTGAATCCGTAATTCCCACTTCACGGTCCGAATAGTCGAAATAACAAGGGCATAATTTAACTCTTTAAAAGGAAAGCGCAACGAAATAAGATGTATGTGCAAAACCTGTTGTCTACATTTCAATTTGAATTCATTTGCACGAACAAACTGTCGTTTCCGCACAGAACTTGCAAATGACAATTAACATTCCGTCGTCCGGCAACGCCGTTACAGCAAAGAAAGATTCTCGATCTACAGAGGAAGGGAAGTAGTCTTCGCGGACCATTGAATCACCCGAGATGCGATGAAATGCCAATGAGCTGCGCGGATCGTCATAAAAATGTCATCGCGATAATGGAAAGGCTCATTTGAATGTCGGAGACCCGCCTCGGTCTCTTTCCTCGCTGGGACTCGCATGCAGGCGTTATCGGCATTTTTTGTTTCATCGATTATGCAACGATCGATGCACGATACGTCCGACGACGAAATTCGTTACGTTCGACGTGACGCCGTAATCGTACCACTTCGATATCTCGTGCATATATAATTTGGCATGTTGCGTGTGCGTGCCTTTAAACGATATATCCTTAACCGAGCGCACGTCGAACAGATGTGCCTGACGAGGCCAAAAGCATTTTTCAACATGTTTCACGTTTAATGATATGCTTTTAAGGCTGCAAAATGTAAGCCTCAATAGGGCCAATTTTCACGTGTAATTTATTCTAATCTGCGGAGCGCACGAGGTTGGGTACTTCGTTAAAAGTACTTTTAACAGGGCACGGGAATACCGAAGGCCACTTTTTTCATATCGCACTCTGTAGGAAGTTCTCTAAGAAAGAAGTGAGATTTGACGGTCCGCGAGGTCAGGCGAATTTAGCTCGGCAGATACCTGTGATGAAGGAAAATTGGCCGTGCCGTTCTATAATCAGAAACCGTGGCAGGCACCGAAGGTAAATTTGTCAAGGTGAATATTGACACGGCTAATGAGATAAAGGAACATTTGGCGAGCGATAATGAAAGACATTCTGAAGAGTTCAGCGTATGCTCAGCAACTTTATCGTTATCGTCGATTGCCGGTTCGGCCGCGGTTGAGGCATGCACCTTTAAATTTGAGGGATCCAGTTCAAAGATCGTTCGCGGTCTCACGCATTCCCGTTATCGCCTGCCTCGATAGCACGCTCTCAATGAGTGTTATTCTTTTTTACGTAAGACAGTGTGTTGGTAACACGGTTATGTACAGCGTCACGTATGTCAGCGAAGATGTCAGCCTGTTGCGTGCACGCGATCTATCTTTCACTAATTGTAACGTACAAATTTCACGCGTCCTTGACCTCACGAAGTGAGGTATGTCTTCCTAATCCGATTTTTTCTAAACTGCTGAGCACAGCGATTTATTCGGATGCACCACGAATCGGTAGTCTGTTACTACTGATTTGTACGCTAATTATAGTACGTCTATTTTTTTACGGAAAATTCTTCAACCCAGATTTACACGGTATTTTTTACAATTTTTTCTCGCTGCAAGTATTCAATTTATTTTAATGTATTGTTGACCGGCAATTTTACGCAGCGGCTGTCTTTGTGTATTATTGCGTAAATGAATGTGGAAGTGAAATAATCGAAATAAGCTTCAATAAACTTTTTATGCGTAATGAATTGAAATGAAACTTTGGACGTATCTTTTATGTAACCTTTAATATTTTTGTTGGAACGATAAACTGCATAGTAGTTACCTACATGTACTGGTACATAACACGTTTTGCAAATATATTCGATTTCGTTCGCTTTCCTTTCGAAGAACGATTAGACCCTCGAGTCTAATATCAGATTTATTACTGTCTTCCGATAAATTATCACTTTCCACATCACTACGCTTTATATCAAAATCCCTCAGACAATCAGATACGGCATACGCGTGTAATTCCTGGAAAAATTCTTCACCGCCACACTTTGTCACGATTGACATTTTTGCAATACTAGAATTGTGATAAAAACCTAAATACCAAGAAAAGTATTTCCTTGTGATAAAACGGACACAACTAAACCAGACCAGAGCTTTTACTATCTTCTACACCGCCCTGCGTTTCAAAAATTAAAATAGCTAATGTAACTGCAATATTCAATTCAACTTAAGATAACTGTGAACATTGCTCGTTCCATATTCGTTCAAAAAAATTCTGAGTGTTCTGCATTCCGTAGCGTTAACAAAGCAATCTTGAATCCCACAAAGATACAATTGTCTACTTGCACGCACAAAGTACTGTAAAATTTAATTCAACTTAACACGATTTTAAACCAAACTTTCATTCGTGAATAATTCTAAGAGATTACTTAAATTATTAAAGGATATAAAGCTCTTTTTTGTTTAAAATGCTAATTATTTAAATTCGTTAACACGTTGACTGCCGAGCGAATTTTGCTGTATTAGAACGGCGACGCTATGAAATACTACAGCGTTTGACTAAATTATGCAAAATGTAAATAATCTGCAGGTATTGGAGACCAAAGGATCGCATTACTATTCTAACAATAATTGCATTTATAAAATAATTATTACTACTCATTGCGAATATTTTCGATCTTCAGTAAAATCTCTTGCGCCGGTCACCGATAACCATAATGGCGGTCAAAGTGTTAATCATTTAAGCAAGTTACAGCAAGATTGAAATGAAACACGTCATTTAATTCTGAGAGCGTTCTGCGCCTTATAGTTTATCAAAGCAGTTTTGAATCCTGCAAAGATCCAGTATTGTACATGCACGTGTAAAGTACTGTAATATTCAATTAATTTTAACGTAACTATCAACGCCATGTTCGTTCATAAATAATTCTGAGAATTCTCATTCATGCATAATTCTGAGTATTCAGTACTGCATAGCTTAACGAAGCAGTCTTGTATCCCGTAAAGATCCAATGTTCTACTTGTACACACAAAGCACTGTAACATTCAATCCAACTTGCCCTAATTGTCAACGCCGTCTCCGTTCATAAATAATTCTGAATATACGCATTCATACATAATTTTGAGTGTTCAGCGCTTTGTAGTTTAACGAAGCAGTTTTGTATCCCGCAAAGATCTAATGTTCTACTTGTACGCGCAAAGCACTGCAACATTCAATCCAACTTGCCGTAACTGTCAATACCATCTCCGTTCATAAATAATTCTGAATATACGCGTTCATACATAATTTTGAGTCTTCAGCGCTTTGTAGTTTAACGAAGCAGTCTTGTATCCCCCAAAGACCCAATGTTCTACTTGTACACGCAAAGCACTGTAACATTCAATCCAACTTGCCGTAACTCTTAACGCCATCTCCGTTCATAAATAATTCTGAATATATGCGTTCATACATAATTTTGAGTGTTCAGCGCTTTGTAGTTTAACGAAGCAGTCTTGTATCCCCCAAAGACCCAATGTTCTACTTGTACGCGCAAAGCACTGTAACATTAAATCCAACTTGCCGTAACTGTCAACATCGCCTCCATTTATAAATAATTCTGAATATACGCGTTCATACATAATTTTGAGTCTTCAGCGCTTTGTAGTTTAACGAAGCAGTCTTGTATCCCCCAAAGACCCAATGTTCTACTAGTACGCGCAAAGCACTGCAACATTCAATCCAACTTGCCGTAACTGTCAACATCGCCTCCATTTATAAATAATTCTGAATATACGCGTTCATACATAATTTTGAGTGTTCAGCGCTTTGTAGTTTAACGAAGCAGTCTTGTATCCCTCAAAGATCCAATGTTCTACTTGTACGCGCAAAGCACTGCAACATTCAATTCAACTTGCTGTAACTGTCAACATCACCTCCATTTATAAATAATTCTGAATATACGCGTTCATACATAATTTTGAGTGTTCAGCGCTTTGTAGTTTAACGAAGCAGTCTTATATCCCCCAAAGACCCAATGTTCTACTTGTACGCGCAAAGCACTGTAACATTCAATCCAACTTGCCCTAATTGTCAACGCCATCTCCGTTCATAAATAATTCTGAACATACGCGTTCATACATAATTTTAAGTCTTCAGCGCTTTGTAGCTTAACGAAGCAGTCTTGTATCCCCCAAAGATCCAATGTTCTACTTGTACGCGCAAAGCACTGCAACATTCAATCCAACTTGCCGTAACTGTCAACGCCGTCTCCGTTCATAAAGAATTCTGAATATACGCATTCATACATAACTTTGAGTGTTCAACGCTTTGTAGCTTAATGAAGCAGTTTTGTATCCCGCAAAGATCTAATGTTCTACTTGTACACACAAAGCACTGCAACATTCAATCCAACTTGCCGTAACTGTCAACATCGCCTCCATTTATAAATAATTCTGAATATACGCGTTCATACATAATTTTGAGTGTTCAGCGCTTTCTAACTTAACACTTTGACTGCAGCGGTGGTCACCGGTGACCAGCGCAAAAGATTTTACTGAAAATGCAAATACAAAAAATTCGCAAAGAAGCCTATTTACAATCTTGTAAAAGCAATTGTATTGGAACGGTGCTACAGTACTTTGGCATCCATTAAGTCTGGGATACCTTCATTTTGCACGATTTAGTCATACTCTGCAGTATTTCATCGCATCGCGGTTCCACTATAGCAAAATACGCGTGGCAGTCAACGTGTTAACGAAGCAGTCTTGTATCCCGCAAAGATCCAATGTTCTGCCTGCACGCGCAAAGCTCTATACCGCTCAATTCATTTTAATGTAACCGTCAACGCCATACCAGTTCATTAGCAATTCCGAGTGTTCAGCGCACATCTTAACGAAGCAATCTCGTAAGCCACGAAGATCCAACGTTCGCTGCCCGGTCAGGTAAAGAACCTGCCTTCCCAGACGTCCCGGTAATAGAAACGAAACGCGCGGAATTTATCGGTTGCAATGCGACCGGCATTAGCCCTGTCCGCGTAATTCGAGATGCATATCAGGTTGAGTTCGTAGATACGTCGGGTCAGCCGATAGTCTGAGACCGGCAAGAGGCGTTAAGTGCGAAAGAGCCTTCGCGCGTAGATACACGCATAATGGATCTCTCGTTACGCGTAACGAGCCGCGACTACAGAGTGTCTCAACGTCGGCGGGGTCCGATATCGCGCAAGGTAAGGTGACATAAGCATTAGGAAAAGACCAGACGGAAGGGGACCGGCGGCGTGCTCTTATAAATAATAGCGGCCGATATCGTTTTTAATGAGTCTGGCTTTTTATGGTTTATGATAATTAGCCGGCGGGGGACAAAGTTCAGTCGCGCGCGCGATCTTTTCGCTGCGATGCCCGCCACTGAACGTGGCCGCAATTAATATCGTGCTCCGGCACGTTGCAAGCGACCCAGGGTGCGTGCTTCGAGCGAATAAATTACGCGCTGTTAATCGTTTCAGTTCGTTTTTGGTCGGAGGTGTCTTGTTTCGTTGTGTAGGGACACGTAGGGTCTGATCGTAAGGAATCTATTTGTACATTACGGATGTTTGTACAGTCGCTTCATCATTTTTAATGTTAATCATTAGTAAGCGACATATCCTATTTACGGGTCATATTTATCAGTTCGTTTTTGGTCGGAGGTGTCTTGTTTCATTGTGTAGGGACACGTAGGGTCTGATCGTAAGGAACCTATTTGTATATTACGGATGTTTGTACAGTCGTTTCATCATTTTTAATGTTAATCATTAGTAAGCGCCATATCCTATTTACGGGTGTTTGCACATTCATGCATGTATCGTGTTTATACCTGGCATTATAGTGGACCGAATTGTAAAAGACCCGTGGTGTCTCACTTTCGACTTTAAGTTCTCACGTTTTGTTCGTGTAGTACAGGAATTCGCACGGACCAGTAATTAATAAAGCACATCCATCTACTGTATAGATGCACGGCCGCTCGATTTGAAGAAGTTAACACGAAAATTATATTGATCGCATACAAAGAACTCTAGAGACAACAAAGAACCCCTCAACCTGTGATATACATAGTGTTCAACTCACAGTGACGCACATTGTCAACCATAGTCGATTGCTCTCAAAGGCTCTTAAAGAACATCGAGCCAACGCAAAATCTATTAAAATATCTAAAACCAAAATATCTGAGCTAATGTGTTCAACAAATTGTAAACCTTGCGTACAACGAACTGTAAACCTTGACTTCAAATCGAAAATAACCCACACAAGCGGTTGATGCGACTTTAAACAATTAAATAAAAAAAAAAACGCGGGGAGATAGTAGCGTGCAACTTTGACGCGTATCTAACGGTCAATGCTAGGGTATGGGAGAAAAATGCGTAATGTCGTGAGGCATATCATGTGGCACAGCTGCCACGTGGAACCTGTTGTCCGATGCGCTCCTCGTAAAGCACACGTCACGCCCTCGCTCTTCCGACGCTTTACATTTTCAGCTGGCATTACGGCTTTCTCCTCGGGCATCAGTTTGCGGAACGTTTAGCGAAGAAATCATCGATCGTTCACGGCTTGTTAAAAGGCGCCAGTGCGTGGCGGAAATTACACCGAAATTCGCGGGACCATTTAGCGGTTAGTCGTTGCGACGATCGTGAAAAGTGTGTACCGGAAATGTGACCCAAGAAGTAGGCGATGACGTGTATAGTCGTCAAGTACACAGTTTATGTGGCTGTTATAATAAGGAATTAAGTTATAAATGAATGACTGTTTAATTTTTTTGTAGTGACGGGGCTTTTTTGTGAATTTCCCGAGGTGAAGAATGTGTAAAAAAGAAACTTGTTTGTTAATGTATATTATAAGTACATTCGTCATAACACAAAAAATGACCATTTCTTCATGACCGGTATACTAATCAGGAAATTATGTGTGTATACTAATCAGGAGTTTATGTGACTGTTATTATATAGAGTTAAGTTGTAATTCAATGACTGTTTTATTTTTAATTTTTTTAGTGACGGGGCTTTTTTGTGAATTTCCCGCGGTGAAGAATGTGTAAAAAAGAAACTTGTTTGTTAATGTATTATATATTATAAGTACATTCGTCATAACACAAAAAATTACCATTTTTTCATGACTGGTATACTAATCAGGAAGTTATGTGTATATACTAATCAGGAGTTTATGTGACTGTTATAATATAGAGTTAAGTTGTAATTCAATGACTGTTTAATTTTTAATTTTTTTAGTAACGGAGCTTTTTAGTAAATTTCCTGAGGTGATGAATGTGTGAAAAAGAGACTTGTTTGTTAATATATATTATAAGTACATTTGTCATAACACAAAAAAATTACCATTTCTTCATGACCGGTATACTAATCAGGAACAGTAAAATGACTTGCAAGACACAGGTCTATTAAAATAATTGAAAATACCAAATACAATTAAGCTCGTGAAAGACCACCAAATTCTTCATCGTACACGGTCTGCGTGGGAAATTTATTTTTAGTTTTTATGTTAAAAGATAATATAATTCTGCTTGAGAAATGAAATCGTTGGTTAGCTGAATTGTTCATGCCTATTTGAGATGAGTCAATGTTGAGTGAGTCCGCATATATAATTAACGAAAGCGGTTCTCTTCCAAGTGGTTCGAAATATATCGTGTATGAGGCCAGACGGCGCCGCGTATTTGAAACACGTGTGCCGTTTGGCGGTCGAATAATCTATGGAAAAAAACGCGTGTCACGTTGTGAGGAGGAATAGAAGAATCTATCGTTCGTCGCAGACGGCTCACCGAGCACGTCGTTGGTGTAATTTGTCTGTACACGGATGTTGTGCGAAATGTTATACATAACTACGGAGCTCGTGATGACAAAGTGATATTCTGCATCACTAAAATTTCAAATGACCTCGCACGTAGGAACGGTATCATGTTCAAACTGAACCACAGAACTACTGCGAGATAACAGAATTCGTGATATGCTGTAATCTCTCTTACTCATACTTCTAATTTCCGGATATTCGAATATCACGTATATTATATCGGCACTCGACTCTTTCTAATTCGGTGCGTATGGAACTTTGCAGATCTTTCTCGTTTGTTCGACGCGAGAAGATTTGCTGCCTAAAACAACATTAACTGCATCGTCAGCTTGCGTTCAACGCTAATAGTGTATAAAGGAACGAGAGTGGAATTTGAATCTGCTGTCTTAAGACAACGCGGCTCACTTTTAAACAATTTCAAAATTATTTAAAAAATGTTGCTTTTCCGAAACTAAATGTCTATCGAAAGTAACACTAAAACATTTTCGGGTACCGAAATCGGTACTGAAAATCAAACCAGGTACTGGAAATCAAACTGAATTTAATCTGAGCGATCAACTATTGTTGCTCAATGCATGTCTCTCGAAATTTGATTGAAATCCATGTTCGCTATCGTCTTTTCTCGAAAGCAATTACAAAGCAACTACTATGTGAATGCCAATGCATATATGAATTGGTCGTACATGTTAAGTAAATTCGCCATGGCACTAAACACGCGTCCTTCTACTGTTGCTCAGTACCGTCTGGTGAACAATCACAAAACGTGCTGTGCGATTGTTAAGTAAATTCGCAACAGCACTAACCACGCGTTCCTCTACTGTTGCTCAAAGTGTGCCTCTCGAAATTTGGTCGAAATCCATGTTCGCTATCGTCTTGTCTCGTAAGCAATTACAAAGCAACTACCATGTGAATACCAATGCATATATGAATTGGACGTACATGTTAAGTAAATTCGCCACGGCACTAAAACACGCGACCTTCTATTGTTGCTCAGTACCGTCTGGTGAACAATCACAAAACGTGCTGTGCGATTGTTAACACTTTGACTGCCATGCGTATTTTACTATATTAAAAACGCAACGGAATGAAGTACTACAGAATACGATTGAATTGTGCAAAGTGAAAATAATGCGAAGGTATCGGAGACCAAAGCGTTGAATCGCTGTCTAATATTAATTGCATTTATAAAATTATATATGCGACCGATTGGGTATTTTTTGAATTTCTCGTGTGGTCTTTTACGCTGGTCACCGATGACCACAATGGCAGTCAAAGTGTTAAGTAAATTCGCAACATCACTAACCACGCGTTCTTATACTGGTGTTCAAAGTGTGCCACTCGAAATTTGGTCGAAATCCATGTTCTTTATCATCTTGTCTCGGAAGCAATTACAAAGCAACTACTATGTGAATGCCAATGCATATATGAATTGGTCGTACAGGTTAAGTAAATTCGCTACGGCACTAAAACACGCGTCCTTCTATTGTTGCTCAGTACTGTCTGGTGAACAATCACAAAGCGTGCTATGCAATTGTTAAGTAAATTCGCAACAGCACTAACCACGCGCTCCTATACTGTTGCTCAAAGTGTGCTTCCCGAAATTTGGTCGAAATCCTTGTTCGCTATCGTCTTTTCTCGTAAGCAATTACAAAGCAACTACCATGTGAATACCAATGCATATATGAATTAGCCATACATGTTAAGTAAAAATCCATGTTCTTTATAAATTGTGAATGCCAATGCCGTACATGTTACGCCATGGCCTAAAACACGCGTCCTTCTACTGTTGCTCAGTACTGTCTGGTGAACAATCACAAAATGTGCTGTGCGATTGTTAACACTTTGACTGCCATGCGTATTTCACTATATTAAAAACGCAACGGAATAAAGTACTACAGAATACGATTGAATTGTGCAAAGTGAAAATAATGCGAAGGTATCGGAGACCAAAGAATTGAATCGCTGTCTAATATTAATTGCATTTACAAAATTATAAATGCGACCGATTGGGTATTTTTTGAATTTTTCGTGTGGCCTTTTACGCTGGTCACCGATGACCACCATGGCAGTCAAAGTGTTAAGTAAATTCGCAACATCACTAACCACGCGTTCCTATACTGTTGCTCAAAGTGTGCCTCTCGAAATTTGGTCGAAATCCATGTTCTTTATCGTCTTGTCTCGTAAGCAATTATAAAGCAACTACTATGTGAATGCCAATGCATTTGTGAATTAAAATAAATTAAATAAAACACGCGTCCTTCTACTGTTGCTCAATACCGTCTGGTGAACAATCACAAAGCGTGCTATGCGATTGTTAAGTAAATTCGCAACATCACTAACCACGCGTTCCTCTACTGTTGCTCAAAGTGTGCCTCTCGAAATTTGGTCGAAATCCATGTTCGCTACCGTCTTGTCTGGTGAGCAATCACAAAGCAACTACCGTGCGAATGCCAATGCGAGGCAAATTTCGTGCTAGGCCCTATTACGGTGCGCACGACTCGTTCCATACCGTTAGGATGAGTGACATTAATCGAGCGACAGGACGAAGTCGAGGGACGCGATTAAAGTTAAAGTCTCTGCCGGTAGGCCTGCCTTCCCTGATGGTGGACAGATTATCGTCCTACGTAATTTCGCGATATATTCGTGTGTTTGACGTCACGCGCGTGATCCGCGCCTCACTTTGCGCCGTGACTCATAACTTCTGACACCATCGTCGCTCTTCTTTCTCAATAATTAAGTGCTCATTCTAATCACACCGCACAGCCACGGAGTAAGCTCATTAACAAACGTCACCGTTATGTGTAATTCGGGTCTTTCAGACCTAGCTTGATTGCAAATTCAACTTTTTTCTGATAATGTTAATCATTTTTGCGTCAATTCTGTTGAGTGACTTTGTTTGGTATAAACCTGTTGGAGTTTTACAAGTTTCAAACTCTACATGTGCTCTGTAGGAGCATTAAGGATTTTTCTTAAGTTCTTCCGGAAGACACTCATCCTGCGATTTACTTGGTATAATATATAGTCATTACAATATATAGATACATTGTATATACTATACGTGTACATATATATAAGTATACATAACTATGCAGTCTATATGCTACACAGTATCCAAGTAAATCAAAGAACGAATATATTCTCATAAAAAAAAAATGGTGCCAAATCCATAGTGGTGGCCCATGTGCCTCGAAAGATGTCGAGCTCCCACACGATTAAATAAGATACCACCGTTCACCCAGAACAACCGCAAAAATGAACATTCCCGTCTTTCAAGTAACAGTACCGAGATATCGGCGTACCGGATTCTAACTCGTCGCATTCGATCCCTAGCCGAGTGTTCTATGAAGGCAAGATGAATGAAGGTAACGATTCTCATTTTCGTGCTTTACGTGTCTGATACCGCATGTGAACGAGCGTCATGTGCCACGATTACGGCGGGCCACGTGTAAGGGAACTGAGAGCAACTGGTAATTTGGTGCCACAGCGAAATGCGGTACGCGTCGTGTCGGATATTCAATATGAACGATAATCGTATTCATCAGCAATCATCATTTCGTGGACCCCTCTGCGCGCGCGGTCTTCCACGGTGCGTGTGTCACTTCGTTTCGCAGCTCGCAGCGGTAAATATGCGTCGTACGAATCTGCGACACGAAGAAAATCAGTCGGACTGACCGATACCGGGAGATGAACGTTCGCGCATCCGGGTCCATTACTACGCGCCCGATAAACCGGTGAGCGTATCGGCGCGATTTATGGAAAAATATGCGAGTCACGGAGAGAATAATGCACGCCGGTTACGAGATATTCGCGGATGCACGAGACTATCGGTGCGCAGGGTAAATATGGTTAATGAATGCGCGCGCCGACGTTCTCTCGGTGCGTCATTTATGGTAGCGTTTTCGAGAGGATGATGCGAGTGCTACCGACAGTGTCTGATATAGGCGCCGAGCGATACAGGGTATCCTGGTACGCGACGAAAAATATCGCCGAGTACTTGTGTCATCAATGATAAACGATTGCAATAAATGGTAGCGTCTCTAACAGGACGGTCTAAGTACTACCAAAAGTGTCTGATATAGGCGCCGAGTGATAAAGGGTATCGTGGTACGCGACGAAAAATATCGCCGGGTACCAAAAGTGTCTGACATAGACGCCGAGTAATAAAAATATCGCCGAGTACTTGTATCATCAATGATAAACGATCGCAATAAATGGTAGCTTCTAACAAGATGGTCTGAGTACTACCGACGATGGCAATAAATGGTTGCGTCTCTAACAGGACGGTCTGAGTACTACCAAAAGTATCGGACATAGACGCCGAGTGATAAAAATATCGCCGAGTACTTGTGTCATCAATGATAAACGATCGCAATAAATGCTTCTAACAAGATAGCGTCTCTAACACCGGACGAGTCTACCAAAAGAGTCGGACATAGACCGAGTGATAAAAAAAGTGTCAATGATGACATAGACGCCGAGTGATAAAGGGTATCCTGGTACGCGACGAAAAATATCGCCGGGTACCAAAAGTGTCTGACATAGATGCCGAGTGATAAAAATATCGCCAAATACTTGTGTCATCAATGATAAACGATCGCAATAAATGGTAGCTTCTTACAAGATGGGCTGAGTACTACCGACGATGGCAATAAATTGTGCGTCTCTAACAGGACGGCCGAGTGATAAAAAGTATCGGACATAGATGCGACGAAAAATATCACCGAGTATTTGTATTATCAATGATAAACAACCGCAATAAATGGTAGCGTCTCTAACAGGACGTTCTAAGTACTACCAAAAGTGTCTGACATAGACGCCGAGTGATACAGGGTATCCTGGTCCGCGACGAAAAATATCATCAATGATAAACGATCGCAATAAATGGTAGCGTCTCTAACAGGACGGTCTGGGTACTACCGACGGTATCTGAAATAGACGCCGAGTGATACAGGATATCCTGGTACGCGACGAAAAATATCACCGAGTATTTGTATCATCAATGATAAACGACCGCAATAAATGGTAGCGTCTCTAACAGGACGGTCTAAGTACTACCAAAAGTGTCTGACATAGACGCCGAGTGATACAGGGTATCCTGGTCCACGACGAAAAATATCGCCGAGTACTTGTATCATCAATGATAAACGACCGCAATAAATGGTACCGCCTCTAACAAGACGGTCTGAGTACTATCGACTGCATCTGAAATAGACGCCGAATGATAACAGGGTATCCCGGTCCACGACGAAAAATATCGCCGAGTACTTGTATCATCAATGATAAACGATCGTAATAAATGGTACCGTCTCTAACAAGATGGTCTGAGTACTACCAACGGTATCTGAAATAGACGCCGAGTGATAACAGGGTATACTGGTACGCGACGAAAAATATCGCCGAGTACTTGTATCATCAATGATAAACGATCGCAATAAATGGTGGCGTCTCTAACAGGACGGTCTAAGTACTACCGACGGTATCTGAAATAGACGCCGATTGATACATGGTATCTTCGTAGACGTTGAAGAATATCGTCTGGTACTTGGGTCATTAATGATAAACGATCAAAATAAATCAGTAGTGGCCGTGACATATGGAGACTCGGTAATATTTTAAACACACACTGACTGACTGCCTAGACACGACTATAAAATGTACCCTTCGCAAACTTTCGTATAGGCTACTTATAGAGATCGGCACCGAGGGACCAATCGTGAGGGAAGACACGAAAATCCTTCCTACGCGTTCGCTCCAAAAATCGACGATATCTTTACCACAATTACGCATGCAGTACATAAGAATTAAAAAGCGCTCACTCTTATGCCACTCCATACTAAATAGATCACTGAATATCATTTCCCCCCCGTGGGAACACGCAGAAGGAAGTGCTAAACAATAAAATGTATCAACCATACAGAAAGCCTCGGAGCTTCAAAACTTGTAAAGAACAACACTGAATAATAAAACATATCAACCAGAATAAGGTCTATGTCGGAAGAAACCTAACACAATAAAACAATGTTGATAAAGAAGAAATGCTGTCTCCTAACCGAAACGTACGACATCCGGTGGAACGACTGTATACGGAATCCAGCGATCGGCGTCCTTAAAAGCGATCGTAGAAGGGAAAGTCCCAGAAACCGATAAATTCTTGGATCGCCAGCCGATTAAGCGTCGCAACGCGTGTCGTTAGAGAAGCGCCACACGCGTTTTCTCCATCTCGCTCTTTACGATTATTCTCCCACCGTTTCGTCATTTTATCGATGGACTTTGGGTACACGCGTCAATGATTCCGCGTTTGACGGTATGCGTTAGGTCAGTTTTACGCGTTACCAAAATCACTAACACAACTGCACTCGCTGCCCTCGGAATAACGAATTAGGATCGTCGGATTCGACGCGGACGCTCACCTTTCGTTGACGGGAATCTCGTTTTTTTTCGGTCCGAGGTGATTAATCGTGCGTAATGAGCTGCGATCGGAGTTGACGGGGATAGATGTCGGGGAGAAGGACAATAAATCGTGCGGTACCTACACGAGCGCTATAAATATGCACCTCGTGAGTAGCTTTAAGCGCATTGCGTGTGCTCAGCTGATGCAGGGTAATCTGCATTTCCCGGCAAATCGATAAAGATGTATTAGATGCGAACGGAAACGTTTATACGTTGACACTGTTATAATTATAGCGCCCACGGTGGAAAAGTAGTGGTGGGTTTTGTCGCGTGGAAAGCATCGGCCGTGCTACTTCAGGCCTACCGACCGTGTCGTTTTATATTACGAAATTGTTTTACAATTCTAATAATGCGTAAGTATAGATATCGTGTAACACGTAATTGGCGGCATCTGGATTATAGTCGCAACTAATAAAGCAATAATAACATTTGCATACTATAAAATAATATTAAATCATTGACCGTGCTACTTCAGGCCTACCGACCGTGTCGTTTTATATTACGAAATTGCTAATAATGCGTAAGTATAGATATAAACACGTAAATGGATTAAATCATTGCTAACATTTGCATACTATAAAATAATATTAAATCATTGACCGTGCTACTTCAAGCCTTCCGACCGTGTCGTTTTATATTACAAAATTGTTTTACAATTCTAATAATGCGTAAGTATAGATATCGCGTAACACGTAATTGGCGGCATCTGGATTATAGTCGCAACTAATAAAGCAATAGCAATAGATCCCTCCTAACATTTGCATACTATAAAATAATATTAAATCATTGACCGTACTACTTCAGGCCTACCGACCGTGTCGTTTTATATTATGAAATTGTTTTACAATTCTAATAATGCGTAAGTATAGATATCGTGTAACACGTAATTGGCGGCATCTGGATTATAGTCGCAACTAATAAAGCAATAGCAATAGCAATAGACCCCTCCTAACATTTGCATACTATAAAATAATATTAAATCATTGTCGTTTTATATTACGAAATTGTTTTACAATTCTAATAATGCGTAAATAGATATATTAACACGTAACCATACTTCAGGCCTTCCGACCGTGTCGTTTTATATTACGAAATTGTTTTACAATTCTAATAATGCGTAAGTATAGATATCGTGTAACACGTAATTGGCGGCATCTGGATTATAGTCGCAACTAATAAAGCAATAGCAATAGATCCCTCCTAACATTTGCATACTATAAAATAATATTAAATCATTGACCGTACTACTTCAGGCCTTCCGACCGTGTCGTTTTATATTACGAAATTGTTTTACAATTCTAATAATGCGTAAGTATAGATATCGCGTAACACGTAATTGGCGGCATCTGGATTATAGGATTATAGTAACATTTGCATACTATAAAATAATATTAAATCATTGACCAATAGCAATTCTAATAAGATATCGTGTAACACCTGGATTATACATTTAGCAATAGACTAACATTTGCATACTATATTAAATCAATAAAATGATAATATTAAATCATTGACCGCGCTACTTCATGTCTTCCAACCACGTAACAATATGTTACGAAATTTTTTTTACACTGTTAACAAAGTGTACGTATAAATATTGCGCAACACGTAACTGGCTGCATCTGGATTAGAATTGTGAATCATATAGCAACATAATGTTACCTAGCATTTGCATTCGGTGCAATATCCGCATTAAGAAAGAATGTACCGGGTTTCTAAACCATCAGGAAAAAAATCTATTGTATTCCTTCCATTTATTTTCATCAAGAATCCCGTGCCTGTCGGTTGTGTCATCAGACACAACATAAACGCGGGGATTTTTCTCTTTACTGAAACAGACAATGATTGTCATCGACGGTCTTCATTAAACGGACCTATATCCTGCATATAACAAGACGCTGACGTCTCCAACCTTTCTATCGTACGTTCCCCCGCTCGTTTTTATTCACATGAAAGATCGCATTCTAGGTCGTATGATATCAACGGAAGACAATTTTCCCCGCAAACCGTAATGAATACTTCAGATTCTCAGTTCGTCGCGTAGACTTTTCTTCGCGTTTCACCGACAGCGCTTACGTAAGCAAGAACGACATTTCCTTTTTTTAACGATGATCAGCAATTTCAGATGTAAATGTACTTTTGTAACCAGCCGACGTTACGTAAGCGGCAACACTCGCCAGACCAATGGTCATAGGCAATGCAGACGCCTTTATTAATCTTTTAAGTATCAACGTGCAATGCAATTTGTGAACACGGCTCCGTTGATAACGTAAAGCGTCAAGACACAACAACTACAATACATGCGTATCCAGCAACTTTGTTCATAAAAGTATGAAAGCGCACAGTATCTGACATGTATAGTAATCGTTACATTACACGAGTACGTTCGCATTCGAAGGACACCGAACAATCCGTAATGCCAAGTGCAATGACGAAACCGTACGCCCGCAACCGTGCAGTCATATTCAACGACAAATTGGAAAGAGTCCTCGTACCAACTGGCCAGATAACGATATCTTCGATCGCCAGATGCAGCCGCGTTCGCGTGACATCGATTCCCGGCAATTTCGCGAAGCACTACAAATTGCAATTTTGAAATAATACGCCTTTTGATGGCTGATGCGTGGACTGCGGTCGTTACGTTCAAATGTGAATCTCGTTTGTAAAACTACGGTCGCACGAGAGAGGCTGTCCTAAGAGAAAAGCACACTTTGCCACAAAATTAACACGATGACTGCCACGGTGGTCATCAGTGACCGGCGCAAAAGATTTTACTAAAAATGCAAAAAATTCACAATGAAGCTTATTTGCAATCTTGTTAAAGCAATTGATATTGCAACGGTGCTTCAATACTTTGGCTTCTAACAACTCTCTGTTACCTTTATTTTGCACCATTTAATCATTTTCTGCAGTATTTGATCGCATCGCGATTCTAATATAGTAAACTACGCTTGGCAGTCAACGTGTTAAAGGCAGAATACTCCTGTGGAGGAAATCTATTGTCATCATATTATATTGTCATTATATCATTTTCTGCAGTATTTGATCGCATCGCGATTCTAATATAGTAAACTACGCTTGGCAGTCAACGTGTTATCATATCATATTGTCATTATATCATTTTCTGCAGTATTTGATCGCATCGCGATTCTAATATAGTAAACTACGCTTGGCAGTCAACGTGTTATCATATCATATTGTCATTATATCATTTTCTGCAGTATTTGATCGCATCGCGATTCTAATATAGTAAACTACGCTTGGCAGTCAACGTGTTATCATATCATATTGTCATTATATCATTTTCTGCAGTATTTGATCGCATCGCGATTCTAATATAGTAAACTACGCTTGGCAGTCAACGTGTTATCATATCATATTGTCATTATATCATTTTCTGCAGTATTTGATCGCATCGCGATTCTAATATAGTAAACTACGCTTGGCAGTCAACGTGTTATCATATCATATTGTCATTATATCATTTTCTGCGGTATTTGATCGCATCGCGATTCTAATATAGTAAACTACGCTTGGCAGTCAACGTGTTATCATATCATATTGTCATTATATCATTTTCTGCAGTATTTGATCTCATCGCGATTCTAATATAGTAAACTACGCTTGGCAGTCAACGTGTTATCATATCATATTGTCATTATATCATTTTCTGCAGTATTTGATCGCATCGCGATTCTAATATAGTAAACTACGCTTGGCAGTCAACGTGTTATCATATCGTATTGTCATTATATCATTTTCTGCAGTATTTGATCGCATCGCGATTCTAATATAGTAAACTACACTTGGCAGTCAACGTGTTAAAGGCAGAATACTCCCGTGGAGGAAATCTATAATGTCCCGAAATGCATTGAGTTAAAAAATGCCGTCCACATTTTAATCGTAAAAAGGCGTATCGTTTCAAGTACTTTAAAAAGTTTGAACAGGAAGAAACAAAGAATTGTAATTGCGTTCCAGGTCAAAGGAAAAAGAAGATTTAAGTCGTGTGGGACGCGTCATAGTTCGCGACATTTAAAGATCGCTTACGATTCTTTCTTGATCAGATTGCGATTGTCGTCGGTGTGCGATTAATTGCCGACAAGGCAAATTCGCCAGATGCGATAACGCGCGGTATCAGACGTTACGTAACAGACTGAGAGACTGGTGTACGATATAGACGGTTAACAGTTGGAACACACCCGTGGATCGGAATTATCTAATTGATTTCGCGCCATATAATCGCCAAATGGCGCTAAAATGACCGACGAGGGTGTTCAGCGTCGTACGACGCTTGATTAACCCTGAAATACTAAACGTAGGCGGTTAAATGCAGACAAGTAGTTTAGACACCAATTAGACACAAGTTGCAATGAAGTTACTGTTTAATCTTTTAGGCCTATTACGAACAAGGGGTTTTGACAACCAATGAGATTTGTTTGAAATCAAGTTATGTGGGATAATTATCCCAACCGACAAATCTAATCCATCCCTACCACTATGCACTATTTTTTCATAATAATTTTGTACACTTTTCTTATTTACTCGTTTAATTTCGTCTCGACCTAAAAATATCAAAAACATTTTAAATTTACGAATATGATTCAGTTTACTAAAATCCTCAGGAACAATTAACTGTTTGAGCAAATTGAAGTGAACCATGAACGATTAATATAACTAATGTAATTTCCGCAATACGACTGCGATCGAGTAGTAATGTGATACCATCTTATTTGCTAGAGATTAAATAAAGAAGGTCTCGAGGGGTTTACGTCAAAATTAATCGAAGCCGTCGCACTTATCGTCACTCTGACGGGTTGACCTTGTAAATTCCAAAGGTGAACTTGACGTAAGATACTACGATCACTCATTACACGCCTTCTCGAAAATTCTAAATTTGTCTTGGACATTGTACATTTGCAACGGGATATTTACTGCTGCTGGTTCGCTGCTGGTTCTGAGACAACAGACGAAACTGTTTATGTTTCTGGCTTGTCTATATGATTGCCATTAGCCTCGTAGAAGAAACAATGAACGAACGAGTTTACGATCGACACTCAAATACTACACACAATTCATACCGATACTCTTTCAAACGTACAACGTGAAGATACAATAAACCGTGCGTATAAATAACGGTTCACGATTCTATTTCTTGAGAAAATCAAATGTATGGGCATGGCGATCAGAAAAATGTATTCGTCGGTGTTTTTTATGCAGAACATAATTTAACGGTGTTCTCTCGAATGTGAAATACGAAGCAGCAACAAAATCGAATGTATGAATAAAAGTTCATGATTGTGTTTCTTGAGGAAACCAAATTCGAAGGCACCCGGATCAGATACAGAACAAAATGTAACAGAAACGTATGTAACCTCGTTTCATACCGGCTAAATGCGTGTCTACTAGCCAAATAGAAACCAATTAAAAATTTGCTATTTCCATGGTAGAAATTCCGCTACTAAAAACGATAACTTTTATGGCAAAAAAAAAATTATGTTAGAGGATGAAACCATATGTTCACAGAGCTGACAAAGAATGAAATGTCTCTAAGTGTAAGAGTATCAAAGAATTATGTATAAAATAAAAGTTGCATAGTACAAGCGATCACGGCATGTTTAAAACAGCCCTTTTTATATACAAACGTGCATAGAAGATATAAAGGCCGTCTGACCATTTCAGTTGAATGCATGTTTTTTTCCGATATGACAACAATTTGTAAGACGCGCAATGTCGTAATTGCGAAGATATTTGAGGTGGTCAATAACTGTTGGACTAACCTATATATCTACTCATTCATCTCGTAACCAGTGACAACTCAAGTGACCAAAATAATGAGGCGAGGGTGGGATCGAAGATGTCGCTTACGAAACCCGTTCAAAAGCAATGAAGCATGCTGTTGACACGTTGTGGGTAAGGTCAAGTAGGAGCTAATAATAATGCGCGACCTAACGTTGCAAAGAAGAAAGAAAGGCTCGCCCGTGAAATAGTTTGTTACGCGATTTCGAAGGCCGCGTGCACGCGCTTGCGACGCACGATATTGAATAACAGGTGAACCCTATATAACTGGGACGAGATAATTTGGGACTGGCCGAATGTTACCCGACACGACAGCACGTCAGAAGACGACTTTCGCGACAAACGAAACTTTCCATTTTAACCGCGAGTCACATTTCAAGGGTCGATGACATAAAATCTTTAATTGGCGCGGAAAAATGTGACCACAAGTACGAGCAAATATTTTGTGTTAATTTATTTAATTAATTTATTTATTTAATTTCAACGTTATTATAGTTTACTTAATGGAGAATGAGAAAAAATATGAAGCTCTCTTTTCATGGAAAATGCTTGTTTGCCAATTTACGTGATACTACCGATTACATGTCAGAGACGCCAAATTTAAGCGTTTTTGTGTTAAATGAATAGGGGGCCCCGTATAATTTCTTTAATAGTACACAATTTAAATAATTATATACTTGAATAACTGTTAACTAACTGCCAAATCCTGTCACAATTATTTCGGGCATTGTTTCCTGTTACGTATAGCGCAAGGGTTATATAACAAGAACATTATTCTGGCACAGTATACCCTAAATTCATCGCAAACGTACGAGAGAACAATTTTCTTGTTATAACTGTTGATCTATACGTAATAGAAAAGTAGTCTATCAAATATATTTTTTTGAACCTTGTTGAAGCTATTTGAACATATTAAAATTGGTGCCTCGTCTTGTTAAAAAAATAATAATAATAATTGGAATGTGACTGACTGTTCGGATATACCAGTCATATAATAAAGTTAATATCTCTGACCGTCCGAAGAAAACAGCATGAGGTACTTTATGCGGGTCGCTTCATATACGCTCTAATCGCCATGTTTTTTTTTGTATACGAAACTAAGATATGATAGAATTATACTCTAATTGTTACGTCAATGAATGAAGGTGATTGTCGAGTAAATCTTAACAAATTGGTTGCACTTTCAAGGCCGCGTTAGTACCCGCATCGACATAAGTTACGCAAACGTTTTCCGTCAATGCAAGCGATTTGTTCTCTATATCACTTAGAGCAATTGTGGGAATATCGAGATTCGCTGTTTAACGACGTAATACGAGTCTGCGGTGTTTGCGGCATCGACTGACACTCTACCTGTCACAACTGCATTAACGAGAACTTCTAAACTGACTAAAACTGTTATGTCAGACGGTCAATTAACACTGATTGTTCTTCACGAAGTTATGTACTCTAGCGCTCGTAGTACAGTAAAGAATCACAACCCGAAGTTCCCTACCTATGGACAGGTATTTCAAGAGTTTTACACGACACTGCACTGTTCTTCCGATAACATCGCAGTGCATTTCAAATTTACGTTGTGCACAACAATTTTCCTTTTAATCAGCGAGTCTCTGTGCGAGCGAGACGTGTTGACATTGGAGACGAGATAATTTGCAGAAGCGATTTTGCGCAGCCTGAAAATTGACAGTGCTCGTTACTACTTATACGGCAAACTTGTGTCCGCACGAATACGCGGGTGTCATCGTCGGAGCAGGATAAGAGTTCCGTGTAGCGGAGCAGGAAATAGGGCAAGGCGAAATGTGGGAAAGCGAGAAGGGTGCGCAGAAGCAGGCGGCTCTGGGTGAGGAGTGCAGACGAGAGTTGGTAAACCTCTTAAGTAGCCCACCTGGGGTGGGTTAGAAGCAATGTAGATCACGGGAGCACTACGGATTTTTGACCTCAAACGGCGCTAAACTTAGAGGCCGAGATAGACAGAAACTGTTCTGCCGTGCTCTTCAATGAGTATCTATATCGACAAAACGGATTCTCAAGTACGACTGATAATAGTATCTACGTATGCGCGCTTCCGTTGTGTAACAGTGCACCGTTACTACTTGCTGACTGTGCAGAGCACGCATGGAAAAAAGAAATGAAGCGAGCCATATGCGCGGGACTTCCAGACAACGGTTACCTACGAAGCGACGCACCGATAGTCGACTCCTGGTTTCGGACAGAAATGACTTTTATTTTTAGCATCGATAAACGAAGCCAACGGCCTACATACGCGCGCCGTGTCGAATACACGGCTATATGGGCAACCCAAGCATTCGGCCGATCGGTGCAAAGAATTCGCTGATCATCCGTCGTTCTGTTCCACGATAGATCTTGCGACTCAAAATCGCAGCGCGCGTGAATCATACGTTACGGTTTCTTCTGAATTTATATCATTCGCGGTGATTCATTTGAAAGTGCAGCGGAATTCGTCGTTAGCCCGAAGGACGCCGGTGCCGCTGGGAAACTTCTCCAATAACTCAGCCCCCCAGCTCTACCGGCGCTGTGAAGAATACGCTGCGAAGAATGGGCTCCGAAAATATTGACGCGTTACCCAGCCCCGTCGGCCGATAATCAACACTACCTTGCACCGCGTTGCCGTTGGGCTGGCCATTACGTAACGTTAACATTGATTCGCGCCCGCATTACGGTGTCATTCACACAATCGGCCGCCTGCATCCCGCTGATCCTCCCGGAGGACAAAGAATGACCGCGGCCGCCCTCAAGCTCGAAATACCTCCCTGCACGTTTCGTTCGCGCGTGCACACGGCCGGTCGTGCATATTTCACCGGATCGATAGGAACCCGCCAGCGTTACGTGAATCGTTCTGAAATAACCTGCACCCGCGGCGCCTCCCGCATGCATCACCCAGGTCACGTCGACGTCGGCATTTTACCTGGGACAATTAATTCCTGCCACCACGGCCACTATCACCACCGCCGAGTTTCCCCCCGTTGGCGAGCGCGCGCGCGCGCGTCCGCTAATTCATTTCACGCGTTTCCTTATTTATTGCCCGAAGCGGGTTGCCCGATAGTCTAATAAGCGGCGATCGATAGCGAGCCTACGCCGCGACTTCGTATCTCGCAGCGTTCGCTGCCGCGGCGGGCGGATTTTGGGCCACGGGTTGAAAGCGTTTTTTTCCCCGTCTAACGTCGACGGTCGCGGCAACGCGCCGAACCTGCGTGAGGTGTAGCACCGACGAAATCGGTGCGGCGCACTCGACACACCTGCCGTCACAATTCGAATTTCGCACCGGAACAGGGCACACGGTCGAACGACCGATTCAAATGCGTTTTTCCGCCGTTAAGGGGGCCCGCGCGGGACAGTAGACGACTCTTGTTTTCTACCTGAAGCTCCAGACAACGCTTAGTGCTGAAACGGAACAGTGCCATCGTCCTGTATGTCCTGGCTTATGGGATCCTTCTTGAATCTTGTTACCGACAAACCAACCATCCAACTGACCACGCGGAGCTCTGGCGCCCAACTCAACTGGTTCACCTCTGGTAGTTCATGGTTCTACCGTGCTGCGCATGCGCGTGGCGGCACTCTCAACTGGTCGGACGGTTCCGCGCGTCTGCAAATCTCCGGCGTTCCATTCCTCGTCGGGCGGGCATCAACGGGGAAACATGTCTGCCAACGATTACTTATTCCCCGGGAGGGCAGGTGTAGGGAATTTCGGTTATGCGGCCTGAGTGCCGATCGTTGCTGGTACATGTTGGCTTGCTTCGTATAGATGTGTATTATGCAAAATTACATTCCTACTGTAAAATAAAAATATTTCATTTTGTTGGTGCGTCTGGTGGGGTCGCCAGTTGCTGGTTTGCGCGTGCTTAGTTCTTACCTATAGATGCGTGATATGCTGATTCCAACCATTAAATAAAGATATTTTACTTTGTGTTATGTGCTGATAGGGTCGCTAGTTGCTGGTATGTAGTCGCTTGGCTCTTTTAGGTGTATATTATGCAAATCTGTAGTTCAACTGTAAAATGATGATATTATATTGTTGGCGTGGTGATGGGGTCGCTAGTTGCTGGTTTGCGCGTGCTTAGTTCTTACCTATAGATGCGTGATATGCGAAATTGGATTCCAACCATAAAATAAAGATATTTTACTTTGTGTTATGTGCTGATAGGGTCGCTAGTTGCTGGTATGTAGTCGCTTGGCTCTTTTAGGTGTATATTATGCAAATCTGTAGTTCAACTGTAAAATGATGATATTTTATATTGTTGGCGTGGTGATGGGGTCGCTAGTTGTTGGCTTGCTAGTGCTTCGCTCTTAGTTATAGATGGGTATTATGCAAGTTCGTATTCCAGCTACAAAATAAAGATATTTTATATTATTACTGTGCACTGATTGCATTGTTTGTTACTGGTTGCCTTATATTTAGCTGTTACTTATAGGCGTGTATTATCCAAATCAGCATTCTAACTGTGAAATGATATTTTATTTTGTTGATGTGTGCTGATGTGGTCTCTTCTTGCTGGTACATAATAGTTTATTCAAACAGTAAAATGAAGATATTTTATTGTATTTGTGTGTGGTGATTGCATCGCTAGTTGCTGGTTTGCTAGTGAATTCTAAATGTAAACGGAGACCGTGTCTTCCGAGTCTGAGAAGCGAATCATTTAATGTTTAACCTAAGATTTCAACAGTTTATGATGTGCTGAGTGACTGAATGAAAGAATATCTATTTGAATGGAAAGATATGAATTCCGGTATTTCCGGTTTGAGTTTAAGATTTGAATGGCGTTTGTCATTTTACCGCGAAGTCTTACATGCCAGTAAAATTGATATGATAAATGAAGATCGTGATCGTTGAAATCTTCTTTACCATGTTACTATTATAAATTCGTGCTAACTTCTTTATCGACGCTACAGTTTCATAAAAACTCAGGAACGTACAAATTAAGCTTAAGAACCTACATACATGTAGAATATTTTAGAATGAAGAAAAGGAAATTAGACATTAATTGCGGATAAACATGAAAAATGACATTAATTCGAGCATACAATTATACATCCCAATCCTCTTATTGTAGTTCATGTATGATCCTAACCTTTTTCTCATAAAATGTTTATTCGTTCACATATCTTAGCTGTTGTCTCCAATCTGTAAAAAAAGTATTTATATTAAGTTCCGTAACATATATACGCTGCATGTTGCATACGTAATTAAGCACACGTCTCACTTGTTCAAAGTAAAGATATGAAATCCACATGCAGTGCCGCTCGAAAGTATGTCGTTAATCATGCCTAATGTGAATTCAACACCGAAATTAGAGACAGCCTCGTCGTCGTCCTTAATTGCTTCCAAACTTTCCAAAAGCTGCTTGGGAATTTCAACCTTGCTCATTTCGGCCATTCTTCGTAACGTTCTGTACCGCATGATAGGGAACATTCCCGGCAAAATCGGCACAGTGATGCCAACCTTCCTGCAATCCTTAACAAAATCTATGAAAATAGTCGACTCGAAAAAAAATTGCGTTACTATAAAATCCGCGCCTGCATCGACCTGCAAATATTACAGATTTACTGTTACATCCTATTGAAGTAACGGGCAACAATTGAGGAACTATATTTGTTCAACTGTACTTTGTTCTTGAGGTGTAACAAGTCGGATTCCTTAGAAAGCGAATGCGGATGCGTTTGAGGATAGCCCGCGACGCAAATACAAAATGTTGCGCCATATCGTTCCCGAATAAAAGAGACCAAATCGACGGCATAAGGAAAATCTCCGTCTTCTTCCGCGTAATCTGAAAATATACAATATATGCAAATATGAAGCACATAACGTCAATCTTGATCTTGGTCCTGTTTCGAGCATTCGCTTTAACACACGCTACATACATGTGGACCGTCATTTCACCGAAAATTTCTTTCTTTGCGCAGTAATTAAACTGAGATGTCATTTGTACCTCCTTGCAGGGCAAAAATACTTCTTACTCCGCAATCAAGTGCTTTCTCTAGAATCCGTTCCATGTCATTGCGCCTAAAACCCCTAGCTGCAATATGCAGCATGGTATTGGGCGGAAACTTTTCGAGTAATTCTAAGGTATCATTGTTATCCGCCGGAGGCTTGCTATGCCATGTCAGTGAATAGAACAGAGGCCTGTATTTATTCGTTTCTGAAAAAAATCTGTTCGTCGCACTGTATAAAATATATTCCAGTTTCATGGCGCATGGAGTGTATCAAGCGAAGATAGTGTACCAACCTCTCAAAGAGTACGTGGTTTCTTTTAACAGGGAACAGCTCAAAACTCACAAATATTTTCTTTTCACGAACCTTGTCGAGTATCAATTGGCGTAGGTCAATGAAATTGCGTGGTAAATTTACTGTCTGCTCGCGGGGGTCGACTGTGTGATCGTTTGCATCTTTGGCGCACACATTTTCTTCTACGACCAGGTGCCTCATTGCGCGTTCAAGCTCGTAACGGTTAATGAGAATTTAGCTTGTACTGTAGGTCAGAGCACCAAAGTGATATTACCTTTATCATTTTGAATAATCATCTGCATGACACCACTTACCCTCATGTTCTCCTCATCTTAAAACTATTCCTGTTACGAATAAAGGGGAAAAAGAAACTGTAAAGATGATTTAATAAGCATCCATTAGCCTATTTTTTTTTTTGTTCTTTACATAACTTATTAATGTACATTTTCGAATTAATTTAAGTATATTTAATTATGCTTCTTTTTGGGTAAATATAGCTTTCTACAGACCTCTGTAATGCATATATCAGAGGCAGGTGATATACCACCAGGTACAGTTGCCTTTTTGCGTTGAGAATACTTGTCTGTAATGGTCCTGATGTCATCAATGTCAGGTGTCATTGATAAATTTATAGCTGGATATATTACAAATGCGAATGTAGCTAGAGATGGTTTAATAAGCATCCATTAGCCTATTTTTTTTGTTCTTTACATAACTTATTAATGTACATTTTCGAATTGATTTAAGTATATTTAATTATGCTTCTTTTTGGGTAAATATAGCTTTTTACAGACTTCTGTAATGCATATATCAGAGGCAGGTGATATACCACCAGGTACAGTTGCCTTTTTGCGTTGAGAATACTTGTCTGTAATGGTCCTGATGTCATCAATGTCAGGTGTCATTGATAAATTTATAGCTGGATATATTACAAATGCGAATGTAGCTAGAGATGGATTAATAAGCATCCATTAGCCTATTTTTTTTTGTTCTTTACATAACTTATTAATGTACATTTTCGAATTAATTTAAGTATATTTAATTATGCTTCTTTTTGGGTAAATATAGCTTTCTACAGACTTCTGTAATGCATATATCAGAGGCAAGTGATATACCACCAGGTACAGTTGCCTTTTTACGTTGAGAATACTCGTCTGTAATGGTCCTGATGTCATCAATATCAGGTGTCATTGATAAATTTATAGCTGGATATATTACAAATGCGAATGTAGCTAGAGATGGTTTAATAAGCATCCATTAGCCTATTTTTTTTTGTTATTTACATAACTTATTAATGTACATTTTCGAATTAATTTAAGTATATTTAATTATGCTTCTTTTTGGGTAAATATAGCTTTCTACAGACTTCTGTAATGCATATATCAGAGGCAGGTGATATACCACCAGGTACAGTTGCCTTTTTGCATTGGGAATACTTGTCTGTAATGGTCCTGATGTCATCAATGTCAGGTGTCATTGATAAATTTATAGCTGGATATATTACAAATGCGAATGTAGCTAGAGATGGTTTAATAAGCATCCATGAGCCTATTTTTTTTTGTTCTTCACATAACTTATTAATGTACATTTTCGAATTAATTTAAGTATATTTAATTATGCTTCTTTTTGGGTAAATATAGCTTTCTACAGACTTCTGTAATGCATATATCAGAGGCAGGTGATATACCACCAGGTACAGTTGCCTTTTTGCGTTGAGAATACTTGTCTGTAATGGTCCTGATGTCATTAATGTCAAGTGTCATTGATAAATTTATAGCTGGATATATTACAAATGTGAATGTAGCTAGAGATGGTTTAATAAGCATCCATTAGCCTATTTTTTTTTGTTCTTTACATAACTTATTAATGTACATTTTCGAATTGATTTAAGTATATTTAATTATGCTTCTTTTTGGGTAAATATAGCTTTCTACAGACTTCTGTAATGCATATATCGGAGGCAGGTGATATACCACCAGGTACAGTTGCCTTTTTGCGTTGAGAATACTTGTCTGTAATGGTCCTGATGTCATCAATGTCAGGTGTCATTGATAAATTTATAGCTGGATATATTACAAATGCGAATGTAGCTAGAGATGGTTTAATAAGCATCCATTAGCCTATTTTTTTTTGTTCTTTACATAACTTATTAATGTACATTTTCGAATTAATTTAAGTATATTTAATTATGCTTCTTTTTGGGTAAATATAGCTTTCTACAGACTTCTGTAATGCATATATCAGAGGCAGGTGATATACCACCAGGTACAGTTGCCTTTTTGCGTTGAGAATACTTGTCTGTAATGGTCCTGATGTCATCAATGTCAGGTGTCATTGATAAATTTATAGCTGGATATATTACAAATGCGAATGTAGCTAGAGATGGTTTAATAAGCATCCATTAGCCTATTTTTTTTTGTTCTTTACATAACTTATTAATGTACATTTTCGAATTAATTTAAGTATATTTAATTATGCTTCTTTTTGGGTAAATATAGCTTTCTACAAACTTCTGTAATGCATATATCAGAGGCAGGGGATATACCACCAGGTACAGTTGCCTTTTTGCGTTAAAAATACTTGTCTGTAATGGTCCTGATGTCATCAATGTCAGGTGTCATTGATAAATTTATAGCTGGATATATTACAAATGCGAATGTAGCTAGAGATGGTTTAATAAGCATCCATTAGCCTATTTTTTTTTGTTCTTTACATAACTTATTAATGTACATTTTCGAATTAATTTAAGTATATTTAATTATGCTTCTTTTTGGGTAAATATAGCTTTCTACAGACTTCTGTAATGCATATATCAGAGGCAGGTGATATACCACCAGGTACAGTTGCCTTTTTGCGTTGAGAATACTTGTCTGTAATGGTCCTGATGTCATCAATGTCAGGTGTCATTGATAAATTTATAGCTGGATATATTACAAATGCGAATATAGCTAGAGATGGTTTAATAAGCATCCATTAGCCTATTTTTTTTGTTCTTTACATAACTTATTAATGTACATTTTTTAATTAATTTAAGTATATTCAATTATGCTTCTTTTTGGGTAAATATAGCTTTCTACAGACTTCTGTAATGCATATATCAGAGGCAGGTGATATACCACCGGGTACAGTTGCCTTTTTGCATTGAGAATACTTGTCTGTAATGGTCCTGATGTCATCAATGTCAGGTGTCATTGATAAATTTATAGCTGGATATATTACAAATGCGAATGTAGCTAGAGATGGTTTAATAAGCATCCATTAGCCTATTTTTTTTCTTCTTTACATAACTTATTAATGTACATTTTCGAATTAATTTAAGTATATTTAATTATGCTTCTTTTTGGGTAAATATAGCTTTCTACAGACTTCTGTAATGCATATATCAGAGGCAGGTGATATACCACCGGGTACAGTTGCCTTTTTGCGTTGAGAATACTTGTCTGAAATGGTCCTGATGTCATCAATGTCAGGTGTCATTGATAAATTCATAGCTGCATATATTACAAATGCGAATGTAGCTAGAGATGGTTTAATAAGAATCCATTACCCTATTTTCTTTTGTCCTTTACATAACTTATTAATGTACATTTTCGAATTAATTTAAGTATATTTAACTATGCTTCTTTTTGGGTAAATATAGCTTTCTACAGACTTCTGTAATGCATATATCAGAAGCAGGTGATATACCACCAGGTACAGTTGCCTTTTTGCGTTGAGAATACTTGTCTGTAATGGTCCTGATGTCATCAATGTCAGGTGTCATTGATAAATTTATAGCTGGATATATTACAAATGCGAATGTAGCTAGAGCGGTCAATGCCCAAATTGGAATTGCTACTGCCCAATACTTTGAGGGCCAATAAGTTAAACCTAGACAATCGTATAAAATATGATCAGGGACTATTGCCCATATTAAGTATAGGATGAAAACCAGGTTTGACCCTATATGCAATGCGTATCCGTACACTGCTCTTGGTCCGTAAGGAGCTGGTGTATGTTCTGTTTGTTCCATTATACAAATAGTACCGTTAAACGGATTAAAGTGCTGTATAAGAACAAAGCGTATTGATACAAATTAGTAGTGATCGTATGTAGGTTGGGCTGGTCCAAATTTGTCCATTGTTTCTGTGACTAAAATAAGGTTTTCAAAGAAGGATGTGAGTCCTACTCTAACTCTCCGTGCCTGTGCCCCAGTAAACGAGCTGAAATAAAAGGGACGTTAGGAGTGACACACTTTCAAATTAGTGTTAGGATTATGAAATGCATAACAGAATTGCAATGAACTTACGCATGGAGAGTGTTGTCTTTTAAAGTTAAATTTTTCGTGACGCCACTTCGAGGAGGTTCTTTATCCACCCTAAGAACGTGATAAGCTATTTCGGCATCTCTCGGCGTTGGAAATGGTACAAACAGATTTCTACATTGCGTTAAGGTTATGCGTTGACGTGAAAAACTTGTCCATGAAATTTATGTTTAAGGATACACGTTGAAGTTGCTCATTGCATTTTATCAACAGGCCACCACGGTATAACTGATAGCTTTTAAACAGTTATGACTTTGTTATTCAGCCATATGATATCAAAGTACCGTTAATAGAATAACTTTGTCGTACGTATATAACCACTGGGTACTACAAATCGTGTTAAGCTGCAACATATTATGGTTATATTTCTGAAATTTGCTAAACACAAAGATCATAAAAATAGTACGTCTAAATATTCATGGACAGTAATTGTTTATTAAGTACCACATTAACGTATGAATGAATTTGAATTTTATATTGGCGGAAATATTTAGAATTGCCAAGTTCTGAAGAAATGGTACGTTCGTATTATATCATAGGTTACATACTCATTTACGATTGAACGTGTTAATATAGAGGGCAGTAAATGGCATGAATCCTAAAATTTTATTGTTAAAATTCAACGCATTTTGTTTGCAAAAGTATATCTTCTGCAATATTGATTTCTTTTATTATAATATTTCAAGAATATTCGATGATCAAATGGACATTTTTGAAAAAAAAAAAAGTCGCTTTCCGAAATCATATTTAAAATACGATTTTCAATCATTTGACGAGAAGCAAAAATTGTCGTGCACCTCCGACAAAATAATTTATCAAAATTACTAGCGATTTAACGTAAATTCATTCGATTAACGATCTGCGTAAATGGTTAACGCCACCAACCAGAACGGTGAGATGATCTTACGTATGAACGAACCACTACATATTAGAACATGCTATTGACAATTTGCATAGCTTGATGGACGGATGCACTGGGCTATCAGTTATAACTGCAATCTCGAACTGTGGAACGTAACCATGTAAATTCTAAAAACAGCTTTGTCATTGACAACATTCCATTACGTTTATCGTATTATATGCTTGTATGGGATTAAAGGTCGCTTTTATATACGATACCTACAGCAGCGAGCGTAGTCCAGTTGTGTGCCAGTTTGAATACATATACGGACATTTCTCTTCTGGTTCCCTGTAATTTGTGCAAACACTGGTCATTCAGGTTTCAACGAGACGGGGAAATTAGCAAAGATTTTCGGCTTGTACTAAGCGGGAGATTATTTTGTTCGCTATTCGAGTGGATCTATTACCGAAAGTCAAAATGGTACAGAAGACGAAAGTTTACGTGGTGGGTGTCGGCATGACAAAATTCGAGAAGCCGGGCAAGAGGGACGATTTTGACTATCCTCAAATGGCCAAGGAGGCTGTCAATAATGCCTTGAATGATGCTCGACTCTCGTATGATGCCGTCCAAGCTGCTTGCGTCGGATACGTCTACGGTGATTCCACCTGTGGTCAAAGAGCATTGTATGAGGTTGGTCTCAGTGGCTGCCCTATATACAATGTAAATAACAATTGTGCTACCGGATCAACCGCATTGATTATGGCTAAGCAAATCATTGAAACCGGAAGAGCAGATTGTGTTTTGGCACTCGGTTTTGAGAAGATGGAGCGTGGTTCGTTGACCTCCAAGTTTACAGACCGTACTAATCCTATGGAAAAGCACGTTATGGTCATGGCAGATCTTGTAGGTAGGGTACAGCAAAATTTAATGTTGAAGCGATATAAAAAGAATGTAAACTAAAGATATTCCAATTTATTTTCTTCCATATGGTTGGGTCTAATGACTGTTTCCATTATCTTAGGTATAAGTCACAGTCCTATAACAGCGCAAATGTTTGGAAACGCTGGTATTGAGCATATGAAGAAATATGGGACTAAACCTGAACACTTTGCGAAAATTGCTTACAAAAATCATTTGCATTCTATGAACAATCCTTACTCTCAATTCCAAGAGAAATATACTCTGGACCAAATAATGAAATCTCAGCAAGTTTATGGACCACTGACGAAGCTACAATGCTGCCCAACATCAGACGGTGCAGCAGCGGTGGTTTTGGCAAATGAAGACTTTGTTCGCAAACATGGTTTAATGCAACAAGCTGTGGAAATTGTGGCAATGGAAATGACCACTGATACACCAGCCACATTTAACGAACAAAGCTGCATCAAACTTGTTGGGTAAAAATGAAACATAATTAATTTAAATTAATCGATATTGGAAGAATTATCCTTGCATTATTTTATTCAACACGCACATTGGCGATTTTTTGAGTCAGTGATCATCTCATAGCAGTATTTGAACAATCCCTGAAATTCTTAGCTCTTCAATTAAAACTGTTTATAATCACTTGCCCCCTCATATTATCAAGGTCTCCAGGTCATCAGGTTAATACTGCAATGCCCCTGAAATGTTAGATTGCAACTGAACAATTGAATTGGGAATATACAATTAAGATAATGACACAGTTTTTATAAACAGGTACGATATGACGAAGAACGCCGCCGAGAAGGTGTTCTCCTCAACCGAATATCGGCCAACCGACGTCGACGTCATCGAGTTGCACGACTGCTTCTCCACGAATGAGCTTCTCACTTACGAAGCCCTAGGTCTCTGCCCACCAGGCTACGGTGGCAGGTTGGTGGACTCCGGCAACAACACCTACGGTGGGAAGTACGTTGTGAACCCCAGTGGGGGTCTGATATCGAAAGGACATCCTCTGGGCGCCACAGGCTTGGCACAGTGTGCCGAACTCTCTTGGCAATTGCGTGGTCAAGCCGGCAAGCGGCAGGTGCCCGGTGCAAAATTAGCTTTACAGCACAACATCGGCTTGGGTGGTGCTGTTGTTGTCGGTCTCTATCGTTTAGGCTTCCCGAGTAAACCCATGATGCCGAACAACGTCAAGGCGGCGGTCGATCCGGACGCGTTCCAGGCAAACGTACTGTTCAAGGCTCTGGAAATTGCAATGGAAGAGGACGAAGACGGCTTAATAGAGAAAGTACGCGGCGTGTATGGATTTAAGGTGATAAACGGACCTGGTGGGGCTGAGGGCTATTGGGTGGTGGATGCGAAAACGGGAAAAGGGAAAGTCGAGTTCAACGGGAAGACAAAACCGGACGTTACGTTCACGATCAGCGACACGGACATCGTTGACTTCATATCCGGTAAACTGAATCCGCAGAAGGCGTTCTTCCAGGGGAAGGTTAAGATTCAAGGTAACATGGGCATGGCTATGAAGTTACCGGACTTGCAAAAACGCGCGGCGAAGAAGATCGAGATGTTGCGTGCGAAGCTGTAAAAGTATCGGCGACGTATTCGGTCGGCGCGGGGTCAGTTCGATACTACTTAATAATGGGACAGGTAAATGTTGCACAATATTTTGCAGTTATTATATGCTTCGTATGGTTTATAGCCTGGTAATTATGGTGAGCATTATTAGATGTTTTTTGTAGCGCTAATGTATGCGGATGCAGAATACATGCGGCCCGCTCAATGATTTTGCGTGTTTTCTTTACGAACCGTCGATAGCGAAATAAAAATGGTGTTTGAATTATAGCGCGTGCGACAGCGAGGTCTTATCACAGTTACTGTCACGCTGGGTTTATCGGTGAATATAAACATCTGTGTTCCGTCATTCTGATCGGATCAATGAAAATTTTGAACTTTGACAATGGCCTGATTTAAAATAAGCGATATTCAATGCGTGTCATCTTACATCACGTTCGAGCAATACATGAAATTTAAATGCGCACAAAGTGTGTTGAAACGAGCAATAGCGAACGCAAGTTAATTTGAAAAGTGAAGGAATTATACATAATATATAATATTTGTATAATTCACGCGGTGAAGGAAGATATGTATTTATAAAATTTGAGGGATAATTCGTTATCAGTCATTTCCACCCATAATTTCGCGTGACTACGACGAAAAATCTTTAGTGTTTGGCTAGTGTTATCTTTTACACTGATTTTAATACTTTGTATGTACATTCTCAATAAAAAATAAATACAATATTTTATGTAACTCGTAGTCGTTTATTTTTCCGTATGTATGGTTATTTACTCTTGCCTTGTTGCTAATATACGTTAGAATTGTACATCACTGATCTCAATTATCGATCATACAAACACTTTCGTTTTCTATATCAACACGTTTTCCATGTTAACCTTGGTGATATATTTTTTAACAATTTATGAGCACCAATGCGAACTTAAGCGATTAACTAATATTATGGAAATAGCACAAAATGTCACACGATATAATACTGAACACTTACACATGAGTGATGTCTCAACAGTCGAGGAAATATAATCGAAGAGTTTGAAAATTATAGTATGGGTACAAGACATCGTATTGTCTGTCTAAAACTTTCCCAAATAAAAAAAAAATCCGCAGAAAGCTTCATTGTCAAATACAGATAACATAAATGCGTAATCACTTCCTAATACTTGATTACATGAGTTTCTCGTATAAATAAAAGAAAAAGGAGACGACTAACCAATTTCTACATAAGAGGCCACATACTCCGTCTATAACATACTTTGCAATTCCTTCTTATCTTACCTTCGAGTCTCTACACTAGTAACAATAATCCTCCGTTCAAGAAATTACAACGTACCAATGCTGTACTGAATCCTGGCAGTGTAATTTATTGTATACCTCATTTCTTCTTATTTTTTTTTTATACAAAATATGTACAGATGATTGAAAGTTGAAGTCTCTACTAATCCAGGCTGATGGCAGTGTTTGTACCTGATACTTTTAACAATCTATCGGAACTTTTTGATAAACGTATTCTCGCTTCCGGATTCAAGATATCCGCTATGATTTTCTCGTCACTGCGTCGCTCCGACGTCCGTAGAATCTCACCCCGACTTTTGTCCCATTGACGGACACTGGTACAGGATATCGCGGTTGATTCCTCCTTCACTACAGTCAATTGCGCGGCTTGGATTTCGGAGGGAGTCAATCGTCCGTTGACTTTAGTTTCCAACGAACTGGAAGGTGCGCGAGAGTTGCTGACCTCAGATGTATTGGAAGCAGGCGACTGCGGAGGACTTTTAGCAGTTTCAACTGGTATCTTCAAAATGGCGATAGGGTCTACATAGAGCTGTGTTATAAAGTTTAAGCGTTAAATCATTGAGACACTACGAAACTTGAGTTTCTGCAAAAAAAAATGTACACGCGTACCCTATGCATTAACATTTTTAGACCGATGTGTTGGACATGATAAAAGTGTCATAGCTGAATTTACACCCGGTACACGTGTTTCTCGCAGATTCGCTGATGTTTAAAAAATGAACAGGGACAAAGATCTACTTACTGCATCAAACGCCGTATCTAGAAATAGTTCTTGCAGAAATCTTCGTGCTGGTATTCTGTATGTACCACTTTCTAAACGCGCGGATACATCCGAAAATAGACAAGCATCCTGTAAGAGAGAATATGAAGGAATGACTCAAATAAGAGTACTGCACGCTGTAAAACGTTTTACGATCACACAGGCAATCAGGTTGAAATAGACTAAGCAAGACCATTCTTACTAACATATGTAAGAGGACAATGGTAAGCTGTATCAACAGGCTAATTTTCGTTAAATCGATTTGTTCGACACATTAACCATAACATCTGTAATCGTGCACGTGACATCACGCAAAAAACAGTTTAAATAATATTAAAACAAGTACCTGGAATATTTCGGGATACCGTTGCCTCAGCCTAAGTAATGTCTGTCTACTATGACGATACCATACAGGGTTTGCTAACCGTTGTGCATGTCGGAGAACTTCCCTACTCAAACAGAATTGTTTATCTCATCAGCAGAGTGAATGCGCAACTTAAAAACAAATCAAATTTCAGGAAACACTAACACTACGTATAAGAAATAATGCAAGATGACAATATGGTAGCTGCTGAATTTCAGAAAAGAGGCAATTATAAATTTGCTAGTGCATCTAGAATTAACGTTTAATCCTTTCAGCTGAATCTTCTCTGATACAAAAATGAGAAAGGACAAGGCAGACAATTACGTTAGTGGAGCAGTAGCGAACAGTCGAACTTTACCTTCGCAATTTTGCATGCCACTCGCTGTTTCGATGTTTAGGAGCAGGTTTGCCTCGGTAACAAATTAGGCACACACGACAATGTTCCGCGTCTGCATCGCATTCAGACCCAGACTCTTCATCCATCTCGGTTGTATCTACTTCAGTTTTACTAGTCTCTTTCCCAGTGCTACTACCCAATCGTCGGGGACCATCCGGAAAAATTGATAAGAGTTTTCGAGGAAGGCAAATACCCATATAAAACAGATTCTCGTTCGAGTCTTCGCAAGGTGGCGGAGTCGGAGTGAGTATATTGTCCGCAATCCAGCTGCGGGATGAATCATACTCTGAGAGGCTTTCCAGTGATAGTCGCCCATCTAAACTGTACATCTGCAATACAAGCATTCAAATTACTCGCATCTGTGTTCTGCGAGTTTCTTTAAATTTCGCTGAAGATTCCCTCATTTATTACCTCTAGGCTGCTTTGAGAATAACTCGGTCTACGATGACGTTGTAAACTGCGAAATTTCGCGTATCTCTCTGCATCTTGTTGACTCAACCTCTGGACGCTAGACACAGGACTCGGTGTTTCGCCACATTCCCTAAATTCAATAGTCAGCGCAATGTATCCAATGTTTCATATACATTAACTGGTTCTACTGGGCTCTACTTACGGAAGAGCGAAGCGTCTGGTTTCCAGATCGGTAGCAGCACTTTCAGATCGGTTTCTAGTTCTGCGAGCAATCGGCTCCGGCAATTCTGGTTTACCATCGCTGAGACTACGGTGATGCCGCTGGATAGGAATTAGACTTGACGCAGGGTAGCGACTTGCAGGAGGCACTATCGGCCAATTATCTCCCCGTCGGTGCCTGACACACGGCCAGTCCAAATTGGTCAGTGCGTCGGCACCTGCACGCGTTGTAGCGATCAAACTTAAAACGTACATGGCCGTTGCTCGAACAGAATAATACGGACAGGACTCGGCTGTGCAGACAATGGTCTCCACGATCCCTAAATTATTTAATTGTTCCACGCCAGCAACGGACGTGCCGGCGTGACCTAGGACCCACAGTGCGGACTTAACTTTTAGAATTTTTCCGTTTAAACTTATTTGTTGCTCCTCGCGTGAATCAGGATCAGTCCTCCAACTTCTTTCCGGCGTTGTATGTCTCGAGTCGTCTAAGCTGGGTTTGCTCTCGACTTCTGTTTGTGACTCAGTCTTTCGGGGACTTTGCGCTTCGCTCGGTTCCAGAGCTTCAGAATCCAAAATCGTTTCCAAGCGACTGGATTCAATACCGTCGTCCGTGCCGGACTCTTCCGACATGATGCAAGTGTCGTCGACTGCTAAACGATTACTCCTGGTGCACTTCGAATTAGACTCGGAATCTCTACCCAAAAATTCCATTTTAAATCTATGAATCACACGGGCAAAGCGCTGCACGACGTTGCGACGCATTAAAAGTTGCATTCCCAGTTCGTGCTGCACCATTTGTCCGATCAAATGAGGAAGAACATAAGTACTGCGGGGTGCCATTGCGACGTTGGTTGCTCTACGATGATAGCCACCGTTTTCACTTCTCTGACGACGCGTTAATGAATCGTGTATTTCCTTTTCTATTAGACCAACGTATCTCTCGGCAAAACCCCCGGGACCGATCCACTTTTCCAATTCTTCAGCAGGCGAGGGTAATGCGGAGAACGCTTGCTGATTGGAATACAGTCTGACCTTTAATAAATACCCTTTGTCTCCTAAATTCTTTACCCATGTGTCCCAAAGCTTCGATTGGCCGAACAGTTGTATAAACGTCTCTAAATATTCTGGCTCTTCGCACGCTTCGTGTATCGCTTCCAAGGCAGCGAGCGCAACGATTCTGCTATTGTCGGACAAACGATTGGTCAGTAATAATATCGCCCATCGCAATGCATCAGTCATTCGAGCTCTCAATATCAGTCGGAGGAATTGTACAGAATACAAGCGCGTGCTCTCCAACGAGGCTTCTGAAATTATTTTACCCAACACCTTTCTATTAGGACCTTCTCTGGAATAGTCTAGGCTCGAAACAATCAGTTTCACGTAACAGTCGTGATTTGTGTCCACTGCCAAGTCCCTTAGTTTATCCAACAGATTGAATCCCTTCAGAACGACTGTTCCTTTCGCGGAGTGACTCAGCTGTCCGAGAAACAGGAAGTACTTTTGACAACAAGTCGTTGACATGTGTCGAGGCGAGAATAGGCAATCGTGCGCTGATTGAGCCGTTCGAATGCTAGTAATTTGGTCCGCCACGTCTCCGATTAGTTCGTTCAACAATTTGATGCCCTCCGGTTCGCGAAATTCAAGCAAGCAATTCAATAAGTCACAGCCGGCCAACGTTGCCTCACGTGCCAAAGCCGTGTTTGTGCCCAATTCGACTCTGCTGTAGGCGTTTGACGATGGTTTGAAGTAGCGGACGAGCTTTTTCATGAACAGCTTGTGGTCAGAGTCCTGCAGCATTCGTATAGAGTCCTCACGGGATCGTAATATGGAACGAACAACGGGCCAATTCCAGGCGAGAGCATCTTTACAACTGAGAACTTGCGTATCCTTGAGAAGGGGCGCCGTTGGAGATTCTCTGCGCAACCAGTTCCTCGAAGAGGTCCGTTGACGTCTAGGCAATGACGGTCTCAGCCAGGTGCCGGCTTGTAAGATCCGATCTAGGAACAGACTGGTAGGTGCTGGTCTTCGACGTAGCATTATATGCATTCGGCTCAAGATCGTTACCGCTGCCAAGGCCTGGTGTTTACCGGCGCTCGCGTGTTCCAACAAATTTGGCAATGGTGGTGTGACGTCACACACCTCTGACGGAAGAAGTGAATGTGCAAGATGCAGTAACGCTCCGAGTAGAACAGCGGCTCTTACGGAGATAAAAGTATCAGTCGAAACAATGGTTTCTGCCAATGCTCTGTGCAAACCGCATTCCAGTAAGGCGTACACCAATAACGCTAGATGTATTTCCGTGATGTTCGGACAATGGGATGACAACGATGGTAGAATGTACTTTCCTTCGGCCGCGACGAAACCTTCCGATAGTTTCCAGCAGTCTCGCGTTCTGCTTGGATCCACCGCCGCCAAGGCAACGTCTGGCTCATCGGTCCAGATCGGTAAGGGTAGATCCAACAGCTCGTAAAGCAATTCCAACACGGCACTTCGAACCTCCAACTGTTCGACGTACAATATATCCGCTATTGCCTTAAAGCCAGAGTTGTCGTCGGGTCGGCAGAAGTGTATGATTCCAGAATACGAGCGCAAAATACTCAACAGTGCCATCTTACTCGATGCGAATCTTTGATCACGCTCCTCCTTCAGTCGATCCAAGCTCGAGGAGTGCAGTTCACAATACGGTGCGGCGAAACATAACAACGAGACGCTGTTTCGGGTGTCAGGATTGTTCAGTAACTTTAGTAATACCCCTACGACGGATTCGATGATGACAGGGCTTTGCACTGCCATGGCGGCCCTCGCCAGAGCACCAACGCCTCCACAGCTTATTAATAAGTTAGAATTTAAAACGCCCAGTTCACAGAGAGTTGCTAAAAATACGCGAAAAGCTCGATCTCTCTCCTCAATACCCCCATTCGTCAAACTTACTAATGATCTGGCTAATGCGGGACTAAAGTGTTTTGGAGCTAAAACTAAAATTCTTCTGACAAGTCTAAGGGCCTGCAACCTCTCCATCTCATTGCGTAAATTGACGTCCATGCTGCGTGCCAGAAAGTATGGATATTGCAGCTTATTAATTGCAATGACATCGTTTTCCTTCTTGAGCATGTAGCGTACTGCACGCAGCGCTGCAGCACGTACTTGGGTTGCCTCATGTATGAGACCAACACGTAGGCTACAAGAATAAAATAGTTTTATACATTCTGTTTTATGTTACAGTTGTGACGCAGCTTTTGATACTGTAGACGTATGCGAATCAAAAAGTTGTAAATCTTACCAACAAAACAAATCATCTGCGGAATATCCATAGTCAGTTGAGTCATTTTCATTAATCAGTTTAACAATAGCATTAAGGTACGCTAGCTTCTTTACACTTGGAACACTTTCCCGTTGACAAAGATTAGTTAAAACCTCCTTGATATTCTCCTTCAATCCTAGAGGACAAAAATATTTACTTCTGCAGGTTTTTCTAATAAGAGGTGTGTTATTGAAAAAAAATCATTACGGCAGGGCTTCATAGTTCATAATGGCACATATATGTTTTGAACGCATAATATTGATTACATATAAACAATATCATATTATCGATATAATACCTGAGCATAATGCCAATAATAAATAAAGACATCGCTGACTAACGGTTTATTTTCATGTGTAAATATATGCCTCCCAAACAAACTACGTACAAGTTCAACCGATATCTACGTTCAATTTTCGTCGATACATCGTCGACAATTTATGCTAGAAGTTATATTCGTTCGTAAAAAGACGAATAACGCAGACGGTGCAACATTATATGTCACACTGACATAAATAACCGACGGTTTTACGTTGTAGCGCATAAAAAATAGTGCGAATTAAATATACTAGGTTAGGTTACTAACCTCTTGACAGGTCGAGCTGCACACAATTGTCCTCGCTATCCTGGCGACCTACAAAACGAATCGCATAAATAAGTGAGTCGCATCGTGCGCGTATAAAGGGGAACGGCCGTTCGAACGTACTTCGATGAGATCTGCTCGTGCGAAGATTCCTACCCCAGATCATCCAGCTAGAAATTGCCATTTCTTTGCCGGCTGCTATCCACGATCACAATCAACACTTTTCGTCCGATCGTTGCCGCACGCCTCTCGCGCATAATATGTCATTCTCATAAGATGAGAGCGTAGATCGAAGCACTAGAAATGCACTATTGATAAATCAAGTGTGTAACAGCGAATATAAGTGTCACATGAGAACGTTGCACTCGGACGTACGCACGTACCGCACGCTCGTTCGCGAAAATTTATAGGCATTTGAGCGAGTTACAAAAGTCGCCGTGCAGATAAGGCCAGCACGTTAATCTTATCCCGCTCGACTCCGGTCTCTCGCCAATAGCCGGTCGGGCCATATTCGATCGCGATCGGCACCCTCGCCTATTTAAAACTCAATTCAAACTCCATTTAAATTTTCCGGAATGCAGCTGCAACTGTATTTCCTGTTATACGCTCCGATACGGTTATAAGAAAGGAGTGCACGTTCGATGCACATGATTGGTTAGCGCTCGGGAAACCGAATTTCTCGCCTTCGCGAGTACGTATTCCAGTTTTACCGTTAGGCTATCGGCTCGTGCCCGGCATCGCGAGGGTTATTCTCGCGGGATTTAACGCTTTCCTGGCGAGTCGCGGCCAAATCTTACCGCTTATCGATTAAACGAAACTGTATATTTACTGGTAAAGTCATGCAGTACCGCATGAAGTTGCCATTATTGTTTCTCGCTGACAGCGACACCTTCTTGCACGTACTTCCCGCATGACATCTCTGTCCTACTCTCGGGCGGTAGTGTGTACGAGTCGATCTGCGGCAAAGGGTTGATAGCTTGTAAAACTGCGAACAGTGAATATCGTATATAATTTGGAAAAATGGCTGCTGTGTACGGTCATGATTACCAGGGGGGATTGGGCTTCAGTCATGATTCTATAATGCCCAGTGTGTCTGATACGGAGCTCAGCACGGGAGTAAGTTTTATAATGTTTGCTCTTAGGTTAGAATGACAGTGCAAACTTTTCAACGTTATGAGTTATTATTGAAATCTTTCAAAGATTTTTGCACGCTATTGTTAATATAAATTATTTAAGTTTTAACGATTCACTTATATTTTAGACATCTATTATGGCTGTTGAATTTGATGGGGGTGTCGTAATTGGTGCTGATTCCCGTGCTACAACTGGGTAAGGAACAGACATGTGTTTGTACAAGTCCTCTAGAGAGAACTGTGTAATTTTTTTGTCATAAATGCATATGGCAATCTTTTTTCAATAATGTTATCTTTGCAGAGCATACGTAGCAAATCGCTATGCAGACAAATTGACCAAAGTTACAGATCATATCTATTGTTGTCGTTCCGGTTCTGCAGCAGACACACAAGCTATTTCTGACATAGTTGAATATCATCTAGGTTTACATCAGTAAGTAATGCAAACAACTAGATATAATGTTCTATTCAATATTTATCCCATCTGGCAATTTACACCTGCAGCGTTGATTAAATCTACTGAATTCATTTATTGCAGAATGGAACTTGGCACTCAACCCTTAGTAGAAACAGCCGCCAATGTATTCCGTGAACTCTGCTACAACTACAGAGATTCCTTGATGGCAGGAATCCTAGTAGCAGGTTGGGACAGTCAGAAAGGTGGGCAAGTTTACACTATTCCTCTAGGAGGCATGTGCATCCGACAGCCAATAGCCATTGGTGGTTCTGGCTCCACATATATCTACGGTTTCGTGGATTCTCAATACAAACCCAACATGACAAAGGATGAATGTGTTACACTGGTGCAAAACTGTAAGTGCTGAGACTGGACAAACTTAACCACGGAGGGGCTATGGAATTTAACTCTTTAATTTGCGCAGCATTGGCATTGGCTATGTACCGCGATGGCAGCAGCGGCGGTGTCATACGGCTGGGAGTCATCACCGAGAAGGGAATTGAAAGAGGCGTTATATTAGGTGATCAGTTACCGCGGTTCTACGAGGGCTAAAAGCGTGCGACCAGCTGCACGGAACTGTATATTTGTCACGGTACACGTACTTCTTCGTTGACACTGTCCTACATTTCTTAAATAAAGCGAAACAATACATTTACAGTATACGATCTTTATACTCTCAGCATATTTTCCTTATGGCGAACTTATTTCACAGCGATAAAAATGTGGTCCTTTTTCATAATTTTCTGTCGAACACAACGGCGAGCAGGTTGAATTAGTCGGACGTCTCTATTCGCTTGCCTCAATCCGGAACTCCCTCGTTGCCAGTGTCACATGTCTAAACGCGGAGCCCGCTGTGTGACGATTGACCAATAAGCTGGCGCTCGCTGTGACATCCGTCGTGTTAATGACTCTTTGACCTTGGAAATCTGTTCAGGAAGAACATTTCGCATTCGCTATCGGCCTGCTCAATCCGCCCGAATACCCGTGTCGGAGCAATGCTAAATTTAGGTCGTATTATTCACTTGGGATTCTCTCTTAGGCTGAACGAGTGAGTGCGTGCGTGCAAACCCCGTCTACGATGGTTTCCACTCCGTACTTTGATGCTCATTGTCGAGTTAACAAGAAAATTGTCACAATGGCAGGATTGTGATGTATGCGATCACGACGGCCGGGCGTTCGAGTTTTCGACTCTGAGTTCAAATAGAGCAGCGCGTACGGTGTAGTCGCTGTTCGTCTTCCGCGATGCGCTTGTCAAATTATGTACAAGTACGTATGGGAGGATTCGAGTTATAACCGGTACTTAATGTGTATTCTTTGAAAATGACTAAAGGCACGCGCCGTCGTACGTTTGCGGTTTCAACGTTAGCTGAAATTTGAAATGCGGTTAAAGTGTGCTTCTGCAGTCAGTGGTTGTTGCCGGTCCGTTCAGGAGGTCGCTTGCACGAATTGAGTCGATGAGAAAGGATAAGCAGGCGTCCGTATTGCGGTAAGCGCGAATTGAGTGCGAACGTACAATATCGACGTACAAATTGCACGCACACCGCACGCATTGCTTTCAAATACCTGCGTTTAATTTTTTTTTTTTAATGAAAATGAATTCTGAGTCATCGTGTGTGGCAATTATCTAACGTAGCCTTCAACTGTCATAATTGCAGTCCGCTGTATAGAACGCGCAAGAGCGTTTTCCAACGTTTAATTACTATAATTTCAGTTAATAGTAAAAACTTTTTGACAGGTTCGAATAGGCGAATGTCGTTCAGTGTCGTTTGACGTAAAAAACGGTTAGTTCGTACCGTGTTCCTAGAGAATTGCGATAAATGAAGATCTTAGCTTGTACCAGTAGACCGGCACTTTAAAGAAATTGTCAAGAAACCGGCGCGATTCCGTTCTGCAACAAAATGACATCCGGGGACACCTTGGCCGATGTCCGGGCGAGCTGGTCTCCGGAGAAGCCCACCGTGCAAGAGATCAGCGACTCGATGCAGAACTTTTCCGGCCCGGACTATGCGGTGTTCGCGATGATGCTGATGATATGCGGCGTCATCGGTTTCTACTTCGGTTTCGTGAAAAAGCACTCCGGAGGCGATGAGTATCTCGTAGGCGGGAGGAACATGAAGACAATACCGGTCGGCTTGAGTCTGATAGCCACATTTATATCGGGTACGAAGAAACTTCACCGATTACTGTGTGCTGACATTTTCTGTGCTGTAAAGAAATTCGATTTTTCCTCGGCAACATCGTTTTTTAGATGGTAACATTTTATCAGCCGGAAACCTGTTAATAGGCTTCTCGATGCGAACGCTTATTAACACTTTGACTGCCGTGATGGTCACCGCTGACCGGCGCAAGAGATTTTATTGAAGATCCAAAATATTCGCAATGGGTAGCAATAATTATTTTATAAATGCAGTTATTGTTAGAATAGTGACGCGATCCTTTGGTCTCCAATACCTGCACATTATTTACATTTTGCACAATTCAGTCAAACGCTGTAGTATTTCATAGCATCGCTGTTCTAATACGGCAAAATACGCATGGCAGTCAACGTGTTAATCGAAGGCCTGTTAATCTGCCTATTAAGGGGTTATGCCTACTTGGGTTGGTGAAAAAAATCGATTTTTTTTATTACATTTTCTTAATGTACACCATTTTAAGAATATTTCCTCAAAAGTACATAAGAATCGGAGCACACGTTCAAAAATTATAAGCGTTTATTTGGAGCGCTACTATGTATGATTAGTAAAGACCTTGAAACTTTAAACGCGATTATCTCGAAACTGTGTTTTTAAAAACATACGGTTGCGGTGACCACAATTTCTCAAAAACTACTTCACCGATCGGACTTTAATTTTATATACTTATTTGTCATTACCATAGGCAGGGCCTGAACGAACGGTGAAGTAGTTTTTGAGAAATCGTGGTCACCGCAATACATAAACTAGGATACATTTCCTCCATTTTTTAATATTTTCTTATAAAAAAATTTATACAAATACCACTAAATACGTACTTGTTGGTAGTATTTTGCGAATTTTAATTAGTACTCACTAAAACGGCAAAAAAAAATCTTGAAAATCATGTCATTTCGCCGATCCCAAGTAGGCATAACCCCTTAATCGGCTGTTTGATATTCAATGCTTCTCGAACGATATTCCAATGACAAATGCAATTATTACTTTACTCTTTGAACGTTTTCAAAGTTTTTAAAATAATACCCCTTTTTATGGTTGAAATGTGGAATTTTTATTTGTTAGCCCGACATGTTTTAGGACCGGAAATGTTCCCTCCTCAGGAGTATTCTATTTTTTATTACGTGGCAAAAGTTTCTTTTAGGACAGCCTCTCTCGTGAGCAAGCATCTGACTACTTGCATTATACTCGCGTATGAAGCAAAATATTAAATAGTCGTTCTTTGACTGCATTGTATGGAGGAAACTTTTGCCAAAAAATAAAGAACACAATACACCTGAGGCGGGAATCCGCGTGGTCCCGAAACATGTCACGCTGGCTTATGAATTTGGAAATGTCATGAACTTGTTCCGGTATCTATTAGTATAATTGACCTGTGGTTGATTCGCCATGTTACTGAATATCGTTCTGGGAATTCTCGTTACCAGGTATATCTTTGCTGGGCACACCTACCGAAGTTTATGTTCACGGTACCAGTTACCTTCTCATCAGTTGCGGTGTTATTGTCGTCGGTCTCGTAATGTCTTCCGTATACTTACCTGTCTTCCACGATCTGAAGCTCACCAGCGCCTATGAATACCTCGAGCTCCGGTTCGATAAGAAAATTAGAATATTGGGTTCAGCGCTTTTCTCTATCAGCATAGTGAGTACTCACGTGTGACAGTTCTATAATTTGTGATTTGTGGTCGATAGGATATTATTCGTCTCGCATCGTTAGTATCTAATGCGGTTTTACAGATGACCTGGTTGCCCATTGTCATCTACGTGCCGGCACTCGCATTCAATCAAGGTACGTTGAGTGTGAATTCTCCAAACATTGCGCTTGAACGGGAAATCCTATGCGGGAGAAAAGGTAATGAGCGCTATGTATGATTTCAGTGACCGGCGTCAACGTACATGTCGTCACGCCTTTCGTTTGCATCGTGTGCATTTTTTATACATGCGTGGTATGTTAAAATCTCCTCTTAATAATACTCAAGTGGAAATTAAAGGGTGAAAGGTACATTCGTCCGTCAATTTACGCGGAGTCACCGTTCCACGTGGAATAGAGTCTAAAATACGAAAGGAGAAATATTGGAAATAGAAGCTAGTATAAGTTTCCGAACCACATATTTCTTTCACCTACTTTGACAAGAAAATAATGAGGTTAAAGAAAATGGAAGTAAATGTTGTCTGATGTCTCTATCGCTAATGTAATTAAAAGCAATTAACTTTATCCTTTTAATTGGCATAAACGTATCATCTGCATCGCTTGAAATATTTCTAAATTCGACAGCATTTTCACTTGTTAATTAATTTTTACTAAGTGTTCATACATTTGCTGGCAATTGATATAATATTTTATTAAATCTTGTCGAAATGTTAAGACTCGTTCGAAAATTTACAAAGATTTTCTGCAGTGACTGAATTTGTTTTTTCGTAGCCACTTTAATATTAATCATTAGGTTGCGTTTCAGATGTTATATCAATTAAGTCAATATTGGTTAACTCAAGATCTATTAGTAAACCAATAATCGATTGATTTTACACATTGTCACAGCGAAGGAAAAACAAAAAAGATCAGCTTTATGTAATTGATACGTTCAAATAAGAATTTGCTGTGATATAAACTATGATATAGAAAAAAATTCGTGAAAATTATAGACATCGAAACCTGACCGCGTAAAAGAAGTACTGCGTAAATTGAGGGACGAAAATTGTTTCAAATTTGATGCTAATTTCAAATATACTCCTTCCACTAATGTGCTGTTTCGTGATATTTGTTAGTAACGTGATTAGTGTTTTTAACTTAGGGTGGACTGAGGGCAGTGGTGTGGACGGATTTCATTCAGGCGTTCATGATGTTTGGCTCGATGATTCTAGTCGTAATCAAAGGTACAGCAGACTTGGGTGGCGTTTCCGTGGTGATGGGAAGAAACTTGGAATCCGGAAGACTTGAATTTCCATCGTGCGTACAGTATAATTTCTTGACATCTTCATGATAATCTTTTTTCAACGTTTTCGTTCGCATCATGCAATCTGAACGAAACATTTAACATACATTTCCGTAATTTAAGCTACATCCGCGTGTACGCTATTTCAAGTCGTATGAATTGCAAATAGATCATATTGGATTATTCACACGGGACAGTTTATACGTATACGACAACGACAGTTTTCGTGTTTCTTTATTGGTGAAATAAATCAAGATGATATAATTCATGTTCAAAATTAAAGGAAGAATGGTTAAAAAAAAACTTAGTATATATTTATAGTATAAATTTAGCAAAAAACAATATGATGGAAATTTCCATCATCATGCAAAGTTAGATTAAAGTGAACTTGTTCTTTTATATAATTTTTGGGCATTCAATGTTATGATGGAAATTTCCACCATCATGCAAAGAAGGGTTAAAGGCAAAACGTAGAACGAAGAATTTTTATACGGACATTTCAATTACAATATATTTGTGTTAAATGCAGGTATTGACCCCCCTCCCCATTCTCTAAGAATAATACTGAGAATATTACTGTATTTGTAAAACAGCACTGATTGGAGTCCACTGAAACGACACACAGTATGGTCATTGGTACTGGGTGGTTTCTTTCATTGGATACAAATGTCGGCAATTAATCAGAATATGGTCCAACGCTATCTTTCATTGCCTTCTTTGGTGGCAGCAAAAAGGTAATTATCGTTACTTAATCTTGCAGCTTATATACCGCGTTTCGGCAAGCGGCTTTCATCTAAGAATTTTCATACAAATTCTCAACACCTTTCCCGCATGTCAAATCTAAAATGCGTCATGCGCGTCAGTTCAGTCTCTCGTGAATTCTCTCATTCCATTACGTTATGTTAATAGAATCCCGACTAGTATAGTGCGAAAATGGACTGATGGAATAATAGTAACATCGTTATAGGTAATAAACATAATATGGCATTACGTATGTATATATCATATTAGCCATAATATGTAATCATGCACGTTCACGGTCGAATTACACAAGTAAGGAGCGAATCATACGTGTATAGCGCGAAATTAACGTTTCTACATAGGGGAACCTGGAGGTCATGCGTAAAAGCGAACTGACACATTTTGATTTCAGAGCTCTCTGGATTTTCATTTTTGGGGCATTATCATTGATCGGGATATGCGGGTATGCAGGGATGCTAATATACGCTTGGTATCACGACTGCGATCCATTATCGACGAAGGTAATAGAATTTTCTTAAGACCTCTATCCGTATTTTACTTACATATTATTTTAATTGACGTCGTAGCTGGTCGGCGCAAAGGATCAATTGCTGCCATTACTTGTTATGAACATCTTGGGAGAATATCCGGGATTACCTGGTTTATTTGTTGCTGGAGTGTTCAGTGCCGCTCTTAGGTAATAATGTGCATTTCGTTTTGCTTGTAGAAATTGTCTGACTACGTAGCTTAAGGGGTTATGCCTACTTGGGTTGGTGAAAACAATCGACTTTTTTTTATTGCATTTTCTTAATGTACATCATTTGAAGAATATTTCTTCAAAAGTACATAAGAATCGGAGCACACGTTCAAAAATGATAAGCATTTATCTGGAACGCTACTGTGTATGATTAGTAAAGAGCTTGAAACTTTAAACGCGATTATCTCGAAACTGTTTTTTAAAACATAGTGACCACGATTTCTCAAAAACTACTTCACCGATCGGACTCTAATTTTATATACCTTCACCTCGAAAGACGGATTTTTTCGTAAAAGTGTTGTCATTCTTGTAAAAATTAAAATTTTTCCAAATTCTTCGTTCAGGCCCTGCCTATTGTAATGTCAAATAAGTATATATAATAAAATTAGTGTCCGATCGGTGAAGTAGTTTTTGAGAAATCGTGGTCACCGCAAGTGATGAAAATAAACGAAACCTATAGGAGAAGAGCTATATTTCCTCAATTTTTTAATATCTTCTTATAAAAAAATGTATACAAGTACCACTAAATACGTACTTTTTGGTAGTATTTTGCGAATTTTAATTAGTGCTCACTAAAATGGCAAAAAAAAATCTTGAAAATCATGTCATTTCGCCGATCCCAAGTAGGCATAACCCCCTAGGTCTCCTAACGGAATATTGATAATTTTGATTCGATAATGCATCGCATTCTTGTCAACGTTGTTTTATAGTTCGCTATCGACTGGCTTGAATTCAATGACCGCTGTGGTGATAGAAGATTTTATCAAGCCATTCCGAAAGACTCCGTTCACCCCTAAAGTAGAAGACGGGGTTATGAAGATGACTACAGTTATTCTGGGAATTATCTGCGTTGCTCTGGTTTTCATTGTCGAGAAAACGGGTTCACATGTTTTGCAGGTAAAACTTACAGTCAAGTAATTCCGCGCACGTTCTTCGTTTCTGTGTTCGGTTTAAATTATGATATATTAAAGTTATCGTTGAGTTTGGAGTCCATCACCAGCGGACCGTCGCTCGGGATCTTCACTATGGGAATGTTGCTGCCATGGATCAATGCTAAGGTATAATATAATTTTATTAATATTATTGCGTATATACATATCATATAAGAGACACAACCTTCGTTTGTTCACTGTAAAACGCAAGATCCTTCATACGAACAATTTTCATATTACACAATTGATTCAACACTGTACAATCGCACCGCAGTTTACATTAACTACAACTGATCGACACACATCGAAATAATAATGTATCGTTTAGAGTTTTTCATTGAGGTCTATACAAAGGCAATCTGCTCACACGTGATATGTTATTTTATGTCTGTATATGACGGTCCTTTTCGGTTGATTTTTACTTGTACGAAACTGTTTATTGTTATAAGGGTGCTCTGGTGGGTGGACTTTCCGGCTTAGGTTTTATGGCTTGGATTAGTCTGTCGGCGCAAGCAGCTATAGCCAGCGGCAGAATGAAGTGAGTGATAATGACCTAAGACAATAATTGCAGACACTGGCAATGTACTAACTGTACGACGCGAAAACATTATCTCTATACGCGTATAATAACCAAATTAGCAATATCTCTTCATTGCAGAATTAAAATAGAAAATGCCTGATACAGTATTTGAAATATATGAACAATTCCAAAGCAATTCCAATTTGTCTACAGAACCAAAATAATTTTCATTTAAATCGGGGCAACGAAAACAACCTATTTCCAACAAAGACGTGAAAAGAATAGTTAAAAGTTTAGGGAACGCTATGTGTTCGCATGTAAAAAATCAATAGTTAGCATCGAATGCTAAAGAGTTGTACCGAAAATGGGGAATCATTGGAAGTATGAAGTAAACCTGATTTATGACGTTACTATTCTAGATTCGACGAGAAACCTGTTACAACAGAAGGATGCACGTATTCATTCACGCAAGCTGAGAACCTGCTGCTTTTCGTTCCCCCCGAGTCACTCTTGAATGAAGGAGACGAAGGGTCATTTTCGTGAGTACAGTTCAACTACTTGCAAGGCGTGACTGCTGGGCCAAGAAATAAGCATAAATACCGGTTGTCTTGAGCGAAACGACTAATATTAATGAATATGACTGAAGACAGTGTATGGTGGTTGTGTACAGGGAACCGTGGGCACTTTATCGGCTCAGTTACCTTTGGTACACCGTGGTAGGAGCTATGGTTACTGTGAGCATTGGCTTAATGATGAGCATAATCTCCTCTGAGGATGTCGCGAAGCTTGATCCAATGCTATTAGCGCCATTTTTACGGAAATACATGAAGACCTCGAGTAAAAACCCACGAACGATACAGGTTAGTCGTAAGATGCTAATCTTACTTAGTTCTAGCAATAAATATCTCCTTACGTAACACTGGACGAAGTGCGCATTCATTTTAGCCTGGCTCTACGCGAAACTACGTTCGTTCTTAATGCAAAAAAGAACATAGAATTACGAGTACGCTTTTAGAATGTTTTTTAACAAAATGATTTGCAGGTGGATAGGTCGGAGGTCACACTGCAGCTGAGACCCGATGTCGACGCAAGCAGAGACGTAGTTGCTTGAAGAACGTAACAAATCATTCGGTCGTTGGTCGGTTCGACCATGAATAACCTCCGGATATAACAATATTAAACGAATTATTGTCGCTTCATGGTCTTGAAAGCTTTGGGAAAGGTGGTGGAATACGGAGACGTAGCGAATTATATGATTTATCTTTATCTGCGTGTGTCCTTTTAATCAGTAGACGTTACGTTTTTACTTTGTTCCTAGTTAATATTTACGAAGTTCGATAGTTCGGAATATCATTGTACACTGTTGATTTAAAGAATTGTACAATTGATCCCCAATCCTCCACACACGTTTCGCAAGATTTCACGGAACGCTTCGCTCACAGGGTAAACAAATAATAATTTTATCTAATAGTAACGGTAAGCAACAACGTGTTTATATCTTTTATACACAAAGCGATCTTCGGCATACGAACTCTCGCTCGACAAATTGATAGTGATATCAATTATAATGATAACGTCTTGCCACGTTAAATATTCAGTGTATACACGAGCGTGCACATTCTTTTCATAACATAATTATCGTACAATAAATACTAAAAGGTCGTTTACAAAGAAGAACTGAGTGCGAATCGTGCAGGACTTCGGGATTTTATCAACATTGAGCGTGGAATAATAATAACAGTGACTCGGAAGTCACGTAATTCACATACAATAATGTACAATATTCCGCGATCGAATATATATCTGGACAGTGCAAAACGGGTTCTATGCCGTTTCTTGGTGTACGTACAAAAGCTGTACGCGATCAGGTAACCAGATATATGCACCGAAATGTATAAAAAGCACCAACAAAGCAGCCTGCACTCGCCCTCCATTAGAAATGCCATATGTCATGATCTCCTATTTACATCGTTAAATACGCTGGCGATTTTCTGCTGTTAGAACACGATGCCCGTTAAAAATGGGGCATAGATTCTAACAGGGCGTATCAATTAAAATTCTGATAAAAGGGTAAAATGCACTTGTGCACGAGTACCATCTGATAATTCGTCAAGTTCATATCGTTAAACACTTTTAGTTCCAATTTGATCTTCCAAATGCCTGTGCCTTTCAGAAAACCGCCAGATAATGGAGTATTTAAGAGAAAGTACTTTAATCGAAATTCGTAGCAAAGAATATGAGACGTGAGATGTATGCACGCATAATAGTAAAAAAAACAATGCACCAGGTTCTTGTAGAAGATAGAAACAAAAGGCGTCGAGACTTCGATAAATGCTCGAAAAGTTTGCTAAACTGGACTGATAGTAATTATATACGACTAAATGCTGTTTCTCTTTCTGTCGCCATGTTTTTTTCTTGCACACCTAACATATTAAACTTCCAGCGTCACATATTAAGTGCACAACGCTGAACACTAAGCTACCTAAAGTATGAAAAGTATCAAATATACACATTCGCCCGTAAATGCTTTGTTGAGGACACCTGAGATGATTCAATAGAAAGATTCAGATTCATGAAGATGCGATGGGAGGTGGGAAGGGTTAAGAGTGAAGTTTGCGATAGACGATGAATGCGAAGGTTGATTAAATGAATTTGGGCACGTCTTTAGAATTAATATGAAACGTATCAAAAGCAACTTTCGTATAAAAAACTGTGTATACGCGTGTACAAAGAAGGAGAGTACTGTAATATTGTAAACAGTCGCAATGTACAATATCACGAGTTTAACAGTTTCATCTAAAATTGTCTTCGATATATATAACAGCGATAATAGAATGCGTGACGAAAGAGTTTTCACAAATTTGGAATTCTCAGAATATAATTATCGAATTATTGATATAAGTCGTCTCGTACGATCGTCTGGAATACCTTAGAAAATGTCCTTCTATTAGAAGGTGATCAATACCTAAGCTATACCGAAAGGTTTTAATGACTATAAATTGAGAATGATACGATTTTGTTTGTTCTGTATTAACAAACTGGCACTAGCCACGTGACACCTTCGGCGTTGCGGGTGCAAGAAAATATTTTCCGTCAGTGACAGCTGGTCGAAAGGAGTTTCGTTTTGCATGTGAACGGCTAAATCCGAGAAATCCAGCGCCACTGAGGGGTCGTTTTGTTATCAAGTTACCGTAAATAGACGTTATACAACAATCTAGACTAGCATAAACTTCGAGGTTCGTCAATAAGGACCGCATGTCGTCTGTCCCGATGTCCTAACATTGAACCGGCTATTCCCACTTTCAGCTAATCCTGAAAAATAGTTTTCCAGCTAGGCGAACCAGTATACAAAATATTCTCTACGTGTTCCATCGAATGCAACACTTGGCCAAAATGTCGGCCGACAACGGTGCGACTTGGCACATACAAAAGGATGGTATATAAAATATTATTTTTAATGGTACAAATATTTGTACATATATATGCGGATATATGTATCTATGTATCGAACGATCAATTTATATTAGGTATAGCGAATCAACGATTAAGAAAATTACGCTCCCGTTCGAAATTTGGAAAGAGCGGTATAGATCTGCGTCATGTAGCGGGATATATGGCACACCATTTGTTTCTTCGCTTAAAACGTATAAACCTTTATAGTGGGCGTCCAATTATCAGAATTGTACGCTACGTACTTCACTATAAGTTGTTGGTCCCTAGTAAGTAGCGAGCAACAATATTCTCTGTACCTTCATTTGAATGAAATGCACATCTCGAATGTTCGCAATGGAAAGTGGAACAATGTTTTGCAGTTCAAAAAAATGATTCGTATTAAAAAACAACAAATCTAGATTACGGTAGAAAATAATGTAAAGAACTAACACATTAATTAAATCCATCCATGCAGGTAACCATGCACACAAAACAAGAGCTTCGGTGTAAAATATCAGAGACTCTACTAAACAAAGTGTCGTATAAAAAAATTCCACAATTAAAAACATTTATCCTAACGGAACTTGTGCGGAACAAAGTGATACTTCCTCTGAACTTTTTGTGTGTGATTCCAGTGAATTATTGTCGTGTGGAATGATTAATTGAATGTGAATAAATCAAGTGGAGAGGTCCGGTAATTTCCTTCGTGCCGCGCATTTTTTAATCGCAGATAAATCGAGAAAATGAATGTCAAAGGATTCGCCACCGGTCCCCAATCTACAGCGAACTATTTCCTATCGGACGATCTACTACTGATGATCTATGATGCAACAGCGTAACTTTTGTTGTTTGATTAGGCATGCGCTCTCAGTATCTAAAAATGTCTAGTCACGTAATTGTAAACGTGTGAAAGAGTTTCCACGTGTTTACTAGTTTCTCTAAACAAGAATGTATCGAGACAGCCCATGCTCTTCGCGGAGTTCCACTATTTTTACCTATTTTCCTCTCTGTGTAAAATGAATTTAGAAAGTTATTATGTCGGCGAAACTAAAAATACTGAGTGCTCGTCACATATCAACCGAGAAACGTGCATATCTTGACGTCCTCCCCCTGATAAAATAGCATGCATAACAGCGCGACGAAACAGCATCGTTACAAATGTTCCGTCATTCCCTGCTAATGAGCGCGTACAATGAGAAAGGGAGTTATTGTTCGGTGCTGATCGAATCGTATGCACTCGCCCTCGCCCACTTTCGGCCAATAATACTCTCCGGCACTTTTCCCCGTCGGCAAAAAACATCGGCCAGCACGATGGTTCGGAAAACGTGCACAGTGTATTTTCGCGAACTGTTATTATTGATTGCGTTACGTCTGAAAAACGTGCCGTTGAGTAAGCTATGTAGATCTAATTATGTATGGTCACGTGGACCCGTCTGTATTGCATTGCAACGGTTCGACCCAACGGCTGGTATACAAACGGAAATAATCTGATTTTCTTAATTATGGGAATTGATGTAATACGCAGTGGCACGTTATGCGCATAAGCAAATGTGGGATATTACTTTTAAACGACAGTCCTTGACCTAAACGATTTTAATACCGGTGAAGCGTTGCGTATTTAGAATGAATTGAGTGTAGACAAAAAATAGAATGAATTGCGTATAAACAGAAAATTGCGTACGATTCGAAATTATACCAAAATCACGTTTGTTTAATTCCCTTTCTCTACGTATGCCAACGTATTGTCATTTTCAGCATCTGCGTCCAATAACGCATTACGTGTGACGGTAAATGCTAATATTGCTACACATGTAACTTACGTGATTAAATTGCGCTTCGACTAATTATGCCACATAAATTTCCGTCCATTGTACGCTATCATCTCTACGAAATCCGTGATTACGAACGTGCCTAACTCCAATATCGGCGGACATAAATCAGACCGAAATACAATCCATAAAAAAAAATCGAAAAAGGACACTAACTGTAAATTCTATCTGCTACGAAAAACACCTTGCTCAAGCACCAGGAACATGCACTCGCGTTCAAGAGGAACAACAAAATAAAGGGTACAGGGGCAGAAACCGCAATTCCCATGCCCGTCATGTTCATCATGACGGAGGAAAGATTAAAAAAAGTACCGGAATTTCCCTGTTCATCCCTAACTCCGTTTATCGCTGCGAAAATATTTCGTGCATTTCATTCGTCCATCGACCTTACGTTTCACTTTACAGCTACGCATATATTGTTCTTCTGTCGAAATTGCGCTCTCAACGCACTTGAATGTTTGACAACAGATTTCACTCCACAATTACGCCGTAGCCCGTGTCCCATTACCCTCGACATAACGCAACGGCTTCTTGCAACGAATCGAAATGAGTGCGCATCGGGATGCCCGATCTAGTCCTGACTACCTTCCGATCCGCATACTAGAAGTCCGAGTACGTAGTGAACGGAAGGATTTGGAAATCGTACGCGCGGTTGAGACATCGGTCATCCTACGATTGCTGACAGGACACGGTACGGGACGATATCGGAGGCGGTAAGGGTGCATTCTCTTCGTGAATCATAACCAGCTTACCGTACTTCACCATTCTTCTCCTTTGCTTCTGCTGCAAGTACACAAAGAAAACCAGCCCGGTTCTTTTAAACCGGTAATTGTGATTAAAGGGTTACGAGACGAACACAAACACATAGTAACAGCCCGCGTGTAATGTGAGGACGACTAAAATGTGTGTAGGACGCTTCATGGAAGACGGAAAGTTTGGTAAGTGCGATGTGTTTAGCTTAGTGATGCTTTTAATAAACACTTGATTTTCTGGATAGCTATTTCGATGCATCTTGGATTTGGATGATTCTTCTCTAAGTGTTATATTACGATCTATGCAATACCGTAAGCAAAATATGAGGAAGAGTGTTTAGCAAATGTTTATATGTCTACAAAAGCGGAGATTCCAAGTAGAATCACTTTTCCGCAGGTCTTCCTCTCTTTATCGGAAATTCTTATAAAATGAGTAAGAATGCCTAATATTAGAAGTGTACAATATCGCATGCAGATTAGCTATGCTGGATAGCTATTTCGACGTATTATGAATTTGGATGATTCTTCTCTAAGTGTTATATTACGATCTATGGAATACTGTAAGCAAAATATGAGGAAGAGTGTTTAGCAAATGGTTATATATCCACAAAAGTGGGGATTCCAAGTAGAATCACTTTTCCGCAGGTCCTCCTCTCTTTATCGGAAATTCTTATAAAATGAGTAAGAATGCCGAGTATTAGAACTGTACAATATCGCATGCAGATTTTCCTCACTCGGCATTTTATATCCGCAATCGATCATTTGCACGATTGTGCGCCTACTTGGAAACAATCGCGCAACTTTCGTGAAACCTATTTACTATATTATCAAAATTTTCTCTTGCCTGGGACACCATTCCCGTCCAACTGCCGTTGCTACTCCCACTGTCACTTCCGCTTGACGTGATTCCTTCTTCTAACATCAGCTTCGTCCCAAAACCCTCGAGTTCCAGGTCCAGGTAGAGTTGGCCCAACTGATCGTTCACTAAAAGCGGTTGGTCAAGATTCTTGATCGCCTCCATATCCGCTTTCAACACCTCGTTTAGCGTTTTTGGGTGCAATTGGTACTCGTAAACGAGCTCTGGCGTTAGCTGAACACCCTCCAACCAGGGGGGCTCCTTCTTTCGCATTCCTTGGTAGCACAATTTGCTCTGGTGTTCCTTTGTACATAATTTTATAACTTGAATTTTCGAAAAGTAGATTAGTGAAGCTCGCGTATCACAAGAATGAAGTGAAATTGGCGTATACGCCGGAACGCGTTTATGTTTATGCTGTTTGTGCTTATTGGCTTTTTAAAGTTTGATGAATAAAATTTCTGGCAAGCAGATAATTTGGTTTGAAGTATTTTGCGTAAACAGCAAATGCGGGAACTGGAAAGTTCCTGACGAAAAGAAAATTTGGTTTAAAGCATTTGTGTATATCGCAAATGCGAGAAAGCGTTTGAAGCAATTAATGCACGTGGTCAAATATTCGTGGCTGTCGAGAGGTTGCATCGATAGAAATCACCGAAAATCCTTAAAATGACCCAACACACCTCGGGTGCTGAGTCGGCAGCCGATTCAGCCGTTTTCAAGTCCGGATTACAGCTGCTATCGCTACTTTTATACAGGAAACTACTGTAGAAGCTCGACGAGCTCGATTCATCGCCTTGATACTCTGTCTGTCTGTGTCCCTTCGTATTTCCGGGAGTCGGGATGTCCACAACACTCGACCAACCTCCGTCATTGCTGACACATGATGAGAAAAGTTCACCAGGTGATAATACCTAATTCAGGAGTCAACAATAAAGAAAGAGAGGCAATGATACTGCTGTCATGTCAATTGCCATTCTGTGCAAGCGTTACAAAGTGAATAACAGGATCGCGGCACTGCGGAGGTGGACGGATGCGTTTCTTTCGAAACGCGGGACATATCTTGTTTGCGTTTCTGCAGGAAAGTATTTTGCAACGACACGCTAGGAATTGAATTCGCGTAAGAATCGCTAGCTTTACCTTCTTGGAGAACTCTGACACTGCCATGATACTCCCTGGCTCGGGTTTGATGCTCGTGGCTTCACTGGCCGATCGTTTCCGCCCTGCGAATTTGCCGGCGGTGTTCGGCCGCAGATTTTCTGTTCGTGTCACCGGTGCTTGTTCCGGTATAACGAACGGTCGGTACATCATGGCACCCGGCGGTGGTGCGGCGATTACGGGAGGATAAATCACACCCGCCGCCATGCCGGTTGCCACATATGAAACTGGAAGGAACACTGTAATTCATTTATTAGTGTTTTCTAATCCGACCATGTCACCACAATATGATCAGACCGAACATTGTAATGTAAAAAAACGACATCCATTCGTCAACTTACGCGGAATTTATTTCGTGCGGCAAATTATACGTCTATTTACGCGGCACTTTTTTACGCGATCTCATAGTACGCAGTCTGATAGATTTCATTGTCTACAGTTTTTCATGGAAGCCATTATATATCAGAGTGATTGCGAATGTTTAAAATTTATTGTATAAGCGACAATAATTTTTCTTTTCCTTTTTCTTCGTTCGAATTTTACCAATGCCAGTTTTAGCAATTTATGACGCCCATTCCAGGGTTGTCGAGTTCCCAGACGTTATACGTACAGTAGATATAAATCCCAACAGAAACAATAACTGGCTTAGAGAGTAAGGCTTTCTTAATGCAATTTGCATTCGCGTAAGATAAATTCACGTGGAACGGATACTCTACGAAAATTGTGGGACGGCTGTACAATGATTTGATTTTCCGCGTGTAGTAGTTGTTTTTGCATTGATCGACTACAGTGCGTAATCATGAATGAAAGACTCACTGTATGGACTAGGATGCTGAATGGGTTGAGTCGCTGGGGGTGGCGCAGCAAGATTTTCACTGTGTGGCACTGTTGTGGTCACAGCTGCATTTGCACACGCCTGCTCTTCTGTTTGTGGCACAGGTACGTAGTATATCGGTATCATTTGGGGGATCACCGGGAAACGCGGAATTGTCTGACCATTTTTTCTGAAACAAATAATGTAGGATTGCGGCTACGTTAAATATGTACTACGTATTGTTACATGTATACATAAGGAAATATTGATTTAGTAAGCGTGTTTTAATTTGAGGCGTTGAACTTACATTGGTGGCTTAACGTATGCCTGCTGGGGTGGCACAGTTGGTGGTACGGGCATCGATAAGGGGGGCCATAGATTGATGTTTGCACTAGTTTGTACTATCGTGGGTTGATCGACGTTCATGCTTGTAACAGTAGTAGTAACGTGCGTTTGGAACTGAGCAGCGGTGCTCGTTTTCGCAGCATCTTCATGTTTGGAAACCTAGTGCAATTTAAAAAAAAATGGATACATTAATCTGAGTGACAAACTGTCGTTTCCGAATTAGTTTAAAGCACGTACAGACAATTCATTGCATCACAATAATATATTACGGAGCAGGATACTACGTACAATTTTGTTCAAACGATGAACATGCATGAAACCTGGACAAATCGAGTGGTCCATTTTGCAGTTACTCCCCTTTCCCCTTTGAAACCTTTGCTTTTTCCGCTGTGATTCATGAAGTAAAGCGTTACATCTTTCTATGAAAATCTTTTCATCGGCATTCGTGCAATAAAGTAACCTCTCTACATTTCACGATACAAATGATAAATCGAGCGTATCGCAACGCTGATTTTTCACTTCGTCGACAAGTTTGACTAACCTTGAAACTATCTCCTTCCCAGCTATGAGTACCACATCTCTTAACACCGTGTTGCTGGCTGACATGATGAACGTTCTGATCCGTGGTAATTTTTTCAAGAGCCACCGCCTTGTTTCTCGTGTCCTTCAGCTTGTCGCTGTTTTTAATACTGGAACGCAACTCCCGATGCTTCTGCATCATCAGCTTCTCCATATCTTCGTTGTGTCTGTTCAGAAGTGACTCGGTCAACGTCGGTAGTTTGAAGCTTTCTGTTGCTGTTGCAGTTGCCGTGGCAGGTCCTATCGCTGCTGCCGTTGTCGTCGTCGTATTGCTTGCCGTGTTCGACGTATCACCTCTGCTGGCCGAGCTGGTCTGATTGTTTGAACCACTGCTCAAGTTTTCTGCGCTTCCGCTGCCGCTTGCACCACTTCCGTTTATTGGCGACATACACTTCCTCGCTAAAGAACATAGAATCTTCTGTTGGTAAGTGTCTCAGAAGCGTCGTTTTGTTCGAACTGCCACTCGTGGAATGTTTTTGCTGAACAATTTAAGTTTGTATGATTTATAACAGACTCAAAGAGTCGGTGTATAATTCGTAACTGCAGGTTGCAGAATGGTGGCACTGCTGCTATTGATATACTGATGAGGTGAGTCTGTGGTGGTGTAAGCGAGTTTTGAGTTAAAAAGCTGAGAAAGGTTTCTTTTAGGCTAGATAAGTGTACTCACATATTAATATTATTGGTCAAATAAGTTCCGAACAAAAATGATTGGCATATTGGAAACGTGAAACCTTTTGGATGTAAAGAGAAATTTGGTTTGAAAAAAATAAGGGTGAAAAAAAGTCTAGTCAAACTTTAAATTACGTATTACGTTAGAGGAAGACAACGCGCATGGAAATCATTTTATGCAATTTTCCAAAAAACTACTCATCACTGGAAACAAATTTGGCGTAACACCCGCGATGATGAGTCCAGGTAGAAAGATCGAAATGCCTTCTACTTGATTTTACCAGGTCAACACAAACATTGCAATCAAATATTTCAGCATTTTTTTCGCCTTGGGAGCTCAAGCAGCGTATGTGCTTCATAGCCCGAAACTGCCTTGCACCACATAGACTCCCCTCATAAGACATGACACTTTGACGCTTCTCAAAAATTTCGTGTCGTTCGTGACAGAGTGTAGATACGTGGAGACGCGATTGCTCAAGAAGAACCCCGACAACCGAGGGACGGCATACTTACCAAAGGAACTTACCTTCATCATTACTAGAATTAATGTTCTCCTCGTCGCTACCGTACATAGTGGTGACCGGCGGCTTGCTCTTGAAGAACCTCTCAATGTTCTCGTTGTAGTTGAGCTGATTGTAGCTCGGCGGCGTCTCCGTGGACGACTTGCTGTCATAGTACTCGTGATGAGGCGATATCTCACCGAGCATCACGCTGTCGTGCTCCTGCAACAAGGGATTGCGTGATCCCTTCACAAGTATATTGTAGCGACTTAGGAAGAGTTGCCACTCGGATTCGTAATCGTCAATTTTTTTTTGTTGCGTATTGCATTCTATTGTCAGAGAGCACCTGCCGCCGTTAAATGTGAGCGCACGCCACCGCCCAGTAGTGCGACATAGGCCGGCCTTAGAGCGATGTTAGGTGTTAAGACTCGTCGATGGCGCGCGTACCTGCGCAACTGTGCATCTATCATACGTAACGTGCGCCCGGTTTGCAGCGGACCAGCGATATTTACAGCGTGCGTCGCAATGCTCGCCGACGGAGGGACAGCTTTCGTCGGCGCTAAACGAAAATGCGAGCTCGCCGGCCCAGTAACTTGGCCGGATGTCCGGTAAAGACGCTTTCACTTCGACTTCAACCTCCGCCGCAGCCTTTGATCGTTCAAGCTCCGCGGGCAACCTTTCAGCCATTCGCACACGTTCACCCACTTCTACCCTTTCGCTCTCTCGCTCTCGCTAGTTTCAAAACCTTGTAAGTGAGGATACGCACACACCGACGGAAATGCCGAGGGTGGGTTCGCTGAGTTTTTACGTTTAGGAATTGTCGGTCGTCGCTTCGCTGCCTTGTGTGGGAACTGGCGCGGAAATGATGTAAAGCAAGACGTTGCCGAAAGGAGTGTAGGGGCGATAATCAGTTTTCGGCGGAGTTCCTCGGTCTAACGAATGAGTCAAGGCAGAAGGAGAGTGTTTAGAGAAAGCTTCTGGGCGCGAATAGTTAGAGAAATACGAGTGCGAGAGCTAGAAGTGTTTGGCGAGAATCAAGTTGACACAGAAGATGTCAATAAAGTGAATGATCGAGTGCTAAAGTCAATTAAACGGAATTTCTTCTATTGCTGAGCCCATTAAAAATTAAAATAAATGTATTCTCGGGGCTTAATTTCGAATAATTTGAAGTGGAATTCTTATCTATGCGAAGTTGTATTATGCTTCTGGGCGCGAATAGTTAGAGAAATACGAGTGCGAGAGCTAGAAGTGTTTGGCGAGAATCAAGTTGACACAGAAGATGTCAACAAAGTGAATGATCGAGTGCTAAAGTCAATTAAACGGAATTTCTTCTATTGCTGAGCCCATTAAAAATTAAAATAAACGTATTCTCGGGATTTAATTTCGAATAAGTTGAAGTGGAATTCTTATCTATGCGAAGTTGTATTATGCTTCTGGGCGCGAATAGTTAGAGAAATACGAGTGCGAGAGCTGGAAGTGTTTGGTGAGAATCAAGTTGACATAGAAGATGTCAACAAAGTGAATGGTCGAGTGCTAAAGTCAATTAAACGGAATTTCTTCTATTGCTGAGCCCATTAAAAATTAAAATAAACGTATTCTCGGGAGTTAATTTCGAATAATTTGAAGTGGAATTCTTATCTATGCGAACTTGTATTATGTCACAGTGTTGCGTGGAAACTTTCGCTTTTCTGGAGATTAAGTGAATGGTAGAGCGAATGGAAAACATCGTTTAGGTGGATACCCGTGATGACAATTGAGATTCGTAGTCGAGTGTATGCTGACATTGTAGGTGTACAATCCCTTTTTTTAATACCAAGTTGATTTTTGAAAACATATTTTTTTAAGCACTTACAATAAATTTGAATAAACGTGGTACTCGATTCAAATGTAATAATACCCAGGCGAATTTTTCCGAATAAAAAATGCAATGCTAGCAGCTTGAAGTGGCTATCAAATTGAGAAATTCAGTGAACGATTAAACTAAACTGATATTAAAATTGAGGATCGTAATCGTAATACTACCGGTGTAACGTTATTGTCTGCGAAATCACACATGACACAAGCGAATGAGAATCATCTCGAAACGCTTGGAGGAATAAAATCAGTTGACTTAACGTCATCTCACACGTTATCGAGCGAGCTTCACCTCATGAAGGCTCAGTACGACGCTGTCAAGCATTTACGTGACATTATATCCATGTGTGAAAGGAGAAAAAAGTGGTGGAGACTTACCGAAGAACGTGCCTACAAGGTTTTGAAATTGACGCTATCCTTCACCGGCCCTATTACACAATTCTCTTTGCCCTCCGTCCGTGTCTATATGCAAAATAACTTGGTAGATTGTCATTAAGTTACTTGCTTACTGCTATGGGCCATGCTGTATGCTATTTCAGCGGATTGTTCAGTAGCACCCTAACTCGAGAGTGAGAGTAGCTCGTAAGTGGGTTGCACATATCCACTATATCCGCTTGATATATACAGCGTTAGGTGTACAGCAGGCTACGTACTATTTAAACAGGCGATCAACCTCGTTCCACTACTCACCTGGCTGTTTCAGCATTATACAACCATTCTACAAAATATTCTATCACCTATAGTACTGTATTATTCAGAAGCAGCGAGAAACTTTCGAATCTTACGTGACAAATTTCTACGACCCAAGTATCGTGTTCATTTTTCACAGAGTCGACAAAAGTACGTTTCGTCAAGATGCAGGTTTCTGCAGAAATTGACGTGCAAAGGAACCTCTAGTGATGCAATACAGACAAGTCGAGGAATCGTGACAAGTGCGTAGGCAGGTAACAAAAGAAACTGTACACAACGAAATACTTCTAGTTGCTTCGTGAAGAAAATTCTATCATATTAGACCTCCCTTTCTCCTTTATCCTCTCTATGTTCTACATTCATGCACGTCATTAAATCGGATCAGTAAAAAAAAAGAAATTGCCCAAGGACCAGTTCGATTCGCATTTCGGAAAAATGCGAACGCTGCGATCGGCGCGTTCAAATGAAGTTTGCATGAGTCGCAATAATGGGTAGAAGATGCATTGGTTAACATTCGAATAGAGGGCATGACTTTTTCTTCGTTACGACTGAAAGGAAGAACGGGGTCTGAAGAGAAATCTCAATTCGTTACCATTATTTAAGATGAATGAAAATCGAGTGTCTTTTTCATATGTTTTCAGACGAAGGACTCGGTAGCGCAAGCTGAACACGTGAATGACGTGAAAATTGAAACGCGCCCATCGTTGGTGCCAAATCTGACACGCGTCAAAAAGAATTTCTTTTTCTTCACTTGTCCATACATTGCCGATACATTTCCGGTATGTTGTTTTTGCTCCGAAGCGTCTCGTCGAATGTAGAATCGGAACGAAGACGAACAGGCGACCTTTTGTAAAGGGGAAACCAAGTGATTTCGATATTCCTTTAGAGCTCCGACATCAAGCGCGCAGTATACTCAGTGTGCCCGTCACTGTCTGCGATATTATTGAGCGTTACTACTTGATCACAATAAAAACAGCACTGAGCTGTTCCCTTTTATGAACATTTTGCGAGATTTCGTTTTGCAACATTACTCGATGATCAGAACAGTAAGTTAACCAAACGGATCACAGGATCTTTTTCATATTGTCTTGGAACTTGTACGATATATTGAGAACAAATATCAAGTATGTTCTAGAACATGCGTAAAAGTCTTAACCACACAGAGTTTTATTTATAATGGAAAATTGTTGGTAAATTTCATTAGAAATTGCTGCATTTCCGATTTTTCCACGTAGTTATAAAACAAATGCACTAACTCTGTCACAATTTTTCTCTCTCACTCTCTCATCCTCTCCCTAACTATCTTGCCCTACCCCTTTTTTTCGCTCCTCTCTATATCGTTCTACATGCGAGCGCGGCAAAAACGAACGTCTACCGGAAAACTATCGCTCAATTGGTCACCATCAAATCGGTGGATTGGTGGCGCACATCAATAGCGTTAAAAGACAGAGAGAATGAAAAAGAATAGTAAGGTGAAACTCTCGGCCGATTGATGAATTTGGTCATAGATCGGACCACGGCAAGAAACACTATATGTTATGTTATATAGGTAATAAGTCGCATACCACCAGAGCGGATTGCCATAGCGTAGTAATAGCAAAGTAATGTAAGTGTCGGCGATACTAAAACGTAGCTAATAGTCACCGAAAAACTCCTGTCGTCCGCAGGCAGCACGTCCTTTCCCAGATTTGGCGCCCTCACTTCCTGTAGCAGACTCTCCATGAAGGACGCTAGGTCTTTGCATCGCTTTGACACATCGTGCTCGGTTATTTCCGATGTTCTTTGGATGCTCTGCGCAGACGTGCGATAGAACAAAAGAGGAATTGCAGGTAAGGCAGAGTTGGCGTCACGTCACCGTGATCGGCCTGGTTAAAATTCCGCAGTTCAACGCTTCGCTGTGCGTCCCTTACATAAGGTGTCCCGCATAACGTGCTATGTAACGCTTTCTTCGCCATCGTTAGAGATATCAACCAGCACTTTTTCTTGCGTTACGTTAATATGTTTAATGGTGGTGGAGAAAGCGTGCGGCGGTTAATGCGGGACACTTTGTATACGTACTTTCTCCTAATACCCCACTTTACGCAAAATATTTGACATTTTCAAAAGAAATGCAAAAATGACACTTTTGACAAAATATAGAATTACTAAATGAAAGAACGTTTTCAAGTGAAACCAAAACTTTAGCAACATAAATAAAGTAACGTTAAAGGAGAAATAAAATTTTTTTTTGCATTATGAAACGGAACTAGTCAAAAACGAAAAAGATCAATTGGTGCGTCATCAATATTCGGAGCAGCGATTGACGGGAGTGCGAGCTTCCTTGCTACGTACCTCGTTAAGAATCGCATATATTTCGTTCTGAATGATCTTAGCCTCTTTGAGCACCTCTTCGCTGATACTGGCCAGATAGCCGCACTCGACGTTTACACTGGCCACACGGAAGATGTCCGGGTCGACGGGTCCCTTGAGCACCCTATGCTGACCTACGACAAACTCTAGTTTTTTCGTCCAGGGATTGATAAAGGACGACCACTCGGTCTCGAGGACGACGTAGCCACCGTTCTGGATAGCGAACCTGTACGGCTTCGATCTGAAGGATGATCCTTCGAGTCTGATCACCTGTTTTCAACGACATTTCGTTAGAACATTAGTCATACGGAATATGGGTGGGGGAGACAAATGGGGTGATCGATAAGACGTCGAACGAAATTCGCTGTCGTCGGCCAGTCGAACATTTATCGCCGCTCTACGTTCATTTCTTTTCTCATCTCTACGTCATTTGTCGCATTCACCTCTCTCATCAAGCATAGACTCTTTCGAAGCCTACGTTTGCTCGCTCGCTCTCGGTCGTGCGTTTTTTTTTTTTTTTTTTGTTTGATCGCATGCTCACAGTCTCATAGATGTCTTTGATGAAGGGCAGATCCTCGGGATGGTAGAAGTCAAACAGGGAACGGCCAACCATATCCTGAGGTAGATAGCCGAAATATTGGACTACGTCGGGATCGGCATGGGATAGGTGGCACGTCGCGGTGTGGCGGGTCGTAAATATCGAAGATATTATTGTTTCTTCAGGCGCTGCGGATAACGATAACAACAAGGTCGAGGTCATTCTCTCTCTTGGCAGGAGCTTCCTTTTTTGTGGTGAGAGTTTTTAGTTTCCATGGTATGGCGTTAGAGGATGAAAAAAAGAAAAAGAAAAGAAGGGAGACGCCTATGCTATGCGTTAAAGTGAAGCGTGTGGTGCGCAATGATAAGTTATGTAATGATTTCTACCGCATATTTCACACTTTTTTTGCTGCCGCATGTATTGCCGCTGCACGTATCTTTCCAACGAATCACAAAATGATGTATTTTGTGTCACATTTTCGATCATGATTGGGTTTCAATTTTTAGCCCCAAAATTCGGTGGTGTTTGTCCACTTTTGAATCCGTATTCTCTTTTTAACACAGCAAGCATAAATAATAAACGATTGACACAATGCAGTGGTATATGTTGAAAACTGTTATCAACCTATCATGTTGTCAAGACTAACCCAGACAAAAAAGACTCCACAAACGCTACTGGTGTCGCGTATAAAGTTCAATGCATATTGCCATAAAATATAGGTTCGAAGAATTGGTATATAGAATAACGTAACGACACCAAACGTTTATGTTATTTATGGTACGATCGCACCCACGCGTGTGAATTGAAGACTAAAATTGCAAAACTTATACAGCACATTACAAAGCACAATCGTGAAGCATTGCACGGTATAACACTTAACACTCATCACGCAATAATGTTGAAGTTTTATGGCTAAAGCTGTAGCGTGAAAGACAGAGCGAAAAATAGAAAGGAAAAAGAAAATGCGACAGCAAGTAATTATGAATTCAAGCAAATTCGGCACTTATTCGACACACTTTACGTCTACAGTAACTAACAAAGCACACGATACGTGAGAATGATGATCTGCCGATGTTAAATGCAATATGTGACGTGTCGATATCTGTTAGTCCCGAATCATATACCGAGACAGTGGTCTCCAAGACAGAACAAAACAACAGTAATACCGAGATACCAAGACGTGTGTCAGGAAGAACGACAACAATGAACAAACATACAAAAGAGAAAATAGGGGAGTTCTTTAAACGATATCGTTGCGATCCGCTCAACGGAGAGTACTTTTTTTTCTTAACTGAAATCGAATTACCTTCGAATTAGGGAAACATTTCCATGGAAACCACCGACTTTCAAGGAATCGCCGATAGAAAGCTCACTATTGAAATGACTGACTCTTCTTTCCCGTTGCATGCCAACAAGCGTGCAACGAGAACACGCCTCCCCTCGCCGGGAGTAAATCTGGATAATCCGATTGCGTTTTCTGCTCTCGGTCGAACACCGGCATCTTAACCCCTTAACCCACGATTCACGTTTGAGAATTTTGGGCCGAAAACGTAAACAAGCTCGCGCAGCCTTCGAGCCATTCGCACAATTTGTTTAGTGCGGTGACGAATTGTATCACACCATTGCAGATTATTAATTTTGTATTACTGATTTTTGTATACATAAACTTTTTGTAGTACTTGCATCTACCACAATTATTACATCAGGTTGTAATTACTTATCACATTTTCCACAAATATTTATAACTTTAGGAGGGCGCCGACGCTAATATTTATATTTGTCCCGATCATCGTATTACTAATGTAATATTCACTTTTGGCCCGATCATCTACTACGGGCTATGTCCGTAATATTTACGTTTGGTCCGATCATCTACTACGGGCTATGCCCGTAATATTCACTTTTGACCCGGTCATCTACTACGGTCTATGCCCGTAATATTCACTTTTGGCCCGATCATCTACTACGGGCTATGCCCGTAGTTATGGGTTAAAGGGTTAAAACGCGGTGCCAGTAAGTGTTTTGTGACCGAATGGTGTCGCGAGCGGAGGCAAGCGAGTGCGTGCAATCATTTCGCCAGTAGGTCTATCTCGAAAACCTTCAATCGTACTACCTTTGTACGCGGAATGAACGGGTTGGGCGGTAACCACAAGAAACATTGCTCTCGGCTGTTGTTCCGCCGCACGATCCCGGAAGTCCCGGAACGTCAGCGTCAGATGAAACGGAAGGTAGAGATTCGAACGAGCCTCATCAGCGTGTTGTTCGACTGTCGGCGTGTGAAAGCCACAGTTTGCCGTGTACTTTCGCAGCCCGCAGAACAGACTTGCACGCCTTCCGTTGATACCTACGTACGGCCAAGCGAAAAGACATTGAGTGGGTGTTGCTTTCAACAACGTTGCTAATCGTGAATAATGAGTGAAAAGGCACTTTAATATTTTGACTGCCACGGCGGTTACCGGTGACCGGTGCAAAAGATTTGATTAAAAATGCAAAAAATTAGTAATGAAGCCTCTTTGCAATCTTGTAAAAGCAATTGATATCGGAACCGTGCTTCAATACTTCGGCTTCTAACACCCCTACGTTATCTTCCTTTTTGCATGATTTAATCATACTCTGTGGGATTTCATCAGATCGCAGTTCTAATATAGTAAAATACGCTTGGCAGTCAACGTGTTAAGAAAATTGGAATTTAGTTGAGAATTGTTATTCTTGGAACTCGTGGTATGTTCCAGGACATCCGGTGCACAGTCCTCAGGAATGGAGTGTGCTGTTAATGATATGTGTGCTATTGTAATACAGCAAAATTATGAAAAGTTGTAGGTGTTCTTTTGTGCAATAGTGGAGTGTGTTGTTAATGATATGTGTGCTATTTTAATACAGCAAAATTATGAAAAGTTGTAGGTGTTCTTTTAGCCAAGCGTCAACACAATTAATAACACACTTTACCATTAGTCTACAATAGTGGAGTGTGTTGTTAGTAATATGTGTTTTATTTTAATGCAGCAAAACTATGAAGTCTTACAGGTATTTTTTCTGCCAAGTATTGGCAGAAGTACCATGAGGTACCGGATGCCCTGAAACACCCAGAGAATTCCAAGAATAAAACTTCTGCAGTGAATTCAAATTTTAAACCGAAAAGGGGCTCTTACTCATTATTCACGATAAGCCAAAGGATGTTCGCAAACGGCCATTGATGCGTCGTTCAATGCCATTAAGTAACCTGTGAAACGAAAGTGTACCTTTCGGTCGTTCTTCTCGTGGCGAGGTAATACCACTGGTTATCTGATCGGCTAAGGTACCCATGTCCTTTGGATGGACATAGTCGACGAATGATCGTCCGACCCAGGCGTCCTTGGTGTAGCCTAAAGCCGTAAATATCGACGGTGTCGTGTATAGCACGTAACCGTCGTGCATTGAAATCACTGCGCAAAAGCCCTCCTGTGTGCGATGAAAGGATTGATCGAATGATTTTCAATCACGGTACTTTACGATATTCTACATAATTACTTAAGTGATTAAGGAATGTAAAGTCGTGTTTTGGTTGAAAATGCTAACTATAGAACTTTATTACTGCAACTTAACATGTTCCGGAACAAAAGCTGCCCACTCTTTAGGAGTCTAAAAAAACTTATCTTTATGTTACACGTATTTTTTCTATGAAAAAAATGTTGTAACACACATTTATTTTTGTAGACTTCTGTACAGGGAACACCAGTGGCCCCGAAACGTATTGAGTTATATAAATAAAGTTCAATAGAAAACATTTTTAGTCAAAACGGGTTTTATACTCCTTAATTATGTAAGCAAATTACAGTAAGATCGCAATTAAACTCATCATTTAATATCGTATGTATTGTCTTCATTTATGGCCTTTGTTGTCACTGTGTACCTTCGTTAACACAATATTGCCTTAATAATAACTATTTATATAACTAAGCATAAAATTTAATTTAGGAAAATATTTCGTTGTAAGAAATACTAACGTTTGCTTGAGAGATAAAGTCATCCAGAGGGGCTGCTCTGGAAAGTAATCCAGCTTCCGGATTCGTGCCCGCACCTTCATTGTGCTCGCCTGGGTCCGTTGCATCCACCAACTTTACAGTTGTTAACTCTTTCCGCGTAAACAATTAACATAGAATTACCATCATCGTCTATTGTGCCACAATACTTTTTTGTCATAAATCGATAGTTTCAATGTTTCCGGGAACGTTAATATATACAATTAACGAGTATATACTTTGAATGCAGGTGGCTGTTAAACAATAATCAAAATGTAAAATGATATACAGCAAGCAATGGTACATTGAGTATGTGAACTTCACTGAGATATATCACCGATGATATGTGCTGAAATAAAGTGAAATTGCATTGGGGGAAGAAGGTGTGATTCAACGTTAAGACAAAAATGCCACCTACGATATATGATGCACCATTTTGATACCAAGGCAATTGTTACTTCTCTCACCGTCTCTGCCACACTTTCCAACCATTACTGCCGTTATAGTCCCGTACCCTTCAAAAAACGTATTCGCGATAACGTTTGTTGCTTGTAGCTGATGCAGATGAATACTGTATCTACGAAACATTTAGTCTCAATAGTTCGTTTATGGGAAGAAGAAGGCCATATCATTTTTTTTTAATAATGATATTATAGTTTAAGTCTGGAAATCTGAAATTTCTAAGCACATGCTTATGTAAATTTCGCGTATTCTTTCGGTATATGGAACAATGTGGCAATGTTTAGGGCTTTGTTTTACTGTTGTCGCGTATACCACCCTTACGCAACTAAACGAGCACTGAAACTGACACAGCAGAGTGCGATTGATCAATTAGGGAAAAGGTCTGTGACCGCTTAGATGATGGTCTTCAAAACGTGAGGTACTTTTCTTCAAAACACGTGCAGAATATAACGCATCGATAATGAAAAAGTGCTAATAAAAATGCAATACGATGGCACAAACAATTTAGTTATATTATACCGCCTCGTCGTAACAAAGAGACAGGATGGTGGACATCTATTGGTAAAATACTGGAATTTTACTTTTTTACGTTAACTGTCTAAAATGGCACCGTCTTATGAATGTCCGCAACAATATTGTAGAATTAATTTTATCTGAATACAAATTAAGTCACTACGGATAAACCTAATGTTGCATTTAATTTAATCCCACAACTGTTTCCGATTTTGTCCATTTGCACATTATCCTCTCCTATTTTAAATAAAGGATATGTTTGACACGCAATTATACCTGCACTCTTTTTATATTACTCACTGTTACATTTAATTTTGATCCCACAACTGTTTCCAATTTTGTCCATTCGCGTATTATCCTCTCCTATTTTAAATAAAGGATTTTTTTTGACACGCAATTATACCTGCACTCTTTTTATATTACTCACTACCGAACGTGCCCTTGTTTCATTCAAGTTTATGATCGCTGCAAAACTTCACGCCCCATATTACACGTCCACGCATAGTCACATCAAGAAATAGTACCGTGGGGTAGAGGCGATACGCGGAACAAACTTCGTCGCAAAATAATTGCGGCCCATTGTAAAGATCTGCGTGCACGTTTGCCCGATTCTGATCTGCGTTGTTCGCACGTTGCGTAACGACGCTTTATTTCGATGACACGCGTTTCCGAGCAGAAAATTCGTAAACGGCGGCTGAGTGCCGAAAATCAGCACATAAGGGTGCGTGTAACGTCGGACAGCGACAAAAGGAATTGGTTGTGTAAAATGCGTTATTAAAAATTATGTAAATAATTACATAAATGGAAGAGCCACTCTCGGTGGGTTAGGTTATGTAAGATACGCTATGTGCGGACCAGCATCGTTGCGCTTCCCTTTGTTTACGGAGTCGCACTAGCCGATTATATAAAAGCCAATTGGACCGGGGTTCACAAACATCTGCAGAGTATTTCTGGGAACGTTCTTTTTCTCGAGGTGTCTTAGCTAAGGATCTTAATTTCGTTGCCGAAGCTTCAGTGCCGCGAAATAATGTAAGCAAGGAACCCGGGTCCTGATTGAGTTCTCGATTCGGACGAAAAGGATGATCGGTTTATTTTTAACTGTACCGCAGACTATGACGACGGCAGTTTGAGCGTATTTTGCTGTCTCACGGTTGTCGAGCTATGCAGATTTTATGTGGACGAGATTAATTGCCATGGTCCCGAGGAATGTTATTGTCCCGCATAAGGTCTTAATTGGGAATGGTCTGTAATCTCGTTTGCTAGAAGCAAGGGGTGATAGTGGTCGTTAACCTATTCACTGCGTTCTGCTTTGGTCGCAAAATAACTTAGACCATTTGATTAATGTCTGAACATGATAATATAAGTTATAATAAATGTATGTTCCCTTGAAGTACGCGTATGTACATTAAACGCAACGAATAGGTCAAACCGTCTTCAATCCGTCATTACTGGTGACCGATCGACAGATTACGTAAGTCAGCTACAATTGTTTTTCCACTTTCACATTTATAACGTTTCATTGCGATGACATGGTATTCTGCGACAACGAAAGGAAATACATGTCATCATCCGTTCTGTTCCGAGCATTTCACATGGCAATCTGTGCAACGAACGCTTTGACATAACACGCGTAATGACTACATGGTTAAAAATATCGTTCTGCCTCTTTCCGGACAGTCAATTATCCGGCGGAGCAGCGTGCTCTATCTCACGGCTGCTACAATGGGTCACAGATGTGCTGCATACATTTAACGAACTGTGAGGAAGAATGGGTAACGAAAAACAATTGCGTGTAAAATGGTAGGTGTAGAAAATAAAACATAGCTGATGATCCATGATACTCAGCCCCGCACTCGTTCTGATAGTATCTACGCAGTTCGTAACCAACCTGGTTTCTTATCAAGTAAGGGTTTCGTCGTTTTTGGGGTGACGACGCTATAGGACGCGGCTTCCGGCAATGTGCTGCCGACATTCTTTAGAGTAATATCGCTGTCGGCGTTATTCACCAACGCTGCCTTAGACTTCTTCTTCTTGTGCTCTTTATCCTTTCTTTTGCTGATCGGCTGTGGCACAGCTTCATTGCTACGTTCATACACAAACACATACAAAATAAAAACAATAGAGACATATAAAAGGATGCGTGGAAAAGTGCTTGTCTTCTGTGAATTACGGAATTACGCCCGACTTTGACGGTGAAGCCAATTTTATTTCATGCTGTAGATATTTTTATATTATTACGTATATTCTATAGTATTCTATTAATATAATATTCCTAGCGCAGTCACGGAATTCGATTAATAGATAGTGTAAATGATGTGTTTGTGTTGAAACCAAATAAAAATCTTAAACAGTATATTTTATCTCATCATTAGTAATTATACTTAATCGGTCAGCAAGATCCGCGATTGGAGGTTCATGTTTTTCTCTATAATATTTTATGTCCTAACGACATATTTGTTAATTCCTTCTGCGAGTGTTTATGATCGGAACATGTCTCACGACAATCTGTGCTCTTGCGAATAACTTGATTCAGCAGAGTAAGGTTTTAATAGTTCGATCGTGACGTTATAAGTATTCGCGTGCTTCGCCATGTGCCTGGCGAAAAAAGCTTGCGCGTGTATTGAGAGAGACGGTAAATGCAGATATGCACGTACATTATTTATAGATTTCAGGAACGAGGAAACAAACCCGTCACGTGTCCGAACACGAGATGTGGCCGGAATTTATAAGGCACGTTATGCGAAGTTTAGCATCGTGCACTCGGTACAGCTTCTTAACTCTTGCACAAAACACCTTATATCCAGGGTTGGCAAATTACTGTCATCAAGTAGTAACCCAATGAAACGTACAACGCGAAAACAAAAGACAACCGCGTTCTACACCAATTCTTAACGCTAGGTTTACGGGTGTTTCTTCCATAACTATCTCTACGAGCAGCCGTCAAATTGACGGGTAGGTGAAAATACGTATTTACATTAAAAAATCAATTTATTCAAACTAAGTCTGAGTTGAATAATATAAGGCTTCGCGTAAAAATAAAATATTAACCATTTGAGTCCGGGGAAGTGCTATCGCGCTTCACTTGTCGTTCAAAAACGGCGCAGCGCGAAGCGCTGCTCTTGTTTTGTATCGACAATGCGAAGACGCTGCTGTTGGTAGTATACTTTACGCAATTATTGAGAGCAGTTGCAGTAATATCAGTAGCAGTTTTTATTCATTTAACTCAGTTGTGGCTTTTAACAATATAAGAATTAAATAGACTGCAATTTGCTTCGAACATTATTGACACTATAGAGGAGGAATGGTTAGCAATCAAAAATGCCACAAGAACATCACCAATTTAAAAGTTTTTTTTAGAAAAATTGCCTGGGCGAAATTTGCGACAGTGTGATGTATGCAGTAATAAAAATGGTAATGGAATTAAACGATCCAACCTAATTTGCGCTATATGTAAAAAAGGAATTCATGGAATTTGTGCAGCAAAACATTTTTGTAATAAGTGAAAATAACATTTTTTTTTTATCATAATTACTTGTTACATAACAATTAGTGTTAATTATAACCATTTTCATTGTTTCCCCAAAAAAATACTACGCATTTCATCCCGGACTTTTCGCATATGCATAAGAAAATGCTCCCGTACTCAAACGGTTAATAAGTCAAGATTTTTTTCCGAGTATCTTTCCGATACGACATTTAGTCTGCTGCATGTTTGTGTTTCGAATGACGCAAGGATCACTCTGGTAAGTGAGTTCGTTCAATACGAAGTAACATGGCACCCGGGCCACACAATTCGCTTTGTGTCACATTATCGAGGCGCTATTGAGATAATGAGTTATCTTAGACTTTTCTTTCCTCTTATATTTACTATTGGAGGAATAATTTTACAAACGAAGCAAGTATATAAGGATTGCTTACTTAATCATCTAGGTATAGATAGAGATATTTCTTAGAGATAGGTATACCACATACAAATTTAAAATTTAGAAAGCTTAAGGGAATAATAATTGTGTGTATACACTCTTTTAATAAAATTATGAATTTACGATGCAAAGTAGTTAAGATTATTGCTATGGTTTTTTGCGCGTTTTATTTCAAAGTTTGAAATCCGTCAAATTGACGGTTCCGTAAACCTAGTGTTAAGCTAAGGCCATAATCAGGCAATTTAGTTGGTAGATAAAAACGATCAGAAACTGTGAAGGAAATGTTTCGAAGTAGTACAACGTTTCCGCTAGCGCGACCGGCGATCGTAGTATGCTTTGAACGAGTTAACGTTTTGCTTTCAGTCTACGTGCCGTTTGCTGCAGCTTCCCACACATAATACCCCCGGGAGCAGTGAAAGATCTGCTTTCTACGTAGCAAAGGGATACGGACAGCTTTCTCCCGGAAAACTGTCCCGTAAAAATGCCTTGACATAATGGATCGATGCAACGGTAATACTGTAACTAAACGCGATGGTTATATAATGAGGAGAAAGTAATCGTTCCTTTAACATTAGCCTTCCAGCAAGCTTTCACCAGCCAGGATCGAGATGCTGACTGCATAACCTGTGGAGTTACCGGTCTAATCTCTATTGCAACGTCTGATACTCGATCGTTGTGCGGTATTGACAATTTTGTTTGAAGTTTCGTGGAGTACACTTACGTTCCCGTGAGTTCTAGATATGCAAATTATTTGAGATTGCGGAACCAATTTGTTTCTGTTATGACGAAGGTCTCCGAGGTATCACATGAAATTGAAAGCGCGTTGCAATAAAATAGTGCAATCATTCATTTGAAGCATTGTGTATCAGATATTCAGATCGATCTATGATATAGCTTCAGATCGTAAACGTCATGGCGTACGCTGTGTGAAAGTTGATGCGATTCTATGTAGGTTAAGCTACTAATTCTCGTTTAGTGCTGACAAATGCTTGCGCATGAGAACTTGTTACGGCTTGCTATTTATAGAACTACGCTTATAGTAACCGTTCTTAGTGTGATGAAAGGAAGCAATGATCAAAGCTAATTTTGCACAACTACTATACTTGGACGAAAAGCTTTTATGATAACTTTGCAATAACTATAATTGCACTTGCGTTCCAGTAAAGTTCAATACTAAACTCGTCCTTGCACGACTTAACATTACCCATTGGCCAAATATAGAACAATGACGAATATAGCAGCATGAGCTATTAATTGATATCCTTTACGGAACAGCCAAGAGAAATGCATCAATTTCGACAACGCACAGCACTTCAGGCTTTTACCGCTTAACAGTTTTTCCCCAACAAAACTCCCTACACAAGAAAAATGAGTATCAAACCTACATCATTGCCCGCCCTACAGAACATTCGTAGCCTGAATTGGTCTCATTTACGATCCGACTAAGCAAAGCTAATCTCCAACATCGTCCAGCATCCAACGTTCTTATCATTAAGCATTTTCCCTTAATAAAACGCAACAAAAAAAAATCTCTAAGTAACAGCCCAAATAGCTATCAAACCTACATCGTTGCCCACCCTACAGAACATTCGTAGTCTGAATTTGTCTCATTTACGATCCGACTAAAACTTAGCAACCATCTCCAACATCGTCCAGCATCCACGCTTTTATCATTTAGCATTTTCCCTTAACCACTTGCGCTGGCAAAAAATTCACCGACGCGTGTACCAAAACGGTCCAGTGTAACTCGCTGAGGGGCGTCACACAGTGTTCGATGCCTCAGAGAAATCGGAAAAAGATTTTTTGAAGGGAATATAGAGCATCGATTGATTATAAAATACATGCACGTCGTTTTTGTTTCTGTGACAATCCGATGACGACATACATATCATGTCGTTGGCGATTCTGTGACAAAAGCATTACGACGTGCATGGCACGTCTTTCCAGCGCAAGTGGTTAATAAAACGTAACCAAAAAAAAAATCTCTACGTAACAGCCGAAATAGCTATCAAACCTACGTTATTGCCCGCCCTCCAAAACATTCGTAGTCTGAACTAGAATTAGAGTGATCATAACTTTCCGACGCTCCTCAAACGAAGCTGTGCACTTCACCTGCCATCGTCGGCAGACCGAAGCGCATCCGGGAACTCTGTAAAACTGAGCGTGTTACGAAACGGTCGTTGGGGCACACTTTGCGACAAGGCACGCAGCCGATTAGTCACACATACGTACGGCAAACGTCGGCAATCGATGAGACTGCTACGATGGAGAGCAGCACGAGAGAACTATGACGGCGCATCGTCGCGAGAAGAACGACGAGACACGTGGCGCGACACGTGCGCGGCAATGTTTACGTCGCCATCGTCCGTAAGTGTGCGCGCAGACTTTCTCGTAACCGACCCGTAACAGGTATGCACACAGATGTATTTTGCCCGCGATGCATCGGCGATCGTGCGAGAGAGCTCGTAAGCATGCACCAGGGAGTCACCTTCGCGACCGAGTTAATCGCGTCGGTCACATGGCACTGCTCGTATTCTCGCACCAGGCCATAGTACACACGTCCCTCTGTTAACGCGGACCAGCCGTTCCGCGTCTGTTCGTTTTACGCGAATGAAAATCGCGTGGAGTCTGTCGGCGCAAAAGAGAAAATGCTACCGATAGAAGCTGGTGCAAGTTTTAGCAATACAGTTCTTGCGGGTGGGTTAACAGCCGTTCCGCGTCCCTTCGTTTTACGCGAATGAAAATCGCGTGTAGTCTGTCGGCGCAAAAGAGAAAATGCTGCAGATAGAAGCTGGTGCAAGTTTTAACAATACAGTTCTTTCGGGTGGGTTAACGGCCCTTCCGCGTCCCTTCGTTTTACGCGAATGAAAATCGCGTGGAGTCTATCGGCGCAAAAGAGAAAATTTATTAATCGATCAATTTTAAACATCACGATAAAAAGCAATGAAAAATATCAGAGCTGTGCGGTTAATATGTTCTAATAAAAATTTGCGTCACTTTGGTATATAAGTAATTTTATGAAAAATCATAGACAACGAACCCTATCTGACCATGTAAAATGAGATCGCGTAAGTTCATACCGCGTAAATTAAAGGACGCATGTGTCCTGTGACTAAGTTTTAATGAAGTAACCAAATTAAATAATGAGAAAAATTTGATAAAGAACGCATCTGTACACAACATTTATAATTATGGCAAGAGCGAATTGTTTAACGGTGCCATTAACAGGTGTCGGCGCGAAATTCGGTCCCAGGAAAATTATTCTTTCTTTCACCAATGAAGATAAGTTTTACACGGTTAGTTTGAAAATTTTCAAGTAGATTTGCGATAAAAATAGAAGAGACTGAAAGTTTCGCTAATTACCAAATGATTGAATGAAACTTAAAAAACAAGGAAGTTGCCTGTAACATCTAAATACTACCAGTTCCATTACGTAAGCCACACTGCCTACTTCGACGCTTCGTGCAATTATACTTTTGCGTCCTTTGGTAGTGCAACACAATGCACCTTAGCCTCATTCGTAAAACACGGACGCGCACAGGATCTAGACTACGCGCGAAGCTATTTTTACAGAGTTCCATAAGAGGATATATCAGCGGTATCTTTTCCCGCTCGAATGTTTGTTTAGCTAAAGCGCGCCAAACGGTGAACAATGGGACGACTGTATGGTGCACCCACGCACGGAAGATTCTTGCGCGGCAGAATGCTGCGGACAAGTATAATCGGGCGTCCACCAGACCAGCAGCATTGTGCGCCTTCGTCTATTGATAATCGCGGTTTTATTCGCTTATTCTCTTCCAGCGGCGCGTCGGGGGAATGCACGGTATACATGTCGCGCGTGGAATTTATAGCGGAGGTCGTTGTCATGCGGGAACTGCTGACCGATTGTACGCTTACGATTGTTCGGAATGTGTGTGCGTAGATTCAGCGCCGATGACGAGACGCGAGAAGCGTCTGTGTACGAGTGTGCGTGAGTTTAGGATAGAATTGATCGTGTCGCGACGCGTTTACAAACGTAATCATAATTGATCTGGGGCTATTACCTGGAACCAAACATACACGGTCGCCTACCACAATAGCCGCTGCTCTCGGAGCGATTGCTGTTCCGCGATATCGAACTGCCGCTACTGAAACAGAAAAAAGTAATTAGATTAGCATAAATCGAACGACTAACGGATCCGTTGCGAATGGACAGACAACGGTGTAATTATTTTGCTCATGAATATCAAAACGCGTTACAGTGTGTTACTGGCAGTTGTAGCGGAATGTGTTGAGATCGTATAAGGAATGCCGCCGTATTCTCTCACATAAATTAACCTTGTAAACAAGTTGTTCGCTCTCATCTAGGCAGGCAAAGTACATTTTACATGAATGTGAGACACAGGTTGGCAGCGATTTAAGTGTAATCCTATGCAATAATTTTAAATAACACGTTTCTTTATCTACGAAAACTATACTACTGCAGTATGCTATTTCTGTATAATCCAATTATTCGTAGGAACAACGTATATCTATTCGTCTAATAACATTAATTTATCTAATTATCGTTAACCCCCGTGCGAAGTTTCCTTAAGTGGAACTGCAAAAGTCTCGCAAGTCTCCCATTAGACTTGACGTTTGCGAAATCGCGAACGGTACAAATTACTTCCTGAACGTGAGCCTCAAGTGAACAGCCGTTTTACACTCTGCATGTGTGCAATGGCAGCGTTGGGGTGCAGACAGAGATGACGAAAAGTACGCACTTTGCTTAACTCTCTTATTGGGGACTTTTACGTATAGCCTGATAGATGTTGATATGGACCATTGAAAAAAGTTAACGTTCCGTTCTGGATTAATTTGGCTGAACTCGTTTATGGCGATTTAAACCAGCGAAATCGCTGCATTACAATAAATCAGTTATTTTTTAATTAAATCCTCAATATTGTAATTAATCTATAATACTTAAATTATTTTTATTTGAATTTAATTAAAATTAATTTCTTTTTGTTTTTAAATTTCCGACCTGATAGATGTTGATATGCACCATTGAAAAAAGTTAACGTTCCGTTCTGGATTAATTTGGTTGAACTCGTTTATGGCGATTTAAACCAGCGAAATCGCTGCATTACAATAAATCAGTTATTTTTTAATTAAATCCTCAATGTTCTAATTAATCTATAATACTTAAATTATTTTATTTGAATTTAATTAAAATTCATTTTTTTTTGTTTTTAAATTTCCGACCTGATAGATGTTGATGTGCACCATTGAAAAAAGTTAACGTTCCGTTCTGGATTAACTTGGCTGAACTCGTTTATGGTGATTTAAACCAGCGAAATCGCTGCATTACAATAAATCAGTTATTTTTTAATTAAAGTCTCAATTAATCTATAATACTTAAATTATTTTTGTTTGAATTTAATTAAAATTAATTTCTTTTTGTTTTTAAATCTCCGACCTGATAGATGTTGATATGCACCATTGAAAAAAAGTTAACGTTCGGTTTTGGATTAACTTGGCTGAACTCGTTTATGGCGATTTAAACCAGCGAAATCGCCGCATTACAATAAATCAGTTATTTTTTATTTAAATCCTCAATGTTATAATTAATATATAATACTTAAATTATTTTTGTTTGAATTTAATTAAAATTAATTTCTTTTTGTTTTTAAATTTCCGACCTGATAGATGTTGATATGCACCATTGAAAAAAGTTAACGTTCCGTTCTGGATTAATTTGGCTGAACTCGTTTATGGCGATTTAAACCAGCGAAATCGCTGCATTACAATAAATCAGTTATTTTTTAATTAAATCCTCAATGTTGTAATTAATCTATAATACTTAAATTATTTTTATTTGAATTTAATTAAAATTAATTTATTTTTGTTTTTAAATTTCCGACCTGATAGATGTTGATATGGACCATTGGAAAAAGTTGACGTTCCGTTCTGGATTAACTTGGCTGAACTCGTTTATGGCGATTTAAACCAGCGAAATCGCTGCATTACAATAAATCAGTTATTTTTTAATTAAATCCTCAATGTTGTAATTAATCTATAGTACTTAAATTATTTTTATTTGAATTTAATTAAAATTAATTTCATTTTGTTTTTAAATTTCCGACCTGATAGATGTTGATATGCACCATTGAAAAAAGTTAACGTTCCGTTCTGAAATAATTTGGCTGAACTCGTTTATGGCGATTTAAACCAGCGAAATCGCTGCATTACAATAAATCAGTTATTTTTTAATTAAATCCTCAATATTGTAATTAATCTATAATACTTAAATTATTTTTATTTGAATGTAATTAAAATTAATTTCTTTTTGTTTTTAAATTTCCGACCGCAAAAGCATCAAATGTAAAATATTCCTGATTTTACGATCACGTAACGTTACGTGTCGTAACTCATGATTTTTCTTTCTACCGCGCATAATTACAATAAATTTTAAACAACAAGTTTCATTTCAACCATATTTGAATTCACTTAAATGATTAAGCAATGTCCTTATTTGGTGGAAAATGAAGAGTAAGTCAGAGTAAGAAAGTTCTACAGCCAGTATTTTCAAGAAAGGGCTTTATGTTACATGATCATTTAAGACAATATTTTATAAATACTCTGAATAAATATACTTCCGCAGTTCCGCTTATTACGAAAGCAAGATATTGTACTCTAGTTAGCTTTCACGAATAACGCGTAAAAAGTCCTTTTTTTACTCAAAAATTTGAATTCACTTGAGAATTGCTCTAAGAATAAGAATTCTAAGAATTACCACGAATTCCTCCAAAAATGTCTAAGAATTTTTCTAAAACTAAAGTAGTTCGCGGAACAAAAAATTCTCAACGCAATTCCAATTTTACGATATGCAATAAGGTTGAAAAGACACTGGCCCGTTACCGACTTCCTTGTGCCAGTTCTCACCTCGGCGTAGCAGGGTTTTGCGCAATCGGCGATTTCTAAAAACCTAAATACCGCATTCTGCGAGGGTTAGCCGCGCCGCAAAGATCGTAGGCGATAGGGACAGAGAACGGCCTCGTCCTATTGGCCGCGCCTAAGTCGGTCGCGGAAAAGCCTCGCGATTTTCTGACACACACCGTCGCGCGGCCCGGAGCCGGTCGACGGCGAAATAAAAACGGGAGAAAAAGTTTTGGTCACATGTTCGAGAAACGTGACTACGCAGAGAGTCGGTCGCGGCCCTTACGAGGGGTCGGTTCTTTCTAGCCTTTCACTGTCCTCGTTATGCGGAGCGCGCGAGCCAGCCAGTGAGCTGGCGCGAGTCGCCTACATTGGCAAAAATTATTGCATCAGAAGAACTGCTTCACGTTCGTGGCCCCGTGACTTCGCCGCTCAGGACGGAGGGGGCACCAATCATCCGACTATATCGATTCTCTTCGGGGAACAGTACGCGATGCGATTTCTCGAACGAGCTTCCACAGGCGAAAGTCGGGGGAAGACCGCTTTATTTGGCAGACGGCGAACGAGGCATCACGATATCTAAGCATTTCGAGAATTGCGCTGATTTATTTGCACACATTTTTTTCTGTGAAAGACAAACAAATTTGTAGTATTTATTTGTTGAAAGTTTGAAATACGCTTTTTTGAACCTATTTTTTTTCTGTGAAAGACAAACAAATCTGCAGTATTTATTTGTTGAAAGTCTGAAATATGCTTTATTTGGCAGACGACGAACGAGGCATGACGCTATCTAAGCATTTCGAGAATTGCGCTGATTTATGTGCACCTATCTTTTTCCAGTGAAAGACAAACGAATTTGCAGTATTTATTTGTTGAAAGTCTGAAATACGCTTTATTTGGCATCACGATACTTAAGCATTTCGAGAATTGCGCTGATTTATTTGCACCTATCTTTTTCCAGTGAAAGACAAACAAATTTGCAGTATTTATTTGTTGAAAGTCTGAAATACGCTTTATTTGGCAGACGACGAAGGAGGCATCACGATACCTAAGCATTTCGAGAATTGCGCTGATTTATTTTCTTCTATCTTTTTCCAGTGAAAGACAAACAAATTTGCAGTATTTATTTGGTGAAAGTCTGAAATACGCTTTATTTGGCATCACGATACTTAAGCATTTCGAGAATTGCTCTGATTTATTTGCACCTATCTTTTTCCAGTGAAAGACAAACCAATTTGCAGTATTTATTTGTTGAAAGTCTGAAACACGCTTTATTTGGCAGACGGCGAACGAGGCATCACGATATCTAAGCATTTCGAGAATTGCGCTGATTTATTTGCACCTATTTTTTCCAGTGAAAGACAAACAAATTTGCAGTATTTATTTGTGGAAAGTCTGAAATACGCTTTATTTGGCAGACGGCAAACGAGGCATCACGATATCTAAACATTTCGAGAATTGCGCTGATTTATTTGTACCTATCTTTTTCCAGTGAAAGACAAACCAATTTGCAGTATTTATTTGTTGAAAGTCTGAAATACGCTTTATTTGGCAGACGGCGAACGAGGCATCACGATATCTAAGCATTTCGAGAATTGCGCTGATTTATTTGCACCTATTTTTTTCCAGTGAAAGACAAACAAATTTGCAGTATTTATTTGTTAAAAGTCTGAAATACGCTTTATTTGGCATCACGATACCTAAACATTTCGAGAATTGCGCTGATTTATTTGTACCTATCTTTTTCCAGTGAAAGACAAACCAATATGCAATACTTATTTGTTGAAAGTCAGAAATACGCTTTATTTGGCAGACGACGAACGAGGCATCACGATATCTAAGCATTTCGAAAATTGCGCTGATTTATTTGCACCTATTTTTTCCGTGAAACACAAACAAATTTGCAGTATTTATTTGTGGAAAGTCTGAAATACGCTTTATTTGGCAGACGACGAACGAGGCATCACGATATCTAAGCATTTCGAGAATTGCGCTGATTTATCTGCACCTATTTTTTTCTGTGAAAGACAAACAAATTTGCAGTATTTATTTGTTGAAAGTCTGAAATACGCTTTATTTGGCAGACGACGAACGAGGCATCACGATATCTAAGCATTTCGAGAATTGCGCTGATTTATTTGCACCTATTTTTTCCAGTGAAAGACAAACAAATTTGCAGTATTTATTTGTTGAAAGTCTGAAATACGCTTTATTTGGCAGACGACGAACGAGGCATCACGATATCTAAGCATTTTGAGAATTGCGCTGATTTATTTGCAGCTATTTTTGTCCATGTTAAAGACAAACAAAAATTTATTTGGTTTGCAGTATTTTTCTTGACGATTTGGCATAAACGAAATTGCGCGTGATATTCGGATGATTATACGAATAAATTATTTTTCGTTGAACGCAATACATACGTAATTCTTCTGAAAAAAGAACACACAGCCGGCGACGTACGTCGTGTCCACGTGACAAAAATAGCATGGGTGGCATTGTCGGTGCATCTATTGTCTCGTCGGACAGTCGACGCCCGTGCGACTTACCACGCCTACGCGTGGTCCGTAATTACAGAGCATCGCAATTAGCTTCCAACGCTCATTCAGGAAAATTTCCTCGAATCCGCGATAAATGCTCGTTATTTCGTCGGCGTGCTTCTGGCAATCGGAAAAGGGTAGTGTCGCAACTAGCAATAATAAAAACATACTGAAACTCATTCGAAAATAAATATGCCAAGTTACATAAACAGAGTGATCATCGTAATGTCAAAAGCATAGAAACTTCTAAACTTAATAACGAAATCCAGTCAAATGTTGAACAAAAAACGCAATTAACAAGAGTATGAAATGAGCCGTTTATTTTGAAAGTGGCCTAACTCCATTTATCTTCAAATCGAGATAAATAACATTTACTGATGAATAACATGAATTTGTACATATAACCATGGTAACCGGAAAATATCGAAAGACGGAGTTAGGCCACTTTCAAAATAAACGGCTCAAATAAAGACCAATGTTTATATGTCGTGTAATCAGAATTCTGTGGTTAATAGCCTGAAATTCGTTTTTACAATTAGACTTTCCAATGTATTACCTAATGAGAGCAGACCCCGATTTAACGCTGCTGACAAAAGAAAAATAGTTATATGCCGAAAACGAAATGCCTGCGCTCGAATCTAGCACGATGAAAGTGCGACCGGAATATACTAACATGCACGTATGAACGTAATCCGCTGACATTAAGGTAAGCTCAAAAATCTAAGAAATTGTGTCGAGTGGAAACCGGTTCTCCTTCACCGCTGCGTACGAGTTTCTGTCTTTCTCTCATTGCACTTATACCCTTCTATCTCCCCACTTGCAGTCTATGCACTTACGAGAAATCATGTCAATGCCAACTATCCTGATCAGGTCGTTATTACGAGCCTAATGTAAATGCGAACTTTTGTGCACTGAAGGTATATTTCCTGTTAACGTTATCTTTCACGTATAGACAGTGCATTCATGCAACCTCATTTTGGAGACAATTAGACCGATTTCGGTGATATGCCGCAATACATACAATGTCTGTGCAGTATATTTTTTCGCCATTTTTAACTTGTGTCTGGTTTCGTTACTGTTAATTTTTTTTTTATTACTGTTATTATCTTTAACGACCTTTATACCAGTTTAGCAATTGTGATAGATAAAGTGGTTCAGTTGATAATAATTATATCTAAAGTAGCTTGTTCTTTACTTACGTGCCTATTTTTTAACAATGCAATGCTAAAAAATACATGGATATACAATCTGCATAAAGCAACGCAGATGAAACCGGATGACCTATTTCGAACATATAATTGATTCGCTCTTATTTAGTTCCGACGCAGTTACCTACTTTTCTCATCTATACAATTACAAATAGTACCGTATCGTGTTATGTCACGCATGTTGTGCAAATCGTTCACATAGAAAAAAAAAGTATTCAAGAGCCGGTGTTGGGCAACAATTTTACGCCACACCCAAAAATAGATTGTTCCATAATTGTGATTATGCATGTAAACGACGTAAAACAATGTGAACCAATGTGTTCAACGGTCCGAGATCAAATAGTGGTAATTCTTATATTACATAAGGGAAGTGTCCAATGCAGATACACGTGACAGTACGGATGGTTTCATAATCTTTTAAACCGCGGATAACATTTAGCAGTATTTTATCTGCAATGCAATAATACATTTCGAAATTCTAAAAGAAAATGCAATTAGCTGCAAAAATAGACGGTATGAAAACAGACGATAAATATACATGAAACAATTACGACGAATGTAATGCCATAAACGTACTGCATTGAACGTCTCTGTATCCTTGTGTGATGCTGGTCTGACGATAAATAAATAATGTCCTGTCTGGAAATGTGGAATTCTAATAAAATCAGAATTAAAAATAGAAATGCCGGTTTAATACAATGACATCATGAACAACTCAAAGCAAGGCTAAGTTGAGGTATTTGCCTGATGATTCTAGGCATTCTTCTATATTCTTTGGATTTCGTTTGTTACCACACGGGCACCCCCACGATTCAGTAAATGCGTGCAAGCACAAAAGCACACCGCTCCTTGTAGCTAATTGTAACATCGTCTAGCACATGTCCGCTAATTTACTGTCTCGTCACATTTAGCATTCACGTTGAAACCCGGTTTAATCGGCCTGTGATCTATCCTCACGTACCACAAATAGAATTCCGGTACAAACGTGCGACAGGTATACATAAATGAAAGGGAACATGCTCGTATGCCATTTTTCAAAGCTCGCTTCGTTGCAAGTCGTCACCTGCGATTATTGAAACTAATGAATGAAACAAGTGACCTGAAGTTGTGTTATGACTTTGAAGATGCGCATTGTCAATGTTTAACACTTTGACTGCCAAGCTTATTTTACTGTAATAGAACGGCGATGCTATGAAATACTACAGCGTTCGACTGAATTATGCAAAATGTAAATAATGTGCAGGTATTGGAGACCAAAGCATCGCATCACTATTCTAACAACAACTGCTTTTATAAAATTATAAAATTATAAAATATTGCTACCCATTGCAAATATTTTGGATCTTTATAAAATTTATAAAATTATAAAATTATAAAATATTGCTATCCATTGCAAATATTTTGGATCTTTATAAAATTTATAAAATGATAAGATTATAAAATTATAATATTTTACATCTTTATAAAATTTATAAAATTATAAAATTATAAAATTATAAAATATTGCTATCCAGTGTTACCCATTGCATCACTATTCTAACAATAATTGCATTATAAAATAATAATTGCTATCTCTTGCGTCGGTCACTGGTGACCACCGTGACGAATATTTTGGATCTTCAGCTATGAAAATCTTTTGAATTACGTCAAAATGTTCACCGGTGACTATCATGGCAGTCAAAGTGTTAAACCCCATAAACGATTATCTTTTTTATTCGCTATTAGGTACTATTTACAAAATTTAAAATACTATATAAAAAAGAGTGATTTTAGTGAGAGTTAGTAATATTTAATAATAGTTTTTAAGTTTTTTAATATCATATTTTGGTTTAATTAAAACTTTGCGAGGAGCTAAGTAACATTGTTCTTTATGGAAATGTATGCATTATATAATTCGCTGGTCTTTCTGCGATGTTCTTGAATTATTTTCGTTCTAATTTACGTAAGGTTATCTGCGTTCCAATGAACCAGTCAAGTTTCAATGTGATAGAAAACGGATTCAAGGATTAAATTCCAACAAAGTTAACATTTTGTTTCGCGAATTGGACCGAAAAGTGTATTGACTTGAGGACACAAATGTTCACAAAGCATTTAACTTAATTTCAAATGCACTTAGTTTTATCATTTTTCTTATCGTACTAAAAAACGAAAATAAAAAAGTAAACTTTTACTTTTAACTGTAATTATATTATTTAATGTTACGTTGGATTAACACTAAATAGTCTTGACATATGAGTTACATTATTTGCATGAATCTCGTTCTTAGATACTTTTTTACGTGCGTAGAAATCTCTTTCCATGAAAATGGGAAAAATCCTGTTTCCTTGACATATAATACTTGTTTCGCGAAAACCTAATGATTCAACCAGTCATTAAAAAAAATACCGAGTTCTTCTAATAACGCTAATGAACAACACGTGTTCGCTTGGCCTTTCTCATCGGATGTTACTATCTGAGGCATCTAATTATGAATATTAACTTCTGATATCACACGTTGACCATCCGCACATATAGCATGCGCACGCACGTGCGTCAGTTTCCAAATGCAAGCAAAACAATTCCCGCAATCAACGTGCGTTTGAACAATGCAATCAGCAAGACTCACCGTGCCACGTGATACGACAAGTAAACAACATGCGTACGTAAACGTCACAACTTACTTATTATTGCTACACGTATTGGAGTATCCGGAATCGGACACCTTCGCGTTTTCCGTGGTCTCCTCCATCGTCCCGTCGATTATCTGTCCCTTCGTCTTCCCTAAAGATCTTCCGCACGATCACGTCACTTGTACAAAATCGTAGTTCTCGGATATCATCATTTCACTTTCCACCGAAAAATCCAAACACGCTCAACCGCAGGTTCGTACCACTTAACGAAACACTCGCTGCTCACCGTCTTCACCCGTAATATACCTTTTTAATTTCGGTCACCGCGGTCAATTAATGTCAATTAACGTCTAGTCTCGGCACTACAGCCAATTAACGTCTACCCAAAACTGCTCGGTCCGCTTTTTTTTCTGCTAGTGCCAACGTTTAGCCAAGAACCAGAAAATCTGTCGATGGCTCGTGAGGTCACGCAACAACGTGGTTCGCGACGTTTTGGCCACGTATGGAGTGCGCGAGATGCACGTTGGTCGGCAGCGGCTGAGCGAACTGAAGCCGGGACTAAAAGTTTTCGCGGTGCTCCCAGCATTCGACGAGTTGCGCGCCTCCCGCCTTGCGATCGCGGCACGTTCTCCGACACGTGAGTCGCTACCCCTACCAGAGGGACCGGTAACCTATATCGATGCTAGAACGTGCCCCACTTAGCTATCGCGGAATGATAACCGGCGATTGAAATAACCCCGACTTCTCTGTCTGATATTCAAGCCTGGTCGCATAACCACCCACCTTAACGCGATCGAGGGTACAGGGCCACAGGGACGAACCGTGCGTCGTTGACACGTGAAATTTGCACCTGGGGTCGACACCTGCCCGGTCGGCGATCGGCGGAAGGGTGGCTCACGTAATTCGATTCTACACTCGACGTAAATTCTTCCTGCTTGTTTGTCAGTTGTATTGTACATCTGTTTTCTTCTGCCGTTCTTTCAGTTACAGGTGCGATGAGGTAAGATGTTTACGGCCTCTCCCTTGCTGCTGTATGGTCGCGAGGAACGCTGATTCGTGCTCACGTGTGTATTTCGGGGATAGCGAAGAAAATGTGTGGATTGATGCCGCGGAGGCTGAGTGTTTGAAGCTGATTTAGAAAAATTGCAACCGCGGTGAAAAAATCGAAATAGTTACCGAAATATGGCAAAAAATAGACAAAAAATAACAAGAAAAACACGGATAGAAGACACATTTATTTATGTCGACAAATAATGAGTGGATAATTTGACTTGCCCTTTTGGGAAGTAAAAGTGGGTCCCAAGAGAAGCAGAATTATGCAAACCGGACCTCAAAATTCGAAGTAGTTCTCGAGATATGACGAAAAATAAATTAGAATATTCAAAAAAATCGGCCTAAAAAGGGCCGAAAATGGCGAAAAAAGTCAAATTTTTTTTTTTTTGTTTCGGACCAATACCATTTGATAGAGGGTAATTTACCCTGAAGATAGACCACTTTCCGCGCGCTAAACTCTTCATAGTTTCCGAGATACGACGATTTTAAGGAAGTGCAAAAAATTTTTTTTCAAAATTGCTGATCGCGATTAGTCTCACGTGAAAGTATATCCAAAGAACTTTAAGAAAACCTATATTACTTATAGGTTTCGATCACTAGTTTCGACGGGACAGGGCCTTAAAGAAATCTTAAGGTATACCCCTTGCCATTTTTGCGAAAAAATGATGGGTCGCCGATTTGATTGCCCTTTTAACATATCAAAGGGGGTCCAAAATGACTAAGAAAAATGCAAGGCGCATCCCGAAATTCGCAATAGTTCCGGAGATATCGGCAAATATGTGTGAAAAAATCGTGAAAAACGAGCCTGAAAACGGGGTCAAAAAATAAACTGTCGATCGACTTGTAACTGTGCCAGATGAAAAGGGGTACAAAGAGACTTAGAAAAATTGCAACCGCGTTGAAAAAGTCGAAATAGTTTCCGAGATATAAGCAAAAACAGACGAAAAAATTGAGAAAATGTCTATCATTCTGCTCGTCCTCCGTATAAAATGAAAAGTACCAACAGTAATCGAAGAATGGGTGAATTACGATCTTGGAAAAAATTGGATTTCGCATAAGACCAGTTCGGGCTAATTAACGTCTGATGCTCGGATAGAAATTGAAAACTGAAAAAGGTGAATGGGTTGAATTAACCTAAATACACAGCCTTTAGCTCATTATGATCCACGGTAAAGTATAATCTTTTACATCGTGGATAATAACGATTGCCCGGGTCATACCACGCGGAGGCGCTGTGTATGATGACCCAACCCATTCCCAAAACGATCCCATCCACCCAACCATTATTGCAAGCAATGATTCCAAACTAACTCATTTATCGAAACCATTTCAAAACGCGGAAAAATGTGATTCGATAAGTGACTAATTTGGAATCGAGAGAATTGAACGGCGTTTGAGGAGAACAGTAGACAGGAGAAGCCCGTCTATTGTCCCTTACAAAATCTAATGATGATAATGACGATGAAGCGGTGATCGTGACTTAAGTTCTACTTACATCTATCGGTATCGAACTTAATACTAAGATGATACTATTCTATAGTACTTAATATCTAAGAGTTAATGTTCTCGCGTTTACCGTAGAATGTGACGTGCGTAATGTTGAGTACTGCTGAATACCTAGCTGAAAAGGAAAAAGCTGTAATGGAAGAACGACGGAAAACTTAGTACATTAAATGAACAATACAGATGAAAAGAGATATAAATGTAAACGGTACGCAGAATGCATATCAAGTTGTTTTTTGTATTTGTTTTAATTTATTACTTATTGTTTATGGGTCATTGATAATTTATAATTTGTCGTTATTGTATTTTTATAATTTTATTATTATAATATATTATACGTTAAGTTGCGGGACATACTATGGTTAAAAATGTTTATCTTTGAAGAGTTTTACTTTTAATCAGTTTTGCAGTTAAACAGTTTTATGCTTTAAGCGGTTTGTTTTATCATATATTTAGGTATGAAGAGGTTTCTTTGAAAATTTTAACTAACTAACTAATACAATATCATCAATCCTAAATTTTAACAGAATAATTCTGTCTGATGATCGAAGAATAATACAAAAACGATTGGAGGATTAACTTGGAAACAATTAATATATTAAAAAAGTTACATACTTTTTTGAAAAATATACAGAAATCTAAAATAAATCAAGCATCATCGACATTTTAAACGGCCATAAACTATAGGTAAGTGTAACATTGTAAATCAATCATGGATGACAGTAAATTTCGGTCCAGTGTCCCCAGATACAGTTGTAAACTTTATTTTACATGTAACTATTGTATATTATCGCAAGCATTTATGAAATTACGAAGTGAAAATCTGTAATAATCCAAATTAACATGTACTACCCATGTAATGATGTTTAGATAAAAACAAAAAGCAAATTTAATGCATTCCGTTGAAAGCTAAAAATATAAAAAAAAATAGAGACTTTGTAAATAAACGTTGTTATTTTAAATTCATTAGAAAAAAGTACATACTTTCGAATAACTTACACGTTGAAGTGCTGTTGAGTATGAGCTAGGTAGGTATGGATGCTCTGACTAAAAAAAAAGTAAATCATATTACTGCCGGTGAAATAAAAAGCAAAGAACTGCATGCAAAGAAATATAAGAATGCATTGAAACAAAAAAATATATATTGTAGAAAAAATTAAAAAATGAGAACATCACAAAGAAAAGGAACTGTGATAGAAAAAATTACCATCAGCCATCCAAATAATGAGGCGTACCCTGCAACAAAAATGAAGTTGGATTAATACTCCCAAAATAAAAAATAAATATCCGGGCTTTACAAATAAAGAAGAATTAAAAAAAATAATGAAGAAAGAAAGACCGATTATCTCAAACCAATTAAAGTGAAGTGGAACATCGTCCATTGAGTATGTGTACCAGTAAAATCCATCCTTGTCTCAAAATATGGGAATACAGCGACTAAACAGAAAGCAGATTGGATTAATAAAGCTGAAAGAAAAGTTTATTAAACTTAAGTTTATTATTATCTTACAGCAATTAAAGTGAAGTGGAATATCGTCAATTGAGTAAGTGTACCAGTAAAGTCCATCTCTCTCTAAAAATATGGGAAGACAGCAACTAAACAGAAAGCAGATTGGATTAATAAAGCTGAAAGAAAAGTTTATTAAACAGTTTGGCTGCCGTAATATATTAGCAGCCAAAAGAATTAAAAATGAATTTTGTTTTTTAATTTATCACTAAAATTTGGAACTTTATTCAAAAACACCCAATGATAATGGCAACTACAAAAAAAAAGTGTATAATTTAAACACCAACAATCAACAACAGGTGATTTGTTGGGTACAAATAAAAAAATTAAAAAAAATAATGAAGAAAGACAAAATAAACTTAAAGTGAAATCCCATCGTCAGCATTCGCAAGTAACGTGCCGCGGATAAAACAATATAAAGTATAATAGTCTGCTTAAGCAGTGGTCAACATTTCCCACCATGTACTTTTTGGTACATGTTATGTATAGTCATAGGTAAAATGCAAATCGAAATAGATCATAGGTCAGATATATATACAATAGAAATTGTAATCATAAGTTAAATATGTTTCTGACTGACAATCGGTTCTAAGTTTTTCAAAAGATATTCGCAAAATGAATAAAACGCCTATGCGCGAACGCAAGACGTACCGCGGACATAACAGTATAAAAATCGATACATTTACATGAATGTATCACTTTTCAATATCAAGGAATTGAAAAATGATAAAATATTAAATGCATCAATTGAGCGGTTCTAGTAAACATATCGATCGAAATGCCACTTCAAATTTATTTTATCGTCAATCAAAACCGCGAGCGCGAGCAGCCAACAAACATTGATATATTTAAAACAATGTATCAGTTTTCAATATCGAAGGAAATTGAAAAAATGATACAATTATTAAATGCATCAATTGAAGGGCGCTAGTCATCATATCGATCGATAGTCGCTTTTAAACTATTTTACCGCGAATCAAAACTTTAATTTCCCTACTCGGTCAAACGAAAAACGAATTTTACGCGAGCGCGAGCAACCAGCATAAATCAATTTAACAATGAGCAAAATTATTTCTTAAATCACGAACGTATTTAAGAAATAATGCAATCAGTGAATAAATTGATCCAGCGGTGTATTGCGATTTTATCGAGCGACCGCGTACGCGTTTAAGACGTAATTGCTTGCCTAACAAATTAAGCAAGCATTTACGTAGACATTTGAAATGACGAGCATAGTGACTAACGTGGAACTAATCCCACGACGAAAGCCCTCTTCTCCGGGCCGCTTCGACTATTTTATTAAATAGCCTCTTCTTTCTTCGGACATGCATAAGCAAGTCCCCACTGTTCGGGAGTTAAAACAGATATCAGTTTTACATCGATTCGTTCACTGCTTCGAAGGCAGAGACGGAATACTCAGATGTGTCAACATAAAATAATGTCTCATATGCTAATATATTATACATATAATAACATATGTGTCAATTAATGGGAAATATATACACATATATTTCCGATTAATATTTTTTCGTAGTGCAGAAGGCAAAATTCCGTCTTTGCTTTCGAGAGTGCACGCGTCGACACAAACGCTGATACCTGCCTTTCGGACACTATGTTTGTACGGCATATGAACATTCGAGTGAAAATTCGCGAGCAAGGGCTGACACGTAGGCACTGCCGAAATTAACTCTTTAATTTTGTCGTATAAAGTGCTACTGCGGGAGTAATACTTTATACTGTCGAATTAGAGAGTCAATTTTCGGCGGCTCGTACACGTGAACATTTAACCGAACTTCCCGAACAGTTCGAAATACGTACTCCACTTGTGCAATGAAATACATCTCGGTAGTGCAATGAGGAACGTAACTTCATACGCATAGCACGATACTATGTGCTTTCGTAAGAAATTACATTCGCTCGTTTGTGCAATGAGTTGTACTTCGTGTGTGCAATGTATACGTATTTCTGCTTAAAATTAAAGTAATTGCTATCTTATAACTAAGACTTAACTCGCGCGACCAATTATTAAGAAACGCGTACTAAGATTGGTACATTCACGAATAAAAAAGTAAGACTGCACTGAGCACAACTGCCGTGTGTTCAACAGTAATTGATATAACGCGATTTCGCCGGAAAAATAAATATGGTCGCGCGAGTTAAGTAAACCCAAGTCTAGGCGAATCACTTTGAAATTTCCCTAATTATGCATGACTAGAATCTGAGTGATAGCCTATCTTGGCCCTACCTACTTATGTCTAGTTCATCATTCACACAGAGAAAGTATGCTACCTGCCTACCTAACGCTATATTTAAAAAGAGCAAAACATTCACACCAACACAATCACTCCACGGTTCTCACACAACCGCCCGGGTGCAAAAAAGCCTAACCCTAGAGAGTACGTCCCGGGACGTCTCCGACACCCGAGCTCAAAACTGACTCGTATCACTTATCAACTAGTACGTACCGATGCTGAAATCGATTGTAAAGTATAATGACCGAGCAAGCTAACGCGAAACGCGTGACTCGACTTATTAAATATTCTGTACGACCAAGTGCCGTACAGAACTCTTTATTGGATATTTAAAAAAAAGACGATATGTAGACCGTATGGGCAACATATCGGCGTATTGAAGTACGCAATGAGATAATCTTTAATAATTGACGAAAAACGAAAAGCAATGGTCATTTTATGCTCTACCCGACGTACAAGCCACAAACCACTACGCATTCATACAGTGGCATGTACGTCGGCAGTCATTATCACAATACAATCGCCAATCTACGCCTTAAAACTAAACCGTACTCACCGGTCTAAACCATGCATGTTGCACCTGGGCACATGCATGATTGCAGACCTTAGTGACATGAGTACGGGCAAAAAAAGAGTACAAACCGTGCTTGCTGAAAGAATCCTGAGCTAAGATTAGTAGTATGCTAATTGTGTACGTTTCTAAGCGGACTAATGTCTTTGCTTTATTGTTTCATTCATTTTTCTTGTTCAAAATGACTCGACTTTAATTTGATTTCATAATAAAAGCAAGATTTTCATGCAATAGTGACTCGACTTTAATTTAATTTCATATTGAAAGCAAAAGTTAGCATGCACTACTGACTCGACTGTTTGTTTTCATGTTTCTAACATGGAAAAACAAACTCCCTCAAGCGATCCCACCATTGAAGCGACTTTTCTATGTCACAAAAATATAACAAACGATGTCACTTTATGATGGGATCTACTTGTCGCGAAATGCCATCTTGCTCATTAAACTAATTATAACCGAACGGAAACGGTACGTTCTTACATACGAACGTATTGACTCTACTTTAACGCGACTTTAACTTTGTACCAAAAGCCGTAATTAAACAACTTTTAGTGCAAATTTTGACTCTACTTTATCAAAGCACTTTAAATTTGCGAAACTTTTTTAAGTAAAACATCCAAACGCGACCGCGTACGCGAGCAAATGTATTAAATTGAAATTGAGCAAGGGAGGCCTAGCCTGAGCTAATACACAGACATGAAAAATGTGCCTAACAAATGCCACTCACGAGTAGAGTTCTCGCAGTGCGAAAAGTCTACTCGCGGTCACTATGCTCGCCATTGATAACCATTTCAAAGAATAATTACAACCAGTCACTCGTGCCGCTTCGGACCATTCGTCCTACGACATGGTTGAGTGACTGGAGGGACTTAAAAATTGACTCACCGCCTGGTCAGCATACCACTGGAACACGCACCATCGACGGATCCTTGACCCTCAGTTCCTAGACCCTCAACTGGACTCTGCATTCTGAACTGTGGGACGAGGGCAGTCGACTTTGGACTCTCAAGTACCTCAGTTCCTAGACCCTCAAGTTCTGGATTCTGCATTCTGAACTGTGGGGTCAGGGCAGTCGATTTTGGACTCTCAAGGACCTCAGTTCCTGGACCCTCAAATTGTGGATTCTGCATTCTGAACTGTGGGGTGAGGGCAGTCGACTTTGGACTCTCAAGAACCATCAGATGGACAGGCCCAGACATCATAAACGCTCAGATTGAACGGCTTTCGGACTAGTTAGACTCCAGTCATCCATCCTCTCAGACAGTACCAGGCATCTTCTTGATGCACTGACTCTACTACGCGTTACGCCCGAAGTCATTTACGGATTTCGCGACCGAATATAATATTACCGGCGAACATGACTCTACTTTCGCGGACGAAATAATAATTGTGAATTTCGCGACCGAAAGATCTTAAATCGGCGTAACAACACTGACTCTACTATCATAATACGCGATCGCGGTCTAGGCGCTGCGGTATACGTGTTCGCGACCGAGGTGTTTTAATAAAAAAAAAAAATAAATAAAAAAAAATATATATACATATACATTTGTGGCGGCGAGCAAACACTGACTCTAACACGACGCGAAAAACATAGTTCGACCGAGGGGGACTTGTAACGGCGAGCAAACACTGACTCTACTTCGCGTGATTCTACATTCTAATGCAAAGGGTTGAAGCTAAAGAGTCTGTGCGACTCCGGGGAAATGACTTACTCGAAAGCAAAATTGACTCTAAGATCGCATTGCGCGCGATCACAATAATTTGAAGAATGTTCTATGACACATCCCATCTTTTACAATATAGAATTGCAAGTACAATAAAGTAAATCCGCGTTAAAAATATCGAAAGCAAATTGTCTGAAGTGGAAAACGAGTCATGAAATTCAAGAAATGGAAAGTTCGAAATAAATTAAATAATTGTCAAATAAGTGGGATGTGTGATAGAATATTCTTATGCACTGACTCTAATTCGCGAGCTTCAACACACGCGGGTGGAAGCTATCGAAATCGCGACGCGCGTACTTCGACACTCGCGGGTGGAAGTCAAACGATTTCGCGGATGGAGATCACCGAACCGCGCGCGTGCCTCGACATTCGCGGATGGAGGCTGTCACGATCGAAATCGAGTATTCTAATTCAACACAGAATCTAAAGACCGACGAGTGGTCGCAAAGATGCTGAAAGAAAGGGGAAGGGTAGCAAGAATAAAAATGTACGCAGTTTTCTCAACGGAATTCTTTTTCTGTTACTGCGAATGCTGACGTGATTGTAGGAATGTGTGAATCGTTACGGAAGGTTAAGTGAAGCTACGTTTTACGAAAGTTCATTGACATTCTAGTAGGACCATATCATTGGGTCTTGAAAACAAAACGCGAGTCGCAGCGGTTAGTCACTGTGATCCTTGATTCAGATGTAAACATCCGATTCAAGCATAACAGTGTCCGGGCCACACCACGTGGAGGTAGCTGCGAGTCGTGGCCTGTACGATTTCTAACGATCGACATATATACCGTGTAACGTACTACGCAATAATGTAATATTAGTGAGCAAATTTAAGTAAGTTGTGTATTACGGAAAAGAATGCTATGTGTGATGTATGAATAAATGTTACGACATATGATAGATAAGGCAAAAATCTACATGAAGTGAGAATGAGTAAGATTAAACCAACCGAGGACACGTGAAAAATGTTATGGGAAATCAACACCAAAATATATGAAATAATTTGTAGTTGAAACTTACCAAAGCAGCATAAAAGCATGCAGCAAAAGCAAAGCAGTAGTACAAACCAGTAGAAGAAGCCACTTCATGCTGCATGACCTGTGTGAAGGCATGGTTATTGCAGCAATTAATATACACTGTAAGTATAGACACAGTCTCACAATCACTGTAGGTACATATCGTTTAAATTAAACACAAATATAAATCACATGTGGAGAGTGAGTATGCACTGTCAGTAACATCAAGTGATAGCACTGTTAAAATAAAGAGTTTAAATAAGTTGTTCATAATCACTGTGAAAATGTATTGCTGACATATGATCCCAGTAATCCAGTTTAATAGCACTGTCAGTATTAAGCGTCTGTATTAAATGTATGTAACCACCTTCTCAAGTCACTGTCAGTATAGGCACTCAAAGTTAACTGTCACTGTTCACTATTGATTGTCACGTCGCAACTACATTTCACTTTTGCACCGTAATAATCCGTATATCCAATGCTATATTAGCCGGAGAAGCTATCCCGTTAATGATTAAAGCCAGATTGAGCTTGCCGAACGACCGCGTGTCACTTGCGACCGCTTCCCAAACTTTCGATGTGACCTCTACGGTAGCTATCGCGAGACTGAGTTCACTGGACGATTGCGCATGACTTTCGGCCATATCATGCGCAAATTGCCTACTTTTCGAACTACTTTACGCACATTGTTTAACATCTCGCGAAGTTGTTTACTTTTATCATTAGATGTCCTATTTCAATACACGACGTCCAAAACACTGAAATGTCCTCGTCTGACAGTAACCTATGCCCACTAATGCTTTCAAATTCTGGGATTATTAGCCTCTAATTTAAATCTCTTTTTGAATAATAATTTTCATTTCGCGTTTTTGTCATCGATGATCTTAATAATATAAACAATAGTGTTTACCATTCATGTAAGTTTCATATATTTTTGTATTATCTCGGTAACCATCATTAAAACTAAGGGTCATCACATATTTCAAAGCTGGTAACAAAACTTACTAATGGTTAAAAATATTAATATTTATCTGAAATATTTGAGACTGAAGTATTTGACCCACCAATGTTGGCTTGTCTGTGTGCAGCCACTTAACTCAGCATTTTAGAACCGCATTCTACAGTTCAGCATTAGGCAGTGGAAAACCATCATTTTGTTGAAGGTTAGATTCTGCAAAGGTACAAATAAAAATTGAAATTAGTATGCACATGAAATAGCTGTACCAAATATTAGACTATAAAAATACTTATAATATTATACTATATATAGTATATATATACTATATACTATATACTATATACTATATACTATATATACTATACTATATATACTTATAATATTATAATATAATATACTATAAAAATACTTATAATATTACTAGATAGCTACAAGGATAATCAAATGTCACATTCAAACAGTGATTTTAAGCTCTGGACCGATGAAGGTAATTAAAAAATTGTCAAATTATTTAACAGAAACCATTATTACGGTCGACCACTGTAAGTACTTGATTTGACTAGCTAGTATACCGCGGTGGAGCACGATCGAGTGGGTGCGTGTGTGTGAAAAACCGTGAGTTCCTTAACTCACACAACTGCACGATATTAAGAATCTTAACATTGGACTATCTTGACACATATACACTGAATAAGTCCAATATCTGCCACTAATTATTTGCGGACGCAGGCTATGCACCTAATTACGTACTTAAATGTGATTAAACTCACCAAAAATAATGTAGAAACTGCAAAATACAATGACTCCATAGAACGCTGTGCTCCATTTTTCTCAACCGTGCAACCGCCGAAAATACTGTCGCATATCTGGAATATTTCGCCGTATTGAGCGAACCCACATCGCAATACATGTTCAGCTTTCCTGAAAGACCAATATTACGAACAATTTAAGCATCATAGAATAATAATTTATCAATAAAATAACATAATTGCGGCAGCTCACCTCGTTCGATGTGCACCGTGTCACCACTAGGCTTCGTGTGAAACGAGTTTACATTGGTTCGCTAGCTAGCCACCGTTAGAGGGCACAGGTTGAATTTCATTGGTTCGTACAATTACGATGCTTTTGCTCTTTTTGCTTTATAAATATTTAGTACACATGATATTTATTATTTATTAAGTGCCTTTATGCCTTATGCATCGAAAAATCTCAAATTCATTGAAAATCCTAAAAAGTAACTGTAAAAAACCGGTCGACAATTTTGCCGCCGTTGTCTTTTCGAACTATGATATATGTTTGCATTAAAAATATTTTTTCAATTAATTTATTAAGTTAAGAAACTGATCTTGGAAATGCATATTATTTTATGTTCAGTTTATAAAATTGTTGGAAACCTGTGAATAATCTCATAGAAATATTGTAAATTAAAATAGTTACAATGTCATAACTAACCTCTTATGCAGTATGCTATTATTAGGCTCCTACTAAGAAAATGTTTGACGGGTGATCACTTATATGCTGGAAGACCAATATTTGAACGTTAAAACCTATTGGTGACACAGGCTAATGATACTAACTTTCATACCATCAAGATTTTACAATAATTTCACTGCTAGTTAGTATCCCTGAAATTCAGATCTTAGTACAAAGTTCAATCTTAATACAACCGCAAAGAATCAATTGCAAAATTTATAAGGATTGTATACTGTTAAATACGTACCAAACAGAAAGTAACATAGAAAGTAAACGTGACAAGTCCAGTAGTTAAACATTAGTATCAAACGATTATGACATATTTGCATGAAGGTGTTACTACTTGAATTATTAACATTTCATAGTTTTTAGTACGATAGTAACATTTCATAGTAGTAGTAGTACTAGTAGTTAGTATGATAGATAGTAGGTTTTAGCTTGATTAATTTTATATTAGTAAAAGCTAAACCAAGCTAATATCAAGCTAAAACTACATTTCTTAGTAGTATTAGCTTGATATTATGGTGCCTGCCTCTAAGTATACCAGGAACTATGCAGGTGGAAGTTATAGTAATTCTACAACATGAGAGCAATGTAATTAATAATGATATAGGCAGAAGATGTGTCGCTGTGGTGAAAATAGTACATATGTATGGCATAAACATAGCTGTGGTATAAGCATGAGAAAAACATGCCTGTTAGCTGCAGTATTAATCACATTATATTCATATTGTAGAGTGAATATGGTCCTCTGTAGTATCAGAAATAGTTAAAATCACCAAAAAAGCCCATTATATTCTTGACACAAAGCCAAACGTTCACAGCACTAAAGAAACAATTCTCATACTGTGCAAATAAACCATGAAAGGGATCAGTCCGTCGTTTTATGTGTCATCGTGTCGCCATCTCTTTGATATATGGTGTAAACGATTTGGTAAATTTTGCCCCGCAACCCTAGCATAATAGTCACGGATTAAATGATTTACAAGTTTTAGCATATGTAAAAATTAACTCTTCTCTTCAAGCCTTAATCAACCACTAAAATTAATACGGTTCCTAAACTTTCGTTATTTTGATCATATTATCCGATAATTAAAAATCTAACATTCAGGCACATACAAGTTGATCAACAGTTCGTGCCGATATGCTTCATATCGTCAATTAATATAATTCCTAAAATAAATACCTCCAAATAATATTAATTAATAAATTTCCTAAAATAAATATCCCTAAATAATATCGGCATTAATTTTCTCGGTTGACGTTACCCTTCTTGCCAATGTGCGCAACCTACACAAACGCAGGGACGATAATTACAGGAAACTGAAAGAAGTGACCGTAACGCCCATTGGCTCCCGAATTGTCTAAGAAGGGATAACTCAGCTAAGGAAGCTTCGAATGAGGTAGCATAAAAGAAGCCTAATCTTGGGACCACCCCTTCCATCGGGACATGGTACAGGAAGTACAGACAATACCGTGTGCCGAATGCTGAAATCGTTCTAGTTACGTATCGTTTACCCTTGCGATGTCGGTGGAAAGTCGTACATAAATATTTGCATACGGATAAGAATAATTACATCTTTACTTACTGAAAATCTGAAGTGTGAAAAGTACGTCGATGCATTCTCGAATCACTGAAGTACGGATGAACATTTGTGCAGGTGCAATCGTGCGTCTAGTGTGAATCGAACTTCGGCAAAATGTGTCGTTCGCAACAAGATCTTCCAGAACGTTCTGGAGCCTGTGCACGCGTCTTGGGGCTAACTCATATCACTATTATGTTTTTGGTTTTGGAAATCTCGCCAGTGTCGTTATTACCGTCATTATTATTCTAATGTCCAGAGTATATTTCTGTTGAGTGTGAATATTTATGCCTTCCGCATTTCATGTTACTTTCGTTTACGTGGTTAACTCATATCCGTGTTATATTTTTGGTTTTGGAAATCTCGTCAGTGTCGCTATTACCGCCACTATTATTCTAATGTCCAGGTATATTTCTGTTGTGTGTGAATATTTGTGCCTTCCGCATTTTATGTTACTTTCGTTTACGTGGCTAACTTATATCAGTGTTATGTTTTTGGTTTTGGAAATCTCGTCAGTGTCGTTATTACTGTCATTATTATTCTAATGTCCGGAGTATATTTCTGTTGTGTGTGAATATTTATGCCTTCTGCATTTCATGTTACTTTCGTTTACGTGGTTAACTCATATCAGTGTTATGTTTTTGGTTGTGTGTGAAATCTCGTTAACTCATATCAGTGTCGGTATTACCGTCATTATTCATTCTAATGTCCAGAGTATATTTCTGTTGCGTGTGAATATTTGTGCCTTCCGCATTTCATGTTACTTTCGTTTCCGTGGCTAACTCATATCAGTGTTATGTTTTTGGTTTTGGAAATTTCGTCAGTGTTGTTATTACCGTCATTATTATTCTAATGTCCAGAGTATATTTCTATTGCGTGTGAATATTTGTGCCTTCCGCATTTCATGTTACTTTCGTTTACGTGGTTAACTCATATCAGTGTTATGTTTTTGGTTTTGGAAATCTCGCCAGTGTCGTTATTACCGCCATTATTATTCTAATGTCCAGAGAATATTTCTGTTGTGTGTGAATATTTGCGCCTTCGGCATTTCATGTTACTTTCGTTTACGTGGCTAACTCATATCAGTGTTATGTTTTTGGTTTTGGAAATCTCGTCAGTGTCGTTATTACCGTCATTATTATTCTAATGTCCAGAGTATATTTCTGTTGCGTGTGAATATTTGTGCCTTCCGCATTTCATGTTACTTTCGTTTACGTGGTTAACTCATATCAGTGTTATGTTTTTGGTTTTGGAAATCTCGACAGTGTCGTTATTACCGTAATTATCATTCTAATGTCCAGAGTATATTTCTGTTGCGTGTGAATATTTGTGCCTTCCGCATTTCATGTTACTTTCGTTTACGTGGTTAACTCATATCCGTGTTATGTTTTTGGTTTTGGAAATCTGGCCAGTGTCGGTATTACCGTCATTATTATTCTAATGTCCAGAGTATATTTCTGTTGCGTGTGAATATTTGTGCCTTCCACATTTCATGTTACTTTCGTTTACGTGGTTAACTCATATCAGTGTTATGTTTTTGGTTTTGGAAATCTCGCCAGTGTCGTTATTACCGTCATTATTATTCTAATGTCCAGAGTAATATATATTTCTGTTGCGTGTGAATATTTGTGCCTTCCGCATTTCATGTTACTTTCGTTTACGTCGTTAACTTATATCAGTGTTATGTTTTTGGTTTTGGAAATCTCGCCAGTGTCGTTATTACAGTCATTATTATTCTAATGTCCAGAGTATATTTCTGTTGCGTGTGAATATTTGTGCCTTCCGCATTTCATGTTACTTTCGTTTACGTGGTTAACTCATATCAGTGTTATGTTTTTGGTTTTGGAAATCTCGTCAGTGTCGTTATTACCGTCATTATTATTCTAATGTCCAGAGTATATTTCTGTTGTGTGTGAATATTTGTGCCTTCCGCATTTTATGTTACTTTCGTTTACGTGGTTAACTCATATCAGTGTTATGTTTTTGGTTCTGGAAATTTCGTCAGTGTCGTTATTACCGTCATTATTATTCTAATGTCTAGAGTATATTTCTGTTGCGTGTGAATATACGTGCCTTCCGCATTTCATGTTACTTTCGTTTACGTGGTTAACTCATATCAGTGTTATGTTTTTGGTTTTGGAAATCTCGCCAGTGTCGTTATTACCGTCATTATTATTCTAATGTCCAGAGTATATTTCTGTTGTGTGTGAATATTTATGCCTTCCGCATTTCATGTTACTTTCGTTTACGTGGTTAACTCATATCAGTGTTATGTTTTTGGTTTTGGAAACCTCGCCAGTGTCGTTATTACCGTCATTATTATTCTAATGTCCAGAGTATATTTCTGTTGCGTGTGAATATTTATGCCTTCCGCATTTCATGTTACTTTCGTTTTCGTGGTTAACTCATATCAGTGTTATGTTTTTGGTTTTGGAAATCTCGCCAGTGTCGGTATTACCGTCATTATTATTCTAATGTCCAGAGTATATTTCTGTTGCGTGTGAATATTTGTGCCTTCCGCATTTCATGTTACTTTCGTTTACGTGGTTAACTCATATCAGTGTTATGTTTTTGGTTTTGGAAATCTCGACAGTGTCGTTATTACCGTAATTATCATTCTAATGTCCAGAGTATATTTCTGTTGCGTGTGAATATTTGTGCCTTCCGCATTTCATGTTACTTTCGTTTACGTGGTTAACTCATATCCGTGTTATGTTTTTGGTTTTGGAAATCTGGCCAGTGTCGGTATTACCGTCATTATTATTCTAATGTCCAGAGTATATTTCTGTTGCGTGTGAATATTTGGGCCTTCCACATTTCATGTTACTTTCGTTTACGTGGTTAACTCATATCAGTGTTATGTTTTTGGTTTTGGAAATCTCGCCAGTGTCGTTATTACCGTCATTATTATTCTAATGTCCAGAGTAATATATATTTCTGTTGCGTGTGAATATTTGTGCCTTCCGCATTTCATGTTACTTTCGTTTACGTCGTTAACTTATATCAGTGTTATGTTTTTGGTTTTGGAAATCTCGCCAGTGTCGTTATTACAGTCATTATTATTCTAATGTCCAGAGTATATTTCTGTTGCGTGTGAATATTTGTGCCTTCCGCATTTCATGTTACTTTCGTTTACGTGGTTAATTCATATCAGTGTTATGTTTTTGGTTTTGGAAATCTCGTCAGTGTCGTTATTACCGTCATTATTATTCTAATGTCCAGAGTATATTTCTGTTGTGTGTGAATATTTGTGCCTTCCGCATTTTATGTTACTTTCGTTTACGTGGTTAACTCATATCAGTGTTATGTTTTTGGTTCTGGAAATTTCGTCAGTGTCGTTATTACCGTCATTATTACTCTAATGTCTAGAGTATATTTCTGTTGCGTGTGAATATTTGTGCCTTCCGCATTTCATGTTACTTTCGTTTACGTGGTTAACTCATATCAGTGTTATGTTTTTGGTTTTGGAAATCTCGCCAGTGTCGTTATTACCGTCATTATTATTCTAATGTCCAGAGTATATTTCTGTTGTGTGTGAATATTTATGCCTTCCGCATTTCATGTTACTTTCGTTTACGTGGTTAACTCATATCAGTGTTATGTTTTTGGTTTTGGAAACCTCGCCAGTGTCGTTATTACCGTCATTATTATTCTAATGTCCAGAGTATATTTCTGTTGCGTGTGAATATTTATGCCTTCCACATTTCATGTTGCTTTCGTTTACGTGGTTAACTCATATCAGTGTTATGTTTTTGGTTTTGGAAATCTCGCCAGTGTCGGTATTACCGTCATTATTATTCTAATGTCCAGAGTATATTTCTGTTGCGTGTGAATATTTGTGCCTTCCGCATTTCATGTTACTTTCGTTTACGTGGTTAACTCATATCAGTGCTATGTTTTTGGTTTTAGAAATCTCGCCAGTGTCGTTATCACCGTCATTATCATTCTATTGTCCAGAGTATATTTCTGTTGTGTGTGAATATTTATGCCTTCCGCATTTCATGTTACTTTCGTTTACGTGGTTAACTCATATCAGTGTTATGTTTTTGGTTTTGGAAATCCCGTCAGTGTTGTTATTACCGTCATTATTATTCTAATGTCCAGGTATATTTCTGTCGTGTGTGAATATTTGTGCCTTCCGCATTTCATGTTACTTCCGTTTACGTGGCTAACTCATATCAGTGTTATGTTTTTGGTTTTGGAAATCTCGCCAGTGTCGTTATTACCGTCATTATCATTCTAATGTCCAGAGTATATTTCTGTTGCGTGTGAATATTTGTGCTTTCCGCATTTCATGTTACTTTCGTTTACGTGGCTAACTCATATCAGTGTTATCTTTTTGGTTTTGGAAATCTCGTCAGTGTCGTTATTACCGTCATTATTATTCTAATGTCCAGAGTATATTTCTGTTGCGTGTGAATATTTGTGCCTTCCGCATTTCATGTTACTTTCGTTTACGTGGCTAATTCATATCAGTGTTATGTTTTTGGTTTTGGAAATCTCGTCAGTGCCGTTATTACCGTCATTATTATTCTAATGTCCGGAGTATATTTCTGTTGCGTGTGAATATTTGTGCCTTCCGCGTTTTGTGTTATTTTGGTTTTCGGGTGTGTATTTTATCCCAATTTCGTACGGTTTCTCTAATCTTTAGGTTAATTACATTTACGACGCGTGTTTAACTAGTGTGCATTTTTTTTGTAATTTTGCACTTGTTTTCTAATCCTCAATTTAATTACGGTTACCACGCGTGTTTAACTAGTGTGCATTTTTTTGTAATTTTACACTTGCTCTCTAATCCTCAATTTAATTACGGTTACCACGCGTGTTTAACTAGTGTGCATTTTTTTTTTAATTTTGCACGTGTTCTCTGATCCTCAGTTTAATTACGGTTACGACGCGTGTTTAACTAGTGCTTCATGAGATTTACATAAATAACCAATAGGCTAGTGACGGTTAATTTTCGTTTGTTTAAGTTGGCATAAGTGGCTCTTCCCGCTAATTTACGCTGGGATCGGTACAAGTTAAATCGATATATTTTTCATCGCAATTGAGGTAAAGTAATAATCAGATCTCATTAATTAAAAAACTCATGCTAATTGTGTGCACAGTTCTTCTATTTAACAGTTGCAATAGTTTTCAGAACATCGTCTTTGGTTATATTCGTTTTTTTGTTTAATCGCCATTGGTGGAGCAGGATTTTTAGTAGTGCGTTTTTGTTCGCAAAGGTTGGCAGGACTTAGTTGCAGTGTCCGGCCGGGCTCGAACAGGAAGACGAAACCGCGCTCGCCGATCTTTCAACAGGTATTTATATTTTATTTCATATCTATTCCTCTCCAAGTATCTAAATTTACTGCGTAATTGTGAACCGCGTCCGAATTTTCATTATTCTCTTTTGTAGAGATCGTAGATTACAAATTCTCTTCGCAATGTATCCGAAGCACGCTCCGCTTTTGATCTTGAATGCTGCCATTTTGATGTGCTATACATTTCGCGTGTACCATAAAATATTTTTAAGAATTCTGTCTGCTTGCATTATCGGTACGTGCATGTTTCTACTGCAGTCTGTTTTCTTGAACTTCTTCACAAATCGAATATTTGCAACCTTGCATGTTTCACGGTCTTTGGTTACATTCGTTTTTTTGTTTATCCGCCATTGGTGGAGCAGGATTTTTAGTGGTGCGTTTTTGTTCGCAAAGGTTGGCAGGACTTAGTTGCAGTGTCCGGCCGGGCTCGAACAGGAAGACGAAACCGCGCTCGCCGATCTTTTAACAGGTATTTATATTTTATTTCATATCTATTCCTCTCCAAGTATGTAAATTTACTGCGTAATTGTGAACCGCGTCCGAATTTTCATTATTGTCTTTTGTAGAGATCGTAGATTGCAAATTCTCTTCGCGATGTGTCCGAAGCACGCTCCACTTTTGATCTTGAATGCTGCCATTTTGATGTGCTATACAATTCGCGTGTACCATAAAATATTTTTAACAATTCAGCCGGTCTGCTTGCATTATCGGTACGTGAATGTTACTACTGCTGTCTGTTTTCTTGAACTTCTTCACAAATCGAATATTTGCAACCTTGCATGTTTCACGGTCTTTGGTTACATTCGTTTTTTTGTTTATCCGCCATTGGTGGAGCAGGATTTTTAGTGGTGCGTTTTTGTTCGCAAAGGTTGGCAGGACTTAGTTGTAGTGTCCGGCCGGGCTCGAACAGGAAGACGAAACCGCGCTCGCCGATCTTTTAACAGGTATTTATATTTTATTTCATATCTATTCCTCTCCAAGTATCTAAATTTACTGCGTAATTGTGAACCGCGTCCGAATTTTCATTATTCTCTTTTGTAGAGATCGTAGATTGCAAATTCTCTTCGCGATGTGTCCGAAGCACTCTCCACTTTTGATCTTGAATGCTGCCATTTTGATGTGCTATACAATTCGCGTGTACCCTAAAAGATTTTTAACAACTCAGCCGGTCTGCTTGCATTATCGGTACGTGCATGTTACTACTGCAATCTGTTTTCTTGAACTTCCTCACAAATCGAATATTTGCAACCTTGCATGTTTCATGGTCTTTGGTTACATTCGTTTTTTTGTTTATCCGCCATTGGTGGAGCAGGATTTTTAGTGGTGCGTTTTTGTTCGCAAAGGTTGGCAGGACTTAGTTGTAGTGTCCGGCCGGGTTCGAACAGGAAGACGAAACCGCGCTCGCCGATTTTTTAACAGGTATTTATATTTTATTTCATATCTGTTCCGCTCAAAGTATCTAAATTTACTGTGTAATTGTGAATCGCGTCCGAATTTTCATTATTCTCTTTTGTAGAGATCGTAGATTGCAAATTCTCTTCGCGATGTGTCCGAAGCACGCTCCACTTTTGGTCTCAAATGCTGCCATTTTGATGTGCTATACAATTCGCGTGTACCATAAAATATTTTTAACAATTCAGCCGGTCTGCTTGCATTATTGGTACGTGAATGCTACTACTGCAGTCTGTTTTCTTGAACTTCCTCACAAATCGAATATTTGCAACCTTGCATGTTTCATGGCGTCAGTAATGGCGGACAGGTGGATCACAACGGCCATAGGAGGTATTTGCGGCCATTAAGATTTGTGCGGGGAAACGATACTAACCATCGAAAAGTATGCATTTGCATGGACAGCTACTAATATTACGTTGTGAGTGATGAAATTGGATAAGATTCATAAGACACGTCATTTTTCAGGTATCGGTTAATTTTGGGGATAGATTCTAACTCGTTTCAAAAAATCTGGAGATGGTTGTGGAAATGCAGTAGTAAATGCAGTAAGTAGTTTACAGTGTTTGTATGTGTTTAAATATATTAATTTATGTCATAAATACGCTATGTATATATATTGTACCGTAAATGTGTATTGTGCTAAATGAGATCTTATAGATTTTTAAGAATTTTTATAACTTTTTATGTTCACTGAAAACAAGTGGTTTCCAGTGGTGGTATGTACTGAATTGATTATTTCTATTCAGTGTATATTTTTGGCTATCAGAACAATGTAATCACGAATTAATGGTATTCCACTTTTAGGTTCAAGTGAGATAAAAATATATTTTTGCTAACAGTTGTTATTTTTAACCTAGAAACCTCACTTTTACTAACTTTATGTGGAACCATAGGCAGAAAGTTTATTCATACACAATATAAATTTGCTGCTTCTGTACTTACTTTATCTTTCTATCTTATTATACTTGTCTGTTTCAGATTCAAATATGGAATACATACAGTGGGTCAAAAAGATATTTGGAACATTAAGGTACATTTGTAACCATCACTTGATATCTCATTTATTTATATAAGGATTATGATTATTCTAATTTACATTAATGAATCATTCATAAGATTTAACAAGAACACGTACACCATTTAAGAAATTTGTACTTTGTTTCCATCTTACAAAAATATTCAGATACTTTTGCTCATTAAAATTTGTGAATTAAAGTTGTATCTTTATTAATGATAAAGACGGACTTACCAGTAAAAAGAAGAAACAATAATCATAATCCTGGTGTAAATAAGTTCCATACCAATTGATGAATACTAATATATCTTAAAATCCAAATATTCCTGGAGACCATTGTATGCGCCTGTGCTTAACCCGCAATGCGGTCTTAGAATCAGTGTTGCTCTCGATTTTCAACAAAAAGTTCTTCATCTCAAAGTTTTTTAAGTTTACTTAAACATTGTATAACTTCACGCGATTGTAAAATCAGTGTTTGCCCGTCGATATTTTAAAATCGCGATCGCGCTTTTAGTAAGTATCTTGTTCGCAATCGGTAGTAGCGTCAGTGCAACAGTGAAGACCAAGGCTCAAAGGATCACTTATGCGTGGGACTAATCAATATTACGTAAGTTTATGTCATATCGTAATTATAATATGGTATATGAAATCACATTATATACCTAGGTATTTTAAATGTATTCTCTTTATATTTGCAGAACGCTGACGAAACACACAAGTGGTTGTAGAGTTGGTGAGTCAACATTATGATCCCTCTAGTCCCTGATCATGTCGAGGATGAAAGGTCCGAATCGGCACCAGGTGTCTAGTTGTATTTCTTCTTTGTATTAGCGAGCACAGCGATCACGAATGACGCCTTCATGTTAGATTGAAGGAGTTATACGTGTATGTTATTGTCATGCCAATGTTTATGTCTTTTTAGTTCAGGATAGGCCTATCTTGCTCTCGGTTTCAGAACTTGTATACACTTGATTGTTTCTATTATAACATTACATTGAATGTTTCTATAAAGATTCTAAAGATTCTAAAGATTAATTCTTTCTTTTAGCCGCTTGTATTCATCTTGCTTATGATTTTTACATAATTTATTTAATTAAAGAGCAAGAAGAAAATTCGCGACGGGGAGATCCTACCATCGATGTGGCATTATGGAATAGCATAATGTGTACATTTTAGAGTAGCCGCACCGATGATGGATTTTCTCGAGGGCATTATCAATTCAATTGTATTTGTTGTCATTTATTGTGCATTATACTATTGATGTAGTCCTATGTTCTCAAACAATTTTGTTTTAATAACTAATATGAAATTGCAAAAACACAATAGAGGGTTAAATTTAAATTTTGAACGTTGTCGGCACAAGATACAATTTTTTTTTCGTTTTTCTTCTAAATAATGTTTTACTTGAATTTTCACAATACTATTTTACATTTTCCATTTTTTATTAATAATAAAACTAGACTCATTAGACCGTTAGCAATGATGAAACTACTTACTAATAATTTTAGCATAGGATGTTTTCAGGTACGACCATGCTCATTTTTATTGTTAGTACTTATTTATTATTATATAAGCATCTTGATATTATGTATGCGCCCAGGTGCTGCATACATGAATCAAGGCAGGCGAATGAGCATGGTACTAATTTTTAAGACTAATAATTCTTAGCGACTGTCATGTTAGCTAGCGTCTACCGACGTACGTTTCATTGTGTGTATGTGTGCCTGAATAATTTTAAGTTTATGGAAAGTACGTTGGACAATCAGATGGCAACTGCTGTTATCGTTTATCGTAAAATCTTTTGAGCGCTTGTGCTCAAAAAGGAAATAATTAATTCGTCTATCGTGTGTAAATTGTATGGCCGCTAGCTTTGACAGTCGATTTCAGGAAATTGGTACGTATAATTATGTGTGAATGTGATGGATGCTACAAGTTCGGGTGTCGGAGACGTCCCGGGATTGTCTCTCTAGGATTAGGCTTATTGCACCCAGGGCGTAATGAGTGAGAACCGTGGAGTGCCTGTTTTTGTGCGAATGTGGTTGCTTCTTTAGATATAGAGCTAGGTAGGTAGGTCCACTCACTGTATGAATGGCTTAAATTTAAGTAGGCAGGTCATGCGCAGACATCTTCGCGAATTCAAGTTTAGTAGACTCACTTTCTTATGTCGCAGGGGAGGCGTACTATTATTGAGGCGTATTCCATGTTGCTCGTGTAATGTATCATGTTTCACGAACAGTGCACTATGTGCTAATTAGACAAATAGTTTCTAGATGTACAAAGCACAAGTATGCATAAACGAAGTGCACAGTACCGACATCAAATGGTGCACTGTTTTTTAAGAATTTATGCAGCACGCTCACATAAACAAGGTGCACAGTACCGACACCAAATGGTGCAATATTTTCGAATGTACACAGCTCAAGTACCAATGAACAATGTGCACCGTACCGACACCACATGGTGCAATAGTTTTCAAGGATGTACGCAGCACGTTTATGTGAGCAAAGTGCACAATACCAACACGAAATAGTTTAATCAGTTGTGTATGGTCATAGTGATACGGAATGTATCTCATACACTTTATCGAGCAACATATGTATGGTTCAATAATGTATGCCTTCGCACCGTACAGGGAGAATAAACACATGTAGAATAGGATCTAGGATTTTTCCGAAAATAATCAAACATGCTAGTCTAATTAAATAACAGCGATAATAATTTTGCGGTATGTAGGCAATCAAATTTTATTACCGAAATATATCGAATATTAAATTTTAAAATATGTTCTATGTCTGCGCCGCGTTACTGAACGAAATCTTATCGTTGAAATCATAAAGCTATGTGTTTGCGACCGAAAGCTTTGTAAATTCATGAAAGTTAATACCTTATTTTCAGCAATCTTATGTAGTCGCTGTGCTCGCTATTTGTATGTCTGTTCATACATTATTTATACTCTGTTGCCAAATCGTCAGCACCAATTTTCGATTATTGTTGTTTACACTCCAGTAAAACGGAGCTGTTTACATTACCTTACGAGTCTCAAAACAATTAACCGTACAGAAAACAATTACGTATTCATTATATAAATTATGGCTAGAGTCCGCTGGTTTTGAAATTGTATTTTTCACTGTCACTATCCACGGATCTGGATTGCACTCAAATACGCCTAACGTTGGACGAAGTCGGTATTTCAGCTCGCGAGGCATGATTTACCATAAAGTGATAATTATAATCCCACACTGCATTTGTTGCACAGGGTAAACATATCGTTTGATATGTTTTTAGGTATATCGATTCGGTATACTAGAACCCTGTTATTATTTCCGTATTACATGGAATCTTATCGGCTGAATTCGGCGTGAGAACACAATACAGATCTAGAACTCTTTCTCATTAAGAAATCATTAATAATAATTCGTTTTCAAAAATATATAATGATATAAGGACACGAATCTTATTTAAATTGTTTCCGCCATCGAAGTGGAGATCGATGTAGGAAGCAACATATTTTAATTTATTTTCGCTCATTTTAATTTTTGAATCCCCTTCGACTCTTTCATGATATATTGGGGTGCAGGTTGAATTTTTAACTTTACATGGGTAGTCGTAGAAAAAAACACGTTCGTTTTGGTGCTTTTCCCCATTCATTCATCTATTTTAGCCACATCTCGGTAACCATTTCGAAAATTTTAACGCAACTGCAATTTTTTTCAATCCCTTTATACTTCTTTTCATTTGAGACAGTGACAAGCCCATCGATAGAGTTTTCATTTTAGATGCTGTTTTCTGGCTCATTTTTCATTATTTTTCTACACATTTTGGGCTATATCTCGGAAACTATTTCGAATTTTTCAATGCGGTTGCAATTTTTCTAAGTCTCTTTGTACCCCTTTTCATATGGCACAATTCCAAGTCGATCGATAAAGTTTTAATTTTTGACCTCGTTTTCAGGCTCGTTTTTCACGATTTTTTCACACATTTTTAGCGATATCTTCGTAACCATTGCGAATTTCGGGGTGCGCCTTGCATTTTTCCGAGTTATTTTCGACCCCCTTTGATATGCTAGAAGGGCGAGCAAATCGGTGACCCATCATTTTTTGGCAAAAATGGCAACGGATTAAGATTTTCGTGATTTCTTCAAGGCCTTGTCCCGTCTAAACTAGTGATCCAAATCTATCGGTAATATAGGTTTTCTTAAAGCTCTTTGCATACATTTTCACATGGGATTAATCGCAATTACCAGTTTTGAAAAAATTTTTTTTGCCTTTTCTTAAAATAGTCGTATTTCGGAAATTATGAAGAGTTTAGCGCGCGGAAAGTGGTTTATCTTCAGGGCAAATTACCCTCTATCGAATGGTATTGGTCCGAAAGAAAAAAAAAATTTGACTTTTTTCGCCATTTTCTTAATATTTTTCTTAATATTTTTCTTAATATTTTAATTTAGTTTTCGTCATATCTCGAGAATCACTTGGAATTTTGAGGTCTGGTTTGCATAATTCTGCTTCTCTTTGGATCCGCTTTTGCCCACCGAAAGGGCAAGTCAAGTTATCCACTCATTATTTGTGGACATAAATTAATGTGTCCTTTATCAATGTTTTTCTTTTTCTGTTTTGGCTATTTTTTTGCCATAAATTGAAAATGTGAATTTCTCTCTTCTGTTAGTTTAACAATTTTCAACGATTCCAAAGGGGTACAAGCTTATATACTTTAATTTGGTACAATTCTGTAGTATAATTATGGAGAATATATCGACGGTATCGATTTCTTCTGGTCTTGAAGAGTGCGCTCGGTTACAATAAGTTTTGTACCAAGTCGGTATATCAGTTCGTAGGCCATAAATTCCCATAAAAGTGATAGGTGTAGTCCTATGTCACAGTCCAAGTAGATACTGCGAGATACCTATCTCCGCTGTGATCATTTCTGGTTTCTACTGTAGGTGCAGTCGTTATGAAGCTGCACGATTGTGTGTCACGCCATCTAACGTAAATGGACGTGAAGTCTGCTAGTACGTATTTGTGTGTCACGTCTTTCCATCTAACGTAAATGGACGTGTCGAAAGTCATTTTTATATGAATAAAAGTTATGTAACATTACTCCAATTTTATCTTTTTTTAAGATTGAATTATTATCGAGAGAAACCGAGCCTGCTGTGATTACGCTGCAGTTTTGAGGACAGACAGAAGAAGCGCGATCGCGCCGCTTGGCACTCAAACGGTTAACATGGTATTAGCCATGTTAAATAATATATTAGTACAAGACAAATTACGACTTGTTATGAAAACCTACATTCTTTGCCGACGTCCTTCAGCGTTTTATGAGTAGATGCTGCCTTCTTTCGAAGAATAGCTAACTTTGTTTCAATGTCTTCGTTCACATGCTTACTCATATGTCTCTTACCTTTTTGTTCCTTACTCTTCTTTCAAAGTAACATAATCCTTTGTTGCCTCGTATTATTTATTAATTATTCGATTTCTTCATGGCCAACGCCGTAACATGATGAAATGATAACGGACGTCCAGTTTAAATACGTTACATTCACTGCATATCAAACACATAGAGTAAAAGTAAAGGTGCGAGTCAGTTTATCGTAATTTCGCTTTGAATCTTTATTTAATAACCATGCGCAGCAAAATACAATATTATACATCAGAGAGAGAGAGGGAGAAAAAGGTATATGTGTGTGTATATATATGTACGTATATGCGTGATATGTCCATATAAATATTTACATGTGCACATATACGTACGTACCTAAACACACCATACGATATCCAGCCGTTCGTTCGTTCGCAATGTACACGCCGTGAGAAATTGGAGACAAGCGTGAAAATTAAATTTACAATACATGTCCGACAAGAAGCATTCGTGCACGGCAGGTCGAAAAACAAGATATGAAAGTTTCTACTAGGAAATTATAACACTATCATATTCTAACCGAATATTTACATCGCGCATATTATCAGCTATATTTTTGGTCGAACAGTAAGTATAAGTTGTCGCAAAGGAAACGCAAACAAACCCTAAAACCAAGTAGTAAGCAACGATAATATCTCTTACGGCTAAGTCGTCATTAAGGGCTACAATTAGACAAACTTTTCGAAAGTTCTGCGGAAACCGTTCGCCTGGCAGTCGCCCGCAAACTGCTATTAAAAATCACTGGATCCGTTCGTCCTTTGTTGCGATTCCACGTCAGAATCGACGGTACTTACAATCTGCTAAATACATAATCATAATCATTGATGTACTGGCATCAGGCAGTAATCAACATAGCTCCCTCTAATTACTTGGCAAATTAACAAACAATTCATTTTCGTGAACTGGTTCCGACAGTGTTTCAACAATGTCTCAGTAATCATTGGTTCAATTCTTCATTCACATATAGGTACATCCTCTTTCGCGTACACGTACACATCAACATTGTCTCTTCTTCATCTCCCATCAACAAAACATGTCTAGACCTACCAAGATTTGTCATTTACAAAGAGCACGTTACGCTAAATCTCGGCCACAATTATTTCCTCCAGCGGCAAATTCTCCGTTTCCCAAGTATAACTGGTCGTGTCTCCAATCTCAGTACCAGCTGTAAAAGGGTTGATGGGGTGCGGGTCTCGGTGGCTGCTGAAAGCTTTGCGCTGCGTAATGACTGGCGAACGCTTGATGAGTATGGGCGCCATGAGGATGTGGCTGCTGAAGACTCGTGGGCGGACTTGGAAGACCAACTCTTCCGCTTCCGGTGATGGGCAGGTTCCATGAGGGCGAAGTGTTGCCCTGACTCGCTTGCTGCTGCTGTTGCACAGGAGAGACCGAGCTGATTGGTAGATCCGACGAAGTCAATTGATCCGACGCCGGGTTCGAGTTGCCAGAGTTCGGACCCATCATGGTGACTAGCGAATTGGGCGTGGGCGGCAGTTGGTGTCCACCCGTCTGCTGGTAGTTGGAAGACGACGGCGCTACTGGCGAGACCTGGTGACTCATGTGAGTCGTGGTGGATGATGTCGGAGGTAGCAGAGAGCTGGGATAGCTAACTGACGGCGGCAGGCTGTAGGTGGACGTTGACCCCACCGACGATGGTAGTCTTGCAGAATCTGCGCTTAATTGATGGGACATCGAGGTGTGATGGGACGAGTACAGCTCTGGAACTAAAGAATGACTCTGATTAGAGATTTCATCTTGAAGATTGAACCTTGAAGAATGTAGCTCAGTCAATGTTTGTTTATACGGAGGGATAATTGAAGACGTAATTAAAATCATTCCGGAGGCAGTCGGATGGAAAAGAAATGAACACCAATGGCAATCGGCGGATTTGTACGGGCGAAATGCTTAGCGCATTCACTTTTTCTTTCAATGAAAATCTGTTTATGATGAGGGATAATTGAAGTCGTCATACGAATATTAACACTTTGACTGCCATGGTGGTCACCGGTGACCGGCGCAAAAGATTTGATTAAAAATGCAAAAAATTCGTAATGAAGCCTATTTGCAATCATGTAAAAGCAATTGATAATGGAACGGTACTTCAATACTTCGGCTTCCCACAAATCTGCGTTACCTTCATTTTACACTACTTAATCATCTTCTGCAGTATTTCAATGCACCGCGGTTCTAACGTAACAAAATACGCTTGGCAGTCAACGTGTTAATAGCAATCAAACGTTTTCGGCAAACGGAACGTCTAGCGCGTTCAGCTTTTTTCGCCGACCCCCTCAATCTTCATCTATCGGACTTTTGACGATCGATGCGTCCAGACGGCGGATATTGCATGCATGACGAAGCGGTATAGTCTCACTGCCGGCGTGTACAGAGTAGACGCGCTTTCCGCGATAGTCACTTTTTCATCCCTTGGGAATGGCGTGCCAGGACGAGTGACTGGCCCGATTGTTTCGATATCCCGCCGCGCTCGCAGAGCAGTTTCCGGTAATTGTTCGCGTTCCTCGAATTGCACAGGACTGCCTGCTGTCGTCCGACGCGATTCCGTTTTCGCAGATTAACAAAAACATTCATAGTGACTAGTGTGTTCGGCTACTCGCAAACGCACTAATACACAGTGGCAGAATAGGCATTCAGACATTACAAGCGCTTGCCGCAAGGAAGAATTTCGACATTTGGCTGATTTGATGCAGCGTTAACGTTTTCCGTCAAAGCATTGAGCGTGTCTGGCACCATCAGCGCGTCGTCAACCAAGTTTCTTTAAGAGTCTGCGCTGAAGCAAGAATGATAGCGTATAACGGACTTGAACGATGCCGTACCTTGACTGGACGAAAAAGCCGTATCAGGAAGACTCTGTCCATGAGGATGAGGATGAGAATGACTCGGTGGCACAGCAGCGCCAGAATGTGGATGTGGCGCAGCAGGCGGATGAAGTACATAGGACGCAGCCGGATATGCGACAGTTCCGACGTATCCACCGGAAGTTGTCGACGACAACTGTTTGCGCAGCCTTGCGCGCCTGTTGCTGAACCAAACCTGGATTCTCGCTTCGGTAAGCTTCGTTCGCTGGGCGAGTTCTTCCCGCGTGTAAATGTCTGGATACTGTGTTCTCTCGAATGCACGCTCCAACTCATCCAACTGATGAGCGGTGAAGGTCGTCCTGCTGCGACGTTGCTTTCTCTTCAGTGGAATACCTGGTTCGCTCTCGCAATCGGAGCCTGAGCTAGTTTTACCTGCAACAGGAAAATTTGCAAGTGAATGAGAATTCATTTCGCACAATGCTGTGTTAAGGGAAAAAATTAAGCAGTTTTATAATGTTAAATTGGAATAGTGGATAATGAGATAAAAGCTCTTTTCTTGGTCAAATGGAAATTGATTGAGAATTTTTGTTTAAACGGGTCCATTAATCATTATCTATCACTTTAAATGATATGTGAAGTGACGGGACCGGAAAACGGTTGATAACCGAAGATCTACTCATAATAAAGGAGCATTGATTGCCTCGAAATAGGTATAGGCGTTCTTATACAAGTTCTCAATCAATTTCCATTTGTCAACCAAAAAAAGGCTTTTTTATTACTATCCGCTATTACAAATAAGGTTGGAAATAACACACCATGCAACATTAAATTAGATTGATATAAAAGGGCAAATGATTGGGACGGTGTTGAGGATTTGCTATTTCATCACATATAGATACTGTTTCTTGCTTTCAAATTAATATTTAATTCTGACGAGTTTGCACCTGTTAGTTATTATCAGAGTGGCTATTTTCGCATGACATCGTATTTAATAATTATTGATTCTTGTCCCCCTGTCGTATAGTTCCATACAATTTCGTTTGGGCGAAGTTTACGGTTTGCGTTGGGTTGTAGTGGTTAACCAGCTACCATCAAAAGGAACCGCGTGCCTCTGGGTCCTTTGGATATTTCACACTCGGCCTACGATCAACTTGTTTGGGCCCGCGCCTTTTTTCCCTTCGATCGTTCTCTTTCTCCTCACTTCTTTACCCCTTGACCCCAGCCCATTGTTTTCGTTAAGGAGGTCAATTACGTTTTGTCGCCGATCGTTATTCATTTTCGGAATTCCATTGGGGGTACAACTGTTATTTATACTTCATCTATATTGGGTATCAATTTACTTTCCTTTCATATACCGAAATATTTGAATATTGATACATATCGAGATGTAGGAATTTATACATTTAACCGATTGTTTACTAATATTGACATCGCAATGTCAGATAGCAAAAACTTTCACGCACCAATTTTAGCCAGCAGTCAGTACTTCCAAGTACCTCGTTAGAAAGAGACGAACATCTGTTTATCGACGAACTTGACTCAACAGTCGAGAGTCTTTCCGCGAGACGACAGGCATTTCTTTTCCCAGCGTGGTATCCCGTTTCTTCGCGATCCGCGTTGAGGTTATGCGCGGAAATTCGTCTGCCGGTGCTCATGTGCGCCGAGTTTACACGGGGCGCGACTAATCGGCCGACGACGCCTGACGCCGGGACGCCCCGCGCTAATGCAAATTCGACACGGGCTCTATTCCCGGACGGGCGCAGCTTTTTTTGTCCTCCGCGGGTCATTTCATGTCCTACCGGTGCGCTTAGCGCGTTTTCTTGGATTGACGCGACACCTATTCGCACCCCCGACCGGACGAGAATAGTGTGGCGAAGAGCAGTTTCCGTGAGAACGCGATTTCCTCTGCCGAGCGTGCGTCGCTTCCTTCAACGTTAACGTACGACATTTTTTATCGGGTGGTTGCCTGACATTTGAGAATCTACATAGACGAGGGTTTGCATTTGGCTATTTCAATACGCTTGATTTTTTAATCGTTTTATTTCGGGTCACAAATCGTTGTGGCATTCAGTGGCAATGCACAGTTGACGGTGCGTCCAAATTTGATTTTGGTACGATTTCACATAGAATCAAAGGAGAAGGATGTTCTACATTCTTTTGTGATTATTTTAAATAAGTGCTGTCTAGTCGCATGGCACTCTCCTACATAGTTCTTCAAAAGACCCCTGGCCCGAAAACTGTAAATATCACGAAATTAGGCATGTTTTCCGTATGCTGGATAAATGCGTGATTTTAACTAGGAGTCGTGTTTACAGCTACGCACTAGTAAATCAACATTTTTTTCTCTTGCGCGAGTCTCCTGGCAGACGGCGGTGGTTTTCTGTCATCATGTTATGCAAAGTATTTTGAGTTACGCTTCGTAAATATACAAACGGAACGCATCGGATAATCCAGAAAAGTGTGTGTCGTAGTAGACCACCATGTGATCACTGGAAAGTTTCATATTCGTTGGCAGATCACGTCGACGAAGACCAACCTGGTAATCATTCATCCAGGTCTAATGGGCGGTTCGGAAACTTTGGGAATTACTGGTCCGGCACAAACGTTTAGTCCTTCGAGTGGTGTAATCTTTGGACAGACCAAACTGTAATCTCCTCCCTTGCGTTAAAAATCACACGGTCAGGCGTTAAAAATCACCCGGCGCGTGCAATTGTCTTTGGTGAGATCTCTATTGACATTCGACTCTGTCACTGACAATATTCTAACATTCTGTTTCCAACGATACGTATTTGTTTAAATCGGTGATTAAAATAAAAGAATCAGCGTCGTTAGTGTTACCGTAGATAAATGTAAATATGTCGGTGATAATAGTTCAGAATCTTTTGAGGATAGTCATTTTCTAATATATCACTTTGTATTAATTTTTTGCTGATGCTGAATTTGCTGTATTTTGGAAAGTCTGTGCATGTTGATATACTTCGTATCGCATAAGAAGGGATGGGTTGTTTTCTTATTCAATTTGCGTTTATGGTACACCAGTAGTCATTTTTTTTCATTATGGGTAGTTTGACGCCTGCGGCCTCGTGGGCGTTTCATAATCGGCGTGCTTTTTCTTTTCTTGCCCCGCCACCCTCAGGGGCACCGTATGTTATTTTTGCTCTTTTTTCCGTATTTTTTCTTACGGGGCGCCCGACCGTCAGACCGATCGACTTACAGACTTACGAGGCGCTCTTTCATTCTCCCTCCCCCATCTCGCTCTCTCCTTCCTTCTCACCCTCTCTCTTCCACTTTGTCCCTTTCATCTCGCCGGCTAAGATCCTCCAAATGATCTCACGATGGCCCTCAGTCTTACGCATTTCATTTATCTTGTCACGCGGATATAGGTATCTCGATAGATCTGGGAAAAACTTTTTGGATTCTTTTGTTCCTACGTATTGTTCCGAGAAAAATTAACCAGTAGAATGCAGTGTTCAAGATAAAAAAAATTAATATCGAAGGGAAACAATTTCTGAGACCAGTTGAATAATTGGCAAAATAGCTTGATATTCATTTACTCGTATGTAAGTCGATCTTACAGCGTGTACTGAATTGCCGTTAATTTTAAGTAGTTCTGGTTCGGTACTGATACTATCTACACTGGATCTATTGCGGCATGAAAAGATCTTTGCGTGCTGGTAGATCTAATATTAGCGAGATCGTATGATGGAAAGTTTCGCGAAAACGGGACGGCAGGGTTCTCGAGGGCATCAATCGAGGGGGATACTTGCGACGATATATTTATGTTAAGCGGAAGAATTTACTGCTTCCCGTAGGCGTTAACTGCAATTTTAAATTGTCCGAGTTTTAATGAAACGCTAACGGTCGGCGTGTATGCCCGCCTGGCAACATTACTTGCCAGGCCTAATTGACTTCGCACACTCGACGGCATTTGTCAAAACGATCCCTTGCCAAACTTGTCACACGACACTGAGCGGAGAAGTAGAACAAACAACCGAGTTGCTTTCCCAACGCGCGTGTGCACGGAAAATACGCTTGGCTCGAGCGATCTATCGAATTTTTGAATGGCCCATGAAGGTTAACGATCGCAATAATCCGCACGCGAAGCGTGGCCTAAAAAACATGTCTACCTATTCGCACATACCGCAGCCGCATTTTTGCACGGATAGTCGTCAGTACTAGCATTACGGGTAAGGAGGCAACAAAGATACTCCCGCAGAACTCGAAATTGTAGGAGCAGTTGTTAGAAAAGCCATTACCGGGGTAACAAGTAGTCATGTCCAGTACCGTAACCGTAATTACTATCATAGCGACTCCTACTGCCCGACTCCTTTCACGAACTCCGACGTTCACCTTACATTGTCATCATTTCAACTATACAACACCGTTCGATCTCCAATTTGCGCAGTCGTAAAAGATCACCGCTCCGCCCACCTCGGCCCGTATCCGACGCGGAACGTTATGCCCACTTTCATACTCTCACGTCAGAGCCGATCCGTCAAATCGACACTTTACCGATAATCAACGTCCCACCTCTCGCTCCGCAGAAAAAAAACGATCAGCGGCAATCCAAAGTCGATCCCGCGTTTCCCTTAGGAGGCGAATTTCTCGAGGACGTCCAGATGGATGCCGGAGATCGGCCAATCGATATTTGCGTACGAAACGCATACATTCCGCCCGTATCTACCTCTCTGTTCCACACACACACGTTGCCCGATTTATGACGAAGTCACAGGCGCGCGCGCGTGCGTGCGCACTGGCATGTACCGGGCGGCAAGAAGATTACAGAGCCGGGGCCACACCGACCGGCTTTAGCTACCGGAGGGAGAAGTCGATTCTACGGCGAGTTCCTCCCAAGAACCGGCAATTTCCGAGACCGAGAAACGCTCTCTGCTGATTAATGCGCCAGCATTTAATTTATTCATTCAACGTTTCCAGATAGGCACCATTCGTATAGGTGGTCTTCTTCCAGCCACCGACCAGGTGATGGGGCGTGCCCCTTACCCTTATTCCAGCTCTTTCCGCCCTTATTTCACTGCCTCCTTCCTCCTTCGACGCCGATCAGCGGCGGTAAGTTTAAATCCGGCGCGCAAATGTTTTGCGAGCTGATTGCATGCATTGCGAGGGCTAATTATTGAACTCGCAGGCCGCGCGATCTCTCACGATAAATGGTCTGATAAACGGCGGCCCTGACTGTGAAGTTGTTCGATAGGTTGTGACTATTCGTGGCGTTTTTAGCGTCGTTAGATATTGCTTCCAAAAGAATACGTGCGTTTGTCATTTGGCACGTTGCTCAAATTAAATTTCAACCCGGTGTTTGTTTGATCGCATTTGACCTATGTTGAGAAATAGTCTCTAATAAACGGCGGCCCCGGCTGTGAATTTGTTCGATAGGTTGTGACTATTCGTGGCGTTTTTAGCATCGTTAGACATTGCTTCCAAAAGAATACGCGCGTTTGTCATTTGGCATGTTGCTCGAATTAAATTTCAAACCGGTGTTTGTTTGATCGCGTTTGCCCTGTGTTGAGGAATAGTCTCTAATAAACGGCGGACCCGGCTGTGAAGTTGTTCGATAGGTTGTGACTATTCGTGGCGTTTTTAGCGTCGTTAGACATTGCTTCCAAAAAAATACGTGCGTTTGTCATTTGGCACGTTGCTCGAATTAAATTTCAACCCGGTGTTTGTTTGATCGCGTTTGACCTGTGTTGAGGAATAGTCTCTAATAAACGGCGGTCCCGACTGTGAACTTGTTCGATTGACGGTGACTATTCATGGCGCAGTGGTTAGACATTTCTACCGAAAGAATACGTGCGTTCGTCATATGACACATTACTGTCCAAAGTAAATTTTAAAGTGCCGTTTGATTGTTCGATCGCGTTTAATCTGTGTCGAATGTAAAAGTGTGCTTACAGAGAGTACATTCGCGGCTGGCCAATTTATTTCAATCTCTTTTTGCCGGCGCGCAAAGAAGGATTCACTTGAATTTATTGAATTCAGCGTTATATTTATCGCGCGTTTAGAAAACATAATGATTCAACTGCCGCGGTTCGTCCGATGTATTGGCGAAGTCGTACGATTCGCCGGGAATTCAGGTCCGCGAAGGAATTTCTTCAATTTCTCGCCGCTAATAGCGATTTCGCCGGAAGAAGAAAGAAACGAGCAGCGATCGGAGAGGCAGAAAGGGGAGCACGGAGAGAAGTTACGCCCGTCTCTCCCTCTTGTCCGTCTTTCTTCTCGCTTCGTAACCAAGATTGATGATCTTCATGAATCGGTGAATCCTTCCTTCCCGCACTCGCGCCGGAATCGCGCGCGACAGTGGCTCCGTATAAAATTCGATTATAGTGACATCGGCGCGAGAACTGTCTCGTTATATATACGACGGCTTTCAAAATCGAATCAGTGCCTTCATGGCAACATAAAGACGATTGCAAGTTGACATTTATTAAAAACGGCATAATCCTAATAAGTTCAAGTGACAGACAACATCCTTGATATGCAATATTTCCCGGCATTGGCCCTGTTTCAGTAATCATGATCCTCCACTGTATTATATTAGGTGACATGTTTAATTTCAACCTTATTGCATTTTACTTAAATAACTTTTTTGATTCAATATACTGACTGCAGATCAGTTTTCCAACAAAAATATTCTATGGTCAGGATTTTCAACTGTGTTATAATAAGAATATTTGATTGCGTATGGTAATGGTCAGCTTTACTTACCATCTCCCAATTTCGTTTCGTCTTCCGGATCACGTCCGCGAAGTAGTCTTGAAATTGCAGACACGCTCGGTGCGCTTGTCCTGTCACAGATTCCCTCCTTGATCAATCTGTCTCTAATTTCCCACGAGAAAATGCCGGGATTGTCCCTCTTGTATTCTTCGATTCTCGCCTCCACTTCCGGAGTGGCGACTCTTGGTTTGCTACCGCCGATCACACCCGGCCTGATACTTCCGGTTTCTTGATAACGGTTGAGAATCTTTGATACGCATCCATGCGACACTCGCAGTTGTCTATTTCGAACAAAAAAGTCAATGTTTGTTTATTGAATTTGAAAAATGAAAGAAATAAAAGATACTTGATTTCAATTTTGTGTCTATGACGTAGAAAGTACGTAAACTGTTTGTTGCATGTTCTTTGATTAGAACTGTGAATATAAGGAAAAGTAATTCATATCGAATCGTTTCCCCTAATTTTCTTTAAACGAGTTAAAAAAGTTCGTACATTATCGAATTTGAAAAATTAGTTTCTTAGTTTTGATCAATGGGTTCCTTAGGTGGATCGCTGACAAATTATTCCACTTTATTTGGACGAAACAGTTTATCCTTAAATTTCATATAACACGAGTAATTTAAAACCGTAATGAATGACAAATAACTAATAGGTAGGTTTATAATCTAATCACAGCCTATCGAACGAGCTTTGAACGAAACTAACACAATGTCTTATTACGTGCGGGCTAATTTTAGTGAAGCTTTCAAAAATAGAAGAAGTAACCCATGCAAGGTGATAACTTCTTATTACCCTAATGGGCATCTATTATATTTTGCTGTCGATCAAATAACTAACACGCACGATCGCGTAGATGTAAATACTGCACATAAGAAGACGGCCGCTGGTCCCACTGTCTGAGATAATAAGATGATTTAAGTTAAAAGCCGGTCCAAGAATGGCTGCCTTCCTCTATTAAAAGGCGTGCTTCTCATAATACGAACACCTGTTTGAATATGTGTAGATCCGGAGATTTCATACGGGGGCATATAATCAATTCTAGTTGAACGGCTATATTTGAACATAGCACGCAAGGAGCGCAAGCCCTCCGCCGTTCTTATCTTCTTATTGTTAGTGGAAGAAGTATAAAACGAGATTCGTTCGTACCTTGAAATAACACAGGGCCTCACGCCAGCGGCAGCCATCTCGACAATCTTCAGTCGGATGTGATTAGGCAGTGGACGTCCGTTAATGAATACACCCCCGAGCTGATTGACACGGCCCTGACCCGGTATTGAACCTAAATCTGCAACAAAATGTATTATCTTTTTACCAAAAGAGTGAGATGTACGGTGGGATGATGATACTGCATGTTTATTGGCCGAAAGATGAAGAGAAAATTGAGTTTGTCTAGCACTTGTATTTAATTGCTAAGAGGTAACAGCAAAGAAAGAAAAGTAAGAAATAGAAGGTGAGACGGGTTATAGGCGGTAGTGGTTGAAATATAGAACAACAACGCTATAACGGCCGATAAGTCCAATGAATCGTAAGGTTTACGACGCACAACAATGATAGCGTGTAATCTGGTTAGCTTATTTAATTTCGTCATGCACTGAACACGATGCCTTCATGGTAACGCGTACTTCTACGCAGTACGTACGGCCGAACGTTTTTTGGAGCAAAAATTGTCGGGATTTGAAAGGAAAGATCTGGTGTGCAGGATTTGTGTATAATTGCGTCTGATTACTCATTATTACGGTGTAAACTGTATCAGCATATGCAGCCCCCCTCCGGGGGGGGGGGGGGGTAATTTACACCTTCCATGTGGTTTAGAGAAAAAGGAGGATTGGATGCAAAACATAGGGACGTCCGAACGGCAAGAGCACAAAAGAAACAAAGTGTGTGATCCGATTCGCACGTGGACATGAGAAAACGAAGCGTCGATAATAAGGGGATCAAAGGAAAACAACGATCGCGCGTTCTGCACTTCATGCGAAATATGATGTGGCAGTGGGAGGACAATAGATGAAAAAGACGATAATGAGCGAAATCAAGGAATCTCAATGACAGTTTAATAAAAAATGAAATCATCCATGCAAGACGCTGTGAAGAAACATTGACGGCGCGGATGAATAAAATGATTGTTTTATATGAGCGATTACTCATTGTTTCAGCGACGTCGAAACGACTAAAGTCGCAAGAGGTCTATTCTCATAGTCCGATTACCAATATTGCGGTTTCGACAGGAGCCCCGCGTTTCGTTTCCGGCAAATTTTCTACCGTCATTTCTCGCGCCGTATTCTCCCCAACGAACAGCAGCCGCCCCGGCAAAAACCATCGGTAGCAACGCGCAACACAGACGGAATAATTTCTGCTGCACCTGTAACTTTTTGTTTTTCCCCCGTCAAATTCGAGCTCCCGTAAAATTTTGCGCAAGAACCCGCTAAAACGTGTCCCGATTCGTCCTGCCTCTCTCCCCCGCCCGTCTCCCTTCGAACCCGTTAGTTCTCGCACGGGGTACACCGTGAACGCGAAAAATGTAACAAATCCGCATTATACGGTTCAAATCAGTAATTAAGTATGCTTTCGTTCGGGAACGAGCGAATAAAACAAAAGATAAGCACAGGGTATTCGCGTAACAGCCGGCGCAAGAAAAGTCTGGAAAAAAGAGCAGGCCACGATTGCGCGGAATCAATGTGGCGCGCGCTTGCATAACACGAGTGTTATGCATCGAGAGTGCAGCTCCGACGGTCGAAAAACGACGGACGGTGAGCGGAAGGTGTGCGCGCGCGATCATCGATATTCCTCAATCGCGAGGGACTTTAACGGTTGCAACGAAGGTTTTTCCAGCCTGCCATCGCTCATTTCCATTTATCCGCTTGACGTACGAGCGAACTTATGACTGACTCCGCTCGGCTGCCACTTTGTGTGCCGCGCAAAGAATACGATTCCGACGGATGTGTGGTAATGCTTCTTTTCGTGATTACCATCTAGCGTTGTGTTGGTGGTCTGCTCAGAGAAACCGCGGGCTTGTGTGCTTCTCAGCCACCAAAGTGGCGCCGGAATGCTCCGGCTTCTGGACGCGAATGATGCTTTTTCTGTCTTATCGTTTAATACGTAACGGATAACGTAACGTCGTAATCCATGCGGATGGAGAGCCATCCGTAAAATCTGGCGCAATGTGAAATAACGTAAACGCAAAATGATTGAATACCGACCCGATTGAAGGCGAATATATTGACCCCATTAAGAGATTATCTAAACGGCGTTGGCGATATACTGTTCGCGTATCCTTTTTCCGCAGGATTTTGCAACGGAACGGTAAAGATTCCGGCTAGATGTGAGCGCTCACGCGTTTCCCGTTTTGCTCAAGAGATCGTCGCGGCTTTTCCGTTCCGGCAAAATTAATGATCGCCGCGGCATAAAAGTTTTTGCCCCTCGTGCGTTGAAACGAGTCTGCGGCCGGCCCGTTGATTATATAGTCTTATTAATTATGTGATTTCTAAGTATTAAAGGCTTGCGTATGCCGGCTCCAGCGTGCTCACGTCATTAACTGACTAATTGCCGCGGAGTAATTAAATGCCGCTTTTCAGTGATCGCATTAGACAGTGATAGACGATATGAGCGATTTTTCAGTTGGTTCGAGGATAAGGATAATCTCCTGTGTGCCACTGGGCACCAGAGTAATTCGTGAACAATTGCTGTGGTTCGTCTCTCCGTACGTTAAGTTTCGTTAAAATGCTTTGCAAATTGCGTATTCATTAGAGAAGTAATTACCATCGCACCCATTGTAATTGAATTACCATAGTGACTGTTTTATACGGTCGGTGCTTTTACGATGGTTATTATTACAGTATAGTAATTACTTTACTGTAGTGGATAACACAATTCAATTAGTCCTGCTGTATTTTTATACGTGTCTTATAATTACCACTTGTGAAATTTGCTCATTTCTGTTGAACTTAGTAACATTTTCTGCACTTCATAATTGCAAATTCTCTTGAACAAATACGTTCATCCTCGCTAGGGTGATAGTTCGCGTGGAAAGACGACTTCAAGAATTCGTCCGACAATGAAATACGTAATTTATGACGCTGTAAACGAACGGCCTGTTCCTAAGCAGCTAGACATCGAAAATTTTCCGGCTCTCAGGCCACAATGCAAGACAAACTGGACAATTACACGGTCAAATTCGACGGACCCAGACGTGTCGTATGCATTGGCACTCGGTAGCGAAGAGTCGTGATTTTGTTCGGGAAATTTATGCCATTTTTTTCTGGTTACTTCCAAAGTCTGCTAAATTCTTTAGAGACAGAAATTGGTTTATCTTCTAGTAAGAGAATTTATTAATACAGGGATTTGTTGATATATGCAGGCAATTCTGCATCACTAAATTTCTTCCATTAAGGTATAAATGTTATTTGGATCATTTCCTCGGGAAGTTGCTAAAAAGCGGCAGGCGAAAAGGCAACGCCCTCTCTTCCTTAAGTGACTGCACCTTCTCGACGCAGAAAAAGCATATTTCGTAATTTATGACGGTCATTAATGGTAATGTTCCGGTCTCCTCGGGGGCAGGTAACGTTGTATATCAGAGGACCGGGTACCAAAATTCTACGGGCAGATCGTTGTACAAATCTCGAGTAGCAATCTTTGATCGAAAATACGTATAATAAAGTGTTAGTATCAATCATTTCATCTAGTATTATACGACTGAATATATTTGAGTTTGAGAAGATGGTAATACTGCGCATACAAATAGACTATCGCAGTAATTTTTTGCAGAGACCAGATATTCTAATTTCGTATAGAAAATACTTGGTGCACTCCTATTCTATTTCAGTTATTTATGGAGTAACTAAGAGCCAGTCGTAAAATACTACAATAGCAAAAGGATTCAAATCTAAAGTTAGCCGCATTGACGTAATTCCGATGGCATAATTAATTATCATTAATCTTCAAACGTGTCAGTCCTGAAAGTTAGGTAACTTAGAAGAAAAGTTAAAGTAGATCAAGAGCACACACCTTGAAAGGGGTATCCAGTGAAGCATGGTCGCATCATCGAGAAGTTAGTCGTAACCGTCATCTCAGGTCGTCCGTGACACCGGGTTTGGACCAGTTCTCTCTTCCCGGCACCGAATAAAACACACTACAGCACGTCACTCCAATTCTTCTTGTCGTCTATCCTCTTCTTGAGCTGAAGCTGGATTCGCCGCTCACAAACAGCGCGCACTCTATCCGAACCAACACTCGCAGTCAGTCTGGCACTGATCGATTTATTGATCCTGATCCGCGCCGCCGGTCAGTCCTGTCGAACTAATGAACTTCACGTAATCCAATATTAACCTGGTTCTCTCTGTCTTTTTTCTCTGAAGAGATCACGATGCCTCGTTAGCACTTAATCCAAACTTTCCATCCGCTTCTCCCCCGGCGTCGCCCTCTGAACTATCCTATCGACTGTCTGCGTAATGTATCGCATAAAATTCTTCAATCCAGCACGTCTTCGTCCGACTTTCTTCTTTCCTATCTCAGACCTTTTCTTCTCATTAGTCCGTTTTCGTGCTATTCACATAAGCGACTGCATCCGATCCTCTGTCTTCGAACTTCCCCAACTGGATCCACCGGAAAGCTAATCTTCCTGACCGTTCGAAGTCAAACACTTGCTGACGTACTAGCCGCGATCTGACACAGAACCGACGGATCCGCTTCTCTGAACCTGACGGATCGGCTTCTTGAACCTGACTAACTTCGTCTTGGATGAGGTCTGCGACTAACTAACAACTGGCCACTCCCATTCTAGACGTGGGTTTCGGGGTGTCGGCTGGTGGGGAATCGTGCTCGAACCCTCGTCGGTTAGGTCCCGAGTTAACAACAGCATCGACTGCCTGTTCTTCAAGAGAAGGAACGACCAATCGGCTTCTACCCGACCGCTCGCTAGCCACGCCCGCGCGCAAACACATGCCACGACCATCGCATGCTGTTCCACGGCGGGTGTCGTGGATCGCGGCGGACGACTTTATTGCCGCGCTTTTACGATCGTGAACCATGCTTGCTGCGAACACCACGCGACGGCAGCGGGAGAAAGAGGGATATAGCAATGGGAGCCCATGGGGAGCCCAACGGGAGTGGCGTGTTGCCACTTTTCAATGCGACGGTGAGATTCTCCATGTTCGAATTCCTCGATGACGCTCGATCTTTGTGCGATCAATTTTGGGGGACGAATGACAGGTGTGGTGTATGGATTTTAGATTATTGGATGATCTTAGTAAAGGGTATAGGTGCGGAAATGCAGAATTGATTGAAAAATGTAAGTGTTGAATGACTGGGGTAGACAGTTTCATAAACCTTTAGTAAGGAAGTTATGAACTTCTTTTTTAAAATTGAAAATACTTTACATCGCGGTATCTTGATCATATCGTGTTTCTGATTTCATTAACCGCCGTAAATTTTATGTTGTTAGTAACAACCGACTCGCGTGGTTTTCTTAACGTGATTGTTTCAACGAGATTGCTTATTTTCGTTCTTCCACAAACAAAACCATCGGAGTTGTCTGTGGATTTATCTTCTGAGAATTTTCCGCATTCCGCGCTCAACGCTTATTGCTCACGCATGTTGCGCATCGTCGGCGATATTTCTTTCCCCTCGCACCAGTCGATTTCATCGCGCGAGGAAATGACGCTGCACCGGTTGACGCAGGATGTGAAACAAAAGACCGTCAATGCTCGATGACGCAAGATGGCGATGTACAGGTCCGACTTCTGTGATCAGCCAACCGAAGTCACTGCCGTCCTTCTCGTGTGGGAAGTAACACAGTAAAAACTCCTGATCCGAGGTCGCGGAACGGTGTCGGTAGAGGGTTAATGCTGTAGGTAATCAACAAAGTATTACCTAACAACTTGTCCGGTCGTCACTGCTATGTCACTATTAGCGCAATTTAAATAAAAGTAGGAGAAACTCAGCACATTCATCGACACTAAAAAATGCATTCAGCATCCAACCAGAAAATATATATTATAAATAATACGCATCGGATACAGGCAATTATCATCCTACGAATACTGATACTGAACTTTCTTACAACTGGTGAACTCAGTGAATTCGCCATTGCATTGAAGGAATCAGAAAATTAGACGTATGACAGAATCGGTGCTGTTACGCATGGAAATATTGAAGTACCTAAACCACCCTACGGAAGACCACAAAAGAACTTTCATCCCACGACACCGTAACAGTCGCCTCATCCGAGACCATGTCACTGCGTTACACCTCAACCTTCACCAATCTCCAGATCAGCCATCATCCCCCGTCAAACCATTTAAATAAAAGTAGGAGAAACTCAGCACACTCATCGACACTAAAAAATGCATTCAGCATTCAACCAGAAAATGTATATTATAGATAATACGCATCGGATACAGTCAATTATCATTCTACGAATACTACCACTGAATTTTCTTACAACTGGTGAAGTCAGTGAATTCGCCATTGCATAGAAGCAATCAGAAAATTAGACGTATATCAGAATCGGTGCTGTTACCCATGGAAATATTGAAGTACCTAAACCACCCTACGGAAGACCACAAAAGAACTTTCATCCCGCGACACCGTAACAGTCGCCTCATCCGAGACCATGTCACTGCGTTACACCTCAACCTTCACCAATCTCCAGATCAGCCATCATCCCCCGTCAAACCATTTAAATAAAAGTAGGAGAAACTCAGCACACTCATCGACACTAAAAAATGCATTCGGCATCCAACCAGAAAATGTATATTATAAATAATACGCATCGGATACAGTCAATTATCATTCTACGAATACTACCACTGAATTTTCTTACAACTGGTGAACTCAGTGAAGTCGCCATTGCATAGAAGGAATCAGAAAATTAGACGTATGACAGAATCGGTGCTGTTACGCATGGAAATATTGAAGTACCTAAACCACCCTACGGAAGACCACAAAAGAACTTTCATCCCACGACACCGTAACAGTCGCCTCATCCGAGACCATGTCACTGCGTTACACCTGAACCTTCACCAATCTCCAGATCAGCCATCATCCCCCGTCAAACCATTTAAATAAAAGTAGGAGAAACTCAGCACATTCATCGACACTAAAAAATGCATTCAGCATTCAACCAGAAAATGTATATTATAAATAATACGCATCGGATATAGTCAATTATCATTCTACGAATACTACCACTAAACTTTCTTACAACTGGTGAACTCAGTGAAGTCGCCATTGCATAGAAGGAATCAGAAAATTAGACGTATGACAGAATCGGTGCTGTTACGCATGGAAATATTGAAGTACCTAAACCACCCTACGGAAGACCACAAAAGAACTTTCATCCCACGACACCGTAACAGTCGCCTCATGCGAGACCATGTCACTGCGTTACACCTCAACCTTCACCAATCTCCAGATCAGCCATCATCGCCCGTCAAACCATCCCGTAAGGTGCGCGCAAAACTGCAATTCGCTTCGGATGAAAGCGGAGGAACAACTCAAACGAACAGAGACATTATCCCCAAAAACGATGGGCCCGGCAAAGTTGCGCCAAGGGAAAAGTCCCAACATCAGCAGCTCCCCGTACTGATGCGTCCATCAATGTTTATTATCGCGTCGTTTGTGTGCCGTCGAAGATCTCGTCAGCGGAGCGAGAATGGCCAAACAGAAGGACGACACGCATTATCCCCTGCATAGACGAGCGAGGCAAGACGGCAAAGACTGTCAAACGGGGGTGGCTTCACAGGGGGTAACACGGCGTTACTTCGCGCGGATCCTGTCGATGGCCGCCCGCCGCGAGGACCCGACAAAACAAACTCCCTAATGTCTTCATGCCACTCAGCATTCGGGCCCTACCAGAAGTTCTAGCCAGTTGGTAGCTTCCGACGCGAGACCGCATCTTCCTGTGTACCTCGGGATAGCCTTCAAGGTTCCAGAGATTTTCGCCGGAATATCCGGAACAAGCGTGAAGACAAGACTGCGAGCGTTGTTGGACCCCGATGAAGACGTCATTGATTTACGAGGATCGACCCTTCGGGGAAGTCTCGGCGAGCGAAGAGAAGAGGAGGTGGAGAGTGTTTTGGGCACGGACTGTGTTTGTTTGCCGAGAAGAATCGACGCCTCGGGGTGTGCGTGCTTGATCGGCGAGCTGTGTTGACGGCGATTTTCAATGGCTACCTGTAAACTTCCGGAATTTAACCCTTATCGCACCGGCATTGTTGGAGGAGAATGGCGCGTTTTTATTGGGCGTGCAATCAAGTGCGGGCGCGTTTAGGAGCTTTCGAGAACGGAGGCAAGTTGTGCGTTTTTGCTTGTTTTATGTGCATAGGGGAAATGGCGGATGATGAGATAAAAGCCCTTTTGTGGTTGAAAAATGGAAGTCGGTTAAGAAGTTCCATGTAAACTTCTGCGCGTTTCAACAGTTTTCACAGGGTTTCACATGGTTTTCAATTGTTTTCCTGTTTTCACTTGACATATCATTTTCGTCAGTTTTCGATCAAATTCACTGTCATTAACACGTTGACTGCCACGAGTATTTTACTATATTAAAACCGCAACGGGATGAAGTACTACAGAATATGATTGAATTGTGCAAAATGAAAATAATGCGAAGGTATTGGAGACCAAAGAATTGAATCACTACTTAATATTAATTGCATTTTCAAAATTATAAATGCGACCGATTGGGTATTTTTAGAATTTTTCGTGAGACCTTTTGCGCCGGTCACCGATGACCACCATGGCAGTCAAAGTGTTAATAAAGGTGAAAACAACACACCACTCAACATACCATATAAGGAAAATGCTACACGCAGAGTGTTTGACTATAGCAGGAAACGAATGTTTGTCTTAACCGTTACGTAATTGTTCTAACGATCGTGTAGCCTCACATGCGCCAACTGAAGTACAAGTCAACGAATTATGCGCGTGACAATTAGAATTGACTGCTTTAGCGTTTCTTCCCGGCGATCGCCTTAGTCACCGCGGCACAAAATTCTGAGAGCGCGCAACCGCATTTGATTAAGGAACGAGCGGTTGCCAGGCCGCGTTTAATTAGAGTCCCTTTTGACCCCGAGTAATTCGTTAATAACACGTGTGGCGCGTCTCGCCACGCTGCGAAATGGGATCCGCTGAAGTGGGGTTAGAATGATACCAGACGGATGCGATCTCGTGCGAAGTGGGTATTACGGGTAGGATAATACGCGCATAGGTGCGAGCCAGTCTTGGAACGATATATAACCGTCGCCGTTGTGCAGATAGGCCATTGAATAGGCAGAGCGTAGGCGAGTACCTGCAAATAAATGCAAATTGCCTTCGAGGAGTCGATCCGCCTACCTGACAACGAAGACAAGAGCCACGGAGACCGTTACGCCGTAAATAATCCACCCCTTTCGAGCATCCAACCCCTTCCTCCTCACCTCGCGACCTTCCTTCCTCGTCTCTCCTCGTTCTGCTTTTCCCAATCGTCGTCTTTCTCTCCCGCCCTTTCGGTTTGCTTCTATCGCCGGTACGGGCGGTATGTATAAATAAGAAGGGATCATAAATATCCGGCCGCCATAATGGATCCGCATGAAGATGCGGTTCGATGCCAATCGTAAATCATCTGCTTCGCGGGGCCACCTTCGTGCCGCGAAGAAATGGCTACCGTGGTCGATCTGAGAAATTGCGGTTTCAGGATGTTCAACGCTTGCGGTCGGTAGCCTCATTGTTTGCCAGCTAGAAGTGGCTGCTGATTTGTGGTCGGACTGACGGGGGGGGGGGGGGGGGGGGGGACTGGTGGTTGGACTGCGCCATCGAAGCAGTTCGTGGGATTCCGAGAGTTCATCGAAGATCGCAGATGGGCGGTCTTTTATTGCGTTACTGCAGGATACTTTGATGTCTGTTTTTCCTTGTCGATTCTGAGTACAGAGAGTCCTTCCGCGTGGCAGGGGAGGGAAGGGGAGTGAACGGGGGAGCTACGAAATGGCGCGGTAGAATGCCGGTAATAAATAGATTTTGTAAGAGCACGATCGGTAATTTATTGATTGTGCAGGTAATTCACAGTGACGGCGCACATTTCATGCGCGGTAAAATTCTCTGTGAGTCACAATCGAATGCAGCGATAGATGCCTATAAAGTTGGAATAATTTAGTAATTTAGACATAACAACCTGAACTGTCCATGTGTAAGTACACGCGGATACTTTGCATTAGTTTTTGTTCATAACCGGGATCTTTTTATCACATGCAAGATTCAGCTCTGCGACCTTCATTGGATTTTTCTGGAAATTTTTCGCGACAGGTAGCACATTCTCTCTGCCGTCCATCGTGAAAAGTCCAAACAAGAAAACATCTCCGTAAAGACCGCTGTACGGTCCTTTTTTCTTCATCTCTCCGATTCTCGTCAGTCTGACCTGAAAGATACCCCGCGAAGGATGTTGACGGCCGGTCAGCGGGAAGTCTTGAACTGGAGACAGAATCGTCAAAAGAACGCTTTTTTGCGAAGTTTCCGCTCAAGCCGTTACGTTTCAATAACGAATCGGCGATTTTAAAGATACTACCGTAACCGGGAGATACTGCCAGTTACGGAAAGTTTGCGCGAAATGTTGTTCTGAGATCATAAACCCTTAGTATTCTCATTTTTCATTTTGTTTCAAAAATATTGTATTACGATCTCGTATTAACACGTTGACTGTCACGGTGGTCACCGGTGACCGGCGCAAAAGATTTTTCTAAAAATGCAAAAAAATCGTAATGAAGTCTATTTGCAAGCTTGTAAGAGCAATTGATATTGGAACGGTGCTTCAATACTTTGGCTTTTAACAACTCTGCGTTACTTTCATTTTGCATGATTTAATCATACTCTGCAGTATTTCATCGCATCGCGGTTCTAATATAGCAAAATACGCTTGGCAGTCAACGTATTAATATTGTCACTGGATACGTATTGTAATAATCAATTTAATTCACGACGGGGGGTGTACACTTAAATCTGGAAGCCGTAACAAATTTCAGTTCTAACAATAACACCAAACTTCAAATTCCATGTATTCTCACAGTCACGTAAACCCTATGCAATAATATCTAACATGTCGCAAAGAGGCGTTCAAAGCAACCCCGCCCGGGATGTTGACGGGTCATCAGCAGGACGTCCGAAGGAATCGAACGCACTCGACAAGAGTCTCGTTGGGCGGTCTCCGCTTTCTTGGCGGATCGTCGTGACGAGCAAGAGCTTCCAGTAAAACCGAGAAAGTCGGAAGCTCGTTACAGTCTCGAAGCCTGAATTCTGGCCAACTTCTCGTCACGGCTCGTCGAAAGAAGTTTTGCGCATACAAGAAAATCGGCATGGACCTCTATAGCTCTTTTGGCCTTTGGTCCGGATAGACTGGCGATTGGGTGGAAAGTACCGAAGATTCGTACTTCATAAAGGTTTCTGGCAGGTCCTGCCAGGCAGGCTCGTAAATCTTCGATAGAGCGAGCGAGAGAAGGACGAAGCAAAAGGCATGATGGCTATACGAGGCTGGTAGTAAACTCATCATGCCTGATATACGACCCTCCGCAGTCTCGACATTCTGTCGATCATGGTCGGACTCGATTCGTTGACAGCTTTTACACATTATTACCGCGTTATTACGACAGCCCTGTCTCTATGTTCAAGTTCGTGCGACGCGTCCGTAAGTTGACTTTGTCCGCGTTATGAGCTAGTTAGGAACGGAGAATAATGTGCAATTGACTCCGGTTGTGCCGAATTATGAAGGGTTTTATGAGACGGTGATAGAGTGCGAAGGATTTTCATTGTCGTCGAGTTAAAGGTATTATCAAGGTACGATATTATCTGGTCAGTCAAAGGTGCATGGTGTCGTATAGAAACTATAGGCAAGGCGTGAATATTATATGGCTTGGAAATGTAGACGGCGTATATGACGGAATGGTATTAAATGTGACAATTCTGACGTTATACGATATAAGGATAAACCGTAATGAGTCCACTGAGCCCTATACCACAATTATGCTGTAAAAGAAGTCTAGAAACGTAAATATTGCAAAATTACGCCGAAATATTGTCAACAAATGCAACGATGCAAGTATAGTGAAGACCTGTCACACAAACCGAAATACGAAAAAACGTGGCAAACCCAATCAAACAGCCGACAAAGCGTTCGCCCGACCTAAAAAGACACTTCATAATGTCGACCCAGTTGAGGCTGGACAGGAATCCTTTCCCACTGCCCGTTCGTCCGTGATATTTGCTCTCCAAATGCAACAATCTGCAGGATACGCACGATCGAACCGGTGAAATCTTTCTCACCGAACGCTCGCGCACAGCATCGATGGACAATTCTCACCGAAAATGTTCGGATTGGCGGAAGCCCGAAATACGTTCGTCGACCGCCTGATGTTAATCGCAAATTTCACGATGGATTTACTCTTGACTAGTTCTTCGGGTTAGCACGGATCATCTCTCAGACACTCTGCGGCAGACGGGATTTAATTAACGGCATTCTACTGGCATCGAGGACCCGTAAACCAGACAATACCACTTGCCAGTACGATGTGGAGATAGAAAGCAAAAATTTGTCGACGCTTATTGTGACGTACAGACTGTAATTCCACATTCTCGGAATACAAAAGATTGGTAGCGATGCATGTATCGGTAATTGAGTACACACAAACGTACGAAATGCACACAGCAGGCACTTACATCCACACACTTTTACATTCCAATAAAAATTGAGGGTCAGTATGAAGGAATAGGAGCATGGGAAAACGACAGATATGTAATCGTGGCAATTTTTTAGTTACGTCACCTACAAAGCTTACTTCTTGATCAACACAATACATTGTTCATAGTCTGAATGGTAAATATTCCAGCCATTTCCGTGAACTCTCGTGAATTATTTTTAAAAATTCCTCAAACTATCCTAGGAGCCGCGAACTCAGCAAAAAATGTAGGCATTGTAAAATCGTGGAAGGCTTCAAAGTCAGGTAAAACTAAACTTTTTCTTTTACTTCTCGGTGAACTTTTTTCATTTCGGTAAAGGACTGCATCCCTTCCATTTTTTTTCTTCCTCCACCGATCGCAGAAGCGGACCCCGTCTGTGGGCAACAATGTGGATTATGGGCGATGATGACGAATATTTATGAGTTTACGATGTGATGACTTTATGACTTGAGCGTAAGATTTTACTGGCTACACGCGAAGGACAACTGTCATGCCCGTGGACGTCGTTTTGAGTCCCCTGAAAGGACTTCTTGCGACGCGCCCTGTCACGTGGTGACATCAGGAGCTGCCTTTTTTCCGGTTCCGGTCGGTTCCTTTTTTTCCATCGCGACCAGAATAGAGCGTGCTAAATTCTTTAACTAAAGATTTTCGGTCCGACGAAATTTATTGGGCGGAAGATTTTCGTGTTGTTATGTGCTGATCTCCGCGATTCTGCGTTCTTTATGCTTTTAAATTACGATATGCGGTTACACGTATTGAGGATTCCGTAGCATTGCAATGCATCTTTCTAGTATACATTAGATAAATTTATGAAATACTTAGGTACATTTTTCTTTCATGGTTACCGGTAACTTTAGCATTTCAATACATTTTATTTCTTTAGTTTAAATAAGGGGTTTTAAAGTCCAATGCACCGAAAAAGCGGGGGTACTTAAACTACTACACGTGTTTTCGAGGCAAGCACAATAACAGGTTTTGCTTGAGATATCGATTAGTGGCTACTTTACTCTACTTAACAATGTATCAACCTATCAATTGCCCGCACTGTACACTTATACCGCGCTGTTCCCACGATTCGCGAAAGGTCAACCGGAAAAACAGCTCTGATCGAAGAACGATCGGTCAAAAATCGTTGCAAGAAGCTTGTAAGTTAAGCGAACGAGCTACTCTGTTACGGATCGCTAAAATGTTCGGCTCGAGAAGAACAATATCACCTGGCGGACTAAAGGAAATCTGCAATTTTTTCCTCGTCCAGTCAATATACATTTTTATCATCAAGACAATGCGAGTCGATCGGTGGCGATCTAAAACGGATCGGCAAGAAAGCCGGCCGGTTTCGTGTGGGAACACAAACGATGCGGCAGGGCCGCGGATCATCAGGATTTCGCGGATCGGACTTTCTTTCGATTCCTCCTTCGTAACGTCTGTTTCTTTCCACTACTCCGCCCTACGATTCGTAGATTAATTAGTACGCTGCTTCCGATGTGGAGAGGAAAGTCCAGTCCATTATGTGGTGTTAAGAAATCAAATTCAGCGAAATGATTGTCCAGAAAAGAGGGAGTAATTTTTGAACATATTGAAATGACAATTTATTAAATTAACTAATGACACGTATGGTGTACCAATGTGGTTATTCGCGTGACATTGTTTACAACTTGTAAACTTCGTAAATTATTTATTTAAAGTAACGCAAAATTTTTCACGCCCCTGTTTACGGGAATGGACTAATAATTATTATTGCAAGTTTGTTAGCATTTATTTTTTCCTTTTGGAGCATTTCAATGAAACATTGTGATGCCTTAAACTATTCTAATAGAGCATGGAATTGTAGACAATGCTAAGACGCAGTAATATATTACCTCAGCCTCGACAATGTATCGTAATCGAACGACCTACGCGAACTTTTTCCGTCGCTCACGGGCACATAGAATTTCAACTACGTTTCCAGGAATCTATCACTAAACAGAAGAAGAAAATCCGATTATAAGCATCTAAAGCGATCGGTGTAACTTTTTGTCCTTCTTGTTGCCTGAGTAAGAAGAATCTCAAGGCTCTCAGGAACGTCTGCGTTCAACGAGATAAAGTGGAGGCGTTGCTTAGCATCCAATCTATCAGTATCCGTCGGGTACTAAGTAGTTTACGGGATAAGCATCCTGAAATGCCTACTCCTTTGTTTCCTTGAGAAAATGCATCGTCGTTAGGCTTCGTTTATCAATCGCGCATCTTTGATGAGGATCCGTCGGGTACGTCATTTTTCGCTTCATTTAATGTACACGTTACGTTGATATTCCAATAGGATAGCATTGTGTCGATGACAGTGATACAAGGACAGTGGTTAAAATGGTTATATCGACAACTTAAAAATACGAATAGTCCCGAAAACTAAGTTTCTCTCAAAGGTGTACAGGCGGTAATGACATATTGACACGGTTCACACGAGATTCAATAGCGCATTGAGGCGCTGGCGTTTCTAAATTATGTCTAAATTATGCAGAATAAATATAGCAGCACATGCATCCGTGGAATTCAGGCGCTTTGGATTGTAAACACGTCAAGGCAAGACACAATTTATCGCACATTAGAACGTTATTAATACGAGTCGATAAAAGCGTTTTTACCCGTCTCTTTTCCGCTAACACAGTTTTTTCAACAATCACTAATATCCTTGCCCGCCGCAGCACTTTCGATATCGCTAATATCATTGTTACACCGTGCAACATAACGATGATCGCAGCAGGTTGTTTCAGTCGGCGGCACAATTACGATTTTGCCGACACTCAGCGATCGCCTATACCGCGAGCAGCATTGGGGGGCCCCCCATGCGACAAAACCCGCAGAGATAGACGCGCGATTAATTGAACGTGATAAACGAACGTCCGCGCATAATGCGTACATCGTTAAATATCGTTCGCTCGGGCTAATTTGCGCGGTGCGCAGAGCGAGTTGTCGCTTTATGTCGCACCGACGATTAAACATTATTATAGCGGATAACGGCGCAATTAGCGTTTTTGCCCGAGAGCACCTCGCACTCGCTTGCGCTTGCATTTTGTGCGGCCCAGTGACGTGCTGTCACGGGCATAGTGCCCGTGCCGTTTCCGCAACGCGAACGCAGCCTGGCTTGTCGCAACCGCCGCCACGGCTTTTTGCCCGAGTTTCCCCATTAGTTGCATTAGGAACAACATTGTTACTTTCCAAGCGGCCGCGGCGATCGTATTTGGCCGCTGAAGAACGGCGAAAAAGAATGCCGCAAATCGCGGCGAACGAGGGAAAGGTGCTCCATCGGAATTAAGAGAAACCCGTGGCGCGGATAAAAGTCACTCGCGGCCTGCCGGCAATCGATTTTCCACGCGAAATATCCAACGCGCCGTCTCGCGTTTAGGCTAAATTTGACAATGCAACGGATTTAATTGGAGAACAATGAGCGCGCGTTACCGCAAGAGAAATAGAAATCTGCTTTTTGTCGGCGCGTGTAAACACGGGACATTGATTTGTCCCAAAGCATTCGTTACCGAGGTCCGATGCAAGCCAATGTTCGTATGAGGACAGTCAACTGTTGACCTGTAATGTTACGATTCTTTGTAGCGTCGGTTTACGTTGCTCGATTATAAAGTCTTCGTCCTGTGCGGCATCCACTGTCTGTCACTGAAGGGTTGCGAAGTGTATACAATGCCGCTCGTACCTATTTACCATTGCGTATCCTCGTTCACGGGCAATGCATCACGAGTATTGGAAGCACTTTATTCGGAAGCACGAACATCTCGGACGTCGATTAGCCACGGGACTTCCCTTTTTCTGTGACACTCTTTTTTCCTTAATCCAGTCTACGACGCACCGTGACTTGAGGACGAATTCTTCTGGATCCCCGATCCGATATTTCTCACCGTCGCTTTTCGTGACGAATGACCCCAGACCCATTCTAATCTTGACCCCGTTTAGTCACGCGCCATCGTTTCTTCCAGTTCGCCGACGCTGTCAAAAGACCGGCGCGAGCTTTTTTTAACCCTCCCACCGACATCGTCGCGCGCTCGGTTTCGTGTAGGAGGACGCGCGATCGGCGAGGTGCGATCGTGTGATGCTGTTCATAAGAAGTTTGGGTGGACCACCTGGTAGAACGACCTGTCGCCACATAGTACTAAATTCGAGGTAAAGGTGTGATGAGCCACTGTGTTACAATACCTAGATTCAGTAAAATGTTCCTATTAGGTTAGCCCGCAATTTTTGGCGTATTATAGTAAAGATTTCCAATCAGTAGCTTTACAGAACAGGTGATATTAGGGATATCAAACACAGGAAAATGTTAACGATTGCGTTAAAGGTGTGTCGTCACTTAAACTACCAATTATTTCTATGTTGTACATCGCGAAATATGACGATACTTTGTCATCTGTCGCATCCTCAAAAATTTCCAATTAGTAACTTTACAAAAAATAATTGCTATTAGCGACATGACACGCAGATAAATATTAGCGGTTGCGTTAAAATTACTTAAGGTACCATCATTATCAAATGCACAGATCGCAACGTCGCTTGCCGTTTCCTAACATCAAATATTTGTATGCTGTCCATGATGCGGTATGGTGATACTTTGTCACCTGTCGCATGCTCGAAAATTTCCAATTAGTAGCTTTAGAAAAAATAATTGCTATTAGTGACACGACACCCAGGCAAACATTAACGATTGCGTTGAAGTTACTTAGGATGCCATCATTATCAAATGTACAGATCGCGACGTCGCTTGCGGTTTCCTAACATCAACTATTTGTACGCTGTCCATGATGAGATATGACGCTACTCTGTCGACTGTCGCATCCTTAAAGATCTTAGCTCCCGGTAAGGATACGCGCTTACTGTTAAAGGAGGCGCAACCTTACTGGCGGCAGTAGTAGCTTGAAAGTACGGTCGCGAAATCCTTGGATCTCACGGCGGTAGGTCCCCAGTTTCTCGTCCCTCGTCGAGTGTTCAGCGCGTGTGTAAACGCGGTCCAGCCACGCGGTGCTTGGTGTTCGCATGGTCTGAACATCAGCAGCCTTGTACACATAATAACCAAGTAGTAATATCGTTGCTGCCACGAGCAGTGCCTCTTACTTGCGGCCAGCGACGGACTCGAGCCGGCACTTAACTCGTGCAAATTAGATTCGTTGAAAGTTGAGAAGCAATGAACCTAAGAAACAGTTGTTCTTTCAGCTACCGCACTACCGGTGAATGCGTAGATAGACGTTAAAAGCAACTTAGGCCACTAAGATTACGGAGAAACACGTAAACGTATCTAACAATTTTTTTACAATATTCGTGATTAGCTTTAAATTGACAAATGCGACGCAACTGTCACGATGGTGGACGTTGCCAAGTATAAGATAAATGCAAAAGTACGGATATCGTCAAACTGTCTCTTTTGCATAGTGAAGACAGACATTATCGGTATATACATAGATATTATGCGGAATCAACTGTGAAAACGAAGACATTAGACCGTATAAGGTATCTGAGCGTATCCCGCGTGAAAGTACATAGTCTGTAATGTAGAAACGCACGGCGGGATGGGGAAGAGGACTTCCACACCTCGGCACCAGGCGATTAACGGCGTACGGTTATTAACCGCAGGGTTAATTCCCCGCTCGAGTCCGTCGCTACGAAATTGACGCTCTAGAACGTATCATTGCACGGCACTTGATACGAGTGGTGGGTAGCCGGTAAGTTTGCGTGCGAGCGAGAAGAAATCGATCGCGGCCATCGCGATTCAGGAGCTCCCAAGGTGTGCCGCGTTGCTGCTGTTCAGCTCACCGTATATACACATACGCACGTATACCATCGTCGTATACAGTATATGCATATACACACCCTACACACGTGTCAGCATATATATACATACATGTCGCGCCGCTATTTGACGCTGATGACTTTTGCTCCCTTTTTTACGTATACACGATGGTGGTCCTGGGGGGAGAAAACATATCGTTGAGATGGTCCTGCAAATTTTGCACACATTTTTCTACCTGCTGCGAACGATTTCTCGGTGCCCGAATGACAGGACGCATAAACTTAGTTAATAAACTCAGGTACACGTTGTTAGAGGCGGGCAACTTAGGGATACGCTGATCATAGTCCACGTACGATTGTTTTTAACGTAAGCAGGCCAGAGGTTAGGTAATCGAAGAGCACAGGGTGTATATATGGGGCATATGCATATAGCGTGTTATTAGGATTTTACTACTTTGCTAAAAACGATGATTAATTGCTCCGACTTTAGTGTGTGTCGGATGGTGATGCGATTTGCCAGCAATTTCCGGCTAATTGCGCGGGTGACGATGCGTTGTCAGCAATGGAAAAAATTACTTTGCATACTGACTTCGCCCGGTTTCGCTAAACATCTTCGATCATTAGGTGATGCAATTCCATCGTCTCGCGGCAGGCATAAAAATGATGAGGCATGGGATGGGGAATCCAGTGGATTAACGGAGAACGTCGAAGAAGGCTTTCTCGCTGCCGTTGAAAATTCCTATAGCTCAATTGCGATTTAAGCGCCATTAACCGTGAAGTTAATTCTAAACGAGTGTATAAATGTGAACAGTGCAAAACGCAAGGTACGATATGAGACTTGAAGTGTATAATCAAGCCTCTTGTATCAAGAAATTCACAGTACGCAACTTATCTATTTTAAGGGTATAGGGGTAAAAAGATCAGTGTTACATTTTTTAAACGCATTGATATAGATTACTGCAATATATGCAGCAGTATGACCAGTCCAGTATATGATTTACCATTTCCTTGTGTGGTAACGTGACATAAAGATGCTCTATTACTATTTTATTCGAATTATTCACATAATTTTACATTCTTCGGTCATGCATCAAATGTTCAGAAATGGAAAACAACCGTCTTGGAATCTAAAAGAGGGAACTGCAAAACGTCGAGTTCTCGCCTCGGACGAAGATTCTAATCGGTGAATCATGATTCACGCCGCGCATGTAATGATAATTAAATAATACTTCTTTGCGCGCTTAATGCGCCTGGATTCCTGTGCGCCGGGCTTAATGCATTCGCGGACGTAAGTGTGTCAAGTGGAAGATTAATTGTCGCGCGAAATCGTACCGGAGCGCAACGACCGATGCGGATCTTTGATAATAAAATTTACGCGCTGTCCTTCACCTGAAGTCGATATCCACGTCCTTACGGCGAAAAATAAACAGAAATTCTCTGCATCATTTCTGCTCGAGGTCAATTAACTTTCGGCACCTGCCCGATCCTGTACTGAAATTAATTCCCGCGACACGGAGCCTTTCCTTTTCCCTATGAGTAGAACCAATCTCGCGATGATCGTACGTTTATACGACACGGAGAACTACCAAAGGCTATTTGGAAAGGAATCATTACTCGGTACCGCTTGCATTGTCAGTATATCGGTTACAATGATAAATTACAGTTGCTCCAGCTAAAAGAGGGAAGGGAACTGCTGAAATTTCAACGGCGTCATCTCGAAGGAGATGACGATTGAAAAATTCGTCATATCACAAATATCTTCATCCGCTCGCCGAAGAAAGTCTACCGGCATCTTCAAGGTGGAAACAAGAAAAGACACTTCGAAGCGAAGGGGCGCAGGGCAGAGGACGGAAGGACAATCAAGAAGCGAAAGAACGAGGCCTGAATAGGGGAATTGCCTTCGCGGCGTGGAATTCGAGTCATTACTATCAAGAATGTAAAACACTCGCAGGGCAACATATGACATCCGGATCACAATGACCGTTCCCGGCGTGGTGGAATGCTCTTCATCATCATTCTGCCTAGTTTCACCGCGGGGTTACACGCCACGGTAGCCACAACTTCATTCAGCAACTAGATCGAGGAATTCTTTTCAGCTCCTTTAAATACATCGGACTCTAATAAGATTAAAAAAGGATGCGCGAGGAAGAGAGCGAAGGAGATACGGAGGGAAGAGAGGAAGAGAGAAGGAGGAATGAGAGATCGTCCAATGTAATTTGTCTGAGCATTGTCGGGCTACGATTCCGGGAGCAGAGGAAGCCCTGGATATCTTTTTTTCAGTCGGCTCCTTTTCGTTTTTTTCTCTCCCACCTTCTTTGAGACGACCTCGACGACTAAACGAACTGAGCTACCGTTTTCTAAAATGATTCGAATCACTTTCTTACCCGACGGCTATGCTATCGATTGCCGATGCCAGACGTACCAATTTACTTGTTGCCCGATGAAACGCTGTCCCCGCGGCTTTTTTTATTGCGTCTTCGTTGTGCGAATACTCGTGCGAAATAAGACTCGATTAAGAAACAGATTGAAGCATTGACATCGCGGATAATAATAATCTAACACCAAGAAAACAAGGAATTCACTTTTCGAATGCTGTTCTTTACGTACCGTTCGATAGTGGAAACGAAAGTCATTACAACTTTTATATATATCTCTGACCGTTCAGATGAGTCGATCGACTTTCTTCTCCGTCGGACCTCTTTAATGAATGAAATTTAATTATAATTACATGACTTGCCAGGTGAGAACGCGTATACACGCTTTCCTGTTTAACTGTATACCATCGCCAGTGCATCTTCGCAGAAATCTACATATTGGCACTTCATATGCACATTCACCACGTTTAATGATATTCATAGTAAATCATTTCATGGCAGCCGGTTCAACACAGCTCATTTTAGTGGTCAATATTAATCTTTTAGTTTCGCTCATGTCAGCAAACCCTCATTCGATATACAAACTACGATACAACTGTCCACAGATCAAACTTTTTTCGCTCGACTAGCTTGTACGTCAAACGTGCCAATCCTCATTCCCCGTCACTCTATATACAAACTAACATACAGCCACTTTTCACAGAACAAACTCCTTTCGCTCATCGTCACAGTACGCGTCGTCTTAATACCCACTAATAGTTCAGCATCACCGATATTAGACGTCGACATCGAAGTGTCGTTCTAATTCCGTGGCTGTCGGCGGATCCTCGCGTATGTCGCGTGCACACTCGCGTGTGCGAGAGTGCATACACTTGCACACACGCGTGTGCGTCAGGGGCTATGCCCCTCATTTGATGCACGTCGGCCGGCTCGGATGCATTTATCATCCGGCCGCCTGCCTCGGTGGTGCACCTCTATATGTTCCTTCCTCTTTCACCCCTGTCTCCGTGGAACGACGTGTGTGAACCCCCGTTCTCCACTCCGTGCGCATACATGCCAAAGGACGTGGCGTACACTCGCGTGTATGGAGGGAACACGCGCGTGATGTAGTCTTACGTGTGCGACTCCGACAATGGGGGCCGTCACGGTGAAACGCACTGCGCTACTGTCTTACGCACCTTCAGAGAGACCGCTTCGAGTCGTCGCGGCTGACGCGCGATGAAGCACGATGACGCTGAGAGATACGGGAATGCCTGAGCCGAGAGTACGACCGAGCTCTTTTATCGACTTCCACGAACAAACGGGAACGATTCACAAATCAAGTGCGCGCGTGATAAGAGACATCTTGGTTCTTCGCTTCATGTAGGATTGCGGCGGTAACTTGTAGAGTCGAGTAGAGTAAATTGTGGATGACGACGGAGACAGACACGTTTTGGATGATTAGCAATTGCTATTATTGGAAGAGTGCAGATTGTCCAAGCGGAAGTGAGCATACGTTTCGGAAGCAAATGCTGAGGACCGGAGTACTGTAGGTGAAGTTGTAAAACTGTGTGAAACAGAGATAGCGCGAGAGCGAAATGCGAAAGAACTAACCGGCAAAACTTCATTTTTATTCGTCACGCCGAAATTCCACCGTCATCGTGCAAGCCGATCAAAACGCAATCTGGTTTCACAACATTCCTGTTCATCCCGAACTCCTGATCATGCTACGAATTCCGTCGCAAGAAAAGTCACGGGACCGCTTGCCCGCGCAAAGAGAAAAAGAAGAGAAGAAAGAGGGTTCGAAGGTGAGGACTGACGGGAAGGATGCCAGCGAGAGGACACTGCGAGGAGCACGAGCGGGAGGGGGATGGGGGGTTGATTTTTCTCATTGGCCGAGGGCGTGGGACGGAGACCGTGGTTTGTTGCGAGCCAGGAGAGAAGCCGGCTTTTGCCTCCTTCAAGTTTTTACCGGCCCGTGACTCAGCGGCTATTTCTCATTACCAGGGCGATATTTTTGTAAAATTGGATTTTCGTGTGAGAAAGCCCGCGATATTCTTTGCGCCCCGCCCAGCTCCTGGGGGATGCCTTCTGACTACCGGCCTTCTAGGTACCGATGCTAATTGCAGCTTTCTTCGTTCCACGCCGAAGTAGTACCTGCGTACCATGAGGAGAGCATCTCGTCTACCTGGGCGGTGAGAAGCTCGGCTTCTTTGCGCAATTACAAATTGATATCTGTTGCTCGGCTTCAATTTTCCTTTCTCTCGCGTTAATTTTCTGATTTGCGAGCTCGTGCGGAATACTGTTGGACCGTGCTACGGATATTGCTGCAATGTGCTTTCACTTGATTGTTCATCAGAAATTCCAAAGCGTCGATGTTGATTCAGCGCTACATGCTGCTGCAAATACGTAAAGGATATTCATAGTGAGGATCTGATTGCTTTCGGACGAAGTAACAGCGTCGTTATTACTAAAATGTTTTTTTCATTTAAACGTTTTTTCATTCTCGGTCGTTATTGATGGCAATTGGCAAACGAAAGGCAAACATGGCGTTCGGTAACAGTTTCGTACGAGACCGAAACTGTCGGCTTCTATGCCGAAATTGCAAAGGTCGGTTCATGCCGAGGCATATGCGTCTGTCGTATGTAACGTGTGTGGTCCCCAATTCATCACCAGCTCGCTCTCCTCGGCTCGCTCGAGCGACGCAACGCTCTCTGATGTGAAGTATGGCCGGCTCGGGAAATGATCCCTTAAATTGGTCCAACACTGCGGTGGGTCAGTTACAAACCATTTACATCGTGAAATCTCTCAGCACGCGGTATTAATGCTCAATCCTGCAAGTACTGTAAGATTTTATTCCAATTTAATTGGATCGTCAGAAAGATAAAGCGAAGAACGCAACATTCTAAACTAAAGAATAATATTTAAAATTGTTGAACTCTACTGCATGTGCAACTCAGAGGGTGGTTGACATAATATAGTGAGTACCATTAAAAATAGGAACCTCTTTTGAACAGTAAAGAACAGTAGTCTTGTTTAGCGGAATCGAAAAGTGGTGGTGTTATTTATCCAAGCTTTCGTGCATAAACCGATTTTGACCGGTACAATGAGCTTCTGTAGCGAAGTTTGCGAACGAGGTCGACAAATGGGGTGGGAGATTCGAGGGATGCACGGACGAGAAACCTGGCGTGCCGTGTCCCATCGCTTAATTATGCGCGCCAATTAACGCGAGGATGATTAATTTTTGTAACGCGGCCACTTCATCGACACCCCCGTCGCGGTCCTGCACGCTCTATTTTATGGAATTAGCCGCGGTTCGTACCGGCAGGCGTATCCTGCAATTGAAAATTTCACTTTGTCACGACTATGACGAGGTCACGCTGATTCCGGCTGATCAGACTTAATTCGGGACGATTAAGCAAACAGCCGTTGTTCGTGTCTGGCTCAGTCGATGTTTGTAAATAGGATGATGCAAATACAATGAGGGATAACGAAAAAATTATTAATTCTCTATAGCCCGTCGTTAGTATTTCTGTACAAAAGGCCAGCTATACACCGTCTACCTATTAAAGCGTGCCTTCTACGTTCTCACTGTTTATCTACCGAGCACTATGTGTCTATTCTCTATAGACAGGGGGGCTATTTAATTATGTCGCCGACGGAACGCTATTTCTCATGGCTAACTTCGGCGAATTTTTGTCGTCGCGCAAAAAAGCGGCGATGCGTTCGGACGTTTACCTATCGGGATGGTGACCATCGCGAAGTTTATTGTTCGGGCCAGACAGCGGCCCGCTCGAGCAGAACAGTACGGGACCGACGAGAGCACGTACGTGATTTGACGTTTCTGTTTCGCAAGATCGGCCGAGTGTTACTGTCCTCGAACACCTCGTTCCGAAAGCGCGCCGACAAGTCCGACACGGGCTTTTTCCTTTTATTTGGTCAACTGCAACGGGCACGGGCGTGGGAATCGGTGAGTCTCCGTTATTAACGGCCATCGAACGATCTTAAGTCGTTCCTGCCGGACTTAATAGAAATGTTGCCGTAATTCACATTTTGCTATTCTGCCGATGTACTCTTACGATAGCTACATCAGTTCAAATCAAATTGGATTGGCAACAACTTGCTTGATTGAACGCTTTAAAGCAGAGTGACTAAGTAAACTGAACATTATCCTCTGTCGTGCTCCGAGTGAGATTTGTCGAGGCGCGTGCAAACATTCCAAAGTGTAGTAATGTCACTTCGCTCCGCGTCACATACCGATACGGCCGATTGAAGGTACTACAACCGCATACATCTAAGCTGCCCGCAGGCGTATTGTCACAGAGTATAGCATCGTAGTCTTATTCGCAAATGAACAAATTAGATCCTGATCGATGCCTATCCCATAAGCAATCAAATCAGATTTTCACAACGATTATGTTGTATGGCATGATTCTACTAGAGAACATTTATTACCGATATAGTTTATGAGCAACAGGAAGAAGACCTGTTATACAGAAACCCGTCAAGCAGAAGAAATCGTTATTCTCGCAGTACAGCCACCATTATTAGTGAAGTTTATTGCATTCTTCGTACAGTAACGCGCACTTACTTCCGGCAGTGGTTCTAGGCAACGTAAGCAAGTGACTTGCTGATTAATTCCAGCAGGGACCATTACCGGGAGATAGCCCTAGCGGCAGCGAACGAGGAGCCAGCCTGGAAATGACCGGGATCATGACTTTGAAGCTTGGGATCTGGCTCCGACCATCAGGAGACCCTATTGGCTCCTCTATCATTACCTTGCGCCTTCCTTCTCGCTGATTGAAAGTTATAACGAGAGTCTAGCGCACGGAAAATGGATAACTCCAGCTGTGGTAGGTGGACAGTGGGTGGATAATTGTAGAGCATTGATTGAAGTGTGGTTTTTAGTGATGATATAGTTGAAACGTGGGATTTCAGTAGTAGAAGTATAGTCTGGCGGCGTATCGCGAAATTACTGTTGATGAATAAAGATGGGGTAATAATCCTCTGCTAGAGTTGGGTGAGAAATAGATACGGATGCTTGCACGGAGATGTGCGTAGGCATCAAGTTTCTAACGGATGGTTGAAAGTAAAAATAGTTGTAGATCCTACAGTTAATGGTGAGTGGAAATGGATGAGTTGTAGATTTTATGATACTAATTTCTTTATGAGATAAACAGACTAACCGTAGTACTGAGCGGTAAAGTTGTGTCGTGGATAGATAGTAGGTCTACATGGTCGACAGTTAATATACAAGAATATTAAATTGACAATGAAAGTCTCTGTAGTATACCTGTCATACACCTCAGTCTATCAGGATACATTATAGGCTCATCTATCATCAACCCCTACCTTACGGCAACTCACTGATTGAATGTTGCAATGAGATCATGTCTACCGATATTGTCATTTTTTAAATACTAACTAATAATAGTGGAACGCGAAAGGGTGCCAGGTTCGTAAGCGGTTTCTTCGATGATAGCGCGAGGTGAAAATGGTAAGAAGTAGGCGAGCGAAACACGATTGTTCCGCATAGACGCGAGTAATTTATAAACATTACCACTCGCTATATTCGTCACCACCTCCCCTTCCCTGTATTTCTCCGCGTTCGCTTACAAAATTCCGACTCGCGCTGGAACGTAATCGATCCAGTGCCAAACTTTTTCGCATACCCCAGCAAGAGCAGCGTGAATTAAAACGAGAACATGACTAACAGTTGATTGATTGATTGAGAGTGATAAACAATAATACTAATATGAGGAAGTGCACAGTGTAAGCTTGTGCAACGTAATACCTAATGCGCAGGAGCAAAAAATGGAGAAAAAACCAACTTACCTCTTACATATACTTCATTCTCACAGAAGTTCAACGAGTAAATATAATAAAATGACGTTCTCAAAATGGTCACCGCCATCGGTTGTTTATGTAAACATTGAACCCTATTACTTTTCAATCTCAATTTCCGGCTGAACGCCTAACTTTTTAAATTACACGTGGGGCCCGATGGCATAGGTGGCGATGAACGATGGTGGATGGCGGGGAGGGTTACAAGAGGAGACCACATTTGCAGCTCTCGCGTTACAAACGAAGCCGACACCCACCTGTGTCCGGCACTCTCTCCAGTATTCTCTCCTTCTTGTTCCACCGCTTGTCGGCTCTTCTTTCTTTCTTATCCTCGATCACATGTCCTTTTTTCTCCCTTCCTTCCTCTCCGCCTGTTTCTTGTTCCACGTACCTTTTTTTTCATTCTTTTGAATATTGACGTCCGCGGTGGAAAGTGCGCGGTACAATTTTCATCAACGTTAACGTATCGATTTGCCCACTAAACTCATCGGCAACTACGTAAAACAAATCTGTTAACGTTCCAAAGCACACGTTTGCCTTTCGAACCCCACGCTATTTAATATATAATATTACAAACTATCCCTTTCTTTATACATTCCTAACCCGTATTGGTTCAACATTTTGGAATCGTCTGCTCTAGTGACTTCTAATCACATCGCCAGCGTAAGCTCAAGCCGTTTCACCGCGTATTTTTATTAGACTGCAAATAATGCTGCGAACGACGGAATCACGGGAGTCTTCGGAGTCTCTGTTTCAGAATTCCCCCTCATGAGGTGTTCCCGTGGATGCGCCGCGGCGAGAGGATTTTGTAGATCCGTTGGCCGAGCAGTTAGCGCAATATTGCACGCTTTTTGCCAGAGAACAGTGGCGCATCGGGGCATTAAGGCCCGTGCGCGCATTCGCTCCGAACGCGGTTGCGCGCAGAGGTTAGGCCGGTGGATTCTTAAAGGCGAGATTACTGATTCTGTACGCCCCGGGGCATTCATTCCTCCCTAATGTCTCGCTTCCTCGTGTGTTTATACTAGGCCCCCGACGCCGCTCCGCGCAGAGTAGTCGGAGAAAAAGAACCGGGGGAACAAGGAACAGAGGGACAGGGACGCGGAATCGACAAACGGAGTACTCAGCATTTTCCTGCGCAAGAAATGAAAAGGCGAATAACGTTGCAACTTTCACCTCACAAAAACTTGCCGCCTGTGGTATTTGTGCAGCGATATTGCTGAGACGTGTAGATGATACGCGGAATCTCGAAAGTGCAGTGGTTCTAGAATGTCGCAACGGGTGATATCTTAAAGATCGGTCGAGTCGTAATATTAGAAGCCTCTGGCGAACGTTTCGGGGGGAGTTATTTATTCTTTAATGCCAGTGGAAAAGAAGGCCAAGTGAAGTAACTGGTCATGGCTCAATTTACGAATTATCGAAAGAATTATTGTAGAACCCATATCGTGAATGGTAACAATATTTGTTTTCTTCCAATTTACTGCTTTCAAGGGTCAAAAGATGAAGGGTTTATTCAACGTGACGTCATATTTTTATTATTCGAACTGGCACTTATTGAAATGACCGCTAATGAAGCTAATGACACGCACATTCGCGTAAATGTAATGCGGACGAGTAAAAATAATTAAAAGTATCCGCAATAGCCTGGATGACAGGGTAGTTCAGGCTATCAGCCGGTTTAATATTGGTTACCTTCCCTTATGTGTGCTAATATACCCACCAATTTAATATGGGCACGTAGCAAAACCTACTATACCGTCGAATTCATTTCGCCATAGTATGATAATGCGACGATATTCATGACAAGGAATAAGCGGTTCTCTGTCGGCCGACTTGGGCGATCGACGTAGAAAGTTTCAGCCGCGACGAACGTAAGTGGCGCGTAATTGTGACTGCTATATCGCCGATCGGAAAAACGCGACGGAACCGAAGAAACCGATAATCATACGGCCATGATTACGGAAAAGGAAGCGCGCCAACCGTTTATTAACACGTTCGTTTTTCTCAGACTTTTACCCGTGGCCGGTGCGTACTGTATGCACCCAGTGCCGTCGAACGAGTTAATTACTTTTATTAAGGCTGACCAGCATGGCAAATGTGGTAAGTAATTACTGTCTACTTACGCGGTAAATTCTTTCTGGATTGATCCGCGTTTATTTTAGGCGCCAAACGACGCGGCGAAGTCGTGTAGAGTAATAGAGCAGCGGTAATGCAGGAGGTTGTAAGATACAAGGTAATCAAGCTTCTGGAATTAGTTCGATGTAACGAAAAAAAAAACGGGGAGGTGGGAGAATATAAAATTTCACTCGTGGGGCATAGCCTGTCGTCGAACAGGTTTAGAAAAAAACCGGTGCCTACAATGCGCCCCAATTTTTATTCCTCCCTCTCTCTTTCTTTCTTTCTTGTTTCCTCATTGCTGCGCCTACTCTCTTCTCTCTCGTTCGAACGCTCGATCACGTTGTTTCGTTTGCTCGCTTTGCCATCGCGGTGTTGCTTCCTCTGAGTTTTGTTTCCTTTTTGTTGCTTGAGATGCGAGGACTCCTGATTCTTCGAGGCATGAATGAACTGAGAGCCGAGCATCATTAATTAAACTTTCGAGCTACCGTCCGGTCCAGAGGCGCTCATCTTACTTTCGGCTCGCCCACACATGCTTCCTTAAGGTTTCATTAACTGCGAGCCGTAAGGCTGACATTCCATAAGACCTTTGGACGTTTCACCTCCGATCAGTAGATTATTTGCATTATGTCATCACATTTGCAGCGTTTCGATTAATCATGCTGCTCGATGTAGACATTTTAGAGTATGAAATTGCGTATTATATAAACAAATATGAGCACGACCAGTATAAGAACATTTAATCCATCATCTTGCACAAGTACGTGTTTTCCAATGGTTACGTCATGCCGGACATTTACGGCGATATACATACACATTTTGTTAGTTCCTGTGTTTCTTATTCTTTGGAAAACATAACAGTTTCTTCTACAAAACTACGTCATACGCATTTCACACGAACGTTTTCTACTATTGTGCATCCAGCCAAATTCATCGGTTGAGCACCGTTGTGCGAAGCAGATGCCAGCACCTGTAAGCTTTTGAGCGGCAGATGCATGTTTCTTTCCACATGCTTTGGATACAAAGATGTACCTGCGCACGTCCGGACACTTGATACCGAGGTGTATTTCTGTGTTGGTACAGGTCATCTATGTCATACTCTTTGCAGGCGAAAGGCAGGACGGTACATTAATTTGTCGTTCGCGATCTCATTAATTCACACCTCAACAGAACGCCGTCGGTATTAAATATTTCATCTTTTTGTAAGTAAACAAAGTCGCATGACAGATATCATACCTGGATTTCGATTCTAGATAGTCCAGCCGAATTATTTACTTACGTTTATTCATATCGCGTTGATCGTGTACCTGGCACGTCCGGACACTTGGTACCGAGGTGTGTATTTCTGTGTTGGTACAGGTCATCTATGTCACACTCTTTGCAGGCGAAAGGCAGGACGGTACATTAATTTGTCGTTCGCGATCTCATTAATTCACACCTCAACAGAACGCCGTCAGTATTAAATATTTCATCTTTTTGTAAGTAAACAAAGTGGCATGACAGATATCATACCTGGATTTCGAATCTAGATAGTCCAGCCGAATTGTTTACTTACGTTTATTCACATCGTGCTGATCGTATACCATGCACGATATTCATTTAATCTCCAGGTTATCAGAATCACTATTGTATTTATCATCACCAATTAGCTGCTACCCTTCTTTATCTTAAAGTCAACTATGGCACCTGTAGTAAAAATATCAGAGTATAGCATACTTTTGAAATGCTTCACGGTTTAGTGCGATCATCATTCAACGATACCCGAACTGTACGCCTTTCGATGACAGGATGATTCTATGGCACCCTTTGCGGATCCTTCCAAGGAGCCGCAGGACGCTTACCTAGAACTCAGTCCAATCCAGAACCGGGGATCCCATTCCGCGTGCGTTCTCGTTCCTCGAAAACAGAAGCGTCGGCCATCGCGGCTCTGCCTAGAGAAGAGGGACGGTTAATTACATCGGGTCCATTATTACCAGGGCACAATGAGAGGGCCCATGGGTCAGGCCCCTTCTTGTCTTTTGCCGCTCCCGGAGAGGCGGCGTGACTGAGGATCAACGAGGAGAGAGAAAAAGTCGGAGAGAGACGGAATGGGAGAGCGAGCGAGAGAGAGAGACCGAGAGAAGTGTTTTTGTTTTTACCTAATTTGCGCCACGGCTTCGTCCTGGTAGCTGGGAGGAGCAGGAGGGGTGAGGAGGCTGTCGCCTCGGCCGCCATTTCTCGGGCCTTCTTCCAGGATACTCATCCATACCCACGGAAAGTTGTCCAGTCATTGACGCTTGATCGAGCCGACGTGGATATCGTCGCTCTTCGTTGGCTCCCGTCTTTCTCTTTCTCTTTCCTCGTCCTGCTTTTCATCGTCCGTGCCTTCTTCTTGTTTTTCTTCTTCGTCTTCTTGCTCCTCGTCGCCTCTTCAGCCGCTTCTTTGCCGACGAGCACTGCGCGCATAAAAGTCGCGCCGTCGCGGTGAAATACTCGAGATTTAATATGCCATGTAATACGTGTACACCTGTGATATGCAAACAGTAAGTTACACGCGGACGGTACAGGTTCCCATAGATGCATCGAGGTTCTTGATACGTGAATAACTAAATCCGCCTCCGTACGCACGCGCGTTTGTGTGCACGCACTAACCTGGTGCACAAATACATTCTTGCTTAATCCGTCTTCAATCATCATATCAACCAACCCGCTTTCGCCTGACTTCAACGCCTCTCCCCTCGCTTCTCGCTCAAGTCAAGATTTCTTCGTATGTTAAATCCAGTAGCTGATTCCGATCCGACACGGCGCGATCGTAACGGCCAGATAACTCCGCGCGCACGATCGGTAAACAAATGGTCCCGGCTCTCGCCAGAGCGATCGTTTTAATTAACCGTCCCCCACGATGACGTGGGCCCCATTATGAGATGAGTCCGCGCTCGAAGAGTTCGTTCTCCTTCTCTCCGTTCCTCCTGCAGGCACACAACACGCTTGCCATTCCTCCGTCTTGTTCCCTGTCCCTCTTTTCTTAGCGTGAGCCCCCGTTCTCTATTAAAGCGTCGCTTTGTAACACGCGAGAAAAATAGCGTCGTGCTCCTCTTCTTCGATTTTCTTTTTTCACGCATTCGAGCAAGTGCCTTGAGCAATGACCTCCGTGCGAGAGGACGAACTTCCGTATTTAGGGTAGTATTTTCTTCGTTTCTTAAGGATGGTTGTTAATTAACATTGTTTTGGGGTGTTGCGTACATGTTCAAGAAGCAAACGGTGGGATTTGTAGACCGTGTTTAGGTGTGCGTTAGAACGCCATGTTCTAAATATCAGTCAAGATACATTAAGCAGAACTCGCGTTTGTGCACACAGAAATCGTATCGTTCTTCGCCTTTTCTCACTCGAAGCTGTTTTTCGCCCTACTTACAATTCAAATTTCTATTTCATTTGTACGACAAGACGTATGGTGTCAAAAACCCAAAATTGCACCAGACAATCAAGTCCGAAACCTTCTTCCCGCATTCATACATACGTACGCTACATGTAAGCTGCATTATCACCAAAAACAGCATTCACATCTCAAATCCGTACCACACGCGACAGCTTAAAAAAGACCCCACAAGTTCTACGGGTAATCTCTGACATGTCGATTCACGCGCTCGGACAGAAAGATACGGGCCAGTAGTCTACGCGCCGTTCGGTTGATTAGTCATTATCTTTTATCATTATTATTTACAATTCAAATTTGTATTTCCTCTTTACGACAAGACGTATGATGTTAAAAACCTAAAATTGTACCACACAATCAAGTCCGAAGTATTGAAGGACCATTCTAATATCCTTTTCTTCAGTTAGGCTTCATGGCATTTTTTTGCATTCATACATACGTGACCACCGTGGCAGTCAACGTGTTAAAAATCGAAAATTGCATCACACAATCATGTCCGAAACCTTCTTCACGCATTCGTATATGTACATAGCTGCATTATCACCAAAAACAGCATTCACATCTCAAATCCGTACGCCACGCGACAGCTTAAAAAACACCCTACAAGCTCTACAGGTAATCTCTCACAAGTTGATCCACGCGCTCGGACAGAAAGACACGGGCCAGTAGTCTACGCGCCGTTCGGTTGATTAGTCATTATCTTTTATCATTATTATTTACAATTCAAATTTGTATTTCATCTTTACGACAAGACGTATGATGTTAACACGTTGACTGCCAAGCATATTTTGCTGTATTAAAACCGCGATGCGATGAAGTACTGCAGAGTATCATTAAATCGTGCAAAATGAAGGCAACGCAGAGTTATTAGAAGCCGAAGTATTGAAGCACCATTCTAATATCAATTGCTTTTACAAGACTTCAATTAGGCTTCATGGCGAATTTTTTTGCATTTATACTAAAATCTTTTGCGCCGGTCACCGGTGACCACCGTGGCAGTCAACGTGTTAAAAATCGAAAATTGCATCACACAATCATGTCCGAAACCTTCTTCACGCATTCATATATGTACATATACGTACGCTACATGTAAGCTGTATTATCACCAAAAACAGCATTCGCATCTCAAATCCGTACCACACGCGACAGCTTAAAAAACACCCCACAAGCTCTACAGGTAATCTCTCACAAGTTGATCCACGCGCTCGGACAGAAAGACACGGGCCAGTAGTCTACGCGCCGTTCGATTGATTAGTCATTATCTTTCATCATTATTACTTACAATTCAAATTTCTATTTCATCTTTACGACAAGACGTATGGTGTCAAAAACGTGAAATTGCATCACACAATCATGTCCGAAACCTTCACGCATTCATACATACGTATGCTGCATGTAAGCTACATTATTACCAAAAACAGCATTCACATCTCAAATCCGTACCACACGCGACAGCATAAAAAACACCCCACAAGCTCTACAGGTAATCTCTCACAAGTTGATCCACGCGCTCGGACAGAAAGACACGGGCCAGTAGTCTACGCGCCGTTCGGTTGATTAGTCATTATCTTTTATCATTATTATTTACAATTTAAATTTATATTTCATCTTTACGACAAGATGTATGATGTTAAAAACCTAAAATTGTACCACATAATCATGTCCGAAACCTTCACGCATTGATACATACGTACGCTACGTGTAAGCTGCATTATCACCAAAAACAGCATTCGCATCTCAAATCCGTACCACACGCGACAGCTTAAAAAACACCCCACAAGCTCTACAGGTAATCTCTCACAAGTTGATCCACGCGCTCGGACAGAAAGACACGGGCCAGTAGTCTACGCGCCGTTCGGTTGATTAGTCATTATCGCGAGATAGCGCAGCGCATCATGCTGTGCCGAGGATCTCCGAGCGGCTCCCAGTGTTACCAGTCGCGGCGAGACCATGGACGCCGGCCATTGTTGTTCGGGAAAAACTCCGCAGTGTAGCGGGATGGAATTGAGAAAAAAAAGGAGAACGAGGGAGAGAAAAGGTGACGGCGCGGGAAGGCAAGGTAGAATGGTGATGGGAGGGCAAGGGGGAGGGAAAAAAAGAGAAGCCCGAGCGCTCGTTTGAGGTAGCCGCCGGCTCATTCACGTTTCGAAATGAGATCGGCCTCCCTACTTCTCCGACGATTCAGGCCCGCTCTTTCTCGCCGCGTGTTTCGGTCTCTTTCCCCCGTACAATCTCATTCTTTCGTTCCCTCTGTTCTTTCGCTTTCTATCGCGCGCGGGTGCGTGCTCTCTTGTCTTCTTCGCACCTGAGTCGCGCGGTCGAAGTAAGTTCGGCGGATCGGACCACCTTTTCGACACCTACTCCGGACCTATCTAGGCTCTTCGTCTTCTTGATGGAGATGCATGGGTAGCATGGGAGGCTAATCGTAAATCAAGTCCGATAAAATGTTGAGAATATTCTTTGCACGACATCGCGTTTAATACAGTGTTGAGCGTGTGGGCACTGGAAATTTGAGGTTGCGTGCGATTTCGAAAGTCCGATTCCTATGCAGTGGCGAACGGCACGTTTCGCGATGCCGGCGCAAAACATGGTGTAGCGAACGATGCAAAATTCAGCCAGCGCTGTTCGACGTCTTAGCCATCTATCAAGTACCTATTCAATTTCGAATCCACAGCGGCTGTTTCTGTGTTGTTGATAGACCCGGACCATTCTTTGAGAGATAAGATCCGCTGCATTGCCAGCGAACGGAACAAAGCGAAACCCCGTCGGCTTATTCGGTAGCCAGGTAATGACATCATTTCCCTGTCAGGCGTTTCCGGTGCAAATTAATTTATCAAGCGAGCCGCGCGGTCCCGGGAGCCGGGATGATTTCTGTCCTCGGACAACGCTGAACCCAAGCCGGGCCAGCTATGAAATTACGTCCCTTTTTTGTACGCCACCTTTCCTAAATTAGGACCCAATTGGTCAGCGCGACGATCGACTCAGGATGCGGAGTCCCTGCTGATTTCGCGATTTTGTGCGTTCGCCGCTGCGTGTTATTCGGTAAAGAAAGCACCATTATATTTCTTCAGTCTGGCGACCTTGCCAAAGATGAGCCATCTTCGGGCCCGACGATAAAATAAAATGACGCCGGAGAACGTTGTCTGATTCGCTAAAATGCGATACATTCATTTCTCGGAACCGCTATCGCGAATAGACCGAACAAATGCAATCTATGCGAATCGCGTCACGGCGCGCGGAGACAGTGTTGCGACGCGTCAAATTGGCGTGATCGCAAAAATTTGTCTTCCACTCCGCAATAAGTCATTTCTTACCCGAGGAAGTCCGATTTCGTCGAGCAGGGCGCGAAATCCGTAAAAAGGATTACAGGGGTGTTTGCTGTAGGCGTGGCGCGCCTTTTCTTCAGGAGGGCTATTGACGAATTTACAGCAGAATACATCGACCCCCCATTTGCCCGTTCGGTTGACCATCTTCGACTAACAGTACGGAGTTTTGCACACCGGTAGACACAGTATACTGATTCTCATAAACGTTGCCCATGTTTATTGTGAAGTGCCCCCGTGGGATTTGTTAATTGACGTTTACCACAAGAGCGAACCACAAGGGTTTGCATGCCTGAACAACGAGGATTATAGGATTAACCGCAAGAAGGGTGTCGAGCGGGGGGTGCACAAGGGAATACGAGGGTGAAACGTCGGCTTGTGTATCGTACACTTGGCTTGGGGCATTAACGGCGGATTAGGCGGACTGTTGGCATTCGGTTCGCGCTGCGAATTGGCTAAACTTTCGAGATAATCTGGTTAATGCTGTCGAAGCACGTGAAAGATCCGCAAGAAGCTGTGGAAATATTTTGGTAACTTACGGATTAGCTGGGATAAGCGCGGATTTGCTGTGTTACGAAGATTGAGACAAATCTTTGTACAGAGGTGCTTTCAAAACATTGTGAGAAAGTGAATGCATATTTGATATATCCAGTTGTGCGTCGCTGCAAAAATTACGTAACCGAAGAAGAAGAACACGATCATAGGTAATCCTATATTCAATAAAATATTAAAGGTCTACTACGTCTAGTAAAATGACAGAAACTTTGATTGGGTATGGCGATGAGAAATAAAAGGAGGTAGATTTATTTAGCTCACCAATTAGACGACAATTTGTGGCTCATATATATCTCAGACTTCTTCGCTCTGCATAAAAATAGCCCGTGAAATGTGAAGTTACGAAGACCAAAATGTGATTAATGCGTCCTGCGTTGAAGACAGGAAAGAGAATGATTATGATCAGGAGGTTGAAGGTCTACAGCAGACAGTGCATCAAAATTGATGAAGTATTAACAATTACCTGTATGCCCACGTACTCTTAAACAACCAAAGCGATTATAACGATTTCGAAATAAGAGCAAATATCCTTTTAATAACAACAACCAACATGACACGCCTTGCCGGTTTGTTCTCCGTACATTTTCCCACTTCGCCACCATCTTACTTTTCGGATAAAGACACTCCGCGCGATACAAAGTACCAAAGGCCAAATTATGATTAATACCTCCCAACCCTGGCATCGTAAACAGAGAAGTACAACGTGAAGAAGATAAATTCCCCTATCAAACGTTTCAGCCTTAATTATTATGACACCGGCCACGGTGGACACAATCTACGAGTAATCATTGCATCTGGCAGAGAATTGCGCAAAAATCCGGTCCACCTCATAAATCCACCCAACGTCTCAGGCTTTCGCGACAAAAGCAACCGTACGCTGCACAAAGTTGCAGACTTCGAAGCGTGATTAATGCGTCGACACTCCGTCCTCCCTTTCCCCCGCGGGCCGTCAGAGTTCAAGAAGAAGTCGAGGGTAGCCGGGCGCAAAAGATGAAGACTCTCGCGGCAAGGAAGTTTCGGCCTTCATTAGCGGCTCCGCAAATAAACGAAGGTCATCGTTGCGGAGTCTTTGAGGGTTCGCGCCCGCTTGATATTCAGCGCCTCGGAGGAGAGGAAGAGGATGGCAGCTCGAGATGACCGAAGACGATGCTCAGAAGCGTCAAGGGTCGGCCGTTGCAGCCGCGAGGCGGTCGCAATTAGGCGGGTAGGAAGTCTCCACGGCAAGATAGGCGAGGCGAACGCGCGTTACCACGGATACATTCCGTACAGAAACCGTATCTCATTAATTGCCTCTAATAATAGGCAGGGCTCGCTACTCCGCCGACACGTGGTTTACTTATTTATAGTCACGGACCCGAGTCTCTTTACACCTGATGGCATCCGTGAAAACGCCGTGTCAACGCGTGCTCGCGTGCGTCCGCTCACGCGCGACCTGACACAGACTTACATGCGAGTGTCGGAGGTGTCGAAAATTCGCGGATAGAGACGTGATATTCGTCCTGCCGTTGAGACGGCGTTCACTGAACTTTCGAGTCTTACGTCGACGCATTTAGACAGATACTTGCAGTAGGGTCTTTCGTGTTTTATCTAGGTGGTCCTCTGTATGATCGATAGTTACAGTGGTAGGATAACGATACGGGTGGAATAGAAGGTGTGGTCTTAATGTTTATTTCTGATCTTTTCATGGTCTAACACATTGCTATTGAATTTACATAGTGGTAGGTAATTATTTCGAGCGCTAGGCTAGTGTAAACGCTCTGAGCATGACTTGGGGTATGATATTCAGTTAAGTTCATACACATATTAAATATATTTTCGACTTATATTAACTTTGTCTTTTGGCATAATCTTGTTATCTCAGAGAACATCTGGACTTGTAACAATTTATGGTTTGTGACGTTTGTTACTGAACTTGGATCCACGAACTAGGAGCCCGACATTTTCCTTCTGTTACCGCGTTAATTATCCTCCCGAAAATTTCCTCATCAGCCGGTTCGGGGTAAAAGTCCAGAGACAGGCGCCGAATCACGGCATCACGACCGGCATACGCCGGTCCCTCTTTTTTTTACGTCTGCTTTACGATCGCCACTCGCGCAGCACGCGTGGTAAGTGTTAAGGGTCCTTGTCGGCTGTAACGTGAACGGGCCCGGGGAATTCGCTAAATTAGGGGTCGGATTGTAAATTCGCCCGAAGCGGAAAACGGTCCTAGTAATAAATGCATAAACGTCTCGTCGTAAATGCGTAAACGGTTCTCGTCCGCAGGGTCGAAGGTCTCCAGGAAATAATTCCACGAACGGACTCTGCCAATGGACATCCAGGCCTCGGCAATGTCTCCTCACAGCGTACAATGTGTGTGTACAATGTAAACGCGCGTACGTTGTGCGTAACGACCGCTTCGCACGAGGAATGCCGTTTTGGAGCAATAAAGGTGCGAAGTGACAATCGTCGTAAAACCGTTTATACGGTAATCGTTATACGACGCGTTGCATGATCGTTAGGGCCCCTCATTTTATCGTAAATTACCGATGATTGTTCGGTACACGGTATCGGTTCCTGCTTCAGTGCCCACGGTCGGGTTAACGTCTGTCTCGATTAAATTAACGGTCGTCGCTGATATATTTGGAACAACTTTGCTGCCGGTAATATTTCACGCCTTCAAGTTATTGTTCCCGAGCAATTATTCAGCTACGCCGATTGGCACGTAATAAATGTGGGACAATTCTATAAGTTTACACCAAAGAAGGCATGATATCCCTCAGATCAAATATCTTACATTTTGTCAACAATTATTACTTTTCGCGGCTATTTTATCTCGGGGGATTCTGAAGTTACTCAAGTGCAGCAACGTTGGAACGGTACATTTGAAACAGTTGGTAATACTAGTCAAATGTCTATCAAACGACGGCGCATTGCACAATCATACCTCGGATTAGAAAGCGATATTTCGATGGTTTTTGCGAAGACAATCAATCGAACGATTTTCGCACCCCAAGTATAAAACAGGAGTGCGCAAGAGCGTAATCCAGATAAATTTACGTGAGTGTATGCGCGTGTACGTGCAAAACCTGCAAGAGTACTTCCCCACCCGTGAAATAGTCTCCTCTCGTCTTTGTTTATCGCGCATCTCGTTCTCTCCCAATCTCGCTCTCTCCTTTTCTCTTTCTCGCTCTTTGGAGAACTCTCGAGGCACCCCACTACCAGGTGCGTAGCATTCGGTCGTAATGAAGTGTGGGCGTGACTAAAGGCGGTCTGACATTCCCCACCATTCGATCCGAGGCAAAACGTGGGTGTTTCGGCTTCTCTCGTTCTCGGTTTCAGAGAGAGAGAGGGAGTAGGACGCGTTCAATCTCTCCGTTCCTCTCCTCCAGACGCGCTACCGTCGGGAAGTTTTTCTCCTCTCGCGCCATAGCGAGCATCCTCGAAATTGTTTCTTCCATTTTATGACGGACGCTTAAATTTGATCTCTCAACGCATCCGTTAGCAGAGAAATCACAGCGACATACAATATCGATGAATTCCATAAACGCTATTGTTTGCGTTGCGTTAATTTATCACTGGGACCAGTATTTTGAAACGTCCACGAGATTTTTTTTACTGTTAGGCATTGCAGTAGCAGAGGTGAAATATGCGCTGATGTTGCTTTTTCTCGAAAATGACAAGGAGACAAAGATTACTACGTTTACGTAAGATCCGTAGCTTCATTGAAGCAGAACGTAGAGTTTCAACGAAGAGTTCTTTTTCTTATTAATTTATTAGTCGGGGTAACAAAGGTGATCCAGGACATAATAGAGTCGCAGTTACTTCAATATCGGTGGGAACCAAAGAGAATCAAGGTGCGCGCGCGCCAGCGGCCAAAAACGAAGTGAAAGAAAAAAGTGGAACTTCCGTTATGAGGCGTGCCGGGCGCGAGGTCCGACTTCGGAAAATGCGAACTTTCCTTCGTCCCTCCGGAAAGACGAGAAGAACCTTTCGTCGAAGTGCACTCGCGTATACATTATTACGCGTTATGATTTACAAGCCCGTCGCGGCGCGACGGCGCAGAATGCGAGCGAAAATCGAGTTTTACGAGTTGATGACTTTATGGGGGTGCCTCGATGGTACCCAATGGTGGCCGGCGTGTGGCCGTCGTCCGACCATAAGAAATCCAAAAGTGGATCCACGATTTCGCCCCTCCACGAAAGGGCTCGAACGTCTGCCACCCTCATGCCCCTTGATTTACGATCATTGACCTAAGTTAGCTAAAACGCGCCTGACGGAAACGTACAGACGTTCTTTCTGTCTACGGAGAGAGTGTCCTGATGGTGCTAAAAGTTAAACATTTTCTGGCTTGCATAGCTTTACTATCGGTACAACTGTACATGTAGTAGCTTATCTTTGACAGCATTGGTCGGTGCGAATATTTTGGTAGATGTACGAACGATTTATTGCGTTATGTAAATCTTTATTTTTTTAACGTAGCTAAGTAATTTGTTGATGATGCGTTCGAAAGAATCATGTTGTAGTATCACAATATGATTCAATGAATGACATATTGTGAGAGTTGAGCGTTGTTTTAATATATACAACACGAGTCACATTTGTTAATAAAAATTGCCGTCCGTTGAAGGGCAAATAACGTGTTGGTAGTGTCACGCCTTTTGCGGATTGGAAAGAGAACAGCACGGCTAAGTGAAATATCAGGAATCAGGGTAGGGCCCCGTCAAGGTCTCGAAGGACGTGGAATGGACTTTACGATCGTATTTATGGCCAATTTTATAGCTAAGTCCCGTGAAATGTCCATTGTCCTCTTTCGTCTTTTCGCCTTTTCGTCTTTTGCCCTTGAGGACGAAGACCCCCAGGGGCACGAGCTTTCGAAAAATCATTTGTTGCTATGTTTGTTAAAGTTTACAACAAGCTGGATTTCTGGAAATTTTAGAAGTTGTGGATGTTTTAAATTAATTTTACATATTTGAGATAATGATATAATATAGAAGTTGCACCAAAAGTGCATTTATCAGATTGATAGCAAAACATAACCAGCTTCAATGCATATACAACTTAACCCTTCTTTGCATGATTTTTTCTTTATTGGTGAAATAAATCAAGGTGATATAATTCATGTTCAAAATTAAAGGAAAAATGGTTAAAAAAATCTTAGTATATATTTATAGTATAAATTCAGCAAAAAACAATATGATGGAAATTTCCATCATCATGCAAAGTTAGATTATAGTGAACTTGTTCTTTTATATAATTTTTGGTCATTCAATGTTATGATGGAAATTTCCACCATCATGCAAAGAAGGGTTAAGACCAAAGAGTATATAATGTACAAACTACATTTCACATAATCATACGCAACCTTAATTAAACATGCTCATAATGCACATGTCTGCGCGTGGGTACATGAACTTGCAATTTCACTTAATCGTTACTATGCTTATTACTCTCTTAATCAACTTATCCAAATCAGTCGCAAACATAAGTCCAACCAACACGCTTCATGTTCTACCGAAACAAATGTAAATAAGAATTGTTTAACATCCGCGTTAATATTTTTCTTCTGTAATTTTTTTTATCTGCTTAGGAAGACCCGTTGCACCTTCATTGTTCATCCTGTGCAAAGGTCCAATAAAATTTGGGCGCGCACGGTACCGCGTCCGATAGCAGCAACAATCGCGGTTATCCGAGTTCTTTTTCGTTTCCATCGTACGCTATGAAATACAACGTAAGCTTCCGAAATTATGATAGCACGGTAACCCACATTGCCAGGAGAAATTTTCGGCAAAGGCGATTTCGGGCGGGGCGGTCGAGCAGTAAGTCGAGAGTCTCACTTTTGGCCCTGCGAACAATAGACGGCAGTGGGTCAGGAGGGCCTGTCGCAGTTGTCGCATTCTCGCAAAATGCACAGGAGCATCCGCAAGGTCTCGTAAATTTTATTATCCGGGTTGGTTTTTCTCGTCTAACGGATTCTCTACGACGCGGTTCGCCAGGCGGGCGGGGAGACGACGGATTTTCACGTTTTATTGCGCCTTGAGCCGGCGAGGGAATTGAGATTTGGCCACGAACACCGGCCGATTGGCACCCATGTAAATCAAACCGTCGCAGGCTACTGTACGGGTTCTTCAGCCGTTGACATCTTGGCTGGACGAACTGGCGGTCATGACGACGATTCCAGAAGAAACTAACGCTTCATCATTGGAATCTCCGTTCTTACGTTAATCGCAGAATATTGATTCTCCGAATAAAACGGTTCTGCTGAACTAATGCTTAGTTTTCCGAGTACATTGTTGGGGCACCGCATAACGTTGTCGCTGATATCATACAGTTAATTCCGTGAAATCAAGGCGGGTGCGTAGCAACTTTCTTTTCGTTAACCGTCGTGTACGATGCATGGTGCCTGACATATGTACTATACTGGAACATAAAAACGTTTGTAGAATTACAGGCGCTTCTAATGGTACACTAATTTCGCCTCTCGTTAGCTCTTCATTACAGCTCCATTCTTCGCGTCAATTATGTACCAGTGTAATCGGCTTATCGCGTCCTTCCGTAAATAAGCGTTCGCGGGCAAAAAGTGTGAGGAATCGTCCGGGGGGAGGCTTCTCCGATTTCATACGCGGTTTTCTGGCGACTCTCGTTGAAATTTGTCGCGCCGTTCACGGCTATCCTTCTCCGGCACAGCTGTTTAACCAGCTGTAACACGTCACACCTCCCTCGTGCCCGGCACTGGGGCCCCTCGGCACGGGGGCCCCCGAGGCGGCCGGAATTTTTTCACAAAAGGCACGTGTGCATCGATAATTCGCTGGCTGTTGCGTGACTGCCGTTTCCGTTCATTGAGCACCTCGATTTTCGATTCCCCGCCGCTCGCTTCCTTCTTCTCCGCGTCGGAATGCCATCACACGGTTTCCGACAGGACGCTTGCGGAAACGCTATTGATGGCGCAATCAACGTGTGCGCGTACAATTAACACTAAACTTACAAGAAAAATGTAGGCATTTGATGTTATCCGGAGAAATAGGTATATGCCATGCAGAGTTTGCAACTGCATAATCTAAAGAGGAAGTGAATTTGGATATGTATTCGTATCATTCCATTAAAAAAATTCAGTACATTTTGCTAGAAAATAATAGGAATAGTTTCTATAATTTTGTACGTGCAATCCGGATTTCGTCCAATTGAGGGGTTGCCTAAATTTACTGCTAATTTTAGAGTCCTTAATGAAAAGAGTTGTGTTGCAATACAAAAATAAATCCTGTTCCAAATTAATAGTGAATATACAAATAATAAATGCTGTATTATTTTGTCCACGCGATAACTTGGGTGTAGTGAGGTTTCGCATGGCATCGCTTTTTATTATTATTCTTTTGCGTTTCTGGGATATTTAGTTTGTTGAAGTTTTATAGAGAGGCACACTCTGAAAATTTCGCGAGAGCAACGGCCTTCTAAAATTCTACACGCCGGCTCGCGCAACGCGGACAATTTATGCGTTTATAACCCGTACGAACACCGGTAGCACCCACGATCGACGCCACTTCCTCTGGGGCATTATTCCAGGTCGTTCGTGGCGGGAGGCCACTATTGTGCGTGCCAGCCAGTAGCAGCGAGCCGTAAAAGTGGAAAGTCGCCGAAGTAAGAAAGCTTCGAGGAAGAGTAAGAGAGAGTGAGAAAGACAGAGAGAGAGAGAAAGAGAGGGACCTGCTGGCACACTTTTGGAAAATTTAGGGCCACTGGGTCTTTGGGCCAAATATTCCCCTGCCCTCGGAAGGACAACTACTATGCGAAAGTTACGCACCGGAAGAAAGGCAAAGAAAGGGAAAGATGCGGAAAAAGAGGGAAACATCGATAGCGCAGCGTGCTTCAATATTACTGCGCGGACGTCGGTCTAACCGAACTTTTTATTGTTTCAAAGTGAAAGCCGCATGCAATCAAGAGAAACAGAAGTACGGCGAAACGAAGAAAGACCACGTGGGACAAAAGTTACGTTACAAAAAGATGATGAACTGTGCAATTTTTAGTTCTATTTCTCCGACTTCCGTGCCGCGGGATACCGATTGTCACGATGTCACGAGCCAATCTCGATGTTGAACATGAGTGCTCGGAACTTCTTGCGCCGCAATTAGTGCCCGGGGAGTCACAGCCGACGGCACGAAGCGCGGAAAGGTCGCCGGGAAGGTACAAAAATAGAGAGAGGCGGGCGACGAGGACGAAGAAAACGTTGCAGGGAGAGTGGAGAGCAACTAAATGGAGAGCGAATTTTCTCCAAGATTTACACCTCTTCGGGGATGTGTCCGGTAGCGCATTTGGAGGTGAAACGCCACCGTGTGGACGCGCACGCCCATTGTCGGCGTGATTTATGGACGTTCGCTCCCGACACGAGATGAGGAAAAGACGAAGTGACCGACTTCTGTTCGGCCACGCGACCCCGGCGCGAGGAACGGAAGAAAAGAAAGAGACGGGATGGGCGAGGGCAAAGGAGAGAAATGAACGATGGGAGAGATCGCTAGCCACCCTGCGAAACCGTTGACAAATAACCTTTTCGAGAATGGCAGAGAGAGTGCCGGGGAGTTTGAAACTTCGAAGCCCACCCGTCGCCCACTCGCGTCCGGATTGAGATGTTTTCAAAATGTTTGGAAGTGTTTGACAGTAGTCGCGTGGCTCGGGCCTTCGTACCTTCTGCGAAACTTTCCTTCGCTCACGCCGAGCGGAACATGTCAAGAGCTCTATTATCCAAGTGTTTTTATGTGAAACTTATGCATTTCAAGCAACTGCTTTTGTTTTTTCCACGAAGATGTGCAGGATATCGTGCGAACCAGGAACGAAAAAGTTGCGATTTTCGTTACAAATAAGTTCAGAGTGCAAAAAATACCTTTTCAGCGTGGGTTGTTTTTATTATGTAAGTGGAGTACGACTTCTTTTGATGGCCAGGTTATATTTTTCAATTCCTTGACGTCTTACATACTTACGTATCCCATGGACGCCTCTTCTGAAGTCTATACATTGGATATTGCAATATATACCTGTAATTATATATTGCAGAAGAAACTTATTTATTATTGCTGCGCCAGAAATTCTACCCCCCGCTGGATCGATGGTATTAGTTTTTAGATGTTCTGTTTTTCTCACAACACTAGTTATTGGACATTTTGTACGTGATCACGTATTATCATCGAGGTTTGCGTCTTACCCACTTACGTATCCCACGGACGCCTCTTTTGAAGCCTATACATTGGATATTGCAATATATACATGTAATTATATATTGCAGAAAAAATTTATTTATTATTGCTATGCGCCGGAAATAATACCCCCGCTGGATCGATTATATTAGTTTTTGGATGGTCTCTTTTTCTCACAACACTAGTTACTGGACATTTTGTACGTGACTACGTATTATCATCGAGCAACGGCTAATAGAAACATGCCATTTCCGTACGGTGTGTTCGTTAAGTATATAAAAACGAGCCCTAATTTTTCACCGTACTTTCGGCAAAAAATTCTATTCGTCCTAAGGAACCTGGCAGTCATCCGTTATGAGAACAGTGAGAAGCAGGGCGCGCGAGACAAAAGGAGTCTCCCGCTTAGCGGCGATCGTAAATTAAAGTGTGATCAGCACCCTTAATTGGATGTCGATTAATTCGCCCTCATATATGATGCGCGCATCCCACGTGATCGGTGTCAGTTGCTCCGTGAAATTCTCCATCAATCTATCCCCGAATTCACCGACATATGGCCGCCACAGAAATTTCTCTGCTCTTCGTTCGTGTATCTCGCATGAGTCGCTTCCGGTTCTCGCGTTACATATTTATGCGCGTGAAACTTATTTTTCTCACGCGATCGCCGCGTCTGCAATGAAGAGAGGAGACTTTGCAAATATTAGTCGGCAATTTTTCACCGGCACGCTCGGTTCTCGTTCGGTCAGTTAATTCTTCATTCCCTTCAGCATAGTCGGCGGCGAATTTCTTTATCGCGTTACGGGTTTTTCGTATGTAAACGTAACTGATGACGACGATAACGCTAACGCTCTCTATTTATGTACGTGTCCGTTCTGATTTACGATGGAGTTACGACCCAAAACACTCAGTGTAGGTCGAGAACGCATTTAAAATGTACGCCTAATCTGCTAAATAGCCTACATTAATTTACTTTTACAAGGCTTAACCCTTTGCAGACGGAGCCGCTGGACGGGCGAGCGTCGCTGTGGACGACAAGTATTGGAACAGGCGCAGTAAAGAAAATATTCACATCGCCCGTTTGCGTTATAAAAACTAAATCTTAATTTAAATTAGTTTTTCATAAAATCTAACAAAATCATAAACAAACAAATTTAATTGTCATGCGTATCTTATCGTTTACGATGACAGACGTACGCCAGCCGCAGGGCTACAGTTGGGCGGATATATCCGACACTCGTCCGCAAAGGGTTAAGACACATTAGTCTGTTGTTGCTCAGTTTCACCTAACATAAAGCCTATTTTGTAACGAACGGCAACTTCTGGTAGATCTAATACCACGTAATGGGAAGGTAAATAAATGTGGCCCGGCCATTGAACAACAGTTAAATGCAATTGTATCTCATCCGCGAGGGATGGCGTCTGCACGGGGGATGGGGCGAGTTGCGGTGAGAGGCTGGTTCAAAGTTCGTGGCATACGTATGAATTATGCATTCGGTGCACCCGGGATAATCTCACGGTGTGCATCATTATCCCGAACGTTTTTGTTACGATTCCATCTGGCACGAAATCTCGCGCCTCGCTCGCGCGGCGATCAAGGAACACCATCGAAGGAAAAACGAGCAAACGGACAGAAGGCGAGCTGCTTATTCTACGAGAGGCTAGGCTCCCGAGTACTCGCGCGATGAATCACGCGCTATGATCGCACTTGCGAAATTATCGTGATCGCAGGTTGTACAATTCGTCGGGCAACTGCCCGTTCCGCGCTGTCCTTCTTGCGCGCTAATGTATTCCTGCCCTTTTTGGCGAGCGCGAATCAAACGCGTGCAGGAACGAGGCATACTTCCACTGCAACTAGTAGGAATTCGCTGGAAACATTGTTGGCTTTGGCTGGGTAAAGGTGAGGGGCATGGGCGTTGCATTTCTGATGTAGGTTTTCTACGTTTTGGAATGGGTAGATTTTCGATTCTTTGTTGCTGTGTAATATGGTATAACCGTTTGTACGTTGATAAGAAAGGTATTATCAAAAAGAAGTATTCTCTTTCTTTAATGACACGTTATTGACGGGCAACTGCCCGTTCCGCGCTGTCCTTCTTGCGCGCTAATGTCTTCCTGCCCTTTTTGGCGAGCGCGAATCAAACGCGTGCAGGAACGAGGCATACTTCCACTGCAACTAGTAGGAATTCGCTGGAAACATTGTTGGGTTGGCTGGGTAAAGGTGAGGGGCATGGGCGTTGCATTTCTGATGTAGGTTTTCTACGTTTTGGAATCGGTAGATTTTCGATTCTTTGTTGCTGTGTAATGTGGTATAACCGTTTGTACGTTGATAAGAAAGGTATTATCAAAAAGAAGTATTCTTTTTCTTTAATGACACGTTATTGACGGGCAACTGCCCGTTCCGCGCTGTCGTTCTTGCGCGCTAATGTATTCCTGCCCTTTTTGGCGAGCGCGAATCAAACGCGTGCAGGAACGGGGCATACTTCCACTGCAACTAGTAGGAATTCGCTGGAAACATTGTTGGGTTTGGCTGGGTAAAGGTGAGGGGCATGGGCGTTGCATTTCTGATGTAGGTTTTCTACGTTTTGGAATCGGTTGATTTTCGATTCTTTGTTGCTGTGTAATGTGGTATAACCGTTTGTACGTTGATAAGAAAGGTATTATCAAAAAGAAGTATTCTTTTTCTTTAATGACACGTTATTGACTGGCAACTGCCCGTTCCGCGCTGTCCTTCTTGCGCGCTAATGTATTCCTGCCCTTTTTGGCGAGCGCGAATCAAACGCGTGCAGGAACGAGGCATACTTCCACCGCAACTAGTAGGAATTCGCTGGAAACATTGTTGGGTTTGGCTGGGTAAAGGTGAGGGACATGGGCGTTGCATTTCTGATGTAGGTTTTCTACGTTTTGAAATCGGTAGATTTTTTATGCTTTGTTGCTGTGTAATGTGGTATAACCGTTTGTACGTTGATAAGAAAGGTATTATCAAAAAGAAGTATTCTTTTTCTTTAATGACACGTTATTGACGGGCAACTGCCCGTTCCGCGCTGTCCTTCTTGCGCCCTAATGTATTCCTGCCCTTTTTGGCGAGCGCGAATCAAACGCGTGCAAGAACGAGGCATACTTCCACTGCAACTAGTAGGAATTCGCTGGAAACATTGTTGGGTTTGGCTGGGTAAAGGTGAGGGGCATGAGCGTTGCATTTCTGATGTAGGTTTTCTACGTTTTGGAATCGGTAGATTTTCGATTCTTTGTTGCTGTGTAATGTGGTATGATCATTTGTACGTTGATAAGAAAGTAGTTATCAGAAATAAGTATTCTTTTTCTTTAATGGCCCGTTATTGACGGGCAATTATGAAAGGTTGTGAACATTGCCAAAATTATTAAAATGCATGACGTTTCGATGTCAGTTAAGTGTCATTTCCAAAGGTAATCTTTTTGGTCAACGCCAATTATCTCAATAGTTATAAGTAAAAACGATTTTATATTTGAATATAAAACTTAATTTCATCAACAGTATTATTATTATTCTTAAATTTGAGACCATTGTCACTTATGTATATACATATACTATAACTATTTGTACAATTGGCATTGATCAAAAATATTGCCTTTGGAACTTGCACGCAATTGATATTGAAGTATCAAGAATTTTGTTGATGTTTTAGATTTTCACAACTTTTTAAAATTATCCGTCAATAACACGTCAATAACGAAATAGAATTTTTCGTTTTCATGTCATCTTCCATATCAACTTCTTTGTTGCGCATGCGTTGTGGATGGTATGTTGACATTTGTCACGCATGTTGACGGTATTACGTTTGACAGTTATTGCTACGAAATTACAGCAATATGAAGCGATTACCTAGCATTGTGTTCTACAAAAAAGCAGAAGAGAGGCTTGAAAGGGAAAAGGAATATGCGATCAAAGGTATCTTTCCTTCGTGCGTCCCTGTTATTACTGGGTATATCATTCTCATTGACCATTGAAGGTTTGGTGGCCGCGAAGGTTCGCGAAAGGATACGTAAACGAGAAGCTACCGAATACAAAGATAGAACCGATCATTTTGAAGAACAGGTTGGCGATTATCACATTACGTTACATAGGGTACCGATAAAAATATTTCTCTAAACACTTCATTCCGAGAAAAAATTATTCCGGAGAACTTTGTGGGCGAATATAAACTGGATGCGTGACACGTGTAGAGTAACTTCATCTTCTAGTTTATTTTTAACACTTGCTACTTGTTGAAGTATGATTACCAAGAAGAAGAGAAAATGAGCGATAAAGAGGACGAATCAGAAGCGAATGAAATGGAAAAACCTGACGAGGACGATATTAACGAACCGTCACCGGTTGCTAGAGCAAAATGGACTCTGAAGACGAATGAATGTTTCGAAATAGTTGAGCCGGAGGTAATTTAGGAGCTGATTGATCATTATTTTCTCCGCAGGATATATTCTATATGTTACATAATGGAGTAAAATATTTCGCGTATTACCTAATCACGGAGAAATATGACGTATTAATAGTGCAAAATCTTTAGAGTGTCTGCGAGAGTTCACTTGAGTTATAATCGTATTCTTCGTTGTAGCCGGTAGAAAGCAAACCATCATCCCAGCTACAAAGTGACTCAACGTTGTAAGTAAAATATAAAAGTACATCGCTAAAAAATTTCTTCAGATCGATACTTGCAGCATTAGGTATGTTAGTACCGAAGAGGCCAGTGTTGCATGACGAGAATGAATTGTCCAGCTTAAAACGGAAACATACGCGTACGTTAACTTTTATCAGCGAAATTTCTCAAATGTTATTAATGACTACTGTGACCTTTGTTACGGGTTGCGTGTAGTTTATGAACACACAAAGTTGTCTGCGTTGAAAAGGGCTCGCGAGAGGAAATTAGAGAAGAAGCGGGAGGCACGTTTGGCGGAAGAGAACCGGAGAAAGTTTGTTACCGCACTTTCTGGGATAAAAGTAAAGTCGAGGTGATAAGGTGAACTAGAGTAGCAAGTAAAAACATTAATTACTTTGTCTGGTAATAGAAAACCATTCAATCGGCGGAGTGGAAGCGTACTTGTCATTTGAGAGAAAGACAGATTAGACGAGAACGGAATAAAATGAAAAACATTGCCAGGTAAAACTCGCATATGTGTAAATCAAAAAGGAACGAAAATAGTAAATACTCATCACGAAGCTCTTTATTAATTTTAAAAAGTAGTGATACGTTTACCGAGAAACCGGCTTTATTAAAATTTGCATCGTCTATTTGTAGGATGAAATGGACTTTGAAGATGAAAGGATTAAACCTTTCGCCTAATAATAGCGTTTTCGATAAAGTATGTGTCTCTGACGAGTAGAACGTGTCAGTACGCATATCTTGAAAGCACAGGTTGTATTATTAATGGTTTTTATTCAAGATAATAAAATGTGAAAAGGAAAAGGAAAAGCGAGTGATAGCTCAACAAAAGAGAATGAGGGACATCCTCGAGAGAATTAGTAAAGAAATGGGTAGAAAATGCATTTCAATGAAAAAGAGTGTCAATCTTGAAACAAATGGTATATCAAAGTCAACCTCACGCCACGATGTCACGTTTGCTTCAAAGATCAGTACAAGAACGACGCGTGATCCTGATGAACATATTCAGGACTTGTTGCAGCTTCTTGAAAATGTCTCTCAGGATTCCTTCACGGTATGATATAGAATAATATTTTTTAAACGTAGTAACATTAAAATTCAGATTCAATGCATTGGACCAAATAACAAGACTTAGACGCGACTTGATTAAAACATACGTGTGGTAGGAAGAAGGTAAAGAAACGTCCACAGAAAAATTCGAAACGGTAGACGAAGGTATCTCGGAAAAGGGGGAAATAGTGGCTACAACGACATTGTCCGAAAAATCGGAAAAACCGTCTCTGTCCGAGCATGTTCATGTCAAGCAAAAAGGGAAAAAACGTTCAAAGTTGAAAAGTAAAAAAAAGAAAGACAAAATTCCTCCGGATGTTCCAGAGAGTCAATCGATTTTGCCTGAAAAGGTATATGTCTGTGCTAATAAATCCTTATATATATATATAAACAATGAAAACAGAATGCATAAACTGAAAGTAAATGAACAATTGATATTAAAAATTATAATAAATTAATTCATTTTAACAAACTGCAATTTCTGAGAGGTCTGATGTCAATCTAGAAGAGAACACTCCAGACGATGCCAATTTTGTTGATGAAGTAGATGAAATAAAGCTTGAAAAAGAAATACAGAAAGATACGAACTTTTACACTAATCCCAGTTTCGTGACATTCGAAGTAAGTTTTTCACTCATGTTTTCATAATTCAAGCATCCGCTTACAATTGTGAAATATTAGAACTTCAAACCACACGAAGTTTACAGTCGGAAGGTTCTCATCGTCAATAAACGTTCCAAGTGGGCTTATCTCAGGTTTCATAAAGTGGACACTGACACTTGGGAACCAGTAATAGAGGTATCAAATAATCACCAGTCGTTACACGTTAATAATTTTTATGCATGTCTTTGGTTGGGCATTCAGGCACACAAATTATTAACATTAATGATACATACATGAATTTCCAATTAAGTTAATCGAGTACAAATTGTTACACGTCAAGTGATTAATAGCTTATTTCGTATATTGTTAAGGAACGATTCATTTGATATGAAGCAATATTTTTTCCCTTCCTTAACACTTTGACTGCCATGGTGGTCACCGGTGACCGGCGCAAAAGATTTTACTAGAAATGCAAAAAATTCGCAATGAATCCTATTTGCCATCTTGTAAGAGCAATTGATATTGGAACGATGCTTCAATACTTTGGCTTCTGACAACTCTGCGTTATTTTTATTTTGCACGATTTAATCATACTCTGCAGTATTTTCTCGCATCGCGGTTCTAACATAGCAAAATACGCTTGGCAGTCAAAGTGTTAAGGATTATTGCTAAGCAATATTCCTTTTCGGTTTTCAATTTTTAATAGATCGACATCGATGGCGCAGCGACTGTTCAACCCGGTTTGCACGCATCGTTCATTGTCATTTTCTCACCCGTAAATAGTGAAATTGTCCATGCCGATATCTGTTTTCTGACACGTAGCGCCGAACATCCTGAGTGTTTTCACGAATTGCGCGTACCTGTTCGATGCACACCGGAAATGCCAGTCCCAGTGGTCGAACCGCGAGAACTCAAGTCAATCTTAATTTTACAACTTAACGTAACAATTGTTAGTATATTCTCTAATGAACTTATCCTGAAACGTATTGATATACAGATTTCCAACGGCGCAAATTTGGAAATTTAACGACCCAAAGTTGTGTGAGAAAGTGTTGTCAGTTTATAACGACGGTAGGAAGTCCTTCTCCTTCACTGTCTCTAGACAAAACACCGATAAACAATACTTTTTCTGGGCTTTTGAGGACGGTGTGGTGTGGGGTACAAGTGGTCTTGATAAGGTCTGTAGAAATATGATATAATAACTTAAAATATTTATACTCTGTATTTTTTGGGAGCAGTCAGATGACGATCTTGTAGAGTCGTTTTCTAATGAGCCACGTACAGTAGCATCGACAAACTTTAACGAAGGTATAGAATTATTTACCTTACTCACATTAGGCATAATATTATTACAATTTTTATGAAATTGCATCGCGGATTATATTATCATTGATTTGCAAGACATTGGCGAGGGGAGTCAGGAGACACTTATGAAAGAAATAGATAAATTTGACGAGTTAACTAAAAAGCATCGCATTGAAGTACCGCCGAAAGTAAAATGTCGCTTAACGATAACTTTTCGCCCGCAATACGTCGGTTTGCATCATGAAGTTATTGAGCTATCTTTCGTAGAGAATGAACGAATATTCCAGAGACAGGTATGAAATTGTAATTCGTTGGAGACACGGGAGTGAGCCTGCAAAGAGATATAAATTAATTGTAGGATATACCTGTTTGGGCTGAAACGGTGGGCCTCCAGCTTCATTTGGAAGTTAATTTCGTTGATCTCGGCATTATTATGATGGACTCCGGTGTTTATCAGCGGAACTTTGACGTTGTCAATACTGGTACTCGTAGAAAGCAGAAAATAATAATATGTCTTGAAAAATGTCGTGTTAGGTTTGTTTCGATTAGAAATACAATTGTTGCAGCTCGTACAAGTATTGAAGTTTGTTCCAAGACCCCAAGGCTCTTGAGTGGTCAAGTCTCTGTTCATCCAAAAATTGTGACAATACAACCTGAAAGCTTTGCTACTCTTAGCGTGAGGCTAATTCCGAGACTACATCTTAGGAAAGAATGTCAAAAGTAATTTGTGAAACGTCTTGTTTAGAAAATATTCTTAGTGTAACTTAATTAATGTTGTGATACATAGGTACTATGATTCTACATCAAACCAGCTACAATTCCCTATTCAGATTCAACCAATATCTGCAGAATTGGAAGGCGCACCGCCATTAATCTTGCATGTGCTTGCCACCCTAACAACTAGTCGTGCTTTAATTTTAGGTCCGTACCTTTATCAAATATTTAGAAACAATAATAGCACATCAGCAAATACATTTTTGCAGCTTATTCACAATCGAATTTTTTTAGACATAATTACGTTTGAATATTATGTTGGGCACATTGTATTTTCATAGTCATCCAGTAATTTACCTAATAATACAAATTGAAGTCGTGGTATATCCTGTTATTTAAATTTACTCGCTGAAATTAATCCTGACGCAGTTATCATTTATCTTATTTAGAACCTAGTCACATCGACCTTGGGCAGATTCATACTCACGAGGCTGTTCTTGCTGAACTGAGCTTGACGAATGAATCTTTATTGGTTCAGGACTACGGTTTCCCAAATTTGCCAAACTTCATTGAGATTCAACCTAATTATGGTTTTGGCACGATCTTGCCGGGTGAAAGTATTCAACTTCATCTTGTCTACTGGCCGTGGCTCACTGATATTCCTGGCAATGATATCGAAGCTAATGGCTTATCTGGAGAGTGCAGGTTGCTGGCAAAAAGTATTTCTCTAAGTGACGCGATCACTTCTTTATCCATTCAGGTCTGGGAGGCTCATTAACTTCCTTCTTTCATGTCATCGGCGAAAACACTTCATTCGTTTTGTTTCCTTTTGGGGGAAGTACAGCAATTTTAGAATGTTCGCTGTTTAATCGTTGCAGATTTCAAATTGAAGTCGTCACACTCAGCGAATTTGCCGAAAGAAGTAATGCTGTGAGAGATGACATGAATACTTCTTATTCGCGACGGACAAATATGCCAAGTGTTGACCCACCATTGAGTAAACCCATTGAGAAGGTGCAATGTTTAAATTCTGCTGAAAGTGAAAACGACCTTGGTAATACAGATCTTTTACAAGAAAATTATGAACGTGATCAGGCGGGCACTGATTCGCCCACCCACAGTGATGGTAAAATAAGAAAAGCATAAACGATGAAAATAGCCACTACACTTCCCGAATTTTCAGACGAACAGTACACTTTGAGAGATGCAGTGGTCGCACCAAGTCATTTTAAAAGAAAGAGAAAGAATGTAATCGAAGTGTCCGCATTTATCATTGATACGCTTTGCGAACTTAGCGAACAAGTTATCGAATTTCCTGTTACGTCTTGTGGTTGTTCGTCAGTGGTATACAAAATGGAAATACTTATTTATGAACGTTTGCATCAAAAGTTTAAAGATTTTCGCGCTTTGTAGATGTCTGTCAAATAAGACTCAAGCCCTATTTTTATGTCGATTGTTTGGTTTTCATTAAAATAATTTTCCTACATGTTTCAAAATTGCAAGCGTTTTTTCTTCAGGAGCTCTACATAAAAGCCCTTACTGTTTTCAAGTATGTAGAGCAAAGAGTTATTTTAATAAAAACCAAACAACCATGACGGAAAAAGAACTGCACTTTGATATACACCGATCAATGTAGAAAGTTTATTCCTTTTATAAGGGCACAAATTTAGCGCCGAACCATCAAGTTACATTTTTAAATCCATTAGTTGACTGGATACGCCAAAAATAATTGCAACATCATTAATAATTATGGTCAGCATAAAATAGCATATCGCAGTACATCATTAACTTCATATTTATAATTTTATTACTGGAATGGCTCTGACGTTTTCTTGTTGGGGGTAAAAATTCTTTATTGCCCTGCGCCATTCGAGGTTTCCGTCGATTTGCGCGGTTTCAATATGGCGTCCTACCCAAACTGCACCTGCGGAATCGTGAAGAACCAAGCGACGGAGTTCACGGCTCGTTACGACTTCAGGTGTTCCTCCGATCGAGTCAGGGTCAACCCGCGAAATGGCCATTTGCGAGGGAACGACCTCGTCAAGGTCACCTTCGTCTTCGAGCCGAAGTTACCGAAGCACGCCTTGCTGAAACGTGCGCAGGAACTGAAAGCCGAGAAGATTGCGATGGAATTGGAGAAAGCAAAGGTAGAAACGCCAACAGACAGATCTGAATCGCCAGGGAGGAAAGGTACATTGGCATTTTCTGTTCGCATTAAATCGTTCGTTATGTTCCTAAGTCATTCGGATTTCGTTTGTTCTGACGAACGCTTCATTCTGGTCGATATTGTTTCTTATTTAGTCTTGTTCTTTATAAGTTTGGAAACTCTGAGGCTTCATCTTTAGGAGTAATTTGTTCTCTGGCATTGTTGAGACTTTGCGGAGGCGCAAGGTCTTTCTTTTATTTGTGAGGGTTTCTATATAGGACAGTTTGGTTAATGTCTGACTTAAGAATATTCTTTGTTGATCAACCTTGGTTTGTTGTATTGGAGTTTGATTTGTTTTGATGAACGCCTTGTTGTTCTGTTTTTTTTTCTACATGTATCGAAGCCCTGAGGCTTCCTCTTCAGAGCTGTTTGGTTTCTCCTACTGTTGAGACCTAATAAATAGAAGAACGTCAAAATAGAAGAAAAGCTTCCCTGCGTTTTCGCACAGTCACATCAATGGAAGAAACTAAATTACTCTTGAAGAGAAAGTGCCAGGACTTCGGAACATGTGGAACATCTCCAGAACAAACCAAACCACGATACAATAAAACAAGATTGGTAAGAATGGAATATTATTAAGGATAAGGAGTGCGTCAATCAACTGGATTGTCAATTGAGATACACATGCAATATGATGAATTGGCTAAAGATGCAAAAGGAACACCTGAGAAAATGCCAAAACAAATTACGTGTGTTATATTACTAGGAAAAGGGAAGACAAGAAAAAAACGTTTTAAGGAGAAAGATCCAACGGATGAATTGACGGAACTTTCGGAAGCTGATACGCTCGCTGGTGAAATTGGACTATTGGAAAGTTTTGAACCCCATGTCATGACGATCTTCATAACTTGCGTGATTAACATCGAACTGAAGAACGGACTGACACGCGATGAGATTTTGTATGGCAAACTTATTTGCCCTGTTGTGCAGCCGGCAATAGCTATTCTCGATGCGACGAGAGATATTAATTTCGGTCCAACCGCATTCGGTACGGCTTCAAGAAAATTCCTCCGTGTAAAGAATATTTCGCACAAGTAAATATTCGCTTAGTCTTTGTGCGCTGTTTCATGCTTGCTGTGAATAACTGACAACTAAAATTTATTGTCAGAAATGTGAAAATTCGGGTCAGCACGTTAAATCCGTTTGGTCCCTTCTTCATACCGCCGGGGAAAATGATCGAACCGGGCGCAATTTTGACGCTTCCCGTTACGTATCGACCGACAGCGAAAGACCCAGAGAGCGTGAGTATTCTTTAACCGACAAGGTAAAAGTTGTAACACTTTCTTTCATTTATTGGCTTCACTTGTTCGCTTGACGCGTATTCCGCTAACACTCTTCCTCGTAATGAAGTGGAAGTATTAAAAGCTATTATAAGCTTTCGGAACGAATATACCCATCGTTCTGGGTACATTGCTTTTGAAGACACAGGTCCATCCATGTCCTTTGATCCGTTGACGCTCTTTTATTCGATACCTTCCTGGTCCAGGTTGAAGTTTCTCAGGCGGAAGTGGTCTGAATCATAATAATCCTACATTTCTATCCAAATTCTATCGATTTGTTATAAATCCGGTGGATTTTGTTTTCCACTGCTTTTACCTAGCGTGTTCGATGCAGCTGTCAAAAGGATACCTCTTTGCGCTTGCTGGTTTTCTTGGCGACTTCGGATCATATGCACCAGGACCCGGTTGTGTGGGATCTTTGTAACATGTGCTAATGTCGTTTATCAGCATTCGCACTATTGGTTTTTTCAAGAATCTGCAAAGAATGAAACATATCTGACGACGTTTGATCTTCATCATCTTGAGTTGATGTTTCGATGAACACTATATCGATCGTTTAATCAAATGTAGGATTTTTTTTATGGTTGGCATGTACTAGTCACTGATGAGCGGCATGAGTTTAAATTAAGTATAACATTAGAATTTGAGAAACAACTTTTATCCGACGTTTCGGCACTATATATGTGCTCTCTTCAAAGATCCTACCTCGGGCAGTTTGTCCATTGACCTTTGAAGTAATTTGATTTATGCCAAAGTCTATCTATCTCGCTTGGCAATGCATACGGCCAATTTTTTGTATCCCCATGCTTACGTTGTGCCAAATATCCAACTAACGTACTATTATCTCTTGGTCCTAAGAAAGAAAAGCACTTTGTAATTTAACTAAACATCATAACCACTTACAATTGCAGAATTGGTCTTCTTTACCAGTGAAAAGATCATATGGTCCGCGTTTCCCAGTTACTTTTTTCAAAGTTGCTTCCAGCGTGTCGGGATGCTTTACCTTGTACCTATTGTTGATCCATATTATAATTACTATATTAGGTAGTCCTCAGATGTTAAAAACACGCCGTACTGTGTACTTTTAACATTTGTACTTGTTTTAAATGTATAAGTATATAGTACAGCAAATAGATACCAACATACGTATTACAAGGCAGCGAAAAAGAGCGTATTTCTTGACATCTCGGCACTAAACCATCAAACTCAAATGTTGGTATGTTAGAAAGACCCTTGAACCGACTTTGTTCCAAATAATGATAAGGATTGTGGAATTTTCGAGTGTAACCTGAAACATGCATAACGCGATTCTCTCATTAACACGTTGACTGCCGTGGTGGTCTTCGGTGACCGGCGCAAAAGGTCTCTCGACAAATTCATAAAATACCAAATTGGCAGCATTTATAAGTTTGTACATGCAATTAATATCAAATAGTGATTCAATTCTTCGGTCTCCAATACCTTCGCATTATCTTCATTTTGCACAATTCAATCATATTCTGTAGTACTTCATCACGTTGCGGTATTAATATAATAAAATATGCACGGCAGTCAACGTGTTAACTAATATTTTGCCTTACGGTAGTCTCTGAGTAGTATAAATTCAACATTGAGGTACATCACCTGGTCCAGGTGTGGTAGATTTGAAATCTGCTTGAAACCGAGAACTGGTGCCAAATCCAACATCCCCTTTGACAATTTCGCTAGGTTCTCTTAAGACATTCTCTGGCCAACGTATAATATCGTGGGTCCCCGGACCTATTCCGATCTTCATTCCATGTCGCCGAGCAAAGTATTCCTCCGATAGACGTCCGCCCAATGTGGCAGCGAACTCCTTCGTTTCCTGTTCTCTCTTCCAACTGAATTTCACGAATACACGTAATTCGCATAACAAGGCTACCTGTTTGGGTTGCCGTTGGTATTGGCCGCGCTCATAATCGATTTTTCAAGGAATTGATATCGTACCTCGGAACAAGGCATTTGCTTTTAATTGTGGATGGGTCGTAAGTGCCGACGGATGGCGAGTCTGGCGGATGACACACTAGCTTCGGATGAAGCCCAATTTTGGTGCCGAGCTTTGTGCTGGCACCAAACGGTGGACCCGGCTTTCGGGTGCGGAATACTAAACACCGACATCGCCACCTGCATATGCACCGACAAGGCTTAAACGTTCTTGTACCTACGTCGGGACAAGGCATCTTTCACTTCGTCAACTTTCTCAGAATTCATCTGCTTCTCGTACGGCAATTCTATGCAACGAATGGGAAACAATGCACAGCATTAAATATTAGAGCAAACGTTAAATCTGCAATTAAATCCAAGTAATCCAGATAATGCTATTTCGGTGGTTTGCCACTTGTCAATTTTTCGGTCACCGTGTTTCTAGATAAGTACTGCTTTATGCAGGATTATATTTGATTACTGTTATTGTGTCTTCCTGAGCAGTAGAGCATATTAGAGGTTAGGGGTGCATTATATAAAGAGGTTAAGATTTAAGAGCCTGTAAAGTTGGAATCGGGCAAATCGATGCTTCGTTGTGATACTAGGTGGAAGAGTCCTTTGAAGTTAGCGCCGTCGATACGGGAACTGTTTGGCGTATGCGAGTTACAGGTCAGGGAGCGCTGCCATCTTGGAGCATCAAGCCAGAAATACTTATTGCGAGACTGGAAGCAAAGCCGGGAAAAGTAGCAGAGTTAAAAATGTCGGTAAGTCTTTGCAGCGATTACCTTCGGCGCCATTGTATTACCGGGAAGGTATATAATAGATCTTTTCAAATGGTGTGAAAACACAACGCTGCCCTTGATATGAATTCATCGTAAATTCACTGACTAACTTGTTTTAACAAGTATATGAAAATGGAAGGGATAGTTGACAAATCTTACTTACTTTATTTGCCTTGCAAAGTTGGAGATTTTTGCATTAAACAATTGCATATTTGGGTTAGGCAATTGCAGCGAATATAACTCATTATTTCTCACTCCATTTTATCTCATCTGTCCTTCATCATTCACCAGTTTTTTTCGATTACATCTCGGACGGAAAGTGGTCTATCTCCAGGCCAAAGTGTGCTCTATGGAACGGTATCGATTCGAAGGAAAAGAATTGACATTCTTCACCATTTTCGATCCTTTCTGGATGGATTTTTCTCAATAGGATCTACTCTGGTGTGGATCAATTGGATCTCTTTGGATCCGCTGTTGCGTCCCAAAAGGGCAAATCAAATTATCCATTCATTATTTATGGACATAAATAAATGTGTCTTTTATCCGTGTTTTTCTGGTTATGTTTTATCTATTCTTTGCCATATTACGGAAACTGTTTCGAATTTTTCATCGCGGTTGCGATTTTTCTATATCCCTTTGTACTCCTTTTCATTTAGCACAATTACAAGTCGATAGGTAGGGTTTTCATTTTTGACCCCGTTTTCAGGCTCGTTTTTCACGATTTTTTCACACATTTTTAGCCATATCTCCGGAACTATTGCGAATTTCGGGGTGCATTTACATTTTTCTTAGTCATTTTGGACCCCTTTGATATGTTAAAAGGGCAAGCAAATCGGTGACCTATCATTTTTTGGCAAAAATGGCAAGGGGTATACCTTAAGATTTTCTCGATTTCTTCAAGGCTCTGTCACGACTGAACTAGTGATCGAAACCTATAAGTAATATAGGTTTTCTTAAAGTTCTTTGGACGTACTTTGACGTGGGATTAATCACGATCAGCAATTTTGAAAAAAATTTTTTTGCACTTCCTTAAAATCGACGTATCTCCGAAACTATGAAGAGTTCAGCGTGCGGAAAGTGGTCTATCTTCAGGGCAAATTACCCTCTATCGAATGGTATCGGTCCGAAGCAAAAAAAAAATTTGACTTTTTTCGCCATTTTCGGCCCTTTTTAGGCCGATTTTTCTCAATATTTTAATCTATTTTTCGTCATATCTCGAGAACTACTTCGAATTTTGAGGTCCGGTTTATATAATTCTGCTTCTCTTCGGATCCACTGTTGCTTCCCAAAAGGACAAGTCAAATTATTCATTCATTCTTTGTGGACATAAACAAATGTGTCTTTTATTCTGGTTTTTCTTGTTATTTTTTGTCTCTTCTTTGCCATTTTTCGGAAACTATTATGAATTTTGGATATCGGGTTTCGCCGTTCTGAGTTATTTTCGACCTCCTTGGTATACTAAAAGGGCAATAAAATCGGGGAACCTTAATTTTTTAGCAAAAAGGGTGAGGAGTTTACCTTAAGGCTTTCACAATTTCTTCGTGGCCCTGTCAAATCTGAATCTGTTGTCATATATTAGTATTCAAGAAGGTTTTTCGAATGATCTTTTGACACTGTTTTATTCAAGATAAATATATAAATCCTCTAAAAAATTGTTTCCCCTTTCTTTAAATCGCCGTATGTTCAAAGATATTGAGATATCCTCCGGAAACATAGGAATACGTGTGCATTATTTTTGGCTATTATTTATTGTTTAATGTGGGTTAACCTATGATGATTTAATTTTGTCGTAATACCACCGGTAGGACGAGGAACAAGCGTACGAATCGCACTAAGATACGGAGGGTACCGATAACAAGATCTACTTTCTTGTTCATTTCTAGTCTATTAACTGTATTTCGCGATTATATTTTTATCAGAAAGTAGTGCTTGTTTTTAAAAGAATTTTAAATGTTAGTCTTTTATTTGTGAACAAATTATAAACTTTTATGGAATAGGCAACCGCATGTTCTAAGCAACTCGTGCCACCTTTCCGAGTATCCACGAACTATTCTGAATGGTTACCAGCTGTGGGAAACCTGTCTTATGGGAGCGACTGTGGTTATAATTTTTAAATACCATTTTTGTGCTTTAAACGTCATAAACAAATGATTCCCCGTTCAGGTAGACCTTTTTAACTTTTCCATACAAGTAATTAATGAGTCACATTCCAAATCTATGTGAAATATTGAGAAATCGATAAGGCTAGTCTGATTAAAGGAACAGCCGTCGGGTTAAGTTTCAAATTCCATCATATGCTATTTAATTTCACGCTAATCTCAAAATCGATATGGTTTTTCAAGTTTGAGACTGAAATTAATAGTTTGCATGGGTTACGTATCGGTTGCTCGTCAATTTCTAACTTGACAGCGACTTGCACGTGATCGGGTAGGAATTAATTAAATCAGCTAATCTATGGAGCGTACGCTGTAGCTTTACAATTAATTTCCGTTGCGACAGGCGTTAGCAAAATATCTCTCGCAGATCAAACACCGATCAATCTTTCGCGTTAGAAGATTAATCAGGGTAAAAGGTGGTTTAAGGTTTCTGACAAATAGCGATTAAACTGGTACGTGCCACTGTTCCTATAGGATTTTTTAAAGTTTTATATATTGGTTACATAAAATTTCAATTTTGGGCTATATCGTAACCATTTTTTTTTATGTATATTTCGTCGACTCAACTTAAGTCTATGTATAGCGGGAGTTTTTGTCATTACAACTTGTCGTTGTAGTGAGAGAACTATTCGTTAGAAAGTAAGCAATCCATTCCATTCGACTTTTTACAGCTACTACGTCGAGAATAATTTACGGAAGTTAAAAGTGCGTTATATCATTCTCCCGAACAGAGCTTTGCGCCTACAGTATCTCATCGCTTTGAAATCTATGTAAATGTTGGATAAGGCGCCTCTAAAGAGTCAACGTATCTTCTTCGGTGACGTCGTTTCTGCCAAATCGCAGGTCTCGGATCTTGACGGTCCATTAAGCACCCTAATCACGCCGTCACTCCGCGTTTCATTTGGCAGCGTCTTAGCAGTTTTCCGTCAAACAAACAAAATGACACATCGCGCAACTGACACATGGTTCAAAGACCCGGAAATTCTTTCTTAACACTATGTCGAGTGTTCGACATCTGCTCCTTTGTCCACGACATTTTTTCATGTCTAAATAAATAGATATCGTGCACACGTTATCGGCTCTGATGTCACGTTAGACATTCAGGTAATCGAAGAGAAATAAAAGAACTGGATGTGATTACAGATTATAATAAAAATATAGATGGTGTCGATATGGCGAACCAATACGCGACATCTTACTGTTTTTTACGTCGAGCACTCAAGTGGTGGAGGGAATATTTCTTTTGGGGATTGAAATCTCCATGGTAAATCGTATATTTTATACAAAGAAAAAACAAAAAACCAAGGAACAGAACCTTGATCGCGAAAAGATTTTGTCAATGAATGATTGTCGTCATCCAAATATGAAATTGGGCAGGCCTGGAACACATGATAAACACGATCGCTTAGATGGAAAGCCTCATTTAATCTTCCTACATCCCGAAGGAAAACAAAAAGACTGTGCAGTTTACTCAAATAGAAAAACATCTGGAGGAAAAAGAGAAACCACCTATTTTTGTGAAACGTGTGAAAGAACATGTTACATCTTGCAAGTTCTTTCAAAAGATATCATACCCTTGAAAATTTCAATATACGACAATACTGTAAATAAAATTGGTATTTAAGTGAATTTGTTTCTTCCTTTATTTATTTAAATTGCTTTATAGTAAATTTCAAATAAAACAAAATACGCTTGGCAGTCAAAGTGTTAACACGTTAAGCGCCACGCCGGGCCCTACGGACCGGCGCTAGACTTTTCGTTTGGGCCTCGTCATTCCGCACGGACCAGCAGCGGACTTTTCGTTCGTATTATCATCGCGCATATGTCTGTCCTTTCGTACTTGTGAGACTGAACGTTTAATTTAGACGGCATCGTTTTTGTTTGGTCAACGCTTTAAGGAAAACAATATAATACATAAAAACATTAATGTAATTTATTAAAACAACATAAACAAAGGTATGGTTTCTGTCTACATTGATTACAAAATGTTGTCACTTTTGGGGTTACATTTTTAGCTGCCTTTCGTCCTAACATTCGTGCATTATAATTATAACATTCGGTGCAGTATCTTCTAATTTTGTGTGCATCGCCTTCCGTTTTTTCTAAATGATACCGAGGATTTATACAGGTGTCCACTTGTTCCTTCTTCTGCAGAAGTGTGTCTATCAATTTTTGCCGGTACATTGTGATAGACATCTACTGGCCCGTTGTTTCTTGGGGTATGAAAAAGGAATTTGCAACAGCGGTGTTCAATAATAATTCAAAAGCCAATTTTCGATTCCATTTCATACCATTTCACATTAATGTTTTTAGGTATTATATTGTTTTCCTTAAACCATTGACCAAACAAAAACGATGCCGCCTAATTTAAACGTTCAATCTCACAAGTACGAAAGGACAGACATATGCGCGATGATAATACGAACGAAAAGTCCGCCACCGGTCCGTGCAGACCGACGAGGTCCGAACGAAAGTCTAGCGCCGGTCCCTAGGGCCCGGCGTGGCGCTTCACCTTTTAGGTACGGCTGAATTTTGCGTGTGGCTATTTCCCTGGACGGCAGAGTCTAACGCGAACTAAGTTTAAAAAAAAATGTTTGTTGAAATGATATAGCACTGCAATGTCTGACGGACAATGCCGTTCTCTACGCGGGTACATTGGAAAGAAGTATTTGATGATTAAATTATTATTTTTCTTAAAAATATATTGCACGTACTCTAATGTTAACACTTTGCCGACCGGGCATTCTATTGCTAATCGCACCCAGTGGCCGGGTATTTTTTTGCGTCAAATATCTTTAAAATAGTGATGATTTGTTAGTAGTTAACACGTTGACTGCCACGGTGGTCACTGGTGACCGGTGCAAACATTTGACTAAAAATGCAAAAACTTCGCATTGAAGCCTGTTTGGAATCTTGTAAAAGCAATTTCTGTTGGAACGGTGCATTCTAATAGAGCAAAATACGTTCGGCAGTCAACGTGTTAAAAATTATTGTCCCGTGAAATATTTATTTTTAACAACTTTAAAAATAAATGTCCTTTTTTTTTTAATATTTTTGAATAGGTAAAAATGTGTTAAAACTAAACATTTTTTAAAGTATGATATTTCGTAAAACATGACACTAAGTGAAGTGGAACACGACAAAGTCCTCACAAATATTCATCTTCTCGTCATCACTTGATATCCGTTATTTGGAAAAGATTTCTGTAACATTGCTAATCGTTTTGTCGCTATCCATATTTCAGAGCTTCAAATAATTAATTCGCAACACAAATTACGAAAAACTGCGGCGTAGCAACTGTGTGATATCTCGTCACCTGCCTCAAACGACAGAATATGCAAGACAATATATCTCGTCAATGGCAAAATAACGACATTTAACAATGACGAGAAATTGTCATCCGTCCGCAATGTGTTAACAATTCCCTTTAATAATTAATAATACAATTAAGTATTATATATAACGCTATTTTAGATTTTTTGGATTTACAATACGATTGAAAATGTTTTGTGGTTAATCTGAACCGCTGATCAACGATATATTTGCTGCAGCTAACGTGAAAGATGACATCCGCGAAAAGCACTATAGTGGCGTGTCTTCCTAAAAGATGATATCCGCGAAAGCCACTATAGTGGCGTGTCGTCCTAAAAGATGATATCCGCGAAAGTCACTATAGCGTCGTATCTAAAAGGTTAACGTGTTAATGATTTCCCGGAATTTAGTAAAATTACTTCTCGCGTACGTCACGACACACGCGCGACGCGGCATAACAAGAATCCGCCGACAGCCAAGACACGGAAAGTTGGAGAGGAAAATCTTCCGGCAAAGTGCCGCGCCACGGGTCACCGACTCGGAATCGCTGAAAATTGCCTCGAGCGAGAATTCCGTGCAGAGAATGAGACGTGCGAGCTCGCGCTCGTCCGTCGGACGACGGGGTCGAAGTATGCAAGGCCTCTCGCCCAACCGACGCGCCTCCACCTGTGTGTGTCAGGCGAATTTGCCATCGTCCCAATTTCGGCCGCCCTTGACAGAAAACAAGACCGGAATTTCGCGCGGTGTCAAACTCACGGGCGGGGCGACACTTTCCCGCCCACTCCTTTCGTTTTTTTCCTCTTTCGATGTCTGCCCCCGGTCCCAACAGGATGCGAGAGGGGCGACTTCGGGCGGGCAAAAAAGTCGACGCAGCCGGCGGGGCCGCAAAATCTTAATCGGCGCAAATCGATCGCTGACGGGGAAACAGATAGGCAAGAAATGTCCTGATCGGAGGTGGGCGGATTTTCCGGCGGATTTTCGCGGCGAACGTCAGGCTGTAAGTAATGGTGGGAAGTTCGGGCGCGGAATCTTCGGGACGGAAGAAAGGAACGTGGACACGTGGACCTTGAAACTTCGATGGAATCGGTCGGGGTATTGAATTTGCGGGCGAGTAGAGAACCCCGTGCAAAATCGACCGAAACGATTTGCGTAGATTTTTGCATTTAGGTGGATGTGAAAGAGAGTCGTTGATTCCCGGTGATCGTTTGCGTTGAAAGCTTCTGAAAGGAGAGAGGGAAGGGACCAAGGTTGCAGCTTCACGGAATTTTTAAGAGTCTTTAACTTGTTAATAAATAATGCTACTGAAACCCAGTTGAGAAAAAAATAGGTTCACATCGGTATATACTTTTACGTACTCTTGACTTGCTAAAGTAAGTTTTAAGCGTTTTATCGATTTTTTCATGGTCGCATAATTTACAAAGTTGAAATAGCCGAAAAGCTACTTAATTAGGGATCTATTTTATATTCTCTCAGATGGTATAAGTCGTCGAGGAAAGTTTGCGTTCTCGAGTTATAACAAAAAATGGATGCGGTAGTGGCAGGGAATAGTACAATATTTTAACCACAAAAAGACATGGCACAAAGACATTGCTCGAATATTGTTCTTCGAGTTTCTTGCATATTAGCTGGCCTCACCTCCGTTTGTATATTCTGCGATAAACTTGAAGTATCAAAAATAATGGTTCAGAAGATTATTATGCATAGGACCCCTTTACGTTTTAAACAAACCGAAGATTTGTAAGAATTCCGTCAAAAACATCGACGACTGCCAGTACGCTAAAAAATGACTGTTAGACATAGTTATGTGGCATTGAAAGATAACAATTTTCTTTCAATACTGCTGAGCAGACACGTCTTCTCACCGTGAAAGGACAATTTTCAATCGGAACTTCACGGTATTGAACAAGTCAAGTTTCTCCTCGATTAAACATGACCCGACACGTTCGGGCTTGGCAAATGTCATTGTTCATCCTAACTTGGGATTACCGACTACATCCGAAGCTACAAATTCCGATGCAGTTCGGAAACGGGCAATTGCTGTCTGGCAAGTTGTCCTATTTTGTATCTGAAGTGGCATGCTAGTCATCTTTAACATTTCGCTTGTTAGGTTGCTAAGTTGTACGACCAACTAATTAATACAAATCACTTCCCACGCGATGTTTCAATACCACAATTGTAGGTATACGTCCTATATACGTTCCAAAAGTCAAAGGTACTGTCCGGGGAACAGAGTTTAACAATCCAGAATCGAGGTACCGGACAAAAATAACAAAGAATTATAATAGCATTTTAACATTTTTACGCACTGTTGGATTTTACTTGATACAAATATTTCTTTCTATTTTCCTACTGCGTTCACTACTAAGTTGTACGACCAACTAATTAATACAAATCACTTCCCACGCGATGTTTCAATACCACAATTGTAGGTATACGTCCTATATACGTTCCAAAAGTCAAAGGTACTATCCGGGGAACAGGGTTTAACAATCCAGAATCGAGGTACCGGACAAAAATAACAAAGAATTATAATAGCATTTTAGCGTTTTTACGCACTGTTGCATTTTACTTGATACAAATATTTCTTTCTATTTTCCTACTGCCTTCACTACTAAGTTGTACGACCAACTAATTAATACAAATCACTTGCCACGCGATGTTTCAATACCACAATTGTAGGTATACGTCCTATATACGTTCCAAAAGTCAAAGGTACTGTCCGGGGAACAGAGTTTAACGATCCAGAATCGAGGTACCGGACAAAAATAAAAAGAATTATAATAGCATTTTAACATTTTTACGCACTGTTGGATTTTACTTGATACAAATATTTCTTTCTGTTTTCCTACTGCGTTCGCTAGAGCTTACCACTGAAACGGTAGCATTAGTCATCCACGTGCATACATTTCAGATGACCCATTTAACGTCGCGACCCTATATGCTTAATGTATACGGTGCTTATCTGAGAGAAGTGTTATTGATAAAAATGAGTCAGCATTCAATTGGTGAGAAATATTAATAATACATATTGTCTAACACTTTTTTCCCTGAAAAGATTAGTTACCGCAATTTCTAGAACAACGCGCTATTATTTTTTTCTGGCATTCTGGGCAGAGGAACATTCGGCAAAATTAGAATTGCTTCCTTTCTATAATTGATTCATTTTTATTCATGTTATTTTTTTTCAAGGCGTCAAATCTGTATGACCGTTTTTTAACTTAATACGTCAAAATGTAAACTTTTTAGGCTCATGTCAGTGGAAATTTTTGTATGACGCAAACGTTTTTTGGAGCATATTTGAAAGTAGCTTAGAAATCGCAGTGATTTTTGCCAAAAATCCTGTATAATCGTTTATTTCATTACGCGTTCAAATCTGTAGGACTTACGATCTCATAAGACAGCAGGACTTGCTTTTTCATTCGAAGAGCGCATTAACATATTACACGCCATGTGACCCAAATATATTTTTAAATATTTTTCATAACAATAAAGGTATTTAATAATAACAGCAGATACAATTGTATATAAGAGGTTATAAGTACTTTATACGTAAAAGGATATGATATTACAGTTTCTTGTGGTATTCTTGAAACCAATTTAACAAAGTTTCTATCGGAAGAGTTAGGTAATAAGTCCATAACTCGCAGTTTTCTTTACATTTCTTCTAGTTGTTCGGCGATCTTCGTCTACCTGTCTAGTAGCAAAAAATACCTGTTCGCCTAATTGTTTTCGTGCTCAATTTTTTCTAATTACCCATTAGTGTGTGATACACTAGTGCATACTGCAAGCCCTATTAGATTGAACACCTGACAACTCTGTAACTAAACTTTCCCTAAACTGTCTTTAAACATGACTATTTCTATTAGTAAAACAAAAAAGTCGTTATCAACACTTTCTGCGTTAAGACGTCGGTGATTTGCGTCGCGCAATAGGACAAACTGAATTTATGCTTATTCAACGTCTTGAAGATACAAGGGTACGACGTCAGAAGCTCAACGGTCTGACAATTACGTCGAAATATACGAGGGAATTCAGCGCAGCGTTAAATGAACGAGTGTCCCGACCGGAAACGAAGGAAAATTAAAGTAGAAGCTCCGAGATGCCGAACGACGCCCATTTGACCCTATTTCGCCGTGCTAGGGTGGCCAGACGATGTGTGTGGATCTTCTAATCGTTGATATACGCGAGCCACTCGACCTCCCTCGAGATTTTTCCTGCCCACCCCCGTGGTCATTGTCCACGAGGGTCATCCGTTGTGTTTTCTCATGCGGCAGTCATGACGATCCGCTTGTCGCATCCCTGCTTACGCCATTCAACCTTTGTCATTTCCTCCGACATGCCACCGCTTCTATCCCTCCTCTTATCAAGACGATAGTGTCGTTTCTGCAGCGTATTCAATGTGCCCCACCTAACTTTACCAAAATATCTCTGTCACCTTCAACACGACCGGCATTCATCGATTCAGCCACGGCTTCGGTCGAACTTGTACGATGTCGGAGCACAACTTCGTAGGGGCAATGTCGTAGTCACGATTGTTAGGCCACTTTGCGGATACGTAGTTGCTGGTTTGCGCGTCGGGGACGAGTAGAGGGACATAAGCATGGCGGTAAAAGAGACAGTAGGACGGAAAGGTTTCGGCGGTGGAAGACGTTTCAGTAGTGATCAACTTCGAGATGTGTCAACTTCCAATGCTTCGAAACTCGTGGTGCGAGATGCAGTGCGGGTAGAAGTAGAGTAGACTCGTATAATGCGGTTAAAATGTTAGGCGTTGCGTGAAATGACTGGCAAGAGCGTACGGTTTCGATGGAGGTAAGAAGCTATGCTGTGGTTGATCAGAGTAAATTGTGAAATCTTGCGTTTCATTATAGTTCCCGGCATGTGAATCGCGTTCTGTGGACAAATGGTAATATTCTTAGCATACTGCCGAAATTCGCGATATATGCATTTTATGATTGCGTTATATGCGAATCGCGTTCTGTAAAAATACTTTTGATAGCTTTTGTATGGTGGTAGGAGTTTGTGTTACATGGGATTCTACTGTATATTACGCATTGTCCGAAATTATAAACGAAAGATATCGCTCGCGTTGGAGGTAGCAAGCTATGTTATGATCAACCGCAGTAAATAGTGAAATCCTGCATTTCTTTTTAATGCGTCATATGAGAATCGCGTTCTGTGGACAAATGGTAATATTCTTAGGATACTGTAGAAATTCGCGATATACACATTTTATGATTGCGTTATATGCGAATCGCGTTCTGTAAAAATACTTTTGATAGCTTTAGTATGGTGGTAGGAATTTGTGTTATACGGGAGTCTATTGTATATTACGCATTGTCCGAAATTATAAACGAAAGATATTGCTCGCGTTGGAGGTAGCAAGCTATGTTATGATCAACCGCAGTAAACAGTGAAATCCTGCATTTCTTTTTAGTGCGTCATATGAGAATCGCGTTCTGTGGACAAATGGTAATATTCTTAGCATACTGTAGAAATTCGCGATATACGCATTTTATGATAGTGCGTTATATGCGAATCGCGTTCTGTAAAAAAACTTTTGATAGCTTTAGTATGGTGGTAGGAATTTGTGTTATAGTCGCGGATTGTTTATAAACGAAAGATATAGCAAGCGAAATCCTGCATTTCTTTTTAATGCGTCATATGAGAATCGCGTTCTGTGGACAAATGGTAATATTCTTAGCATACTGTAGAAATTCGAGATATACGCATTTTATGATAGTGCGTTATATGCGAATCGCGTTCTATAAAAAAACTTTTGATAGCTTTAGTATGGTGGTAGGAATTTGTGTTATATGGGAATCTATTGTATATTACGCATTGTCCGAATTTATAAACGAAAGGTATCACTCGCGTTGGAGGTAGCAAGCTATGTTATGATCAACCGCAGTAAACAGTGAAATCCTGCATTTCTTTTTAGTGCGTCATATGAGAATGGCGTTCTGTGGACAAATGGTAATATTCTTAGCATTTCAATGTATGATAGTGCGTTTTAGTTCTGCGATCTTTAGTATGGTGGTAGGAATTTGTGTTATGAGTAATCATTGCGAAATTATAAACTGTGGACAAATGGATCAACCGCAATAAACATATCCTGCATTTCTTTTTAGCATATTGTGGACAAATGGTAATATTCTTAGCATATGCCGACAATTCGCGATATATGTATTTTATGATTGCGTTATATGCGAATCGCGTTCTGTAAAAAAACTTTTGATAGCTTTAGTATGGTGGTAGGAATTTGTGTTATATGGGATTCTACTGTATATTACGCATTGTCCGAAATTATAAACGAAAGATATCGCTCGCGTTGGAGGTAGCAAGCTATGTTATGATCAACCGCAGTAAACAGTGAAATCCTGCATTTCTTTTTAGTGCGTCATATGAGAATCGCGTTCTGTGAAAAACTCGAAATATCCTTAGCATGTTTGCGTTTGAGGTAAAAAGCTATATTATGAGAGACTAGTGCAAACGATGAACTGCTCTTTATTATAGTACGTAGTACGAAAATCGTGTTACGTGAAAAACTCATAAACTAAATGCATCTTTACTCGCGTTATACGGGAGTCTACCGTAGATCATGACTGCAGCGACAATGGCGCAGTCAATTTATTATACACACATTCATTATCGGCTGATGTAAGGATAAAGCTACGTCGCGTAATAAAATCATTTTAGCCCAGACCACTTAGCACACACGACGTGGTGGTAGACGTACACATTTGTCTGGGCTAGGTCGACGTTCACTATCGATTATCTCTTCCGATCGTTGTTCTCTTAACACTTTCCAGGCACGATTTAGGCGTGCCAGCCTGGCTCTAACGAAATTCTTCGCCACCCATTTACCATGGGCGGTAAATATTACTCTCATTAGCGTGTACTCTGCGGAATTATCCGATGGGCAGCGCTTGTGTGCGCTTATAATTACACGGTAATTGCACGGTAAATACACTCATCGTCGAGAGGCGTCGCGCGTCGAAAGTGTTGCAATTACTCCTGCAACTTGCAATTGTCGTAACGATATGCCGCGGTTAACGTGAGTTCCAAGTGGCATTAACTTGAGTGCGACCTCTCATGATTATTTACTGACACGCGTTAGGCTAAAATATACAACGAACAGCTGTTACGACACTGACGAAAGTTGACGATTTGTACGGAGCACTTACCTGTTATGGTTGAATACGCTGTCACATGCAGTTTGTGTGTTCCGTCACGTAGAATGCGTAAAACTGTCAGACAAAATATTGTGAAATTGTTTAAGCCATTCGAGACGACGATTTTTTTCGAACACGGTCCCCAGGAGCGACATTTTTTTTTCTTTATATTGTTCATTCTTAATAAAAAAACATGTTTACTATGGAAATCACCCAATTCGTAAGTGAATTCACATAAATAAGATCATTGTATACCAGGTGTGTAGCTCGCTCCTCGGAAAATTTTTATTGCGAGGAACGGATTGAACACCATGTGTGCAATGCAAGGTAAAATAAAAATACATCATTAAAAAATTTATGAACATTTATTTCAAAAATAGTTAGATAATATAAAATCGTTATTTTGTTTTCAATAATAAAAAACAGAATATAATGCAAAGAAAATGTTTAAAAAGTAGTAAAAAGTTAAAAAAAGATAACTTGAATAATGAAAAAAATAACAAACGAGAAATAAATTTAAAAAAAAATGTCTACAGATAACAAAGTAATGTAAATCAGTAATAAAAAAGAAAATATAATTTGTAAATACACTTTTAGCAAATAGTACACTGATCGTAAAGTAATTATACATTAGTTGGTTGATGGTAGCGCTTGAAACATTCTCCCAAACATAATCCAGGATTACCGACATAAGCAGGACAAGAGTTACGTTTATATTTTCATAAGCAGGACAAGAATTACGTTTATATTTTCCTTCTTTGTAGGACTGTCGGCAATTCATAGTATTTTACATGTAAGAAAGGCTTCAAATAATTTTTAGATTTTTGGTACACAGTAAAACCAATGCCAAATTTTGTTTTCCTGTACCTTGCAGATTTCATTAGCTCAAGGAAAATCTTATTTCGACGACTAGTTTACTCAGAATAACTGATAATTGCACATTACTGTTATTGCACACACGGTGTGCAAGCCGTCTTATAGCCTCGGGAATCAATTGCACACACGGTGTGCAATCGGTCTCGAATGGGTTAACTGCTCTGTACTGTCCGAAATATCTGATGTAGTTACCCAAATTGTAGAATGCATGAAGATGCTTATAGAAATACTTTTTTTTTAATGAATTGTAGTGTTGTACAGTGTCTGAAGTCGACTCCGCCAGTTCCCAGCGTTTGTTTCAAGCGGTGGTATAAAATCCCGTGTAGAGGCGTTCAGTTGTCATAAGCAAACCGGAGAGTTTCCGGTAGTTAACGTCGCGTAAAAAGTCCGTAACTGTGTTCGATTCTAACCGTTTATTTCTCCGTGAAATACCGAACACTTTGTAATAGCGGAATGTCGACGGTCGTTAATTATCGATTGTTACGTTGCTACGACTGTTCGCGGTGGTTTGACACAATGGATAAAAACGAGACTGCGGAATAAATCCTTAGAACGTATTGCACAAACGTTTCAATATTTCCGTATTTCTTTTCAAAAAGATATCAATCACGCGTCAAACATTACCAGTCGTTTAATATAGCATTATATCCCATAATTCACCTTTTCACGCTTTATTTACTGTTGCACATCCAACGTCACGCTAAATCACGGCTGGAGCTTAACTATACCAATTTGCACCTCTGCCTTTAATATTTCACCGCGATGCAATTTCCGCGATCGCCACAATAGCCACCGAAGTGACACATCTAAAGAAGGCCCCGCATCTAAAGATTCTCCCGCGCACATAAATTCATTATAGACGAAAGCCCCTCTTAAACTCTCAGTACGCGCTCTTCCGATCAGGAAGAGAGCGGAGAAATTTCATAACGTAGTCGAGCGTCAACGTTAACGCTAATTACGGTGATTCATTTCCCTCCTGACGTTTCGCGCGAACATTTCCGCGCAGATACGTAACACGGGAAGGTGCCCGCTCACTTTCAATCTCGTCATAATCGAGTTGCTCGAGGGTGAGCCTCCCCTGATCCGCCCTGCGACCGGCGGGAGTTCGGGCAAGAGAGACGAAAAGAAGAGGAGCAAGTCGGCGGGCACCGACGGGAGGTCGAAGAAAAGTCCGACGTCGAGAAGGGAGAAGTTCGGCTCCAATCTTTATGAGGAAGAGGTCGCGGCGATATACGACGGGAAACTACGACCAGTCGAGGACCGCGATATTTTCGAGTTCGTCAAGTTCGACGAGGACATGACTCTCACGGTGAAGGAAGGCGGAAAGGTTTGAGATGATGCACAGTTTTAGATCGTAATACGTTTGGTCGTATTGGGAAAATGTCGGCGCGCCAGCTCAAGGGTCATTTTCTCACGCTCAATCTGCTACTTCATACAACATCGTGCTATGTTACGATTACAAACGGAATAAGTGTTTAAAACGTAATGCACATACGTTTCGATGTCTCCGTATTTCCCTTAACAGTTTGACCGCCATGATGGTCATCAGGGACCGGCGCAAGAGATTTTACTGAAGATCCAAAATATTCGCAATGGGCAGCAATAATTATTTTACAAATGCAGTTATTGTTAGAATAGTGATGCGATCCTTCGGTTTCTAATACCTGCACAGTATTTACATTTTGCATAATTCAGTCAAACGCTGTAGTATTTCATAGCATCGCTGTTCTAATACAGCAAAATACGCACGGCAGTCAACGTGTTAACATTTTGACTGCCATGATGGTCACCAGTGACCGACGTAAGGGATTTTATTGAAGATGCAAAATATTCGCAATGTGTAGCAATTATTATTTTGTAAATGCATTTGTTATTAGAATAGTGATGCGATCCCTTGGTCTCTAATACCTGCACAGTATTTACATTTTGCATAATTCAGTCAAACGCGGTAATATTTCATAGTATCGCTGTTCTAATATAGCAAAATATGCACGGTAGTCAACGTGTTAACACTATTAATCATGCCAAATATCATCAGGTAAATACAGCATTGTATCCGATAAATTACTTTTTATGCTTTACTCATTATTTCACATAAAATACCATGTTTTACTATGTTTTACCATGGTTTTTTATGCGAAATTGTGGCCTAAGCATGGAATAGTGAGCTATGCAGAAATGTGCACTTCTGCTTCTAATATATCACTGTAGTGCAATTTCCGCGACTGGCAAACTACGAGTAGGCGCGGACCGCGATATTTGCGAGTTCGTCAAGTTTGATAAGGACATGCCTCTCACGGTGAGGGAAGGCGGAAAGGTTTGAGGCTCTGCACAGTTTTAGATCATAGCACATTACGTCATATTGGGGAAACGTCGGCGCACCGGCTCGAGGGTTACTTTGTTTTGAAGTGTTTTACGTAAGAACAAAATGGTAAACGGAAGAGGGAATAGGAAGGACGGAATTATTTATTTAACGCGAAGATCGATAAAGAAGGATTTGCAATGTGTAGCAATTATAATTTTATAAATGCAGTTGTTATTAGAAAGCATGAACATCGCGAAGCTTGGTTCGGCGAAGAAAGGTGGAAAGGTACGTTCCGAATCCAGTAACGCCGAGAGCAGGACTAAAAAAGGCGGACCGACATATTACGTCGGATTATTCAGATTAATGTTGGCGAACGTGATTTTTGTTCAGGATATAATAACGACTTTTACGTCGTAAATCTACATTTCGTTCAAACATGTCATTCGGGCACCGTATGCATTAACCATTCAAAGCTTCTCGATAATGGAAGTCTGTGGACAATTATTGTTTGCAGTTAAATCGAAAAAAGTCGTAGTTCGCGAGATAAAGTGAAAATACATAAGAATGTTAAATTCTTACCGAGTTTGTTCTCTTCTTAACTGGCGTTGCGGGTGTTTATCATAATGCGTTTTATCGCACAGCGACCTAACGCAAACAAAATTGCGTGGACTTTATATTGAAAAAGTATTTTAATGAATATTTTGATAAGGACATGCATCCTGCCATTCACGGTGCGGGAAGGCGGAAAGGTTTGAGGCTCTGCGCAGTTTTAGATCATAGCACATTTCGTCATATTGGGGAAACGTCGGCGCACCGGCTCGAGGGTTACTTTGTTTTGAAGTGTTTTACGTAAGAACAAAATGGTAAACGGAAGAGGGAATAGGAAGGACGGAATTATGGGTAAAGCAATTTAACGCGATGGGGTAGAGTTCGATAAAGAAAGACACGTTCAAAAATTATAAGGTTTATCTGGAACTATGTATGATTGTGAAGAGCTTGAAACTTTAAACGCGATTATCTCTAAACTGTGTTTTTTGTAAAGGCTGATTTCGTAATACGATTCCACACGCCTAATTTTATATACTTATTTGTCATTACAATAGGCAAGAATTTCAATAAAAAAAAAAAAGTTACAACATAAAAACGACAGTTAGACCACCTCAAAAGACGGATTTCGGCGAAAATTGCTGCCATTCTTGTAAAAATTGAAATGTTCCAAAATCCTTCGTTCAATCTGCCTATTGTAACGCAAATAAGTATATAAAAAGAGCGGACCGACATATTACGTCGGATTATTCAGATTAATGTTGGCGAACGTGATTTTTGTTCTTATAAAAGGATATAATAACGACTTTTACGTCGTAATTGTACATTTCGTTGAAAACATGTCATTCGGGCACCGTATTCATTAACCATTCAAAACTTCGTGACGATAATGGAAGTCTGTGGACAATTATTGTTTGCAGTTAAATCGAAAAAAGTCGTAGTTCGCGAAATAAAGTGAAAATACTTGGGTTGGTTGAAGAATGATTTTTTTTTAAATTTTCTTAATGAGATCATTTTAAGAATATTTCTCTACATAAGAACTGGCGTTCAAAAATTATAAGTGTTTATCATAATGCGTTTATATTAGTAAAGAGCTTGACTTTAAACGATTATCTCAAACAAAATTGCGTGGACTTTATATTGAAAAAGTATTTTATATACTTATTTGTCATTACAATAGGCAGGGCCAGAACAAGGATTTTTTATTTCGGTATAAAAAAAAAAGTTACAACATAAAAACGACAGTTAGACAACCTCAAAAGACGGTTTTTTGTGTGTTTGCCATTCTTGTAAAAATGAAATGTTCCAAAATTCAGGCCCTGCCTATTGTAATGGCAAATAAGTATATAAAATTAGAGTCCGATCGGTGAAGTAGTTTTTGAGTTGGTCACCGCAAGTGATGAAAATAAACGGAACCTCTAGGAGAAGGGCTATATTTCCTCCATCTTTTCATACTTTCTTATAAAAAAATGTATACAAATACCACTAAATACGTACTTTTTGGTAGTATTTTGCGAATTTTAATTAGTACTCACTAAAACGGCAAAAAAATCTTGAAAATCATGTCATTTCGCCGATCCCAAGTTTCATAACCCCTTAAGAAAACATACTGACGTGACAAAGCAATGAGATTCCTTTGTGGCCTATCGTAATGTTCACGAATGTCAAGTCACTGAGTGGATTACGGTATGTGAAATTAAGGAAATTGTACACGTGATTATACAATAAGCAGTTGCAAGGTGTTGGCGATTAAATGCAAAAGTTTGCCGCATTAAGGGGTTATGCCTACTTGGGTTGGTGAAAAAAATCGATTTTTTTTTTTACATTTTCTTAATGTAGATCATTTTAAGAATATTTCCTCAAAAGTACATAAGAATCGGAGCACACGTTCAAAAATTATAAGCGTTTATTTGGAGCGCTACTATGTATGATTAGTAAAGAGCTTGAAACTTTAAACGCGATTATCTCGAAACTGTGTTTTTGAAAACATACGGTTGCGGTGACCACGGTTTCTCAAAAACTATTTCACCGATCGGACTCTAATTTTATATACTTATTTGTCATTACAATAGGCAGGGCCTGAACACAGGATTTTTTATTTCGGTAATAAAAAAAAAAGTTACAACATAAAAACGACAGTTAGACTACCTCAAAAGACGGTTTTTTTTCGTAAAATTGCTGCCATTCTTGTAATTAATACTACAATTAAAATTTTTCAAAATCCTTCGTTCAGGCCCTGCCTATTGCAATGGCAAATAAGTATATAAAATTAGAGTCCGATCGGTGAAGTAGTTTTTGAGAAATCGTGGTCACCGCAAGTGATGAAAATAAACGGAACCTCTAGGAGAAGGGCTATATTTCCTCCATTTTTTAATACTTTCTTATAAAAAAATGTATACAAATACCACTAAATACGTACTTTTTGGTAGTATTTTGCGAATTTTAATTAGTACTCACTAAAACGGCAAAAAAAAATCTTGAAAATCATGTCATTTCGCCGATCCCAAGTAGGCATAACCCCTTAAGAAAACATACTGACGTGACAAAGCAATGAGATTCCTTTGTGGCCTATCGTAATGTTCACGAATGTCAAGTCACTGAGTGGATTACGGTATGTGAAATTAAGGAAATTGTACACGTGATTGGCGAGTACTATCACAAGGGCGTGTGTTTTATTACATAGATACACATATACACGTAAGATATAAAATTGTCACAGGACACTGTTACCTTAATTAATTGTATATGGGCGTGATAAGATAAGTCGTTACTCGACGAACGTACACCAATCCGTCTCACGTCCTGACGCATTACTATGTAGCGCATATTCACAGAACATACATGTACGTGACAGACAAATCAGCGCAATCAATGAATTTCGTGATATATTGCACTTAAGGCACGTGACACATCGTAAACGAACGAAAGATTTTCGGCGTATTTTCGGTAACACTGAAATACACCTCTAATATAGTAGCTGCAATTAAAATCGTTCTTAATTAAGTGCATTCGATCGGTATCAGAGATCAACGAGGGATGCGCCTTAGTTGGTTTTATTAATAAATAAGTACAGGTACAATTATCTGGTGAAAAAGCATGTGGGCAATCGGTATATAAATAGTGACACTTATCGGATCGATCGACTGCATCCGCTACGTTTACCATTTATGCAGCTTCGTCGCTGGCTTATAATTAAAATGTAACATTTACTAAAAGCGTCGGCAAATATCGTACATTTAGAATCGCGAATAAACGAGCCCGTTAATCGGTCACGTATTAATTAATCTGAAAGTATCCCTTTATATATATATATACATGATTGCTTTCGGCGCAGTTTGATCTACGGTCCGAAGATTCATTAAAACTTTTCGGGTGGATTATTATTATCCATAATTTGCGATTTACGGTCCGCTTGAGCACCGTTAAGGTATTGTAGTCGCGAACGAAGGAACTGTATTATATTACGTTACACTCATACTTACAAATCGGAAATTACGGTAAAGCGTCGCTCGCAAAGTTTGTCATCGTTCACGAATACCAACCTACGACGCGTACTTCGAGTTTGCACGCGCGCGAGATCGATATAGACGGATATCCCTGAACGTACAAGGATGGACGAGCGTATCAAATATCGAGAAGTGTCCGGTGGGCGGCGATGCCGGGCATAAGGAAAGAAATTCCTGTACAAATTCGTTCTTAACTCGAGTAATAGCGCGCTAGGCAATATAATTATCGCGCCGCCGATAGAAAATGCGACTTCTCGCAGAAGATTGACGAGCGTTTGCTTTTTTCCGCCATTATCCTCTCAATTTCCGCAAGTTCAACACTTCGCCTACGCTGGAGATTAACGCGGTAAAAATTGAATTTCGCAGCGCCGATCGTACGCATTTGCAATTAAATGCTGCTCTCTGATAAATTACCGTCTGCCGGTTTAACGCATTGACTGTCAGACATTCATCGTCGTGTCGGACTACATGTTCGCTTATCGTAATTATACCCGCAATGCTTGCGTTATTTACAAGAATATTCTGCGGCGGTACAAAATACTGAGATATATTTTCCGATGATTAGTAATTGAAAGAAGAAATGAAGCGTTACATCACAGGAGGTAGATGTCTATGGGAAACACTTTGCAATTTTCTTATAAACTCCCAACCGTTGGAAAATATATCTTTTAACTCTTCTTTGCATGATGGTGGAAATTTCCATCATAACATTGAATGCCCAAAAATGATATAAAAGAACAAGTTCACTTTAAGGGGTTATGCCTACTTGGATTGGTGAAAAAAATCGATTTTTTTATTGCATTTTCTTAATGTAAGTCATTTTAAGAATATTTCCTCAAAAATACATAAGAATCGAAGCACACGTTCAAAAATTATAAGCTTTTATCTGGAGCGCTACTATGTATGATTAGTAAAGAGCTTGAAACTTTAAACGCGATTATCTCGAAACTGTGTTTTTAAAACATACGGTTGCGGTGACCATGATTTCTCAAAAACTACTTCACCGATCGGACTCTAATTTTATATACTTATTTGTCATTACAATAGGCAGGGCCTGAATGAAGGATTTTTTATTTCGGTAATAAAAAAAAAGTTACAACATAAAAACGAAAGTTAATTCACCTCGAAAGACGGATTTTTTCGTAAAAGTGTTGTCATTCTTGTAAAAATTCAAATTTTTCCAAATCCTTCGTTCAGGCCCTGCCTATTGTAATGACAAATAAGTATATAAAATTAGAGGCCGATCGGTGAAGTAGTTTTTGAGAAATCGTGGTCACCGCAAGTGATGAAAATAAACGGAAACTCCAGGAGAAGAGCTATATTTCCCCCATTTTTTAATATTTTCTTATAAACAAATGTATACAAGTACCACTAAATACGTACTTTTCGGTAGTATTTTGCGAATTTTAATTAGTACTCACTAAAACGGCAAAAAAAAATCTTGAAAATCATGTCATTTCGTCGATCCCAAGTAGGCATAACCCCTTAATCGGCTGTTTGATATTCAATGCTTCTCGAACGATATTCCAATGACAAATGCAATTATTACTTTACTCTTTGAACCTTTTCAAAGTTTTTACAATAATACCCCTTGTTATGGTTGAGATGTGGAATTTTTATTTGTTAGCCCGACATGTTTTAGGACCGGAAATCCTCAGGAGTATTCTATTTTTATTACGTGGCAAAAAAAGCCTCTCTTGAAAATCATGTCATTTCACCGATCCCAAGTACGCATTACCCCTTAATCTAACTTTGCATGATGATGGAAATTTCTATCATATTGTTTTTTACTAAATTTATACTACAAATATATACTAAGTTTTTTTAAACCATTTTTCCTTTAATTTTGAACATGAATTATATCACCTTGATTTATTTCACCAATAAAGAAAAAATCCTGCAAAGAAGGGTTAATTTTACATATTTTCGAGGATAGAACAGTGTACAAGCTCCCAAGCTAAAAACTCGTTTACCCCACCGTAGACCGTCCTTGTGAGCTTCTTTTAATTTTCTGCACATTTGCACACGTTTGCCGCATACATGAATCGCGTAGTCCGACGTGACCGTCAATGCGTCAAGTGTTATAGCAAAACTCGATTACGTCACACTTAATTAGCACACGACACATCTAGATAAGACTTAAGGCTGCCGTCGGTATAACGATAAGTCGATTTAATTAGCGATTGAATTTCCCCCATGAAGATCGAAAGCCACGACTTTGCGATCGTTGTTGATTTAACGAAGATTATTAGGATTAATTACGTATCCCTCGAACACGCTCGATATGTCAAGTGACGTTGGCAGGAGGGCGTAATCGATCGCGAGAATTCGCTATGAATATTCCCCTCCATTAGAGCCTTCGACAAAAAACGACGTTCGGGAGATCCTGCACGTGGATTCACTTTGTGCCATAGCCCTAATCGCTAATGACGTCTCCTTGTCAGAGTAATCGGCAAATATGATACATTATAGAAAGTATAAACAAAATTATACTACAGATAATTACACCTCCGCGACCCTGTATTGGGTTTTCTCCTCGCGCGATGGCTTTCAGGCCTTCATTAAAATTTATTTATTACATTAGACGCTAGTACGGTACCTAAGTATGGTAGGTCGAATATACGTGTTACTATTATACATGAGAACATTGGCTAGCCTAGGAAAGATCGTTACTGAGCGAAAACGAGAAGTAACTTGTTGGGAATTGGTGAACTTTTCTCTACGATATACTAATATAAATAATGCTTTGTTAATTTTTATTATGTGGTTAGTTTCGTAGTTGCCGACCAATTCCATTCGTGGGACTACCTTTCGTCGCTGTCCGCGTGAGCGTAGTACTTTTACGATGAAAAGTTAACTATATATTTTTGCCTACTTCTATAAATGAAGAGTGACTATAGATTCGTTCGCTTAAACGCGATTGCTTCTAGAATGTAAACGCTAACGTTCGGTGAAATTCGATTAATGAAATCTATTCAGGACGACTCTACGGCGCTTTGTGAAAATGCTCGTACCGTTGACAAGCCGCTTTTGTCGAATGTTTTAATCTTCAAAAAGTTTCCCTACCTAAGAGCGGTGTCCCTCGATGTGGTCTGCGCGCGAAGGAAGAATCAAGTCCATCTGAAAACACACAGCGTAAAGACCTAAGAAAACACTGCCCGCACATGTAAAGAAGTAAGTTTTAACGCTTGTAAAAGCAAACATTTAAAACCAGACTCGTTTCTGCGTTTCGGTGCTGGAAATCTTTCAATCGACATTTTTCGCTCCCGTAATTTGACATTGTTCTTTTCACAATTCGGCGTAGTTCTTACGCGTTTATTTCTCAGGCATAAAACACGTTTGGTTTTAAACGTTCAGTCGCTGTTTGCGGAATCCCAGAAAGGCACACGAAGGGAGGCCATTGACGAATATTAATTTTCCAATTGCTCGCGTGTTGTCCCGCGAACAGCATGCACTACTATTCAATTTAACACGGAAAAGCATAAGTGATGTTCCGATCGTTGTTATTAATTATGCAGATTTAATCGAGATATACGGTGAACTAATGCGTTCAACTTTTATTGACACTATTTTTACAGTGAAATATATAGGTATACGAAATATAGGATTTGAAACTTAGAAACCTGAAGCGGAAATAAATGTAAATATATGTTCGCATCGGTCCATTAACAAAAGTCAACAAAAATTGCTAGAAAATAACCGTAGCCATTTCTGTAATTTTACTCGTGGAAGCTTCGTAAGTCCGGGGTTAAAAATCTAACGTGTTGACACAAGATGTGTGTCCTTATGAAACGATTAAATTTTCCTTCCAGATCAGTATGAAACGTAAGGCTTTTACAGTATAGCATTTAAACACATTATCTGACCGTATACGCCAATTAAATTTCCGACAGGGCAAGCATAAGTCACTCGGGACCGTCGTGGTATGAGACGTTAAGGACCCCCGAGTTCTCAAAGCTCCTTGCCGTATTAATCAAGCAAGAAAAAAACGTTGCATTCGGAAACGGGTCTGAGAAGAAAGTATATTACAGTTTAACAATGCGAAGGACTCTTCGGCGCAGTCTGCTTTAATGAGTTTAATTTGAAACAATCCTTGGGGGAAATTGACTCGTCGCGATAATGGATTCATTTAACAGTTTCGAAGAGCCGCCCGATAGTTTCTCGTCGCGTCCGCGTTAATTCGGTTAAAAATCCATTTCGTCACTGACCAAATTAGGTATTCATGCGCGCGAAAAGCGGAAACGCGTACGTGCACATGCTTGCCCACACATTTCTATGATATGCACATATTTGTATGACAGATGCGTGGCCCACATCACGTGTGTTCCGTTAAATGCGCGATTCCGACGTAATTGCATGCGTAATGAACGCGCCGTACAAATTGTTTTTTTGCAGTCGCATGACTGTGGCACAGGTCGCGGAACGAAAGAAAGTAATTTGCGGACAATTCGCGTTCATGGAGATTGTTTCGTTGATGATGAGCAATGGTAGAACAGTGAGAAAGGCTTAGCTTTTATATACGCGGTCGTACACAGGCTAATCTGTAATTCATGGTGGCAACTGGAAGCAGGTGATGCGTCATGCGAGAATAAATTGAAAACGTACAGTGCGTCACTAAATTTGCTGTTAGAGAAAACTGTAACGAAAGTTGAAGGATATTACATTTTGTACGTAATGGTATTTTGATTAGAATTTGTGCGATTGTCGTGATAGATTTTTATTTATTGTCGCACGGAACATTGCCTGTTTCCTGGTCGCATTTTGCGTCGCGACACCCTGTATTTCCGACGGTGAAAGTATATCGGACATTTCATATAACAAAGTTCCTGCGCATGAAAATACATTTACGCTGCAGTTCCAATATACTGCCGTATCCTGGATGTTCAATTTCGCAACAAAGATACTTCGTTACCCGAAATGTCCTGCAAATGTGCAGTGAAGTGCTTGTTACTAAAGGCTGAATCGAATCAAGCGCAATAAAGCTATCTTTACGTGCTACATTTACCGTTCAAGCTTGCCTGTTTGAGTATTCGCATTTCATTTCATATATTCTGCATAACCCGTCATTATATTTCTATGTCTTCTCCGCACCTAAAACGCGTTCGTCAAAATATGCCATAAACTATTTGTGAGTCTATATCCACAAAGCTTTCTTTACTACTGCTTCAGTACACTGCAAAACTTACAAATGACTTATCTATTCATTCAATTCAAGGGGAAATGTCTTTTAGTATAAAAGAGAAAAAAGTAGAGAACAGTAACACTTTAAATAGCATGTAACATTTTTTTTCATTATATATAATACATTGTTCGACTGACTTTTTTAACCCTTTGCACTCAATTGTTCGTTCTGAGGGAACAGGAAAATACTTTGTGTTATTACGGAGGAAAATATATGTACAGAAAACGTTTGTTCAAATATTTGTTTCCTTAAGATTTTTCCGGGGAGTTACAAGTTAAGGCAATGAGATAGAATTAATAATCTGTGTGCTATTTAATATTTAGTAAATTCGTGGTCAATAAACTGAGAGGAGAATTTTAACGTTTGCAAGAACAACCTTCTATATACTCCTGCAATAGGCTGAATGATAAACTGCAAGTTATTGTATAAACATTGTATATGCCCGGAAAAAAAATGACACGTGAAAGATCATAAACAAGTTATTACTGCGATATGTGTTTGAATAAACCCGCAATGCACATTGGTGAATGAACTATGACGCATTCGAAAAGAATAGGCTATAAAATTTCGATTTTCTTTCAACATAAATGTAGGTATCAGCAAAGTTGTATGCAAAACATGATTTGACCAGAGTATTTTTTTTCAAAACTATACCATTTTAAACGAAATGTTGCGCTATTGGGTACTTCGTGAAGGAACATGTCCGAGTGCAAAGGGTTAAATTGTAAAAGTTTAGTAATTAGTCTCACTACCGCGGGTGACATGTAATTCTGTTGAAACGTCGAGCTTACTATTTTCTGAATAATTATTTTAAGGTAAAAAAATGTTTATCTCCACACAGTCGCGCATGCAACTTATGACTGCAAAAATTCGGTCAACAAATTCCGTTGCCTCCCATACCCCCATTATCCGCGTTCAAGCTTCTACCACGTCGCAGCTCGTCGCAGTTTATCCATCTTTCCATTATCGCCCACAAAGCGGCTCATACCGCCCCCGGAACTTACTTGGCGCCGCAAATACTCAAACTCAGCTCGAACGCGATTGAATATCCGCTCGGATGACTTGACTCGACTCGATCAACGTGGTGCAGCCGCGTACGTCCGAAGTGTCCAATTATTTACAGAGAGCGATGGCGGACAAGAGCGAAGCCGAATGGTAAAGTGACGAATCAATTACGGTGCCGTGTATTGACTGGTTCGTTTACCTACGTAAAATCGTGAGTTCCATTCGTGTGCCCTAGCGTGACATTCGCAGGGTATTTGTGTGGGAGGTTTTGTCGTGGGTGTCGGCCGCGGGGAACGGCCATTCTCGCCATAATGGTCTCTGACCATCGGCGTGCGAACGCTGCGAGTGTGTCACGGGTAGACTACGAGATGGACGTCGGTCGAATTTCGGGACTTTGAGTCCCGAAAGGAATTTCGTATCCACCTGAATAATGTATTCGACGATTTTCATTGCTGCGTTAGGCGACTTTTGTCCTCTGAAAGCTTTGTAGTTTGAGATTGAGCGTTCTGTACGCGTCGGTACAGTGAGACAGGTGAAAATGTATGAGGCGGGGGACTCGTTTGTTTCTGTAGACTTTTCTTTGTTAACCCATTCGAGACGACGATTTTTTTCGAACACGGTCCCCAGGAACGAAATTTTCTTTTTTCTTTATATTGTTCACTTTTAACACTTGGCATGCGGGCATACTTCGCCGCCGAATTTCGCGTGCAGCGGGCGTTTCTTCTTGAATCGCGCGGAAGTTTGGTTATTCAGAAAAATCGCTGTAAATCGAAAACTACTTCGTTTTTATGAACGAAACTTTTTGTATTTCACACTTAAATATATACTGTATGATTATTTAACAAAAAACAAACGATATTTTCACGAAATCATAAAAATAAGCGATTTTTAAAGTTTTCCACACTATCATACGAAAAGTCCGATAATTTGTCAGCGCATATTTCTTCATCACTATCTTTGTCACAACGGCTCATTTGATCAATTTTGTAATCAATAATAAAAAATCAAGCTTCAAATTGACAAAACACGTTCTGGAGGTAGGAATTCGATTGAAGACGAAATAACTCTGCAAAAGATCGAGTAACTCAACAATCATAACATATGGGAAGAAAAAATGCAAAGCGTTGCCTAACAACGCAAATAACACGCATATAATGTCACACATTCATATAATTATACGTATTTAGTAGATTTGTGGTGGATATCCACTAACAACACCAAATCAACTAAATAGGTATTTTTACGTGACCCGCGGTTCAGTGACAGACTACAAAAAACGTAAAAATACGTTGCCCGCATGCCAAGTGTTAATAAAAAAACATGTTTACTATGGAAATCACCCAATTCGTAAGTGAATTCACATAAATAAGATCATTGCACACCAGGTGTGCAGCTCGCTCCTCGGAAAATTTTTATTGCGAGGAACGGATTGAACACCATGTGTGCAATGTAAGGTAAAATGAAAATACATAATTAAAAAATGTATGAACATTTATTTCAATAATAGTTAGATAATATAAAATCGTTATTTTGTTTTCAATAATAAAGAACGAAATATATTGCAAAGAAAATGTTTAAAAAATAGTAAACAGTTAAAAAAAAATTGAATAATGAAAAAAATAACATAAACGAGAAATACATTTTTAGAAAAATGTCTAAACATAATAAAGTAATGTAATTCAATAATAAAAAAGAAAATATAATTTGTAAGTACATTTTTAGCAAATAGTACACTGATCGTAAAGTAATTATACATTAGTTGGTTGATGGGAGCGCTTGAAACATTCTCCCAAACATAATTCAGGATTACCGACACAAGCAGGACAAGAGTAATTATTACGTTTATATTTTCCTTTTTTGTAGGACTGTCGACAATTCATAGTATTTTACATGTAAGAAAGGCTTAAAATAATTTTTAGATTTTTGGTACACAGTAAAACCAATGCCAAATTTTGTTTTCCTGCACCTTGCAAATTTGATTAGTTCAAGGAAAACCTTATTTCGACGACTAATTTACTCAGAATAACTGATAATTGCACATTATAGTTATTGCACACACGGTGTGCAATCGGTCTCGAATGGGTTAAGCTTGTTTTATTGTATTGGAGTCCAGTTTGGTCTGGTGAACGCCTTATTTTGGGGCTTCCTCTTTAGAAGTCTGTGTAATGCAATGTAAATGGGTATTTTTTCATTTTTGTGTTCTGCAATGCGCAAACGTGGTAAACTTACAGATTGCACATTGTAATAAATAAAAATGAGAAGACAGACACATTTAACACGTTGGCTGCCGTGGGGGTCACCGGTGACCGGCGCAAGAGATTTTACTGAAGATCCAAAATATTCGCAATGGATAGTAATAATTATTTTAGAAATGCAGTTATTATTAGGATAGTGATGCAATTTTTTGGCCTCCAATACTTGCACATTATTTACATTTTGCATAATTCAGTCAAACGCTGTAGTATTTCATAGCATCGCCGTTCTAATACAGCAAAATACGCGCGGCAGTCAACATGTTGAAGCGCATGTTTTTTTACATTTACACCACTTTTATATTTTGCACCGCTTTGTAATACATATAGTAAGGCGTTCATAAAAACTAACCAAATCCCAATATCATAGACAATGTGTGAGATTAGTTTTGGGTTTACTGCGGAGGTCGAGGCTAGATATACAAACCTTCTGAGACATTGCAAGAACTACATTAAACTAACAGGTTTTCAGATTCAAGAGACATGCAGTAAAAAAGAAAAGTAACGTATGCAAACTCATTTTCGACTGATTATATATTTAATACGTATATAAGTAGGTGTGCGTGGTCAAAGTTGGTTAGATTTATCAAGACGTCAGTGTTAAAAAATAACTGCACTTCCGTCATTCCAGCAGGGCTAGTATAAAACTCAAACGCGCAAATTTCGCGTGGCTCTTTTTACGGACAGTGAAGTGCCTTTACCATTACGCGCCGAGTCGGAAGCTTTTACGGCCCGACAAGCACGTCTTCGACATTCACTGCACTTTTTGGACTTTGCGAAAGTTAATTTTCTTCGGCGCTAACCCGATTTTTCGAAGGCAACTCTTACCTCCTCGCAGTTCACCGAGTTTTTCGAAATTCACTTTGTAGCCTGACCGGAGGACCTATACGAGATCGAGTAAGGAGTTATCGTGGTTTTCGCCTAGATAGTCAATATCGAAATGGTTTCATGCAGTTCGAACTGAGCGTGTGGGGGATGTTATTTTGGAGTGGAAACATTTCAGGGATATTAAAGGTCAATTGACACATATCTGTGACTGTCAGCGCTGGTATCAGTAACGTGTCAGTAATATCCGTGACATATCGGGGATATTCGTGCTATATCAATGACGGATATTCGCCTATGCCCATATCGGTTAATCAGTTTCAACTCAGTTCAGCACGACGGATTGGTTACGCTTGCTATAACTTTAGATAAAAAGCTGAAAGTACTGACACGTTAAGTCGATCAGCTGCTTGTTAAATGCCTAAAAATTTCAGTCCGGCTTTGGCGTCGAAATACGATTAGACATAATGTAAATGGCCAAATATTTCAAAAAACATCATCTATTGCTGAAACGTCCTATGTCCACAATCACAGTTCAGCAGTTTACTGGTTCTATGCGATATTCTTATTACAGATCAACAGATACTATTTTTGCGTTTATATGCGCTATTCAGACATAATGTAAATGGCCAAATATTTCAAAAAACATCATCTACTACTGAAACGGCCTATGACCACAATCACAGTTCAGCAGTTTACTGGTTCTATGCGATATTCTTATTAACAGATCAGCAGATACTATTTTTGTGTTTATATGCGCTATTCAGACATAATGTAAATGGCCAAATATTTCGAAAAACATCATCTATTGCTGAAACGTCCTATGTCCACTATCACAGTTCAGCAGTTTACTGGTTCTATGCGATATTCTTATTAACAGATCAGCAGATACTATTTTTGCGTTTATATGCGCTATTCAGACATAATGTCAATGGCCAAATATTTCAAAAAACATCATCTATTGCTGAAACGTCCTATGTCCACAATCACAGTTCAGCAGTTTACTGGTTATATGCGATATTCTTATTAACAGATCAGCAGATACTATTTTTGCGTTTATATGCGCTATTCAGACATAATGTAAATGGCCAAATATTTCAAAAAACATCATCTATTGCTGAAACGTCCTATGTCCACTATCACAGTTCAGCAGTTTACTGGTTCTATGCGATATTCTTATTAACAGATCAGCAGATACTATTTTTGCGTTTATATGCGCTATTCATACATAATATAAATGACCAAGTATTTCAAATAACATCTATTGCTGAATCGTCCTATATCCACAGTCAAAGTTCAGCAGTTCAGTGGATATTCGAAACATTCTTATTAACAGATCAGAGGATACCGGAAGGCATTGGGGAGGAGGTGGATCAAAGTAACCGAGTATTCAAATATTGTAGCGCTCAAAGTCAAAGGTAGTCATCAAAGAAGATTGAATGCAGAGTAGAAGGACTCACCTGACACTAGTGGTTCTAGTCTGGCTAAGACTGGGATGCCTCTTCACCGGCGTTCTGTACCCTCTTCTGGGGCAGCAAATCCACCAACCCCCACAAGCAGCAGACAAGAAACTGTCTCTGAAGTGTTTCGACATGAAGCCGTACACTATCGGATTTATACAACTGCAAAGTCAAAGCAACAGATAAGAGGCGAATTGAGCAGTTTTCGGAGGTGCTTGCAAAGTTTCTCTTTAAAAGTGAGCGTCGTTATTTACGATTCTTAAGAGTACCTTACAAAGAGAGTCTACGATGGCGTAGACGAATCTTGAGCTATGGAGCTCATACGTTATTTCATCCTCAGAAATATGCGAAGTTCTAAAACATTTCTTTTCAATCATCAACAGTTTTTAGGAAAGCTATACGAAGTGATTTCTACGTACATATTCCTTCTATAAAATAACATCTTATTTTAAACTGCGGCGTAGTTAAAGCAGTAGAGTAAACGATTAGTTAAATCGTGTTTTTATATGCTGGGCCCTCTTGACTAACTACTTTGTTCAATCCTATTTTTTTAAGCCGAGTTTTTTTTTGTATATCGATGTTAAAATGATGTGATTCGATTACTGAAAAAAAACACGAATATTCATCAAGTCAAATGCATGGAAATTGTTTCATGGAATTTTCTTAAAAGTAATTCACTATTGGAAAAAAATATTTTACGCTTTTACACGCATTAGAAGATCGAACAACATATAAGATCTTCCCCAGTATTTTTGGTGACTTGACAATCATGACTACTCTACCGGTAAGACACGATAAAATAACTTGAGTATTAATGCATTGCTCGCCATTACAATGCGAAAGGATAATGCAATCTCCGGTCGCACATATACAAAGTTTTTTTTGTATATCGGAGTTGAGATGATGTGATTCGATTACTGAAAAAAACACGAATATTCATCAAGTAAAATGCATGGAAATTGTTTCATGGAATTTTCCTAAAAGTAATTTACTATTGGAAAAAATATTTTACGCTTTTAGACGCATTAGAAGATCGAACAACATATAAGATCTTCCCCAGTATTTTTGGTGACTTGACAATCATGACTATTCTACCGGTAAGACACGATAAAATAACTTGAGTATTAATGCATCGCTCGCCATTACAATGCGAAAGGATAATGCAATCTCCGGTCGCACATATACAAAGTTTTTTTTGTATATCGGAGTTGAGATGATGTGATTCGATTACTGAAAAAAACACGAATATTCATCAAGTAAAATGCATGGAAATTGTTTTATGGAATTTTCCTAAAAGTAATTTACTATTGGAAAAAATATTTTACGCTTTTAGACGCATTAGAAGATCGAACAACATATAAGATCTCCCCCAGTATTTTTGGTGACTTGACAATCATGACTACTCTACCGGTAAGACACGATAAAATAACTTGAGTATTAATGCATTGCTCGCCATTACAATGCGAAAGGATAATGCAATCTACGGTCGCACATATACAAAGTTTTTTTTGTATATCGGAGTTGAGATGATGTGATTCGATTACTGAAAAAAACACGAATATTCATCAAGTAAAATGCATGGAAATTGTTTTATGGAATTTTCTTAAAAGTAATTCACTATTGGAAAAAAATATTTTACGCTCTTACACGCATTAGAAGGTCGAACAACATATAAAATCCTCCCCAGTATTTTTGGTGACTTGACAATCATGACTACTCTACCGGTAAGACACGATAAAATAACTTGAGTATTAATGCATTGCTCGCCATTACAATGCGAAAGGATAATGCAATCTCCGGTCGCACATATACAAAGTTTTTTTTGTATATCGGAGTTAAGATGATGTGATTCGATTACTGAAAAAAACACGAATATTCATCAAGTAAAATGCATGGAAATTGTTTCATGGAATTTTCCTAAAAGTAATTTACTATTGGAAAAAATATTTTACGCTTTTAGACGCATTAGAAGATCGAACAACATATAAGATCTTCCCCAGTATTTTTGGTGACTTGACAATCATGACTAATCTACCGGTAAGACACGATAAAATAACTTGAGTATTAATGCATTGCTCGCCATTACAATGCGAAAGGATAATGCAATCTACGGTCGCACATATACAAAGTTTTTTATGTATATCGGAGTTGAGATGATGTCGATTCGATTACAAGTAAAATGCAAAAAAACACGAATATTCATCAAGTAAAATGCATGACTTGACAATTGTTTCATTGCTCGCCATTACAATGGAATTCTGCGGTCGCTTAAAAGTTGTATATCGGAGTTGAGATGATGTGATTCGATTACTGAAAAAAACACGAATATTCATCAAGTAAAATGCATGGAAATTGTTTCATGGAATTTTCTTAAAAGTAATTGACTATTGGAACAAATATTTTACGCTTTTAGACGCATTAGAAGATCGAACAACATATAAGATCCTCCCCAGTATTTTTGGTGACTTGACAATCATGACTACTCTACCGGTAAGACCCGATAAAATAACTTGAGTATTAATCCATTGCTCGCCATTACAATGCGAAAGGATAATGCAATCTCCGGTCGCACATATACAAAGTTTTTTTTTTGCATATCGGAGTTGAGATGATGTGATTCGATTACTGCAAAAAACACGAATATTCATCAAGTAAAATGCATGGAAATTGTTTCATGGAATTTTCCTAAAAGTAATTTACTATTGGAAAAAATATTTTACGCTTTTAGACGCATTAGAAGATCGAACAACATATAAGATCTTCCCCAGTATTTTTGGTGACTTGACAATCATGACTAATCTACCGGTAAGACACGATAAAATAACTTGAGTATTAATGCATTGCTCGCCATTACAATGCGAAAGGATAATGCAATCTCCGGTCGCACATATACAAAGTTGTCACATGTGTCGTTTGCAAGGCGTCGGGTTGCTTGCGACGCACTGGAAATATAGAGGAAACGTGTGCGCGCAAAATAACAATACGGCGAAACGTTTTCATCAAAGTAGCCTGTGCCAAGGGAACCGAGAACGATATGCGTGTGATTTAGATGTTTGTTACAAGTTAATTTCTAGCCTGTCAGTACGAGCCCGCATGGCTCGCAGGATTAACTAAAGAACCGGGACTTCAAAGGCTGTGGTAAATTACAAAATTTATCGCACGTAACGAAGCGAAACCGCATCTGCTGGACTGAATAGTTTCGGAATCAAAAATCTCGATGTGAAACGCGATCTAAAAGTGTTGCTTTGCCACAGAAAATAGGAGATACGGCATAAACTTTTCGCTCATATTGATAACTTCAGGAAAGCACCGACAGTCTCCCGGGAATGCGCGATTTAATTTGGTACCGGCTGATTAATTCGGTGCTCACTTTGGTTAGGTTGTGTTTAAGACAGAGTATACGTGCAACCATTTTATAGTCTTTAATGTCGTACTCCAGCATCGTCTCTGTGCAACTACTTGTTGATTGATATTTGGTATTAAAACATTCACTATTTTATTATAAAGAAATTGAATTGTTTCTGTGGACGATAAAACTGTATGATTCCAGTAGACACATACTTTCTTCAGGGTAGTATCGCATTGATATTTTTCGCACGGCGAAAAAAGCGTAAAATTGATGTCGCCTAAAATTACTGAAAGCGTTCGCAGGTTCCGAGCATCGGCCTCCCTTGGGTATTGCAAAAATCATGCGGTAACTTTACGAGTGGCTACGCTGACACCGTGCGTGGGAACAATGTACGATTTTGGCACGCAACAGCCATCGATTCTATCCACCCACACGTCGGTCCTCCACTTATAAAGGCGTTCCGTCACTTCCTCCGCCGGTTTCCCAACGTATCGGACTTTTCGAAAGCGCGTCAAATCGGATTCGATTTCGCCGTGGCCGACTGTGTTGCGTTTTACAATTGGCATCCGTGTATTTTTAGTTTCGGCCAAACCCCGGCGGGGATCGTTTCATTAGACTCCGTGGATCGCGATATGCGCTCGCGCGCGTTTGACAGACCGTCGAATTTCGTTACGTTCGACGCGCACAAAGGCTGTTTTGTATCGACCGATATCTCGATCATTGCTACACCGCGTTTCAGTGCGCCCGTTTCCACGAATCCTTTTTGCCCGCGCGTTTCTGCGCTGAAGCGTCTGTATCGATCCGTTTGAAACGTCAGTGCTCACAATTGGAGCAATATTGTTTTCATATGGCGATGCAGATTGAGGACCCTTCAGCGGCTGCGTCGTCGGCGTTTAGCTGGAATCGTTTAGCGGGTTCCATTCGCGCATCCTTCTGTCAAAGCGACCTTAATGACCGTCGTCGCGACAAGGTGCGATCATCGCCATCGGTGTAATGGCCTGGTCATTGACGTAACAGCCTCGTAACGTCGTGCTGCGCGTGCAATAGGTAAATTGCGCGCAATTGACTTGATCCGGCCCGCGCCGAATGAAAACGAAAATACTTCCCGGGCGGCGCGTTCGGAAAAGATGCGTTTCGAGTAGGGATGTAAGATAAAAGTTATTGAGAGAGTTGTAACAATTCAAAAACAACGCGTTAACGCAAAATTGAATAATGCGATAATTGCAAAATTGTAACGGCATTACCAGTCAATAAATGTGTATAAAATGTTATAATAGGTAAATTGCGCGCAATTGACTTGATCCGGCCCGCGCCGAATGAAAACGAAAATACTTCCCGGGCGGTGCGTTCGGAAAAGATGCGTTTCGAGTAGGGATGTGAGATAAAAGTTATTGAGAGAGTTGTAACAATTCAAAAACAACGCGTTAACGCAAAATTGAATAATGCGATAATTGCAAAATTGTAACGGCATTACCAGTCAATAAATGTGTATAAAATGTTATAATAGGTAAATTGCGCGCAATTGACTTGATCCGGCCCGCGCCGAATGAAAACGAAAATACTTCCCGGGCGGCGCGTTCGGAAAAGATGCGTTTCGAGTAGGGATGTAAGATAAAAGTTATTGAGAGAGTTGTAACAATTCAAAAACAACGCATTAACGCAAAATTGAGTAATGTGATAATTGCAAAATTGTAACGGCATTACCAGTCAATAAATGTGTATAAAATGTTATAATAGGTAAATTGCGCGCAATTGACTTGATCCGGCCCGCGCCGAATGAAAACGAAAATACTTCCCGGGCGGTGCGTTCGGAAAAGATGCGTTTTGAGTAGGGATGTAAGATAAAAGTTATTGAGAGAGTTATAACGATTCAAAAACAACGCGTTAACGTAAAATTGAATAATGCGATAATTGCAAAATTGGAGCGGCATAACCAGTCAATAAATGTGTATAAAATGTTATAAGTGGTTAGCGCTTAGCGAATCGCGGACGTCACTTCGAACTGTATGCTTGCCATCACGCATTTTTCGCAAGTAGCGCAGACCAGTTTTAAATACTTGTAATACGGGAAGAAAGTGTAAATACTATTTTAATGGCCAAACTATGTTCAGTGGTAATGGTCTTGTATTGCATGTAGTTTGTGAAAAAAAACATGAACTTCAATGTAAAGAACGTGCTAAAGTATTTAACGGTAAATTGCATAATTTAAATATGGAATTAAAAATATGTAACGTACTTTAGTATTTTTTTGAAGTACGATAACGTTCGGAAAAGATAAATTTCCATCCGGTGCTATAACGTTTCCCATTAACTTTAATTCAATTTATGTGACAAGTTACATTGAAAATTATATTTTACAAAAGCATAAACACCGCATAATATAGGAACTGTATATTTTATAAAACATTACAATAATTGCACATATACTTTGTTTTGAACAGAACAAACACCAACGGCGCTGAAAAGCAGGCAGTGCAGAAAGCACGCGCGCAATTTTCATGTCGCAACCTGGTACTGTGTACATTCTGGATTTCAACTACCTGTCGTCATGCCAGCGGAATTTTTATCGCCCGCACTCGGCGTGTAAATAAAATCTGCTAGCACGCCTTCCGCACTGTGCCAAATTGCGTTCGAAGAAGCGCGAGCCGCGGTAGTTGGGATTTTACAACGTTTCCCGTACACGTCGAACGCGGTGGCAATATTAATGAAGAGGCGCGATGTTTGGCGATTCGATTTTCGCGTAACTCGGCCTATCGATCTACTCTCGTTACAATGCGGCTGCTGAAAATAACGTCGGCAAACGCCCGGTGACCGGCCCGAGCTTCCAAACAACGTTGAACAGTGAATTTGAAGTCGACATCTGCATACGCATTGCACAATGCCTCGCGGAGGGCGCACTGCCGTTGAATCACGAAAAACGAACTTTTCTGGGAAACTTCCTCTTTTTGTCAAAGTTTGAATAGAGCCGCGCTATTCGTGGATAAAGTGACTAACTATTGAACGAATGCAAATTTGATGGTAAAACTGAGAGAACATTTCTAAATGAGAGCTTTTCGGTGCACAACTTGAGAAAGTAATATAAGAATCATTGCGCCGCGTATGTTTATTTTCAGGCGAACACGATCTCATCTTCTAGAAACGACAGTGATTAACTCTCCTATAACATTTGTCATGCATAGAAGTGTATGAACTTCTGATGTGATATTTATTTAACACTTTGACTACCAAGCGTATTTTATTATATTAGAGCGGCGATGCTATGAAATACTACAGCGTTTGACAGAATTATGCAAAATGTAACTAATGTGCAGGTATTGGAAACCAAATGATCGCATCACTATTCAAACAACAACTGCATTTCTAAAATAATTATTACTACACGTTGCGAATATTTTGGATCTTCAGTAAAATCTTTTGCGCCGGTCACCGATGACCACCATGGCAGTCAAAGTGTTAACAAATTTTATGAAAAATTGTGTTTTACAAAAGCAAAGCAAGTATTCGATGAACTGGCAGTAACTTCAGTTCAAAACTAACTAAACAACAAACGTAAAAGCAAAGAAAATTAAAGTGGAAGATTTCCCCGTTCGGTTGGCTAAGTCTTAACACATTGCGGACCGGGCATTCTATTGCTAACGATACCGAGTGGCCGGGTATTTTTTGCGTCAAATATTTTTAAATTAGTGACGATTTGTTAGTAGTTAAAAATGATTGTCGCGTGAAATATTTATTTTCAACAACTTTAAAAATTAATCATTTTTTAATATTTTTCAATAAATAAAAATGTGTACAAACTAAACACTTTTCAAAGTATGATATTTCGTAAAACATGACACTAAGTGAAGTGACATGACACTAATATTCTCGTCATCATTTGACATATCCGATAAACTGTCCGCAAATATTTCTGTAATATTGTCAATCGTTTTGTCGCTATCCATATTTCAGGGCTTCAAATAATTAATTTGCAATACAAATTACGAAAAACTGCCGCTGACAATTACGTAGCAACTGTGTGATATCTCGTCACCTGTCCCGAAGGACAGAATATGCAAAACGATATATCTCATCATTTCTATTTCGTCGTTCGGGGCCATTGACGAGATATATCGTCTTGCATATTCTGTCGTTTGAGGCAGGTGACGAGATATCACACAGTTGCTACGTGATTGTCAGCCGCAGTTTTTCGTAATTTGTGTTGCGAATTAATTATTTGAAGCTCTGAAATATGGATAGCGACAAAACGATTAGTAATGTTACAGAAATATTTGCGGACAGTTTAACGGATACATCAAGTGATGATGAGAATATGAATATTTGTGAGGACTTTGTCGTGTTCCGCTTCACTTAGTGTCATGTTTTACGAAATATCATACTTTAAAAAATGTTTAGTTTTAACACATTTTTACCTATTCAAAAATATTAAAAAAATATTTATTTTTAAAGTTGTTAAAAATAAATATTTCACGGGACAATGATTTTTAACACGTTGACTGCCAAACGTATTTTGCTCTATTAGAATGCACCGTTCCAATAGAAATTGCTTTTACAAGATTCCAAACAGGCTTCATTGCGAATTTTTTGCATTTTTAGTCAAATGTTTTGCACCGGTGACTACCGTGGCAGTCAACGTATTAACTACTAACAAATCATCACTAATTTAAAGATATTTGACGCAAAAAAATACCCGGCCACTGGGTACGATTAGCAATAGAATGCCCCGTCCGCAAAGTGTTAAGTGGGGTATCGTAAAACAAAGAATAGAGATCCACTGTTCCGCTATTACAATTTCAACAATGACAAACAGCAAAGGCTTCGATCATTGTCGCATCTTGAAACAAAATCCACACATTTCCCATGGACAGAAAGTGATTCAGTAGAACCAGACGTAACTGGACGGACGTTAAAACAGTAGTATAGTGGCAGTCGGTCACGATCAAGATTAAAGGGGAGCGTACCTGTTGAAATAGGCCATCAGCTGGAAGGCGGTGTTCATGTGCTTGTAGAAGCCATTCTTCATGTGCGGTATGACACTGTACGCGGTCAGCAGGTTATCAACGAGCATTGGGGTCCAGCAAATAGCGAAGAGCACCACGACAGCGACCAGCATCTTGACCACCTGTCGCAATGTGTATTCGTGCTGTTTAATCGTGATCGAGCTTAACCTCGTTCGGCACCCGGGCACGAAGTCGCGCGTACGTGTCTTATTTGTTAAATAGACGCAAACACGTGACGGAAGCGTTTGCGACCCGACGGGAAAAATAGATACGGGTCGTAATCCAATTCCGTTCGGCGATAATGGTATTTCAATCGCTACGTGGTAGGCCCGCACACGTGTACGGTAATTCGTTTGTAGCTACCGGTGGTAGAAACGACAGAAACCGATATTTCCAGAAAACGTCCCAGTGCGTGGCAGATGCGGGCACGTGTTTACTGTTATTTTTAATTACGGTGGGAAAAATTGGCTGCAAGGGATGCTAGTAAAAAATAGACTGACGCGGGGATAGATTCACATTTCATCGTACAGGTATCGTCGACAAGTTGGGAACAATCCGATATTTTTTGAAAACGACCGATAGGTGGAAAATTCACGCACGCCACGTACATGTTGTAATCAATTTATATTTACCAGAATCGAAAGAAGCCGACTTTTACGAAAAACAGACCGATACGTGACAGATTTGCATGAGATGCGCGTGTTGTAATTCATATAGGTATTACCGACAAACTCACAAGGAACCGATATTAAAACAAATAAATAAAAAAAAACGATATTCGGTGGATCCATGCCAGCAACGTATATTGTAATTAATTCCTATTTACCGGAATCGATAAAATCCATACCTACGCAAAATACACCGACACAAAAGTCGCTCCGGTCCAAACGCTCAACACGCGGAAAAAAGTACAAATGACCATCTCTGTGCCCGTAACTTCGTTCGTAAAGTGAACTGAATATTCATAGAGAAGGGTAGTCGCACCGGCAAATGCCCCGGTCCCGCCTAAAGATCTATCCGTTCGTGGCAAGTCGTGAAAAAAACGTAGCAAAACGTCTAATGACGCCATTAGCATCTGCCGAATGAAAGAAAGAGAGAGAGGTGCTGAGCGCGATCATGTTTGCTCGAAAGCGGCGCCGCTTAAAATTTGCATTCGAATGAATTGGCCCGCTTTGTCAGGCGAAACAGTTCGCGTTCGAGCGTCGGTGTAACACAGTTTCCAAACAGTGTCAGTGTCTAAGCAAACGTGAACCCTGCTCATGCCATTCCTCGATTGCGTCTCACGTCAAGTTATCGTTCGTCTTTCTCCAGAAATCTCACAATTTTCCCTTATTGTCCCTTCTTGTGTAGAGTTTAAAGGGAAAATTACTTGAAATGACGTCTAGGACCGAAAGGGTTACATTTTAAATTTATTTTTTTAAATAACTAAAACAATATGCCATTCCTCGATTGCGTCTCACGTCAAGTTATCGTTCGTCTTTCTCCAGAAATCTCACAATTTTCCCTTATTGTCCCTTCTTGTGTAGAGTTTAAAGGGAAAATTACTTGAAATGACGTCTAGGACCGAACGGGTTACATTTTAAATTTATTTTTTTAAATAACTAAAACAATATGCCATTCCTCAACATTTTTCCTTAGTGCCCCTTCTTGTGTAGAGTTTAAAGGGAAAATTACTTGCAATGACGTCTAGGACTGAAAGGGTTACATTTTAAATTTATTTTTTCAAATAACTAAAACAATATGCCATTCCTCAATTGCGTCTCACGTCAAGTTATCGTTCGTCTTTCTCCAGAAATCTCACAATTTTCCCTTAGTGCCCCTTCTTGTGTAGAGTTTAAAGGGAAAATTACTCGAAATGACATCCAGGACCGAAAGGGTTACATTTTAAATTTATTTTTTTAAATAACTAAAACAATAGCAAAATAAAACTTCGTATGTTAATACAAAAGAAATTGCTACTAGTAATTCCAAGAATTCAGGGTAATTGATATTTTCACAATGCAGTTTAACTGAAGAGAATATGAATTTATGCTCTTCCGTCTCTTGTGGCCCTGGGCGCTGCAGGTATGCACATAAAGCTGCTTCAATAGCTTAAATCTTTTCAGCCCTCATAATCCGTTCATTATCATCAAGAATCTCCCGGTCCAGGTACTAACGGCATCCTATTTTTCATGGTTCTTCCGGAACTGTGTTTTAATGGATCCCCATTTACGGGGCTTCAACGGATTCAAATTATTTTAACCGTTTAACAGATTTCAATGGTTTTGACGATGTTTAACCGTTTGAGTGCCAAGGAGCGATTTTGCGCTTCTTCTGTTTCGCTCGAAAAGTGCCAGCGCTCTAGGCTGCGAAGCCGACAACCGGCACACGCTCGGTTTCTGTCGATGCGGATTTTATGGCTACCAATCCGTTTTAGGTAAAAATAAAATAAGGAGACAATTGATAAAAAAACGAATTTTAATTGCAAACTAACATTTGGATGCAAATGTTATTAACCCTTTGACTGCGGCGCACTCTTGGACGAATCCATCAATATGGACGGCGCGTTTTTCGCATGGTTGTCCACTGACTAGTGACCGAAACAGTACCCGGAAATTTGATAACATTCTTATATTTTAAAAAATAATAATAGCAAAAAAATAAAAATATCAATTTTTTTTTTATTTTTAGTAACTTTTTGAACTATTTTAATTTACTTGACTTAATTTGTGCATTCCTTCAATAATAATCGGTAATTAAAAAAATAACGAATGGATAAATCCAAACACTAATCATAAAATGAAATAAATAAATACTTACATATACAGTAAAGAAACAGGTTTGCAGGAATCAATGCACGAAGCGATCATACTAGAGCGTACGTACAAGAGCAGTGTAATATGAAGGCAATTGACTGAATGATATTGAAACAATTGCCGATATTTTGTTGCTATGTTACATAGGACGATAAACCGAATGTTGAAACAATCAGTAAAACAGTAATAAAGGTGTCATAGTACAAAAATAGAGAGGGCGTATATTTACTCCTTTCGTATATATTAATGGATTTTTGAGGGCGTATATATACGCCTTTCGCAGTCAAAGGGTTAATCGGAGAACAAGACGAGCGCTATCGCGCCGTTTGGCATTTTTAGACGGAGAATAAGAAGCGAAAAAGCGCTCCTTGGCACATTTGGACGGGGAAACAGCAGAGACGCGTGGCACTCAAACGGTTAACACTTGGCATGCGGGCAACGTATTTTTACGTTTTTTGTAGTCTGTCACTGGAGCGCGGGTTACGTAAAAATACGTGTTTAGTTGATTTGTTGTTGTTAGTGGATATCTATCACAAATCTACCAAATACGTATAATTACATGAATGTGTGACTTTATATGCGTGTTATTTGCGTTGCTAGGCAACGCTTTGCATTTTTTCTTCCCATAAGTTATGATTGTTGAGTTACCCGATCTTTTGCAGAGTTATTTCGTCTTCAATCGAATTCCTACCTCCAGAACGTGTTTTGTCAATTTGAAGTTTGATTTTTTATTATTGATTACAAAATTGATCAAATGAGCCGTTGTGACAAAGATAGTGATGAAGAAATATGCGCTGACAAATTATCGGACTTTTCGTATGATAGTGTGGAAAACTTTAAAAATCGTTTATTTTTATGATTTCGTAAAAATATCGTTTGTTTTTTGTTAAATAATCATACAGTATATATTTAAGTGTGAAATAAAAAAAGTTTCGTTCATAAAAACGAAGTAGTTTTCGATTTACTGCGATTTTTCTGAATAACTAAACTTCCGCGCGATTCAAGAAAAAATGCCCGCTGCACGCGAAATTCGGCGGCGAAGTATGCCCGCATGCCAAGTGTTAATTTGATGTAATGCATTCTTATTTTAAACCGCTTTTCATAGTCATTCGCGGAACTGTATCCCTGGAACCAATTATCCGCGCAAATGGGGGGATTACCGTGTGTAGTCAGTCGCCCACGCGCGTTCTTTATCTCCCGGCGAGCGAAAACATCAGAATATGCGTATGGAAGGGGGTGCTAATCGGTTCGCATCGAACCGCCTTTGTCACTGTCCCTAAACGGTCAGGCTTCATGTTTGCTCGGACAACCTAAACACCTGCGGTGCTAATCGCATGCAACGAACCTGCTTCATCGTTCTCGATTCCTCCTCCGTCTGTCCATCGTCGCGACGCGAGCGTCGACCGTTTCGCACACTTTGCCTCTGCGTCATCGGTATGCACTCGGCGTCGATATTGTTCGGGCTCAGACTGCGAAAAGTCAACAGAAAATGCGATCGTTTTATTCGTCACTTCGGGGAAAAAAGCGTCGGTTCTCCGTTCGAATCAGCATCGTATTGAACGGGCGGCACGAAACGAGAAGAGAACGTAGGGTGGAAAATAGAAACAAACGGTTCGCGCATATTTTACGGCGGCCTGGCCGAGAGCGTATTGATTGCTTAGATTAAAATGTGTCGTACGTCACATTTGAATTTTGTCTGGGAATGCGTTTCGTGTGAAATTACGCAGTGAAGGCATTGTTTGGAGGATAAGCGAAAACGTAGGAAGGGATGTGTGTAAATGAAAGAATATTTGCGAGTGACGAAATCCATAAAAGTTAGGAACCGGTATCTTCGCACTGATTCACACATTTTCAGTAAAAGGCACTTATGAAATATTATTTCTTGTAATCTAGGTGGTAGCCACAGCGCAGTATTCGATTGTCCGGACGTCCGGACGTTTTTTAACTAAGTAATGCATAGAGTTTTCCTCCATTCTTTTATATCATAGTAATCTTCGAATAACTTTCATTATCAGAAATATATTTTTTATTTTGAATTGTCCCATCACACAATATTATTACACAACGAGTTTCCCACTATTTCATACTACCACTGAGGTGGATCGGCACTAGGTTTGAACCGTTCTGATATTATTTGTAAACGTGTGGTAGAAAGGAGGTAATATTGCACGTTCAGGGAACCGAATACTGCACCGTTATCCGTACCTAGATTCACTGCAACTTTCAAAGATCTTTATTACTCTTTTCACTTCACCGCAATAAACGCCACCAAACATATCATGCAACCACTCGATTTCCACTAGTATCAAAACATCACTGCAGTTTATTTATTCGTTTGTAACTCAGCAAATACTTCGTACTGTAACTCAACAAGTTTCGATAATAACTCGGAGAGACGTCATATATTTAATGATAGTTTGAAGAGATGTCATAATTTCAAAATAGTAATTTTCGAATAGGTGCAAGTGCTGTACAAAGTGTGGAGATAAAATGGTGATTGACATGTTTACTATCCACTCCTGCAGAGAAGATACCACTGGCCACGAAACATGTTGAGTTACAGTGACAATGTTCTATGGTCCGAATTTCCATCCAACTACGAGTTTTACATTCTTTAACACATTGACTGCCGCGGTGGTCACCGGTGTTCGGCGCAAAATATTTTTTTGAAAATGCAAAAAATTCGCAATGACGCCTATTTACAATTTTGTAAAAGCAATTGATATTGGGGCGGTGCTTCAATACTTTGGCTTCCATCAACTTTGCGTTACATTAATTTTGCACGATTTAATCATACTCTCCAGTATTTCATCGCATCGCTGTTCTAACGTAGCAAAATACTCTTGGCAGTCAATGTGTGAAAGATTCAATGCATTTCAATAAAGTTGACATTACACATATAATTTAATGCGGACGATACATATGCGCGTATAAATCGACGCGGAAGTTACGCGTGGAACGGAGCTGCAAACGGTTCCAAATAGAAATGTGTGCAAACCCATCGTGAAAGGATATTTTCCGCGCGATAAGAGTGCCTCGCCAAGATGCCGGAACATTCCCGGGTGCGCACAATGAGCGGTTCAATGCCGACACGATATTCTTCCGCACATTTCCGTAAGAAAGGCGCGCCAGATCGAAGTATTCCACGGACTTTTGCTATTCACCGTTCATAAATATGACAACGGACGCACTTGACTCGCCGTGCGAAGGACGGGCGAATGCACGTATGTGCTCCCAGGGGTGAAAGGATCGCTGCTAAGGACCCGCCGCGGGGATCGTTGCGAGATAAAGCGGAATATTAAATTGTCGAGAAAACCGGGCCAGCGGCGAAAATTGTGTTTCGCTGCTTTTCATCTTCAACCGCGCGGCGATTGAAACGAACGACAGCGTGTTAACTCCGTCTCGAATACCCGAGCAACCCGCGTCTCCTGTTGTAAAATGTCTTGCGGACTCCTTCATTTTTGCGCGACCATTGAAAACATCCCGGACAATATTCTGCTGAAGGCTATTTCGCTGACGCACGGTTTCGCGGCTAGATATGCAGCACTCCGCGAAACAGTCGCCTTTACGGCTTCCCATTGTGCGCCGAGGAAATGGTATAACCGTCCGAACACATTTCCGCGGCCTGCCGAGCCGGTTGTGCGGCCGAAAAAAAACAATATCGCGATCGACGAGAAAGCTAATCGCAGGCGGACAGTCGTTCAACATGAAATCATACTCAGGACGACCCCGGCTGGATTTTATCGGACGCGGATGCCCGTCTATCGGGCCGATTGCGTTTCGTAAAACAATTATCTGCCTTATCCCATCTCGAGCCGCGGCCAGCGTCGGACGTCCGGATGAAATTGGATTGTCAAGCGAGCGCGGCTTATTCCGTAACAACTTCGCGGAACAAGTTTAACCCGCAACGTGGGCGTAACAACTCTAACGTTCACCCCCTCGCGCCGGAGAGCTTCCCCTTTTTTTCTGCCGGCCATCCGGCTTTGTGAAGAACACGGCTCGAGGAAGAGTGACGATTGGAAAAGCTGCTTTGATGTCCGCGCGCGGCGAAACTTTCAACGTGAAACAAGTAAAGCTGAAAGCCCGCCCGCCCGCAGCGGCCAGCTGTTCGGCCGTTAATTAGTTTCGCGTCGATAATCTGCGCGCGTTCGCTGCTCGCGGGACGCGGAATAATGAGAAACGTCCGCCGAGATCTCTGTGCCGATTATTCAGCGAAGTCCCCGCGGAGTGCTAGGGATTCGTCAACTGACCGGCATTTCAATACGTTGCCGGTGCGCGAAACAGAAGTTGATGAGAACTTTCGCCGACGATACGGTGAGAAATTGTTAAAGCCATGAAACTTCCGGAGCGCTATTCGACCCCCGCCAGCCCTGTCTTTGTGGCACGGGTTCCGTTTCCGTTTCAATGCGTTTATTAATACAGTTTTCGCCACTCACGCCTTCGCATACATAAAGTAAGTTTTCAGTCTGAATCTTCTGAGTGATAGGAACAACAAAAATATTACGTCGCGTGCGCCAATATAAATCCGATATCTAGTATACTTTGAGAAAACAACAATGTTGAACTCTCCAATATCACATCTCATGCATGAATTTTTTTATTAACCCTTTGACTGTTATGGACGCATATATGCGTCCGCCGAAATCTATCGATGCAGACTATGGGCGCATATATGCGTTTCCAAATCTTTCCGATTTCTTACCTATTTCTGCCACAATTATCAATGTACGAGATGAATACAGATACGTTCTTTATTAAATAATTTTCTTACATTATTTAATTTGGCGTAAATGAAAAACTACCCGTAGAATTTAGTTGCGTCTTATATAATCAATCAATAAAGTTTGCACTAGCGAAAACTATTTCGTCCTCAGCGAGTGCTTTCGCCGGAAGTATTCAGCAGTCAAAGGGTTAATTATTATACCAGAGCGTTTAGTGCCCAACTTGGCAAAGCAATATAAGAATATTATTGCATACATCTATATTCAGCTGAAAATCACTTCATTCTAAAATAACACCAGTACTAACTTTTCCAATATCACATCTCATGCATGAATTTTTTTATTAACACTTTGACTGCCATGATGGTCATCGCTGACCGGCGCAAGAGATTTCACTGAAGATCCAAAATATTCGCAATGAGTAGCTATAATTATTTCATAAATGCAGTTATTGTTAGAATAGTGATGCGATCCTTTGGTCTTCCATACATCCACATCATTTACATTTTGCATAATTCAGTCAAACGCTGTAGTATTTCATAGCATCGCTGTTCTAATACAGCAAAATCTGCTCGGCAGTCAACGTGTTAATTATTATGCCAGAGCGTTTAGTGCCCAACTTGGCAAAGCAATATAAGAATATTATTGCATACATCTATATTCAGCTGAAAATCACTTCATTCTAAAATAACACCAGTACTAACTTTTCCAATATCACATCTCATACATATGCATGCAAGGCCTTGTAATATCATTAATCGTATCAGTTCACAGCATAGCTATATTTATAAGTCTCAAGAACACATTAATTGTCTTCCTTCCATTTAATTTTCGAAGTAACAGGACCATACCCTGTCTCTTCAGGCTAAAGGACAATCCGGCCATGACACGCACACGCATACACACACGCATACATATGTAGAGAGAACTTACGCGTGACGTGACGTCATATGGTAACGTCTCTTCATGACACGCCAAATTTCCCAGCAAATTGCGGTGTAACAAAAGGTCATCACTGTCAGCGGCAGCACCAGCACGAGTACAAGCATGTACACCTCGTGTACTCGCCACAAAAGTACGGACTCTCGGTCTCGCACGCACCAGTAGGCCACCACTCTCAGCCCGACTTCCTTGTGCCTCTGCAAAGTGCACGGAAAACGTGCATCAGTCGGTCGTTAAGCGTTAAAAACCAGGACAACAGTGTACGCGAAGAGGGGAGAAAGAATAACCTTGTCTTTACTACCGGTGACTATAGGTACTTGGCAAAATTACAGATTTTCTCCAGTATAGCCAATGTTATTTTGGTGTATTATTTCAATAACTGTGCACGTTGACAATAAGGGAATTTTATAATTAAGATTTTCATCATAGCGCGTTTCTCAGACTAATATTCTATGCATGGCTCGCATACTTGCATTTATTACGGTAATTCCTTTCAGAGAGAGGGATTCCAAACGCAAGTTTTGTGTGGGCTTGTTCTCTAGCGGTGCATCATAGCAATTCGTACAAAGAAAGGAAGAAAATACACATAAGTTTTCGATCTATTGTAATTGATAACAGAGATTCCAACGGGACTATCCGGGATTGTTCTCTAGCGGTGCATTATATTGGGTTGGAGGGAAAGTTCTGTCGTATTTTTAATAGGCAGGTAATTTTTCTTGTAAATAAAAAAAACATCTGGCTAGTGAGTCATTCGGATTTTTTTTGTTTTTTATAGCTGCTGTATAATATAAAAGGAGTCCTCTTTTACCGTTCATCATTTACTTGTGATATTTAAAGTGAAAAACATGTCAGTAAATAAAGTGCATTTACGACACTGCATTTTGTATGAATTCCAAAAAGGAAGCAACGCATCGGTTGCATGTAAAAATTTATGTACGGTATTTGGAAAAGATATTGTAAATGTTCGTACTTGTCAAAGATGGTTTAACAAATTTCGTTCCGGGATCTGAGCCTCCAAGAAAGTGATCGATCTGGACGACCATCCAAGATCGATAATGATGTTTTACGATCCATGTTGGAAAATAATCCACATTTAACAAGTCGAGAAATTGCAGAAGAGTTTGGCATTCATGATACAACACATTAAATGTATTATGATTAATATTAAACACATAGTTTTATAAATTAATTCAAATATTTCCTTTAAAATACGACAGAATTTTCCCTCCAACCCAATAGCAATTCATACAAAGAAAGGAAGGAAATACACATAAGTTTTCGATCTATTGTAATTGGTAACAGAGATTCCAACGTGACTATCCGGGATTGTTCTCTAGCGGTGCATTATAGCAATTCATACAAAGAAAGGAAGGAAATACACATAAGTTTTCGATCTATTGTAATTGATAACAGAGATTCCAACGTGACTATCTGGGATGACATAATATGTTGCCGTAATATACCGTAATATAACGTTATATCCGTAAAAGCCTGAATTGACACATTCGTGGAATTTCTGTGCACCCCGTTTGGCGTAGCGTATCTGCATGCATACGATACACTCTCACGCGGAAGTTGCATCCCATTAGAACGCTTTTTGTATCAACGAGACAGAGAACAATGGGTGAATATGCCGCGGAGAATATCTGTAAATGCATTTACCTGAGTGAATAACATCGGTATCCCAAGGAGGAACGACGCGATCCAGGTTATAATCACGATTTTTCGTGCTTGGCTTATGGTGCACGTGTATTGCGCTCTCATTGGGTGAACGATGGCGTAGTACCTGTAACGTAATTGGAACACATAATCGCTTTGCTAATAATTGCTGGCTTGATTTCAGCTTGAATCGATAGTTTGTATTATATTTCATGATAGTATGTGAATGTTGTTTTGTGGGAAAAATTATTTTTAATGCTGGTGCATGCCGGTGGCAGATAGTCAAATTAATTTAGGTTCATTAAAGGGTTATGAATTCAGAATCAATTTTTTTTCCAGCCTATATATTGTTATTAAATGCGTACCCTTTTGACTGAATTGGGTAATTTTAAATAATATAAACGGTTAAAAATATTAAGGTTGTATATAGGAAATTGAAGATTTTCAAGGAAGAATGGACACGTGGTATAATTTAATATGTGTGGAAATAGGGATCGTTGACATGGGGTCGAAACCCAAACGGACCTTTCCTGAAAACAATTCAGTTTGGATTTCCTACGCGTTGCCTTGAAATATGAAGTAGACTACATTCGTTAAATTTATTTATTTCCTCGAAGAGGGCACCCTAGTGTTGAAACGTTGGAAGAGATAAAACTTGACATTACATTCCCGACTTTTGAATTAACCTACCTTTATCTTGATTACCAGTGACCGGTGTATGCCAGTATTAAAAATAATTTTGTCCTACATTTAATGATAGTGTACATCTGTATGGAAAAAATGATATTGTTGACGGCAATATTAATACGTTCCTGAGTGCCGTCGTATCGCGTTTGTCGCGGAATTCTCCTGCGAACACCGGCGTCGCCTGCTATGCAACGGACAGAACAAATTTAATAACTGCCAAAGTTAGAAGGGGAATTGAGTGTCCGCGATTTAAAACGTCGCCATTCACGTCGTTTCTTTTCACACCCCGCGTCCATAGAAAACAGAGAATGTTTAATAAGTTTTTGAGGCACCGGTACATATTTTTCTCGCTGTCTGGAGCGTCGCGATTCAGATCCGTCGCTTTTCAACAACGCGTCGGCGGTCATAGAAAATAGTCGACGGACGAAATAAATTGCCGGCGCGACAAGGGGTTCGCGCCGTCGCGCGACTCTTTTAACGACGGCACCGGAGATGCGACATTGAAAACGTCGCCAGCGCCGTCGGGCCAAATCGACATGACGGAGCTCGCTCCGCAAGATTTGCCGTGCAAATGTCAGCGGCAGTTTTTTCGCACCGTTACACGATCGTCCCTTCTGCCCTGGACTCGTTATACGGGCGTGTGTATTTTCGCAGCCAGCTTGCGCCCGGCGCGAACTCGGAATGCGGCCTTCTGCTGGAAGCGGATAAACAGTGGAATTTCACTCCCGAGCCTGCCATTCCGCGCAATTTAAGCTGGAAGGCGTTTCGCGAGAAGGGGGGAGCCTAAGGTAATTTCTGCAAATGAAATGTGTTCGCGCCTCGTCGAAAGTGGAAAAGCGAAAAGCACGTCGCGCGAGATGGAATCGGGTTAAAAAAAGGTGCGCGGTCACAAACAAATCGCGGTGGTAAAGTGAACGCGTTTACAAGTTTTAGGCTTCAGCCCTTGCGGTATTTTGTGTTTGTCATTCGAAATGTATTTGCTAATTTTAGTAGTACGACGATTCTGTTGCTTGTAATGTTTATAGTGGATCAATCTGGTATTATGTAATATTTTTATTTCGTTTGCTGTAATATGTTGAACGCGTCTGTCATTATACTATATGATATTTGTACTTTATGTTTAAACCGTTGAATGCAATGGTGAAAATGTATGTAAAATCAAAGTTCGTACAAGCATTGCAAACGACAGAATCTACCACTAAAATTGTCAAATATATTTCGGACGATGAAAAAAATCACAACGGCTCAAATCTAAAACGAACGCGTTGCAAATGACAAGAGAAATATTGCACAGAACTGATCGGCAAAAATATTCCAAATGTTCCGTACAATAATATGTAAAGAATAAAATGGAAATATTTCAGAATATAAGGTCGAAGTCAGTCGAGATATTACAAGCGAAAGCCTTAATATTATTAAAATTTACCAATAAGTTTCGAACGATAAGAACTAAACATCGCAAGGGCTAAAATCTAAATCGAACATATTACAAATGACAATCGGATTATTGCACAAAAATCGTTGGCATATATGAGCCGTTTATTTTCAAAGTGGCCTAACTCCATTTATCTTCAAATCGAAATAAATAACATTTACTGATAAATAACATGCATTTGTACATGTATCTATGGTAATCGGAAAATATTGAAAAACGAAGTTAGGCCACTTTCAAAATAAACGGCTCATATACTGTAAATGTTCTAAAAGATAAGAAGCAAAATCAATAACCACTCGACAAAGTGCAAGGTCCTAATATTACACTGAGCCAGAACTGCCTCCATAAACACGTTACAAAATCCACGTCACACGTGCGCATGATATTAATTGGCTCGTTTGACAGCGGTAACCATGATCATTCAATTCCGATAAACTGTTTATCGTACTTCATTGCAAGTGGTACACGTGCGCGCCAATGTGTACGCAATGTACACACGCGTGTGTCCATACATGACGTATACTGTGTACATACACTCGCCTGTGCGCACATTCAACAAACGCGTACGTCGCTTGTTGCACACAACGGCTCGTCAATGGGTTTGAAACGTTCGCAGCGTAATATAGGAGTTGCGCACGTGCGAGGGTGTACATTGTCACGAATTCCGACACATGGACGTCCAATCGAATCTGGACTAAACGGTTCGTTAGTCGGCCAAAGAACTTACTCTTTGTGCAATTAAAAGGACAGTGTGTGGCTCAAAGAAGAGGTATTGTCGAAATTTGTAATACTATTTTTATCGCGCGAGTGGTATACGTGATAGATGGAATTTCGATGATGTGGAGCATGTTCATTTTGAACAGCGTTACATGGTGGTTATGAACATTTGGTAAAATTAGAATTTACAGATGTTTTTGTATAGGAAATTAAAGGTTCACATTTTATATGTGAAATTCAATACACACTATTATTAATGCCACCAATACAAGAGTTGCGGAAAACCATAAAGTGCCATTACTCAATATACCATAATATGAGTTTGTGAAATAATCCATAATTTAATAATATATCCGGAATAATATTATTACTCAGTGCGTGCCTCAAAGAGGAGCTATTGTCGAGATTCGTAATACTACTTTTATCGCGCCAGTGATATACATGATAGATGTGAATTTGATGATGTGGAGCATGTTAATTTTGAACAGCGTTACATCGTGGTTATAAACATATTTGGTAAAATTAGAATTTACGGATATTTTTGTATAGGAAATTAAAGGTTCACATTTTATATGTGAAATCCAATACACACTATTATTAATGCCACCAATACAAGAGTTGCGGAAAACCATAAAGTGCCATTACTCAATATACCATAATATGAGTTCGTGAATTAATCCATAATTTAATAATATATCCGAAATAATATTATTACTCAGTGCGTGCCTCAAAGAGGAGCTATTGTCGAAATTCGTAATACTACTTTTATCGCGCCAGTGATATACATGATAGATGTGAATTTGATGATGTGGAGCATGTTAATTTTGAACAGCGTTACATCGTGGTTATAAACATATTTGGTAAAATTAGAATTTACGGATATGTTTGTATAGGAAATTACAGGTTCACATTTTATATGTCAAATCCAATACTACTATTAATGCCACCAATACAAGAATTGCGGAAAACGGAGTGCCATTACTCAACATACCATAATATGAGTTTGTGAATTAATCCATAAATTAATAATATATCCGAAATAATATTATTACTCGTACAAGTCATTTTCGTAAGCTCGGTCTATATGCAGTTAACTTAACTAATCACTACAATTTCCTCATACGTCGCATCTTAAGCACCTCGATCATGCGCCGAGCGCGTGTTTATGCTTTGTACTTTATCAAAAGTGTCAGAACAGCAGTTTCCAACGAGATTAGTGAACTTTCGCCTTTCGCGACCTGAATATCGTCCCTCTTCCAGCGACGCGCGTTTTCATCCGTGCGAAACATCATCGCCCCACCTTTACACTTGTTCCGACGGAACGGCGGGCGTTTTTGTCAGCGCGCGAAAATGAACTTGTCATTCGCCGGCGATATAGAGCGACATTGAACTCGCCGTGCCTCGAAAGGACTCTGCCATTAGGGAGAACCGCGAGAGTGGAACTCGTCAGGGCAACACGTCGAACTTGCCCGGACTCTCGTTATCACCATAGAAATCTCGACTGTTCGCGCGGCACCGTGAAATTGAGTTTCACGCGAGCCGCGAAAAAACAATAACGCGACGCGAATGCGAGCGGAAAGGAGGCGGGTGGGAAGAAAAAATTGCGCCGCGGCAAATTATGCGGAGTCGGAGACGGGAATACGGGCAAAGGGCGGAAAAGCGTGGGAATCCTCGCGGAAAGAGGATGGAAGTGGTGGGCATTTTCGCGGGCGTTTGTGGAAGGAACGGTTTGCAGTGACGTCGTCTAGGATTGATGAAAGGTGTATTAACACTTTGACTGCCGTGATGGTCACCGGTGATCGACGCAAGAGATTTTACTGAAGATCCAAAATATTCGCAATGGGTAGCAATTATTATTTTATAAATGCAGTTATTATTAGAATAGTGATGCGGTCCTTTGGTCTCCAATACCTGCACATTATTTACATTCTGCATAATTCAGTCGAACGCTGTAGTATTTCATAGCATCGCCGTTCTAATATAGTAAAATACGCTTGGCAGTCAGCGTGTTAACACTTTGTTTGTCATGATGGTCACCGGTGACCGACGCAAGAGATTTTACTGAAGATCCAAAATATTCGCAATGGGTAGCAATTATTATTTTATAAATGCAGTTGTTATTGAAATAGTGATGCGATACTTTGGTCTCCAATACCTGCACATTATTTACATTTTGCATTAACACTTTGACTGCCGTGATGGTCACCGGTGACCGACGCAAGAGATTTTACTGAAGATCCAAAATATTCGCAATGGGTAGCAATTATTATTTTATAAATGCAATTGTTATTAAAATAGTGATACGATACTTTGGTCTCCAATACCTGCACATTATATACATTTTGTATAATTCAGTCGAACGCTGTAGTATTTCATAGCATCGCCGTTCTAATATAGTAAACTATGCTTGGCAGTGAACGTGTTAACACTTTGACTGCCAAGCGTATTTTGCTATGTTAGAATCGCGATGCGATGAAATACTGCAGAGCATAATTAAATCATGCAAAATAAAGGTAACGCAGAGTTGTTAGAAGCCAAAGAATTGAAGCACCGTTTCAATATCAATTGCTTTTACAAGATTGCAAATAGGCTTCATTACGAATTTTTTGCATTTTTAATGAAATCTTTTGCACCGGTCACCGGTGACCACCGTGGCAGTCAACGTGTTAAATGAAGCTTATTCGACAAGAGCTACGTTCTAAAGAATCGCTACAAAAACAAAAACATGAGTACACTCGTCTTGATGCTGCCTAAGAACTGCCGACAATAAGTGGCCTCGCACTTCTTTTGTCACATCTCTGAATTCACACACCACGCATGCATTCCGTAATCTTAAAATGTGATAACTAAGGGTCTCTGCGTCGGGTACGGTCGGCCAAACGATCGCGGCAGTCTTAATATACAGTCACGCACTCCCATAAACTCGATACCACAGTCGTTTTTAGGTCATTCCTGCGGCGTTTTGCTTCCGTTAGTCTCTGTGAGCAATTTTAGAGGGTAGCGTTCCGTGGCATGCAACTTCCCAAAAGGACTAGTCCAATTGTTTTGGCAGGTCGCCGAGGGTTATGACTGCTGCGAAACTGACTTCTGTCTTTGTAGAACCTTAACATTGTGCCAATGCGCTATCCTATAGATTAGAATTGAGCATTTCACGCTTGTTCTGATTGAGTATCCTTTTTTTTTTAAACACTTTACGCGTTTCGAAGCCAATACGCCTTGACTTCTGGAGTATTATATTATCAATACTGGCTTCCTTCGAAATATACTCATCCCCTCTCTAATTAATTAATTAATTTATTTGTTTATTTATTAATCCCGCAAATGTTTTATCTTTGAATAATCTACTTTTCATGTTTTTGTATTGTACTAACGCTGCTCTGTCCGCGAATTTAATGAATAAAACTGAAAAAATGATTCAGTATTTAATATAAATGTTCAGCGTTAAATAATCTAAACAAAGGATGGGTGTATGGCGAAAACCAGTAATGTTAATATAATGCTCCTAATAAAGGACGGCGGTGATCGTCAAATATGTACGAATTAAGTTAGTAAGTATGCCGGTGGCAAATTCGCAGGAGAAAAGACTTCACACTGACGCAAGGGGTACGAATCGAAATAAGTCAAACGTAAAGGACGCGCGGGATCAGTCAGTGGAATTCAGCATCGGTAGGCGGGCGTTCGTATGTTCACGTGTTTACACACTCGAGCGCACCCATATTGCGTACCCACGATCATCTTCTTTAGCTAAGCGACCGAAATTTCAAGACCCACACTGCGATCTCTAATAGAAGCCACGAATTCAATATATGTCTCACGCCAGATTGCGCGCTCTCGTGTGAGATTCCTATCGCATAACAGAGAATTTGCTTACCGAAGCATCTCGTATGTATTTATGCAGGATGGTATCGCGGAATTCTAATTCACACGTTACTACTGCATCTGAATATGTGTGGAAAACTATGTGCGTTGCGCACGTTGTGTATCGAAGCCTGTATGCAGTCATGGCCTTCCACAAGAGTTTGTGTGATTACTTGAACTAAACACTTGCACATTTGCGTATCTATATTCCTTTCTCCTTGTTATGTCATTTTCAACAACGCGTTTCAGTGTGTTTATACTTACGCACCCGGCATTTACATTTAGAACAGTTTGCATACTCGAATGGAATGAATCGATCTAAAGTTGTATCGATTACTTATATTCATATGTATTAATAATAATAAAAATTATTTTTATTATTATATTATTATATTTATAATAATTTGTATTATTATTAATACAACAACAACAATAATAATAATTGAATTATTCAATTATTTAATAATATATAAACATTATTATTGAATATAATTGATATATATATATATCAATTATATATATATATATATATATAATTATTAAATATTATTGAAGTGTTCTAATACATTCCATTTTTCCAAATTTACCGAAATATCCAAGCTTCTTTTTTTCGAGGTTGCCCAAATACCCGAGATAAGAGTTTACGAACTTTCTTGAAGGCTCGATAATAATTTTTTTCGGCTTCTCTCAAATATTAAAGTTACCCGAATCATCACTCCAACGTTTCAGTCCTTTACGCGGCTTCATAAAAAAGTTTCCCCCGACATCAGAATTGTGACAATACGAAAATACTTTTCTTTGGACTCGAACGCGGAGAGTGAGAAAAATTCTGTGCTTCTCGTTATTTTTCAGCATTCTCCTAGTTCGCCAAACGTTCTCTTGTCTGGCCCCTTTCGGCCATGAATATATATTGCCTGTCTGGCCGTAGCCATCCGTCTGCCAATCAGGTGACCCCGCAGCGGCGCTGCAAAACGCAAATGAATCGTGGCAGATGAGGGCGGTGGGACCGAAGCGTTTAATCCCCCGTTAAATGGCAATCAAAATCGTTTTACCGAAAACTCGCCTGCCGAACGCGGTTTTTCCTCGAGTGCATCACCAATGCGTTCGAATGCATTGTTGGGACGGGCATGGAAAAGTATTTGCGAGAAATCGAACGAATGCAATTACGTATGGAAGGCCAATTTGTAAACGATTTTACTGTACATAAACGTGGTACATATTCGTTAATTTAATCAGGTAAGATCTGATCTATGCAATGGTACTCTTTAGGGTGTAGTTATACATTAGAATTTCAAAATAATAATTAACTTGTATATTACAATTAAATGCGTGACAGTAATTATTATTAACCCTTTTCAGACGTGTTAAAGTTGGTCATGGGTATCGTACTGGTCGGAATTAATTTCCGTTGAAAAAGCAATGATACATAACATGCAAGATTATGAAAAATAAACAAGATTTATTAATTCTTTTGACTACTTTAGTTATATGTTTATACAATAATATGTTTCAATGTCATGTTTTCACGTAAACATTATATTTTATAGTTCTCCATTGTGTGATATTTTACAAAACAGTAAACTTCTGTCGGTAACTTTCTTTTTTGGCCATTTGCGCTTCTACATTGGAATATTATTTTGTAATATTTTAAGGAGCAGAGAATGACTAATTACAGTTAAATACAATTTGGGAAATATTATTTGACATTTCACGAAGCACCTTCGAACTGTGTCCATATCTTTACGCACAAGAGGCGACTATAAGAGGTAACGGCTATTGTTCGCACTAGATTTCGTTATCTCCAATTGATAAGAGCACTGCATAAGTTCGTCAATAGGTCCATTAGATATTTATGATTGTGCAGATAAATTGTAAACTGATACATGAATGAATACAGCATAAGATTAGTACGGTTTCTGTTGTGGTGGCTGAGAGCAGACGTACGACCGGAACGGTAAAAAGGCTTTGGTGGGTGAGAGTAGCCATACGACCGCAAAGGGTTAATATTATATGTGCGATTTTTGTTGAACTCTAATAATTCAATTTCGGGCCAGATAAAGTGATAACAAAATTAGTCTAAATTTTAGTCTTGTTTTTCGGCAATTTCTGCTACTATTCTACGAACATATAGAAATTGTCGAGGCGTAGAGTCAAAATTTAACTTTTTTTTTTGTATTTGCGCTTCTTGACTTCAATAACTTATGTTTGAGTAAGCGGATGCGCTTCTGATTCGAAATAAGCTGACGCAAAGCAGAGAATTATTATTAGGGAATCTTTAGCAAGATTCAAACCTTCGTGGTGTTATGATTTCGACAGGAAATATCAGGGATCTTTTAGAATTACTCTCATAACCTCAAGAGGAGCTCTACACAGTTTGCGAAACGATTTGCAAAGCATTCACGTCTTTTGTTGCATGCGTACAATACAATACGAAAATGGCACAATAGTACGTATTGTTTAGCCACCACCTTTCTTCGCGAGAACGGACTGCAAAAGCGGTGCATCGAGACGGGGCGACAAAACTGCGCGTTTATGGAAGCCGAACAGGCGCGAAGCCAAGAGTTTCGAAAAATCGTAAATTCAGAGGGCGGACAGTCGTTCATACAGACGACAATTTGCTCTGCGACACGGCACGCAATCTCTTGCGATCGCAAAATTGCGCTTTTTATCAACAGCAAAACGCCCCGATCTCTTCGAAAAATCCGCACTGTTTAATCCCGGGTGCCGATCGATAGGAACCGAACAAACGGAACAGCTTTGTTACTTCGATGATTGGAGGAACATTGCAATATTCCGTGGCTTATAGAAAACCGTGCGCGTCCAATGTTCGGATGAAAATAATCAAAGCGGAAGATTGCTAGCTATATTAAACTTGTCAACAAGCGACCGGATACACAATCGTGTGTCACTGGCAGGCGTCGTTAGAAATGTGATTAAAACGGTTCCGTAAACATTTATTCAAAGTCGCATCGGGCGAGTTAAAAAAATTTATTACTTGCAGTCTAAGAAGATCTCAGTTTAATATAGCTGGCACGCTCGCGTTTTAATTATTATAAAAGTTTTAAAGTTCGACGATTGGGGAAATATTGCAATATTCCTGGCTTTATTAAAAACTCTCTCCGCGTCCAATTTCCAAATAAAAATAATCTGGACTAAGAAATGGTACCTATATTTAATTTATTAACAAATGTTCGGACACACAGTCATGTATCTCCAGCAGGTGGCATTAAAAATGTGATTAAAACCTTCATTTGGGCATCTAGTCAAACTCATCCACCGCAAATGTAAAAATCTACTGATGCACATTATACGAAAAACAGTTGATATTACTTGATACAAGCGCTTAGAATCTATTCGGTGTCAGCCTTGCACTTCCATAAAAAAGTAAAATAAAAAAATACACCTGCTTAATATCATAAAATATTGGCTTAACTTCTGCTCGATAATAACTAATTAATCTACGTATGTCGGAACTTATTCAATGTACTCTTAACCGTTTGAACGCTATAGACACATATGCGTTCGCCAAAGTCGTTTACCGTCGGTTATGAACGCATATATGGATTCTCACATAGCCATTCAATTTGGGATATGGACGCATATACGGGTTCTCACACAACTATTCAATCTGGGCTCTAAACTCATATATGCGATTGATGCTCGTAAGCCTGGAGATATAAAACTGGGCAGCCCACGGCACACGCTCAACGTCGCACAACTCAGTGCTCAAAGTGGTAAAGATCACAATTTTACTTTTACTGTGGACGCGTTTGAGGTACACGTTTATGGCAATAACGATAATGTCACACCGATTATATCGCCCATCCTAATCCTAACAGCAAAATTGGAATCTACTAGTTTCGCGTAATCGCGCGAAGGATCATCGTGACCCACATTGTATACTCTAGAAAGTAGTCTTAACACTAGGTTTACGGGACCCGTCAATTTGACGGATTTCAAACTTTGAAATGAAACACGCAAAAACCATAGCAATAATCTTAACTACTTTGCATCGTAAATTCATAATTTCATTAAAAGAGTTTATACACACAATTATTATTTCCTTAAGCTTTCTAAATTTTGAAATTTGTATGTGGTATACCTATCTCTATGAAACCCGTCAAATTGACGGTTTAGTTGACTACGTAAACAATCCTTATATATTTGCTTTGTTTGTAAAATTATTCCTCCAATAGTAAATATAAGAGTGAAAGAAAAGTCTAAGATGCCCCCAACTTATTATCTCAATAGCGCCTCGATAATGTGACATAAAGCGAATTGTGTGGTCCGGGTGTAATGTTACTTCATATTGAAAGAACTCGCTTACCAGAATGATCCTCGCGTCATTCGAATGTCAAAGCATGCAGCAGATTAAATGTCGTATCGAAAAGATAGTCGGAAAAAAATCTTGACTTATTAATATTTTATTTTTATCTACCAACTAGATTGCCTGATTGTGGCCTTAGCTCAACACTAGGTTTACGGGACCCGTCAATTTGACGGATTTCAAACTTTGAAATGAAACACGCAAAAAACCATAGCAATAATCTTAACTACTTTGCATCGTAAATTCATAATTTCATTAAAAGAGTTTATACACACAATTATTATTTCCTTAAGCTTTCTAAATTTTGAAATTTGTATGTAGTGTACCTATCTCTACGAAACCCGTCAAATTGACGGTTTAGCTGATTACGTCAACAATCCTTATATATTTGCTTTGTTTGTAAAATTATTTCTCCAATAGTAAATATAAGAGTGAAAGAAAAGTCTAAGATGCCCTCAACTTATTATCTCAATAGCACCTCGATAATGTGACATAAAGCGAATTGTGTGGCCCGGGTGTAATGTTACTTCGTATTGAAAGAACTCGCTTACCAGAGTGATCCTCGCGTCATTCGAATGTCAAAGCATGCAGCAGATTAAATGTCGTATCGAAAAGATAGTCGGAAAAAAATCTTGACTTATTAATATTTTATTTTTATCTACCAACTAGATTGCCTGATTGTGGCCTTAGCTTAACAATAGGTTTACGGGACCCGTCAATTTGACGGATTTCAAACTTTGAAATGAAACACGCAAAAAACCATAGCAATAATCTTAACTACTTTGCATCGTAAATTCATAATTTCATTAAAAGAGTTTATACACACAATTATTATTTCCTTAAGCGTTATAAATTTTGAAATTTGTATGTAGTGTACCTATCTCTGCGAAACCCGTCAAATTGACGGTTTAGCTGATTACGTAAACAATCCTTATATATTTGCTTCGTTTGTAAAATTATTCCTCCAATAGTAAATATAAGGGTGAAAGAAAAGTCTAAGATGACCCCAACTTATTATCTCAATAGCGCCTCGATAATGTGACATAAAGCGAATTGTGTGGCCAGGGTGTAATGTTACTTCATATTGAAAGAACTCGCTTACCAGAGTGATCCTCGCGTCATTCGAATGTCAAAGCATGCAGCAGATTAAACGTCGTATCGAAAAGATAGTCGGAAAAAAAATCTTGACTTATTAATATTTTATTTTTATCTACCAACTAGATTGCCTGATTGTGGCCTTAGCTTAACAATAGGTTTACGGGACCCGTCAATTTGACGGATTTCAAACTTTGAAATGAATCACGCAAAAAACCATAGCAATAATCTTAACTACTTTGCATCGTAAATTCCCAATTTCATTAAAAGAGTTTATACACATAATTATTATTTCCTTAAGCTTTATAAATTTTGAAATTTGTATGTAGTGTACCTATCTCTACGAAACCCGTCAAATTGACGGTTTAGCTGATTACGTAAACAATCCTTATATATTTGCTTTGTTTGTAAAATTATTCCTCCAATAGTAAATATAAGAGTGAAAGAAAAGTCTAAGATGCCCCCAACTTATTATCTCAATAGCGCCTCGATAATGTGACATAAAGCGAATTGTGTGGCTCGGGTGTAATGTTACTTCGCATTGAAAGAACTCGCTTACCAGAGTGATCCTCGCGTCATTCGAATGTCAAAGCATGCAGCAGATTAAATGTCGTATCGAAAAGATAGTCGGAAAAAAATCTTGACTTATTAATATTTTATTTTTATCTACCAACTAGATTGCCTGATTGTGGCCTTAGCTTAACAATAGGTTTACGGGACCCGTCAATTTGACGGATTTCAAACTTTGAAATGAAACACGCAAAAAACCATAGCAATAATCTTAACTACTTTGCATCGTAAATTCATAATTTCATTAAAAGAGTTTATACACACAATTATTATTTCCTTAAGCTTTCTAAATTTTGAAATTTGTATGTGGTATACCTATATCTACGAAACCCGTCAAATTGATGGTTTAGCTGATTACGTAAACAATCCTTGTATATTTGCTTCGTTTGGAAAATTATTCCTCCAATAGTAAATATAAGAGTGAAAGAAAAGTCTAAGATGCCCCCAACTTATTATCTCAATAGCACCTCGATAATGTGACATAAAGCGAATTGTGTGGCCCGGGTGTAATGTTACTTCGTATTGAAAGAATTCGCTTACCAGAGTGATCCTGGCGTCATTCGAATGTCAAAGCATGCAGCAGATTAAATGTCGTATCGAAAAGAAATTCGGAAAAAAATCTTGACTTATTAATATTTTATTTTTACGTGAAGCCTTATATTGTTAAACTCAGACTTAGTTTGAATAAATTGATTTTTTAATGTAAATACGTATTTTCACCTACCCGTCAATTTGACGGGTGCTCGTAGAGATAGCTATATAAGAAACGCCCGTAAACCTAGTGTTAATGGAGTTTGCAGGAGAATCTGGATTGCGTACGCGGTAGGCTATATCTAGCAAGCGACGAGGCGCTGATCAATTTCTAAGTCGACGAATTCAATTTTAATGCTCGCACGCGTCGCATCCGCTAAGAACGAAGACGTCAGTTAGTGAGGATTAACGGCCGTCGCCATATTTAAATAACGCGAGAAACTGTTTTCCTGATGCCTCGACGCGAACGCGAAGAAAATCTCGACTTCCAGCGCGGAATTGGAATAAAGCATTGAAATGCTGGTCTTAAACGATATCCAGCGTTCAAAGCGCAGTGTGCATTGGATTATTTCTTTTCCTTCGCATTTTACGCTAATTTGACGCAAACTCTTTCTGCGAGAAGATGGAGCACTTTATCTCGAAGCTTTGCCGGACGTGCCGGAGATTGAAGTGCAATTGTTTGCATACGAAAGAATGCTTAACGGAAGCATGTCTGCGGAACAGCGCGAAAGGATGCTGAATTGATCGAATGTATGCACGGTGCATTCAAAATAATGTCATATAGAAAATTCATGCACACGTATTACTAAGAAGACTTCAGAAACATCGGGCTTAAGGGGTTATGCCTACTTGGGATCGGCAAATTACATGATTTTCAAGATTTTTTTTGCCGTTATAGTGAGTACTAATTAAAATTCGCAAAATACTACCAACAAGTACGTATTTAGTGGCATTTGTATAATTTTTTTATAAGAAAATATTAAAAAATGGAGGAAATATAGCCCTTCTCCTAGAGGTTCCGTTTATTTTCATCACTTGCGGTGACCACGATTTCTCAAAAACTACTTCACTGATCGGACTCTAATTTTATATACTTATTTGTCATTACAATAGGCAGGGCCTGAACGAAGGATTTTGAAAAATTTGAATTTTTACAAGAATGGCAGCAATTTTACGAAAAAATCCGTCTTTTGAGGTGGTCTAACTGTCGTTTTTATGTTGTAACTTTTTTTTTATTACCGAAATAAAAAATCCTTCGTTCAGGCCCTGCCTATTGTAACGACAAATAAGTGTATAAAATTAGAGTCCAATCGGTGAAGTAGTTTTTGAGAAATCGTGGTCACCGCAACCGTATGTTTTTAAAAACACAGTTTCGAGATAATCGCGTTTGAAGTTTCAAGCTCTTTACTAATCATACATAGTAGCGCTCTAGATACACGCTTATAATTTTTGAACGTGTGCTCCGATTCTTATGTACTTTTGAGGAAATATTCTTAAAATGATGTACATTAACACGTTGACTGCCACGGTGGTCACCGGTGACCGGTGCAAAACATTTGACTAAAAATGCAAAAAATTCGCAATGAAGCCTGTTTGGAATCTTGTAAAAGCAATTGATATTGGCTTCTAACAACTCTGCATTACTTTCATTTTGCACGATTTAATTATACTCTGCAGTATTTTATCGCATCGCGGTTCCAACATAGCAAGAAACGCTTGGCAGTCAAAGTGTTAAGAAAATGTAATAAAAGAAAATCGATTTTTTTCACCAACTCAAGTAGGCATAATCCCTTAATGTACAGTACAGTAAAACACAGTGGGAAAAGGAGGGGCTCGTTTATTTTCTGGTGGTCAACTATCGTGGGTTAGGTGGATAAGACTCATAAGCGGGTAACACCGACCCGTCTACAAGTTTAACTCCAAACTGCCGCAGTGTCGTTAACGACCAGTGAGAAGTCTCATACTCTTCCGCGTAAACCGTGAGAGCGCCTTAAAGGATAGCATCGAGCGTAATTTCCACATCAAACAATCCCTCATTTCCTTTTATGTCTTCCATCCTCTTTTGTGACGCTGCAGAAATTTTTCCTATGGTAATTGCGGCCCTTTGGCTCGATGTATTGCATATTTCCGGCACGAATTGACAAAAACGTCTTCGCATTGTACCGCACATTATTTTCCTTACAATGTAGCATACTTTGATACACTTCAAACCACCCAAGAATTGTACTTGGTCTTTTTGTAACCCTTATTACTCTGATAAACGAATTGGTGCATTGAGTGCAGGAGATGTATGGAAGGATGAATACGTGGGACGAAGTTAATAGAATTGAAAAGAATGCAGTGTACGGGCTTGCAGGGAATTTCCAGCCATTTTCTGCTGAAAGTCAATATGACGGGTGACGCGGATGATGTGGAATCTCAGTACAAGGTGTAATTCGTTTGACTGACGCGAGACGTGGACAATTACTGCACGTTAATTGGAATCGGGTACGTTACGGATGATTGACGGATAAGGTAGGCATAAATGAATAGAGAGAAGGTGCCGAGATGCGATCCTAACTTTGTAAATACATCGGTGTCTGTCTAACTGTCAAGACGTCAGGGTGTCCAAATGCTAACACGCTTGTTATTAGGTAAACAAAGATCGAATTCACAAGTACAACCGTTACAAATTGTCTAGAAACGGATGTGCATACTTTTGGACAGGTGCGCACAAAACTTTAAATGGAAATATGATAAATGTGTCAATAATTACATCGTTTTATTTATATGGCAATAATTACAAGATATTGAAATTCTGTTTGACGAGTTTGAGTCAATAAAATTTGTCGAAATATGTACAACGAAATATATACCGGTACTGACATCCAATAGCTAACACGCTTGTTATTAGGTAAACAAAGATCGAATTCACAAGTACAAGCGTCACAAATTGCCTAGAAATGGATGTGCATACTTTTGGACATGTGCGCACAAAATTTTAAATGGAAATATAATAAATGTGTCAATAATTACATCGTTTTATTTATATGGCAATATTTAGAAGATATTGAAATTCTGTTTGACGGGTTTGAGTCAATAAAATTTGTCTAAATATGTACAGCGAAATATATACTGGTACTGACATCCAATAGCTAACACGCTTGTTATTAGGTAAACAAAGATCGAATTCATAAGTGTTAACGTCACAATATGCCTAGAAACGGATGTGCATACTTTTGGACACGTGCGCATAAAACTTTAAATGGAAATATGATAAATGTGTCAATAATTACATCGTTTTATTTATATGGCAATAATTACAAGATATTGAAATTCTGTTTGACGGGTTTGAGTCAATAAAATTTGTCGAAATATGTACAACGAAATATATACCGGTACTGACATCCAGTAGCAATAACGCATGTTTAAAAACGTCGTATAATATAGTGAATGTATAACGTCATTAGTATGAAAATTTATCCGCAAAATGTATCGGTGCTCGGTCTCTGGGGTCCGCAGTACACAAAAATTCACGGACGCGTATTGGCGTGGAAATGGTTAACATCGAAAAAATATGTAGGAGCCATTGACTTTCATCGCAGTATCCGCAGCTTTCCATGCCAAAGGACAAAAGTCTGCCGTAAGCTTTCGGAAGGCCGAAAGTACGTTCCGCAGCAAGGCGACTCCGAGATTACTGAAGTTTAGATTCTCCCGCGGATAGCGTCATGCAAAGAAACGTAGGAAACAGCCGCTTACCTCTCCATCGACATGGCGGTTAGTGTGACGACCGAGCAGATAGCCGAGACACTTTGCATGTAATGCACCAATTTGCATAGAAACAGGCCCATGGTCCAGGTGAAGGAGAAAAGCTTGGCGACCTGAAACACAATCATCGGCGAACATCGTTGAGAACGGTGGCCGCAAAATTGGCTGAGAAGAGTGCCGCTACGATCGTTGGAGAGTAAGAAAATTTGCCGCTGGCAACGAAGGGACAAGAAGCGGACGCAGAGGGACGTGAAAAGGTGAAGGAAATTAACTTTAACTCGACACGTGAAGAATTAGATAAAACTTGGGCAGCGATCTTCGCCCTGAGCGAGATGAATTTACACTGTTCAAGTATTAATCTGTCACTTGGACGCCCGACGATCTGGAAATTCATCACAACAGGGTGGGACAGTGACGGTTCAGCGCTCGAGACTTCAACTACGTTTTTGCATTTTTATTATGCAACGCACTTGCATTTTTAACGCGGCACGTATCGACGATTTTAAATATTAACGCGTACGGTACTCTCCGTTACCTTGTCGCACAGGCACTTTGGTTATCGTTGGGCTATAAAAATCGTATATATATTTTGATTTCTTAGTATGTAATCTAAACTTAATAATATTGCTTGTATGCTACTCTGTATAAATGTTATATTTTTTTATGTGGGATGAGCAGGGATTGGTGTGATTGCCTTTTCTAGTATATGATTACATAATTGTGTAATTATAATTATATATAAGAAAGAAAAAGATCTTTAACTCTAGATGAGGATATACCAACATTTATACCAATTGCATAGTTATTAACATTTATTTGATTTTATGCCATTTATACCCAGTAGCATAAGAACCAACAGTGTTGACTTTAGATTATATGGTAAAATCTTCCATATGCGGAAACAGTGGATTCCTGAACATTACGTTCATTTGCACGGCCGCTACAATGATTACAAAGTTAATTTCACGCCATTTATACCCAGTAGCATAAGAAATAACAGTGTTGACTTCAGATTATATGGTAAAATCTTCCATATTCGGAAACAGTGGGTTCTCGAACATTACGTTCATTTGTACGGCCGCTACAATTATTACAAAGTTCATTTCACGCCATTTATACCCAGTAGCATATGAAACAACAGTGTTGATTTTAGATTATATGGTAAAATCTTCCATATCCGGAAACAGTGGATTCCCAAACGATACGTTCATTTCCACGGGCCCTACAATTATTACAAAGTTCATTTCACGCTATTTATACTCAGTAGCATAAGAAACAACAGTGTTGACTTTAGATTATATGGTAAAATCTTCCATATGCGAAACAGTGGATTCCCGAACATTACGTTCATTTGCACGGCCGCTACAATTATTACAAAGTTCATTTCACGCCATTTATACTCAGTAGCATAAGAAACAACAGTGTTGATTTTAGATTATATGGTAAAATCTTCCATATTCGGAAACAGTGGATTCCCGAACATTACGTTCATTTGCACGACCGCTACAATTATTACAAAGTTCATTTCACGCCATTTATACCCAGTAGCATAAGAAACAACAGTGTTGATTTTAGATTATATGGTGAAATCTTCCATATCCGGAAACAGTGGATTCCCGAACATTACGTTCATTTGCACGGCCGCTAGAATTATTACAAAGTTCATTTCACACCATTTATACCCAGTAGCATAAGAAACAACAGTGTTGATTTTAGATTATATGGTAAAATCTTCCATACTCGGAAACAGTGGTTTCTCGAACATTACGTTCATTTGTACGGCCGCTACAATTATTACAAAGTGCATTTCACGCCATTTATACCCAGTAGTATAAGAAACAACAGTGTTGATTTTAGATTGTATGGTAAAGTCTTCCATATTCGGAAACAGTGGGTTCTCGAACATTACGTTCATTTGCACGGCCGCTACAATTATTACAAAGTTTATTTCACGCCATTTATACTCAGTAGCATGAGAAACAACAGTGTTGACTTTAGATTATATGGTAAAATCATCCATATCCAGAAACAGTGGATTCCTGAACATTACGTTCATTTGCACGGCCGCTACAATTATTACAAAGTTCATTTCACGCCATTTATACCCAGTAGCATAAGAAACAACAGTGTTGATTTTAGATTATATGGTAAAATCTTCCATATCCGGAAACAGTGGATTCCCGAACATTACGTTAATTTGCACGGCCGCTACAATTATTACAAAGTTCGTTTCACGCCATTTATACTCAGTAGCATAAGAAACAACAGTGTTGACTTTAGATTATATGGTAAAATCTTCCATATCCGGAAGTAGTGGGTTTCCGAACAGTACGTTCATTTGCACGGCCGCTACAATTATTACAAAGTTCATTTCACGCCATTTATACTCAGTAGCATAAGAAACAACAGTGTTGATTTTAGATTATATGGTAAAATCTTCCATATTCGGAAACAGTGGGTTCTCGAACATTACGTTCATTTGTACGGCCGCTACAATTATCACAAAGTTGGGTCATACCAATAATCTTATCATAAAAGACCACTGCGATATCTTTGACCGCAAGACATGTGGCAAAAAGTGGTTATTGTATGAATCCTAACAGCTAATATGCAAAGGCCAACATCCTCCACATTTTCACCGCTTACAACTTCCGCGCATCCCCGGCGTCTCGAGAAAAGGGCTCTGACCAGGGGATCGATTTTAAATTGATGCGAAAATTCGCCGGTGAATAGGAGAGATTCCCCGTACGATTTCTGGTCTGGCAGGCAGAGATAAGCCGTTTTAATACGTTTTTTCGCGAACTCCCTGCAAGAGCACATGTTCAAAAGAGCGGCACGAGTTACAACGTTTGTTCATGCGATAACGAAGCGCAGGGGGCAGAGAAGAAATGGAAAGAGCGACGAAGGAAAAGGAAGCGGGACACGGAGGCAATGGAGCAGCTATTATGTGCGGCTGTCCATATCTGGACGCAGCAGATGTTCAGAGCGCACTGAAATCCTCATAAATAGGATTAATGTGCTTAAAAATCCGACGAAAGTGATTCTGTCCCCGCAAAACGTTACAGCGTGCGGCAATAAACGCGAAAGAAAATGAACGTGGGCGAGGTGGATGAAAAAGTGCAGCGTCAGTCGAGTTCGAGAGTAAAGAGAGCATAATTGCACTACGTTCGTCGCTTTTGTCAATTAGCAGTAAATGCTCAGTCACTTGCTACGTCGTGAGTTGGCTGTGAATATTAAGACGATGTGGAAATTGCCTTTGCGGAATGTCCCGCACGAATCTAAACGCGTAGAGGTGCCGGACTTTGAAAGGAACCAAGATCCCACAGGTTTGGGCTAGTTCTTAGGCTTTCACGGATTCAGTGAAAGAAGTAGGATTAGGCATGAAAGAGGTCGGGTCAAAGTAAAGGGGTATGATATAACCAATTGGAGGAAACGAGAGTATCTAAATGATTTAAATACATGTACGCGTGCTATGAAGTAAATATACATTACTTATAGTTAGGTGAGATACACCAGTGATTGCAAAATTGTAAAATGTTTGATCGGTCTTCTGAAACTGGAATTTACTTCGCAGGGTTTTTATAATTTTCTTATTAAGGTCTGAATCATAATTTCAGCCAAAAAGAGGCCGTGCATTTTGTACATTTCGAATTATTAAAATTTTTGTAAAATCTCGATAGACGTCCAGATTTAGCAACGAACACGTTTTGTAACATACACACTTCACTTCAATATCGCAAGCTCTTGACGTGGGAGCACCAGTAGCTTCGAAGCGTGCAGCGTGCGTTCTTATAAAGTCTGCATCACAATTTTATCCAAAAGACGTGTTGCACCGTACCTGCAGTAGCAGTACAGTGCAATATTTCAGGTAACAGACGACACGGTACTTGTCCCTTTCCTATTACCCGTGCATCCAAATTTTTCATACCCTCATATCACCACTCAGCTCTTTAGGAATATTCCATATCTGAACTCAATTATCCCCTCTACCAACAGCTTTTCCTAAAACCTGGCAATGCCATTTTTCCACATTCAAACTGAAAACACCGCATAGTACACATCACAGCAATAAATTCAATTTTAGACAGCATTCACTCGAGTAGTAATTTTTTTTCATAAAACCACATAGTACTCTAGGTCGCGATTATTGAGATAGTTAAATCCATCTCTCGGGAATACGTCTGTGGCCCATAACAAAATCAACCAAGACTGCTACATCATCAAGAACTAAGGTGCTTACCATTCCTTTTTGCATTAGCAATAAATATTCATTACAAACCGTCGAACATTACCCGTTTTCTTTGGAGGACAATAACAGTCGCGATTTTCGTAAACTTTGCTCCTCTCTCTCCTTATCCTCCGCACGCTCGCGCCTGAAGTACCCTCGCTAGCGAAATTATTTTCCACCAGGCAGAATGCGTTGCCGTCGAACATTGTGAAATGGGACGATAATTACTTTTCGGACGATACATTCCTTTTTGCATTAGCAATAAATATTCATTAGAAACCGTCGAACATTACCCGTTTTCTTTGGGGGACAATAGCAGTCGCGATTTTCGTTGGCTTTGCTCCTCTCTCTTATCCTCCGCACGCTCGCGCCTGAAGTACCCTCGCCAGCGAAATTATTTTCCACCAGGCAGAATGCGTTGCCGTCGAACATTGGGAAATGGGACGATAATTACTTTTCGGACGATACATTCCTTTTTGCATTAGCAATAAATATTCATTACAAACTGTCGAACATTACCCGTTTTCTTTGGAGGACAATAGCAGTCGCGATTTTCGTTGACTTTGCTCCTCTCTCTCCTTATCCTCCGCACGCTCGCGCCTGAAGTACCCTCGCCAGCGAAATTATTTTCCACCAGGCAGAATGCGTTGCCGTCGAACATTGGGAAATGGGACGATAATTACTTTTCGGACGATACATTCCTTTTTGCATTAGCAATAAGTATTCATTACAAACCGTCGAACATTACCCGTTTTCTTTGGAGGACAATAGCAGTCGCGATTTTCGTTGACTTTGCTCCTCTCTCTTCTTATCCCTCGCACGCTCGCGCCTGAAGTACCCTCGCCAGCAAAATTATTTTCCACCAAGCAGAATGCGTTGCCGTCGAACATTGTGAAATGGGACGATAATTACTTTTTTCCGAGCGACCGAAAGGAAGACGCACCGCGCCAAAGAGACGCGAAACGTGAAGCGTGAAAGCGGGAAAGAGTGGCGGGGAGCGAGGGGGGTGATGGCATCTCGAATTTTTTGCCCTCGCGTTCTTCATTAACTTTCTGATCAGGACCGCGTTACGACGAACGACGAGTTTATTAAGAGTTCTCTCGCCGATCGGCATTCCGACGTGCTCGAAGTACACTTACGCGGAACGTTAGCAGGACTTACGGGCGCGGGCTGCGAAATTGAAGTGAAATCGGGCGGCAAAGGCGGCCGCGAGGAGAGGAGACACGACTGTCGGCATAAATGAAATCCCGGGGGACCGGGAGACAAAGAAAGATCGGGTCGTGCGTTCCCATCGCGAGCGCATCTTATGAAACTTTGCTGCGGCGTAACAATGTGCTTTCGAGCACGATATTAATCTCCTGCGACTGAAGGCATCGACACACGCGACGCAAGCGTAGATTATTAGATCGCTGAACGGTGTCGTAAAATCGCGAAGTCGTAGAGTAGTATAGCCCTTTGACTGCTATGGACGCATATATGCGTCCGCTAAAATTTGTCGGTGTCGACTATGGGCGCATATGTGCGCTTCTCAATCGTTTCGATTTCTTACCTACTGCAGCCACAATTATCAATATATGAGATAAATACAGATGCATTCTTTATCAAATAATATATTTGCATTGTTTAATTTGGCGTAACTGAAAAATTACCATTAGAACTCCGTTGCGCCCTACATAATCAATCAATAGAGTTGAATCTATCGAAAAGTATCTCGTCCACAGCGAACTTCGGCCGGGAGTATTTAGCACTCAAAGGGATAGTTATAGAGTTTTTCAAGGGTGTGTTGGCTTCTGCTTTATGAGTAAAAGTGGATAATATCATAATAAGGCGTTATTAATATAATTGAGCACACTTATATTACATTAACATTCACCATTTTTTTTTTATTCCGGTATTTATAATCAACAGGTGTGTTTAATGGAATGCAATATATAGGTGTATTTTTCTCATTGGGTTCACGTACATTATAGTAGCATACATCTTATTATTATACACTCATAATGAGAAGCCACTATCCCAGTTATTATAGTTTCTTCATATGCTTATTTGTATAATCAAAATTCTTCAACGTGTCAACTTGCACAAGACATTTAATTGATATTTGTACGTGTTACTAGGAAACGCAGACTGGTATCCGGGATGTATTCTCAAATATATTGTAAAGCACAAAAATATGAAACTTTTTATATATATTAATTCTGGGCTCAGCTTTAAAAATTCGACGACTACCGTGTATATTTTAGCGTGCGCGTACAGAGTATATTCTGTTAATATTTAATACGCTAAAACACTATTACGCTTAGGCAAATAAAATGAAAAAGAACAACATCGTAATCTGAAATAAGGGATTTTGCACAGTGACTACTGTAATCCACAAAAACGGTTTTCACGGAAGCGGACGGCAATCCGTTCGGCTAGCGTTTACGGTACATCAGTAGTCCGCTGTTAATTGCTTTCTTTCGCACACCTGAAACTCTTTAACTTCGGCCCGCTTTGCTCACTACCCGCCACAGTAAATCGACCTTTAGGAACTGTCTGACACTAACGCTCGCCTTTCGTTGAACACGCTTTAGTAGACTCCGAGATCGAACTCAATACGCGAGACGTCACAGAAACTTCATTTCCTGCGAATGGAATTGCTTGAAATTACGAACATGAGTCAAATTGCGAGAAAGAAGAACGCAAAAGTTTACGGGACGGTCGATAACTTATTCCGTACTTTTCCTGCCACGTTCCTGAAACCTTGTACCCGCAACGCATGATTAATTATTACGACAACCATAAAGAAAACACAGAAATGACGTAAACGTTACTGTGCCGCAAGAAGCGCTTTGTCAAAAAATATGATTTGTGCTTTCTGACCTACGTAGCGCCACATCAGAGAATTGCAAGCTTTTCCGACGATCAAACCTGATAGCCGATTAATTAAAATTACCCTTCTACCGTGCGTCGGAAGGGATTTTTTTTTATTTCGTAATAACGTTCCACGCCGACAACGCGCGTTGCCCGCAAAATACGTGAAAAATCCGTTTCGCTGACTGTTCAAATTTGCACCGACAAACCGCCGGCCAATATTCCGTGCAAACTGCTTCGATCGGCGAGAGGCGTTTGCTCAACGATTACACGCGTAATTTCCGAAAACACACATGCAACATAAGCGGAACGCGCAACAATTCATAGCCCGTTTCGCCGGTATAAACTCTCCGCCGTTCACTCACTCCACCTCGCCCGTCGAAAATCAATAATACAGTACGGCCGATCTTACTTCCTCCCGCCGATATTTCACTTTAATGGCCCCGATCGAATTGATCAGGCAAGATTTATGCGTTTCGCCGTGCGCATTAAGCCCCGACTCATCAACCCTTTTTCTCTCTCGTTCTGTCGCGCCAGCGTCAATTCGTTGTTCGAGGGACACGCTAAAAGAAACGGGCAAAAAGGGTCGCAAGTAAAACACCGATTGAGCTCAAATTTTGAAAGAGGTCTGGAGGAAAATTAAAGGGGTGCGTGGGCGTCGTGATTGATAGGCGTGCGGCTTAAGAAGTGGGTGAAATTTTAGACGGTTTCACGGCAAATGTTTGAAATGTACTGGAAAAAATCTGTCACAGACTAACAGCTTTAAGCGCGTCGAACTTGTATTTGCATCCTAATGTTACGTGTCAGCACGGATTTATGTTTTTCGTTGTGAAACTCTTTTAAACTCTACTTTTTTCGTGTAATATGATGACTATGTGGTGCAATTGAAAAAAATCGTTTCTGTAATGTATTCGACAAAACTAAAGCTCTGTTTTAAGGTTGGTTGTTTGGATTTTACTAACATAGTTCTTTGCTTTGTATGTAGGAAAATTGTAAGGGCTTTTCTTTTCAGAAGCGTGGCCTGTTCTTGTTGTCTACTTTCCGCGCACCCGCAATTTGTTTTAAATGGTCCTACTTTTTTCGTGTAATATGGGTGTGATGACTATGTAGTACAATTGAAAGTAATAGTTTTTGTAATGTATTCGACAAAACTAAAGCCCTGTTTTAACGTTGGTTTTTTGGTATTTACTAACATAGTTCTTTGCTTTGTATGTAGGAAAATTGTAAAGGCTTTTCTTTTCGGAAGCGTGGCCTGTTCTTGTTGTCTACTTTCCGCGCACCTTCAATTTGTTTATAGTGACGGTGTTGTTCCAATATAATTTTTACAATTTGTAAAATTCCACCACTACGGTCAGTTTGTGGTATACGTATAATAACTAAGTAAACAAACGAAATAAAATATTATAGGAATTTTTGTCGGAAGCACCAGCACACTGCTTCATGAATTTTTAATTTAGAAAAATCTCCCATAATTTGCATCCCGAAGCCATTTTCCAGCCAGTCCTTATTTTTTCGTTTCGGTGCTCTTTTTACGTGATTTAATTTTTATCGGACATTTTACATAGCTGCATCCGAACTATTAATTTTCATCGAAAATCCGGCCCGTTCATTTCCGTTCTTGGAACATGCCGCACACATCGCAAAATCATTATATGAACTATGATCGTATACGTATAATAACTAAGTAAACAAACGAAATAAAATATTATACGAATTTTTGTCGAAAGCACCAGCACACTGCTTCATGAATTTTTAATTTAGAAAAATCTCCCATAATTTGCATCCCGAAGCCATGTTCCAGCCAGTCCTTATTTTTTCGTTTCGGTGCTCTTTTTACGTGATTTAATTTTTATCGGACATTTTACATAGCTGCATCCGAATTTATTAATATTAATATTATTAATATTAATTTTCATCGAAAACCCGGCCCGTTCATTTCCGTTCTTGGAATATGCCGCACACACCGCAAAATCATTATATGAACTATGATCCTTATGAGCGAAGCCCTCGCGGGTCTGCGATAAATTTGTCGCCAATTGCAACGCCCGACAATGACCCCGTAACGGGTTGTACAACATTAACTCTCAGCGTCGACGTCATCCGCGCATGGTCTTCAGAATAAACGTGCTCAGCGCACCGCAGCAGCGATACAGGAACGGTAATTGGATTTATATGCTCGACGCAAACGGCTCGAGCACCCTTGCGATTCTCAGACCTCGAAAGTACGAACTTTCGTAGGTGTACCTCGAACGGCGTCGTGTCTTTTTGCCCGGGTGTGATTCAGAATCTCATTCACGACGTCGGTGTTTCATGCCGGACGGACTTGACGCCGGGAGGTCTCATTATTAACTTGGCATGGCGTATGCACGTATTCGGATGCTGGTCAAAAAAAGGAACTGAAGGCCTTTTGTTGGTTGTTTAATTTATTTACAAAAATAATTCTGTGCTGTTGGTGAACATTGAATTTGGTAATGCGATCGGTGGTGTGTATATGTTACAGTGAAACATCGAAATCTGGAGAACGTCTACTTTCACCGGTGAATGTCAACATTCACATAGTCGCTTAGCGTATATCCGAAATATTTGCTAAATACCCTTATTTCTGACTTACACCGGTATATGTTGACATTCACCATGCACTAATTGTCGACACACACCGGAGAGGGTCCGAATGTACAACAATGTAATGAAATATTCGATCTTTCACCGACGTATTTGGTATCTATTGACATTCACCGGTGAAAGTCGACATTCTCCAATTTCGGTCGTTCACGGTAACATATATAATGTATGTATATGTATGGAATGTGGGGTGAAAATAAGGAACGTTCACTCTCAACGTGTCATGGGGATAGTGATGAAATTGATGATCGAATTGAAATAATTACCGTCGAAATTCTGTACCGGTAAAAAAAAAAAATTGCGCTTTGTTCACGGGGCAGCGTATGTTTTGACCACCCTGTGCAGATCTATCGGGAGCATTAAAGCCCTGTCCCGAACCGTCTACCACACAGCCCAACAAAGAACACCTCGAAGCACCGTTAACACGTTGACTGCCAAGCGTATTTTGATATGTTACAACCGTGATGCAATGAAATACTGCAGAGTATGATTAAATCGTGCAAAATGAAGGTCACGCAGAGTTGTAAGAAGCCAAAGTATTGAAGCATTGTTCCAATATCAATTGCTTTCACAAGTTTGCAAATAGGCCTCATGACGAATTTTTTTGCATTTATAGTAAAATCTTTTGCCCTGGTCACCGGTGACCACCGTGGCAGTCGACGTGTTAATGGAGTTACCATGTATGATTAACTCGTGCAAAATGAAGGTAACGCAGAGTTATTAGAAGCCAAAGTATTAAAGCACCATTCCAATATCAATTACTTTCACAAATTTGCAAATAGGCCTCATGACAAATTTTTTTGCATTTATAGTAAAATCTTTTGCCCTGGTCACCGGTGACCACCGTGGCAGTCGACGTGTTAATGGAGTTACCACGTATGATTAACTCGTGCAAAATGAAGGTAACGCAGAGTTATTAGAAGCCAAAGTATTAAAGCACCATTCCAATATCAATTGCTTTCACAAGTTTGCAAATAGGCCTCATGACGAATTTTTTTGCATTTATAGTAAAATATTTTGCCCTGGTCACCGGTGACCACCGTGGCAGTCAATGTGTTAATGGAGTTACCACGTATGATTAACTCGTGCAAAATGAAGGTAAGAGTTGTTAGAAGCCAAAGTATTAAAGCACCATTCCAATATCAATTGCTTTCACAAGTTTGCAAATAGGCCTCATGACGAATTTTTTTGCATTTATAGTAAAATCTTTTGCCCTAGTCACCGGTGACCGCCGTGGCATTCGACGTGTTAATGGAGTTACCACGTATGATTAACTCGTGCAAAATGAAGGTAACGCAGAGTTGTAAGAAGCCAAAGTATTAAAGCACCATTCCAATATCAATTGCTTTCACCAGTTTGCAAATAGGTCTCATGACGAATTTTTTTGCATTTATAGTAAAATTTTTTGCCCTAGTCACCGGTGACCACCGTGGCAGTCAGTGTTAAAAACGTCACATCCTCAAATGTTAATTCCCCCCGCAAATCTCTCTGCGGACCCCTGAAACAAACCATCGATCGTTCAGCAGACCCAAACGACGCTTCTTTCTTCGCCAGAAATCGAGACGCCCGGCGAATTAAGCCGGATATTAGCCGGATTGATCAGCGCGGCGAGCAGAAATTAAATTCGAACTTTAATCCGCAACAACTTCCCCCCGGGGCGCCTTAATTAAGAACGGTCTCGTGCTTCGCGGCAACAGGGCGCAGGAGTGAACAGCTGTCGGCGAAGGTGCGTTATTATAATTAACCACTCCCGCGCGTCGAAAGAAGCGGAGATACGTTTGAACTTTCGGAAAAAGTCGGAGTTCATGATTAAATCATTCGAATTGTAGGCCGATGCGTGGGTGCGCGAGATGGATCTCCGCAGGGGACGCGGATAACGTGACACGAGCGAAATTATTCGGCTCCGGTGCACTTAGGGCAAAGATGAGGTCGTAAAAACACCACGTGGAGTGATCAGCGCTTGAATCATTCACGAGCGGTCTGATCAAAGAGCGGGAGCGCGGACACGTGCCGTTATGTGGGTGAAGCCACGTGCTGAGGGCACTGCGACTTTCCCCTGCATTTTCATTTGCGGACCTGACACAATGCTGCGGATGCTGTATTGCGGGACTAGGGCGGTATGGACTGCGGTAGAAATCGCAAATTGATGCGGATTTGATGGTAGATGATAACGAGTGAACTGCAATTAATGGTACAATTGAAGGGGTGCCAAGTGCACAAAATAAATAATTAAGTTACATTAATTATTAATACACATGTGGGATCTCAGATACAGGGTCCTCTAGTTGGCGAGGAAAGGTCACCTATGATCCTCAATTATTATATTGATGTATCCTAGATGACGAGTTTATTGAATTGTGTTATTTCGGTTGCTAAGGGGACAGTTGACGGTAAGACGTGAAAACGATAAGACGTAAAGACGTAAAGACGAAAAGGCGAAACGACGACAGATTAGGAAATAAGACGAAAGTGACTTGATTGTGCTGTTATTGTTTATAAATATTATATTCTCTAGTTTCACGTAATAAAATCCTACACACATTAATAAATAATAACTTTGGGTGTACAAGATAACTTTGTGAAAGCGGCAAAGAAATTGACACGGTTGTGTTAGTGATGTAATATTGGCTTACTAGTGATCTAATCGACAAGCAACGTGTCGCGGAGTTTTAGGGACTGTTTGGGGAGGATGCGTCAAAAAATTGCAGATCGACGCAGAATTGTTGGTGGATACTGCCAAGTCGGCGATAACGACTGAACTGCAATTAATGGTACAATTGAAGGGGTGCTAACTGCACAAAATAAATAATTAAGTTACATTAATTATTAATACCCATGTGGGATCTCAGATACAGGGTCCTCTAGTTGGCGAGGAAAGGTCACCTATGATCCTCAATTATTATATTGATGTATCCTAGATGACGAGTTTATTGAATTGTGTTATTTCGGTTGCTAAGGGGACAGTTGACGGTAAGACGTGAAAACGATAAGACGTAAAGACGAAAAGGCGAAACGACGAAACGACGACAGATTAGGAAATAAGACGAAAGTGACTTGATTGTGTTGCTATTGTTTATAAATATTATACTCTCTAGTTTCACGTAATAAAATCCTACACACATTAATAAATAATAACTTTGGATGTACAAGATAATTTTGTGAAAGCGGCAAAGAAATTGACACGGTTTTGTTAGTGATGTAATATTGGCTTACTAGTGATCTAATCGACAAGCAACGTATCGCGGAGTTTTAGGGACTGTTTGGGAAGGATGCGTCAAAAAATTGCAGATCGACGCAGAATTGTTGGTGGATACTGCCAAGTCGGCGATAACGACTGAACTGCAATTAATGGTACAATTGAAGGGGTGCCAAGTGCACAAAATAAATAATTAAGTTACATTAATTATTAATACACATGTGGGATCTCAGATACAGGGTCCTCTAGTTGGCGAGAAAAGGTCACATATGATCCTCAATTATTATATTAATGTATCCTAGATGACGAGTTTATTGAATTGTGTTATTTCGGTTGCTAAGGGGACAGTTGACGGTAAGACGTGAAAACGATAAGACGTAAAGACGAAAAGGCGAAACGACGACAGATTAGGAAATAAGACGAAAGTGACTTGATTGTGCTGTTATTGTTTATAAATATTATATTCTCTAGTTTCACGTAATAAAATCCTACACACATTAATAAATAATAACTTTGGATGTACAAGATAACTTTGTGAAAGCGGCAAAGAAATTGACACGGTTGTGTTAGTGATGTAATATTGGTTTACCAGTGATCTAATCGACAAGCAACGTGTCGCGGAGTTTTAGGGACTGTTTGTGGAGGATGCGTCAAAGAATTGCAGATCAACGCAGTATTGGTGGTGGATACTGCCAAGTCGGCGATAACGACTGAACTGCAATTAATGGTACAATTGAAGGGGTGCTAACTGCACAAAATAAATAATTAAGTTACATTAATTATTAATACACATGTGGAATCTCAGATACAGGGTCCTCCAGTTGGCGAGGAAAGGTCACCTATGATCCTCAATTATTATATTAATGTATTCTAGATGACGAGTTTATTGAATTGTGTTATTTCGGTTGCTAAAGGGACAGTTGACGGTAAGACGTGAAAACGATAAGACGTAAGGACGAAACGGCGTAAAGATGAAACGGCGAAAAAGCGAAACGACGAAACGACGACAGATTAGGAAATAAGACGAAAGTGACTTGATTGTGTTGTTATTGTTTATAAATATTATACTCTCTAGTTTCACGTAATAAAATTCTACACACATTAATAAATAATAACTTTGGATGTACAAGAAAACTTTGTGAAAGCGGCAAAGAAATTGACACGGTTGTGTTAGTGATGTAATATTGGTTTACTAGTGATCTAATCGACAAGCAACGTGTCCTCGGAGTTTTAGGGACTGTTTGGGGAGGATGCGTCAAAAAATTGCAGATCGACGCAGAATTTGTGGTGGATACTGCCAAGTCGACGGTCATTAATCATACAATTGAAGGGGTGCCAATCGCACGTAAAATCGATCTGAATTTGACATACATTTTTTTTTGTCACACCACCAAAAACTCACGTATCTTTCCGCGGGTCCTAGAAATTTAATAATTACTTTACGCGTGGCATGATACAGACAAGCCGAAAGTTCACTGACGAAGCGCATGGCTTCTTCCGACTCGACGAAATAATTATCCGGCCCGACGAAACAGGCGCCGCAATGCACACAATGCCGTCTCCCAGGGCGCGGGATGAAAGGAGAACGGCGGGACGAAAAGGGGTCGAACCGGTGGAATGCCAAATGACGTTCGCACGGCCGACATTTCACGGCGTTCGCCATTTTGCCCTCGTTCATTGCTCGTCGTCGCACGGCCATTTTCTCCGCCGATCCCCGAGAAAATCATCCGCGCCCGCTGCCAATGCCAGGAACTTCTTAGCGCGACAAAGTAATTTCTCGCGAACGCAATCGCCAAAGCGTTATTCCGGGCTAATGTAGCGGCGTTTGAAGCGTCGAGATAAAACGCGACGTCGCAGCCGGCGGGCGACACTCCGTAATTACGATTTTAACTGTCGCGAGGACTGCGCTGTAGATTAACGGCGGGGCATTGCCGTCGCCCACTGCCAATGATTAATCGAACACGCGCAAAACACCCGGACGAAAGTGAGGAAGCAGGCGCCGCGAGAAAGAGGCGGTCTGATGTGCGAAAATACGATCGGTGCGACTGGGAGGAGTTACGTCGGCGGTGATGCGAAATTCGAGTAAAACGTGTAACTCGAGTTTTCGGCGCGCGAAAAATTCGGTCTGCGCCGGTGACGTGTAACATCAATGCCTCCCGAGCCAAGTGTCATAAAGTCCCGTGAAATACCTGTGAACTCATGAAATCCTTTCTAAAATATCGATTTGTTATGTAAAGAACCTTAGAAAATAATGGATTTTTGCACGGTTCGAGAAAAGAATTGAAATTTATTTTGTCAATGTAATATTAACCACTTGCGCTACGATTTAATTTTCGGTTGCCGCGCTCTACAATATAACATGCGGTAAGGCGTTACCTTGATGCCGCACAAAAGATTTGAACTATTGACCGCTGGCGCAAAAGATTTTACTATAAATGCAAAAAATTCGCCATAAAGCTAGTAGTAGCTAGTAGCAGTCTATTGATGTGCGACAAATGCCTACACGTGGTAGAACCTGTTTTTGTGCGGTGGATAGGGACCGCATAAAAGAAATCGTATAAAAAAATATTTGAAAATTTTATAAATTCTTACATATATCAAACAATTTTGTACAATACACTACCTAAAATTTTTTTTTATGCGGTGGATAGGGACCGCAAAAAAAAAGTCAGACTTAGAAAATACATCAATCATTTATGAAATAGATGAGAAAATGCTTTCAATTAAATTAAATAATTAAATTAGACCTAAAGAAATTGTAAAAATATTAAATTTTTTATTGTACATATACATGGAGAAGTTTTCAAATTGTACAATTAAATAGTTTGCTGCTACTCATCGTAATCCAAAACGCGCATCTTTTTATGATGAATTGGTTGAAAATCGCTTTCGTCGCTTGAAGATAGGATTACAATTGATTTGTTTTTTGAACTCAATGATTAGTTTTTGTGACGACGATCGACTGGTCAATTGCTTGTAAACGTCACGATAGTGAGACATGCATGATCTCAGCTCTTTTTGGAATTTTAAGCGTCTTTCCGCATTGGTATCTATTTTAAGAAAATGCGTTTCCAATTTTTTCGAAATCTGGATCCCTGCATATATTTCATCTGCTGTAATAGATTCCGGTTCTTCTTGTCCATTTTCATAATCTATCAAACTATTGATAATGTCACTATCATCGACAGTTTGGTCCTCAATCATCTCGTCCAAGTCATTATCGCCGAAAGAATCAAAGCCTTCTCCGCCGATGTTATGTGCGAGCGTACTAATTTCAGATAATAACGTTGACGCGTTTTGGGTAACGTTTCGATTAATTACACATTCATATATTTCGTCCACAACATGTATATGTACATTGATAGGAAACGTTAAACTGGTGCTAACGCCGCTAAGATTCATATACCGCATAAAAATAAATCGCACAAAAAAAATTGCACAAAAATAAAATCACACAAAAACAAAATCGCATAAAAAAGGACCGCACAAAAACAGGTTTTACTGTATACATGTCGCTGGCGGCTTTGGAATAAAAGCATCTCGACGTGCGTCGCACGTCTTTATAGCGCAAGTGGTTAAATCTGAAGAATATGCACGAATGAAAATCGAACTATTCAAAACATTTGTGTTAGTCGAATATTTGAATAATTCTAAATTTCAGTCAATTTAGCACGAACAGTCGACGCAACTTTAAATTGATTAAATAATCAGACTTGATTAACAAACTATCTGCCTGTAAGTGTGATATATGAGCGGTACGTGTAATTCAAGTTTCCGGGGAGTAGAAACTTCCATCTATGCATTTACTGTCCAAAAGCGCGTCTTTCTGCGTTAGTAGCATAGCACCGTTTAAATTACGAGTGACTATGTGACCTCGCAACCGTTTCCAAGATACCTGTTCCTTATGCAAACTTCATTTGAAAGTAAGGGGTTTTTACGCGATACGACAGGAATATGCAATTCGTCCTTTCGATGTGACATTACGTCTGAAGAATCTACGTAAATGGTATTCCATCTATTTAAAATATCTACCTTAGTTAAATGTTTGAGCAATTCAAAATATTCACTTTATTTAGCGCAAACAATGAAGCCAACTGAACTTTAAATTGATTTAATAATCAGACTTGATTAGCGCACTGACCGGCTGTAGATTTGTTAATCTGTTGATACCACTTCCATCAATAACGAAGAATTGGAAATATTGAATGAAATAAATAATCGCGGAAAACGAAAAGTCAGTTCAAGCATTAATCGAAAGTATAAACGACTCCGGGCTTATTACTATTAGAACGGATTAAAGTTGCCGCGCCACAATTATCACACGTTGTCCAACTGAGAAACTTCGTCCCACGTCCTCAACTTCAGCACAAGACCGGAATTTCGAAATGCCGACAAGTTTATCTCGTCAGTGTTATAGGTCGGTCGACGTGGATGAAAGTTTCGCAGGAGTATCGCTTTCAATTACATAAGGGTGGAGTGTACGATGTACGTGACAGGAAGCGATAATGCGACAGCGATTAGATTTGTTGTCAGCGGATAGACCTTACTTAGGTCTCATAGGAATATCCATGAGATTGGCGGTAGGACGTATCAGATGATTGATACTTAGGGAAGATGGAATGCAAATGGACAAGTTTCTATCGGTAATACGGTCTGCCATGAAAATCATTAAATAAAACTGAAGGCCTTTTGCTGATTATGTAGTTGTTTATTAAAATAGTTAGGTATTTTTCTATTTGAACAAATTGCAAAGTCCTTATGTTTTCCTTCGGGATGTACGAAGATGAAATGAGGCTTTCCAAATCGTGTTTATCATGTGCCATTTCATATTTCGAGCACGACAATATCGACAAAATCTTTTCGCGAAATTTTTTGTGGGCTATAGGTTTTGTTTTTTTGTCTTTTCTTTGTATAAAATATACGCATTTACTATGGAGATTTGTAATCCCCAAAAAAATATTTCCTCCACCACTTGAGTGCTCGACGTAAAAAACAATAAGATGTCGCGTATTGGTTCGCCACATCGGCACCAATTTTTATTATAATCTGTGCTCACATTCGGTTATTTTATTTCTCTTTGATTACCTGAATGTCTAGCCCTTCCAGTGAAACTGCGAGAGCGTCGATAACGTGTGCGCGACATCTATTTATGGACATGAAAAAATGTTGGGACTCGGTGAGATAAAAGCTGATGTCGAGTCACACTCGAATAGGAGTGCAAATGGTTAAAAAGCATTTGCTCGTGACAGCCACTGGGAAATATTTTACAATCTTGTTATTTTTTCCATGAAAATTTACTTTCTACCTATTCTAGACTTGGATGGCACCGATTACCGAAGTCCGGGGTAAACAGGAAGGAAATTCCGACTGAATTCTAATTGTCAAATTACCGTCACGATGCTCGAATTAGAAGTGCACCGAACGTAGTATCTACATGTAATTTTAAATGTATGTACTACATTATGTACTGTGCACGTCCAATTTAACCGTAGTAATGGTAATAGAACAATTAGTATTCTGTCGGAATTTTCTTTCTATTTATCCTGGGGTTCGATAATGGGCGGCACCCCAAACCTAGGATAAATAAAACTGAAGTCGTAAGAAAAAAATCTAATTATAAAATTAACGCAACTATAGTCAAACTAGCAGTGCACAGAAAGTATATAATAAGAACAAAATGATAAATTTGAAATCACATCACTTAACATACATTGTATTAGAATATTAATTATTTATATAGAGTAACTAAAAAGATGACACTGGTGCCAGCGTATAGAATTATTTTAATGAAAACCAAACAATCAACAAACAGGGTTCAGTTATATCCAATACATTAGAAGAACGGTTGTTTTTAAATGCCTCGCATAATTTATATGAAAGTATAACAGCAAATGGTGATTATGTTGCAAATTTTAACGTAAATATCGTTGTATTAATTCTCAGCCCAAACAAGCACCATACAAAAATATAAAGAAAAACGTGCAAGATGTCGAAGACCAAAGTAGCCAGCCCAACTCGTTAAACATTTTTTAAAAACACGTTACCGCAAGGTTGTTGGTGCAACTGAGAATACGTCGTTGCACAATTTTACTCGTGCGACATCTGCGAGTTCTATGTCGCTAATTACCTGGGTGATGCGACATGTATCTGCAGGAAAGAAACTTCACTACGGAACTTTTTCTAACATCCCACATAGTACATACCTAACATGTACGACGTGAAGAAACCAAATGGCCCCATTACCCGCTGGGAAGAAAAGAACATAGCACTTTCACGCGCAATTATCTTCATTATCGCCGCGTTTAATCGACCCACTGCCGGTTTAACGCGGATCATAACGTGGCAGTGTCATTCCAGCGGAACTAATTCACGCCGACCTACTACTTACAGAAACATTAGTTGAAAGATATGCACCGCGGCTGGACAGTTTCAAAGTTCGACATGGACGTCAAGGAAATCGTCTGGCGTTGACAAATTTCGAAACTCGATGGAGTACTTGATCCCCTTTTTCCAGGGTACGGATCCAGCTTATCATAAACTGGCGGAATTCTTTTCCTCGTAAATTTTAGTCGAGTGTGTTTTTACATAAGTGGGTCTGAGGCTCTTTCGAGATGATCCTTTTATGCGCGATACGTTCAATGTATATTGAACGTAGTTCATTAGCAATACATTGGTTTTCGGAGACACTTTTCGTTACTTATGCTTATCGCAGTGGCCCAGACAATCTTCGTTCTTTCAGCTTTCTGAAATTCTACGCTGCGCTCCTCTCACAGACTACCGAGAATTTTTTACACCGTCTTTTCTTTTGCACAGAGGACATCCGCGTTATCACCGCGTTCCAGGCAATCTTTCTCTCTTTATTTATCTAAAGTTCTACTCCGTACTTCTTTTAAAGTGCACCTGGGTCTCTTGTCAGATGGCAGTTGCGTACTGCGCAAGAAGAAGTTCGTACGAAAAGTGATCCAGATACACGGTGAAAAACGTGCAGAGTAAAATTTCCGAAAGAGTAAGAAAATAATGGTCTGTAAAGCGATAATAACGGTAGCTACATTAAACGAAAAAATCGCAGGATGGAATTCCAGAAAGATGTAGGCAAAAAAAATTGTCCGGAATGCACTGTTAACAATATATTAACCCTTTGCGGTCGTATGTTTACTCTCAGACACCAAAGCCTTTTTACTGTTCCGGTCGTATGTCTGCTCTCAACCACCACAACAGAAACCGTACTAATCTTATACTGTATTCATCCATGTATCAGTTTACAATTTATCTGTACAATCATAAATATCTAATGGACCTATCGACGAACTTATGCGGTGCTCTTATCAATTGGAGATAACGAAATCCAGTGCGAACAATAGCTGTTACCTCTTGCTCGTCGTGCAAGACGCTTCTTATGCGTAAAGATATGGACACATTTCTAAGGTACTTCGTGAAATTCCAAATAATATTTCCCAAGTTGTATTTAACTGTAACTAGTCATTCCCGCTTCTTACAATATTTCAAAATAATATTCCAATATGGCCAAAAGAAAGTTAACGACAGAAGTTTACTGTTTTGAAAAATACCACACAATGGAGAGCTATAAAATATAATTTTTACATGAAAACATGACATTAAAACATTATTGTGTAAACATATAACTAAAGTTGACAAAAAAATTCATAAATCTTGTTTATTTTTCATAATCTTGCATGTTGTGTATCACTGCTTTTCCAACGGAAATTAATTCCGACCAGTATGACACCCATGACCAACTTTAATACGTCCGAAAAGGGTTAAATGGCGGATGGGTCGAGTATAGCAAAAAAAGCCATGTTAAACGGAACTTGGATAAAGTGTGAAGTGACTGCAGAGTAGGATTTCTGAGAGATAGAAGGAGTAAAATTGCTTGGAACACGGCGCTAATAATAATTAGATTAAACAGCTGGATGCATACCGTACGAAAAAAATATGGTATAGAAAGCAACCTAAGTACACTTTTAAAGGAGTGCAGAGTAGAATTTCAGGAAGATAGAGGGAAAGAGATCGCCTGGAACGCGGCGATAATAATAATTAGCGAAGAGTGCGTGGTCCGAACCCAATGAAGAGTCGCATTACTGATGACCCGCGTTTAATTAAGCACGCTTTCAGTATCCAGCTCTAACAAGCAATTCTATTGGCGATAATTGGGGCGCAAACGGGTAAAAAAGTATCATCCGCACTGTTCACCTTTCATCCACCTGTTGTTCCACCTACACAGCAAAACGCCAATAGCCCACAATAAATCGAGTCTCTTCCCAATACTACCAAACCACGAAACTGCTCCTATTTCGCATAAACTATACGTACAATTGATCTGCAATTTGATGATGCTGATGAATTAATCTTGTAAACTTATATTCAAGCACAAATGTTGCAATTCTTTGATGCGAGTTCAAACCAACGAAATTGCCTAGACTAGAGCAGACTAGTCTTAGCAAATCAAGAGATTATCTTTAATTATCCTTAATTACGCCGAGCGGGGGGTAGATTTACGGGATAATATGCGAAGTTCTTCATTAATGGACAGACTTACCGGTTCGGTCGAACATCGCGTGAGGCTCACTGCGAAGCTTCGAAACGTGAACGTGCACTCTCACGATTCAGTCCATAAACGAAATTATTCTCCTGCAATGTGGTCGATGGCGGTGCGAGATTAATGCGCAACGAGCGAGAATTTATGAGAGTGCGTTCACTACCATTCCCAACGAATGCGAAACTGCTGACGATAGTCAGCGGACAACGATTGTTGAGAAGCACGATTAGTCTGAGAGCTGTTCGGAACTACGCTGAAATTCGTACCTGAAGTAATGCCGACGAGAAATACGTAGACAGTTTTTACGCGAGTTTTCCCCTGATATATTTACGAGCGCGTGTATATTTTTATGTCTGCGGGAACGTTGCTTCCGTCGGCCTCGTCTAATTTATACCGTGCGATTGTTTATGGACGCGATAATGTATCTAGCAGCCGCTGGTTTCGATTCAGTTAACGCGGCATTAAGATCCTGGTGTAAATTTAGCGGTGTTAGATATTTTGAATGGGAAATTTAAGGTTCTTGTTCGTTAGGACCAGCTGCGCCGGCATAACCTTCACGTGATTGACCATTTTTGTGTAAGAATGGAGAAACAAGGCAACTCTTGAACCCTCCCCCGTTTTACTTATCCAGCGACTGCTTAAGAACTTTAACGTCAGTCCTTTCGCAACTGCAGCTGGGTCCAGGTTCTTCTAAAGGTCGACTGATAAATAAATCTGTCTAGCATTACGCGATTGAATTTCATATTTTAAACGAACCCGACGATAATTAGGTGCACTTTGGAGAAATTGAAGTGTAATATTTAATAGAAGGCACACTAAATTTTTCATGATTTAGAGTGGTGTTCTTCAACCAGCGGAAGTTATGTGTTGCAGCCCGATAAATGTCGCGCGTACCGTGTAGTCATTACGTGATTCTATTTAATAACGTTACAGAATTATTAATCGCGTTTACGATTTTCCTTTTACGTGACAAGAAGTTTTCAGCTAGGTTGTTAATAAAACCTAAGCAGAGAAATGGAATGAACCTTAATGCAGCACTTGTCATGAACAATCCTGCAGTCACATATATGATCCATTTATTTTGAAAGTGGCCTAACTCCATTTATCTTCAAATCGAGATAAATAACATTTACTGATAAATAACATGCATTTCCGGTTTTTAAATCCGTTAGCTGTGTTTTACGAGTGTAGTCGTCATCCTTCGACTTTTGTAACACGGTTTAGGTACACATTTTTGAAAGAAATCACATTAGCTAAAATGCAGAAAGTGGGCCTGACCATTTCTAGCTATAGTCTTGAATCTTAATTATTTCACCATTCGGTAAACTAAAAGATTCAAAGGCGTGCTGTGGTTAAAATTGGATTGATTATATGAGCTGTTTATTTTGAAACTGGTCTAACTCCGTTTTTCAATATTTTTCGGTTACCATGGTTACATGTACAAATTCATGTTATTTATCAGTAAACGTTATTTATCTCGATTTGAAGATAAATGGAGTTAAGCCACTTTCAAAATAAACGGCTCAAGTAACATGAATTTGTTAGGCCACTTTCAAAATAAACGGCTCATATAGCATTTTCTAACAAAGAACCAGCAGCAAATTTCACATTAACGAAAATCATAATTTTTTAGTATCAAATTAAATAATTAAAGTATTGCTCTATATTGGTCTCTATTTCTGTTTTAACCATTAGCCATTAGCCATTAGTCATTAGCTTAATTTAGCCATTAGCCAGGCCGTGAAATATTTCTCATATTATCCTGAATGATTAACTGTTCTCTTTATTACTGAAACTGAAGATGTTTGGGGGACACCGGTGCCCCCTAATCATTTAAGTCAATTACACTAAGATTGACTTTAAACGGATCATTTAATGTTTTTCCTATTTTCGCCGAGCCGCAGGTGTAAAATGTCTGGTGAACGCTGATCTAAAAGACTCACTTGTAGCGTCATAAGTTTCAACGCAACTTGTCGGCGTCACATAGAATGAGCTTGCTTTCAAGGTTCAACTTCGATTGCTTACCTAGAAGCCACTATAGCTGTCTCGCCCTGCTATTCAAAACGGTTCGCTCTCGATGTGCTGGGTACTTTACTCTGGTGTTCTTCCCACCGCAATTTTAACGCCGCAAATGTATACGTATATATATATATATGCGCTTCAGAGTATAATGTCACGGCGTTAATGAGTGCCGAAGTCACTGAACTGTTACGAGGTGGATTATTTTCCATAAAGGGAGCCCTGCTGATTGACTGACCGAGACCAATCCGAGTACACTCGCGAAAATAGCTCGGCCGACGCGTGTGTATCCAGAAATTTAATGATAATATTTCAGAGGTAATGAAAGCGTCATCCTCCATAACCGCACGCGAGCGACATTTATTATCATCATTATTACAAAACATTATCCACGCGCGATCGCTCCGAAACCGCAATGCTTTGAGATAAAATTGGATTGCTTCGTTTTTGGAAACTCGCACGCCAGTCACGTAACGAATTTGTGAACGTGTTTCTTCCTGTGGTCGCGGAACGCAGTTTGTTCTACAGACAAGATTCGAGTCGACTCCTGAAGAAACATTTTCGTTGAGAAACTCCGGAAAGTGAAGTTCGACGCATAAACTTCTTCTTTTCGTAAGGTCACGTTTTTCAGTTTGTGTAGGATGTTATTAATGGATTTATTCGTGGTTTCCCTTCGTCGCTAATATCACTTTTAAAGCGATTGACGCGCATGACACGTCGCTTGATATTTCTTTTTCCGGACTAGTACGTGAAGATACCAAAACACAGTTTTTTCCATGCGCTTTTTATTAGTATGCCACGTTTAATCGAAGCGTGTCAAAATCAATAAATCGTAAAAATAAGGAAACCTGCGAGTAAGCATTTGCTTGCAAATACGCATCATTTTAGAGTAATAGTGTGTAATAGTGTAATAATTTAGAACATGCCTGCGTTTCATCATATATCGCAAACTCGCGAAGTTTGCAAATGAGCGCTCACCTGCGGATATCACCATTGAAAACATATCTCTTCGGAGTAATACTAAAATATTAAAATATGCTTACGTTCCACCGTGTTGCGCAAAACTCGCAAAATTCACCGTCGATCATTTAGTTTCGGGTACCGCCGATAAAAGAGCATATCCTTTTGTAGTAATACCAAAATGTAATAGAGTATGCATGCGTTTCGCTGCATTGCGGAAAATTGCGACATCCGCTAACGAGCATTTACCTGCGGATTCGCTAATTTACTTTGAATCCCTGACCCTGATTCTTCGTAACGGCCGAACTTTCGTCTTCGCCTCTTGACGTCCCGCGGATTCTTTTCTCCTGCGGCACGGCAAAAGGCTAACGGAAGCATTAACGAGATTTATCCGCGCGCAATAAAGGCCGAATTACGCTACCCGCAGGATGTTGAGAAGCGGGATTTACGGCCGTATATTTTGAGACGACATTTATTTACCCTTTCGCGCCGCCTTCCTAATTTACAGTCCGCCCTCAGAGAGTGGCCCTCCCGTTCTATAGGCGCGTTAAACTCGCGCCTTGAAACTGTCGTCTTTCGCTGATTATCTTCCGCCATTGCGCACGGACCTCCTTGCAATTTTTTGGCCTGACAGTTACGATCGTGCGTTTTATTACGTCACGTTGCTGGCAAGGGGAGAAAGATATGTGGTATGTCAACACCCATCGCAAGAGGATTTTATTGCGGGGTGTCGTAGGTACATCGCTGGCAAACGATCGTTTAAAAGGCTATATTACCACGTTGACTGCCGTGGTGGTCATCAGTGACCGGCGCAAAAGGTATCACAAAAAATTAAAAAAATAGCCATTCGGTAGCATTTATAATTTTGTAAATAAAATTAATATTAAATAGTAATTCAATTCTTTGGTCTCGGATACCTTTGCATTATTTTCATTTTGCACAATTCAATCATATTCTATAGCACTGCATCACGTTGCTGTATTAGAACGGCGAAGCTATGAAATTGGGTGTCGTAGGTACATCACTGGCAAACCATCGTTTAAAAGGCTATATTAACACGTTGACTGCCGTGGTGGTCATCAGTGACCGATGAAAAATGTCTCACAAAAAATTAAAAAAATAGCCAATCGGTAGCATTTATAATTTTGTAAATGCAATTAATATTAAATAGTAATTCAATTCTTTGGTCTCGGATACCTTTGCATTATTTTCATTTTGCACAATTCAATCATATTCTATAGCACTGCATCACGTTGCTGTATTAGAACGGCGAAGCTATGAAATGGGGTGTCGTAGGTACATCGCTGGCAAACCATCGTTTAAAAACTCATATTAACTTACTGATACCAAGATAGCCGGTGTCAAGGGATAAGAACGGAGCGAACAGATATTTCCTAGGTAATGCTGCTGATTGTTTCGAAGTTGCGCCGGTGGTTACTGAAGGCCGGTCAGGGATATGCTAACTGATAAACGTGGATACGCCGGTGTACCTTGATAAATTAGGTGGTTATATAAAAACCTGGCTGAAACTGGTATAGCACAGAATTAAAGGAGATTTTTCACCTACGAATTTGCCATCTTAGTCGATTTAGAATCGCAAAAATTGACTTGCGGTTCATAACAAAACATGTCTTACTCCAACCAAAACGCACACGATCGGCAGTATTAACGCGACTACGAACAATTACCTTATTACGTTAGAAGGAGCATTGTAGAATGAGACATACTACAACATTACACCGCTTTTCCCTATCATATAATGAGCCATTTCATTTAATTTGGGGCCACAACATGTTCAGGACACACGACACGGACACAGGAACATCTGAAATCTGTCCATTACAAAAATGGCATAGCTTGGTGACACCTACCGACGCCTTCCCACGCCTACCGACGCTTACCGACGCGTCCCCACTTCCGACGCCCACCGACGCGTCCCCACGCCTTCCGACACCCACCGACGCGTCCCCACGCCTTTCCACGCCTCCCGGCGCCTTCCCATGCCTTCCCACGCCAACGCACGTCCGACGCTTTCCCACGCCTCCGAGTCCACACGAAACTCGACGCCACGCGACGCTGGACGCCTCCCGATACCACCCGCTGCTCGACATCTACCGATGTCTCCTGACGCCACCCGACGCTCGACATCTACCGACCTCTGACGCCTACTGACGCCACCCAACACTCGATGCCTGCCGACGCTTCCTGACTGATCCCGACGCTATCAGACGCTTGACGCCTACTGACGCCTCCCGACGCCACCTGACGCTGGACTCCTATCGACACCACCCGACCCTCGACATCTACCGACGCTTCCTCACGCTACCCGACGCTCGACACCTACCGACGTCTGACGCCTCCCGACACCACCCGACGCTCGATGCCGCCTAACTGCTCCCGACGTTACTACACGCTTGAGACCTCCCGACGCTTCCCGACGCCATACCATGCCGCGCCGCACAAGCGACGGAGATGACCATCAATGGTGTATTTCAACTTTGAGGCATGGATGCGTATGCGCATTTAACTTACTGATACCAAGATAGCCGGTGTCAAGGGATAAGAACGGAGCGAACAGATATTTCCTAGGTAATGCTGCTGATTGCTTCGAAGTTGCGCCGGTGGTTACTGAAGGCCGGTCAGGGATATGCTAACTGATAAACGTGGATACGCCGGTGTACCTTGATAAATTAGGTGGTTATATAAAAATCTGGCTGAAACTGGTATAGCACAGAATTAAAGGAGATTCTTCACCTATGAATTTGCCATCTTAGTCGATTTAGAATCGCAAAAATTGACTTGCAGTTCATAACAAAACATGTCTTACTCCAACCAAAACGCACACGATCGGCAGTATTAACGCGTCTATGAACAATTACCTTATTATGTTAGAAGGAGCATTGTAGAATGAGACATACTACAACATTACACCGCTTTTCCCTATCATATAATGAGCCATTTCATTTAATTTGGGGCCACAACAAGTTCAGGACACACGACACGGACACAGGAACATCTGAAATCTGTCCATTACAAAAATGGCATAGCTTGGTGACACCTATCGACGCCTTCCCACGCCTACCGACGCTTACCGACGCGTCCCCACTTCCGACGCCCACCGACGCGTCCCCACGCCTTCCGACGCCCACCGACGCGTCCCCACGCCTTTCCACGCCTCCCGGCGCCTTCCCATGCCTTCCCATGCCTTCCCATGCCTTCCCACGCCAACGCACGTCCGACGCTTTCCCACGCCTCCGAGTCCACACGAAACTCGACGCCACGCGACGCTGGACGCCTCCCGATACCACCCGCCACTCGACATCTACCGACCTCTGACGCCTACTGACGCCACCCAACACTCGATGCCTGCCGACGCTTCCTGACTGATCCCGACGCTATCAGACGCTTGACGCCTACTGACGCCTCCCGACGCCACCTGACGCTGGACTCCTATCGACACCACCCGACCCTCGACATCTACCGACGCTTCCTCACGCTACCCGACGCTCGACTCCTACCGACGTCTGACGCCTCCCGACACCACCCGACGCTCGATGCCTCCTAACTGCTCCCGACGTTACTACACCCTTGAGACCTCCCGACGCTTCCCGACGCCATACCATGCCGCGCCGCACAGGCGACGGAGATGACCATCAATGGTGTATTTCAACTTTGAGGCATGGATGCGTATGCGCATTTAACTTACTGATACCAAGATAGCCGGTGTCAAGGGATAAGAACGGAGCGAACAGATATTTCCTAGGTAATGCTGCTGATTGCTTCGAAGTTGCGCCGGTGGTTACTGAAGGCCGGTCAGGGATATGCTAACTGATAAACGTGGATACGCCGGTGTACCTTGATAAATTAGGTGGTTATATAAAAATCTGGCTGAAACTGGTACAGCACAGAATTAAAGGAGATTCTTCACCTATGAATTTGCCATCTTAGTCGATTTAGAATCGCAAAAATTGACTTGCAGTTCATAACAAAACATGTCTTACTCCAACCAAAACGCACACGATCGGCAGTATTAACGCGTCTATGAACAATTACCTTATTATGTTAGAAGGAGCATTGTAGAATGAGACATACTACAACATTACACCGCTTTTCCCTATCATATAATGAGCCATTTCATTTAATTTGGGGCCACAACAAGTTCAGGACACACGACACGGACACAGGAACATCTGAAATCTGTCCATTACAAAAATGGCATAGCTTGGTGACACCTATCGACGCCTTCCCACGCCTACCGACGCTTACCGACGCGTCCCCACTTCCGACGCCCACCGACGCGTCCCCACGCCTTTCCACGCCTCCCGGCGCCTTCCCATGCCTTCCCATGCCTTCCCACGCCAACGCACGTCCGACGCTTTCCCACGCCTCCGAGTCCACACGAAACTCGACGCCACGCGACGCTGGACGCCTCCCGATACCACCCGCCACTCGACATCTACCGATGTCTCCTGACGCCACCCGACGCTCGACATCTACCGACCTCTGACGCCTACTGACGCCACCCAACACTCGATGCCTGCCGACGCTTCCTGACTGATCCCGACGCTATCAGACGCTTGACGCCTACTGACGCCTCCCGACGCCACCTGACGCTGGACTCCTATCGACACCACCCGACCCTCGACATCTACCGACGCTTCCTCACGCTACCCGACGCTCGACTCCTACCGACGTCTGACGCCTCCCGACACCACCCGACGCTCGATGCCTCCTAACTGCTCCCGACGTTACTACACCCTTGAGACCTCCCGACGCTTCCCGACGCCATACCATGCCGCGCCGCACAGGCGACGGAGATGACCATCAATGGTGTATTTCAACTTTGAGGCATGGATGCGTATGCGCATTTAACTTACTGATACCAAGATAGCCGGTGTCAAGGGATAAGAACGGAGCGAACAGATATTTCCTAGGTAATGCTGCTGATTGCTTCGAAGTTGCGCCGGTGGTTACTGAAGGCCGGTCAGGGATATGCTAACTGATAAACGTGGATACGCCGGTGTACCTTGATAAATTAGGTGGTTATATAAAAATCTGGCTGAAACTGGTACAGCACAGAATTAAAGGAGATTCTTCACCTATGAATTTGCCATCTTAGTCGATTTAGAATCGCAAAAATTGACTTGCAGTTCATAACAAAACATGTCTTACTCCAACCAAAACGCACACGATCGGCAGTATTAACGCGTCTATGAACAATTACCTTATTATGTTAGAAGGAGCATTGTAGAATGAGACATACTACAACATTACACCGCTTTTCCCTATCATATAATGAGCCATTTCATTTAATTTGGGGCCACAACAAGTTCAGGACACACGACACGGACACAGGAACATCTGAAATCTGTCCATTACAAAAATGGCATAGCTTGGTGACACCTATCGACGCCTTCCCACGCCTACCGACGCTTACCGACGCGTCCCCACTTCCGACGCCCACCGACGCGTCCCCACGCCTTTCCACGCCTCCCGGCGCCTTCCCATGCCTTCCCATGCCTTCCCACGCCAACGCACGTCCGACGCTTTCCCACGCCTCCGAGTCCACACGAAACTCGACGCCACGCGACGCTGGACGCCTCCCGATACCACCCGCCACTCGACATCTACCGATGTCTCCTGACGCCACCCGACGCTCGACATCTACCGACCTCTGACGCCTACTGACGCCACCCAACACTCGATGCCTGCCGACGCTTCCTGACTGATCCCGACGCTATCAGACGCTTGACGCCTACTGACGCCTCCCGACGCCACCTGACGCTGGACTCCTATCGACACCACCCGACCCTCGACATCTACCGACGCTTCCTCACGCTACCCGACGCTCGACTCCTACCGACGTCTGACGCCTCCCGACACCACCCGACGCTCGATGCCTCCTAACTGCTCCCGACGTTACTACACCCTTGAGACCTCCCGACGCTTCCCGACGCCATACCATGCCGCGCCGCACAGGCGACGGAGATGACCATCAATGGTGTATTTCAACTTTGAGGCATGGATCCGTATGCGCATTTAACTTACTGATACCAAGATAGCCGGTGTCAAGGGATAAGAACGGAGCGAACAGATATTTCCTAGGTAATGCTGCTGATTGCTTCGAAGTTGCGCCGGTGGTTACTGAAGGCCGGTCAGGGATATGCTAACTGATAAACGTGGATACGCCGGTGTACCTTGATAAATTAGGTGGTTATATAAAAATCTGGCTGAAACTGGTACAGCACAGAATTAAAGGAGATTCTTCACCTATGAATTTGCCATCTTAGTCGATTTAGAATCGCAAAAATTGACTTGCAGTTCATAACAAAACATGTCTTACTCCAACCAAAACGCACACGATCGGCAGTATTAACGCGTCTATGAACAATTACCTTATTATGTTAGAAGGAGCATTGTAGAATGAGACATACTACAACATTACACCGCTTTTCCCTATCATATAATGAGCCATTTCATTTAATTTGGGGCCACAACAAGTTCAGGACACACGACACGGACACAGGAACATCTGAAATCTGTCCATTACAAAAATGGCATAGCTTGGTGACACCTATCGACGCCTTCCCACGCCTACCGACGCTTACCGACGCGTCCCCACTTCCGACGCCCACCGACGCGTCCCCACGCCTTCCGACGCCCACCGACGCGTCCCCACGCCTTTCCACGCCTCCCGGCGCCTTCCCATGCCTTCCCATGCCTTCCCACGCCAACGCACGTCCGACGCTTTCCCACGCCTCCGAGTCCACACGAAACTCGACGCCACGCGACGCTGGACGCCTCCCGATACCACCCGCTGCTCGACATCTACCGATGTCTCCTGACGCCACCCGACGCTCGACATCTACCGACCTCTGACGCCTACTGACGCCACCCAACACTCGATGCCTGCCGACGCTTCCTGACTGATCCCGACGCTATCAGACGCTTGACGCCTACTGACGCCTCCCGACGCCACCTGACGCTGGACTCCTATCGACACCACCCGACCCTCGACATCTACCGACGCTTCCTCACGCTACCCGACGCTCGACACCTACCGACGTCTGACGCCTCCCGACACCACCCGACGCTCGATGCCGCCTAACTGCTCCCGACGTTACTACACGCTTGAGACCTCCCGACGCTTCCCGACGCCATACCATGCCGCGCCGCAGAGGCGACGGAGATGACCATCAATGGTGTATTTCAACTTTGAGGCATGGATGCGTATGCGCATTTCACTTACTGATACCAAGATAGCCGGTGTCAAGGGATAAGAACGGAGCGAACAGATATTTCCTAGGTAATGCTGCTGATTGCTTCGAAGTTGCGCCGGTGGTTACTGAAGGCCGGTCAGGGATATGCTAACTGATAAACGTGGATACGCCGGTGTACCTTGATAAATTAGGTGGTTATATAAAAATCTGGCTGAAACTGGTATAGCACAGAATTAAAGGAGATTCTTCACCTATGAATTTGCCATCTTAGTCGATTTAGAATCGCAAAAATTGACTTGCAGTTCATAACAAAACATGTCTTACTCCAACCAAAACGCACACGATCGGCAGTATTAACGCGTCTATGAACAATTACCTTATTATGTTAGAAGGAGCATTGTAGAATGAGACATACTACAACATTACACCGCTTTTCCCTATCATATAATGAGCCATTTCATTTAATTTGGGGCCACAACAAGTTCAGGACACACGACACGGACACAGGAACATCTGAAATCTGTCCATTACAAAAATGGCATGGCTTGGTGACACCTACCGACGCCTTCCCACGCCTACCGACGCTTACCGACGCGTCCCCACGCCTTCCCACGCCCACCGACGCGTCCCCACGCCTTCCGACGCTTACCGACGCTTCCCCACGCCTTCCGACGCCCACCGACGCGTCCCCACGCCTTCCGACGCCCACCGACGCGTCCCCACGCCTTCCGACGCCCACCGACGCTTCCCCACGCCTTCCGACGCTTACCGACGCGTCCCCACTTCTGACGCCCACCGACGCGTCCCCACGCCTTCCGACGCCCACCGACGCGTCCCCACGCCTTCCGACGCTTACCGACGCGTCCCCACTTCCGACGCCCACCGACGCGTCCCCACGCCTTCCAACGCCTACCGACGCGTCCCCACGCCTTTCCACGCCTCCCGGCGCCTTCCCATGCCTTCCCACGCCAACGCACGTCCGACGCTTTCCCACGCCTCCGAGTCCACACGAAACTCGACGCCACGCGACGCTGGACGCCTCCCGATACCACCCGCCACTCGACATCTACCGATGTCTCCTGACGCCACCCGACGCTCGACATCTACCGACCTCTGACGCCTACTGACGCCACCCAACACTCGATGCCTGCCGACGCTTCCTGACTGATCCCGACGCTATCAGACGCTTGACGCCTACTGACGCCTCCCGACGCCACCTGACGCTGGACTCCTATCGACACCACCCGACCCTCGACATCTACCGACGCTTCCTCACGCTACCCGACGCTCGACTCCTACCGACGTCTGACGCCTCCCGACACCACCCGACGCTCGATGCCTCCTAACTGCTCCCGACGTTACTACACCCTTGAGACCTCCCGACGCTTCCCGACGCCATACCATGCCGCGCCGCACAGGCGACGGAGATGACCATCAATGGTGTATTTCAACTTTGAGGCATGGATCCGTATGCGCATTTAACTTACTGATACCAAGATAGCCGGTGTCAAGGGATAAGAACGGAGCGAACAGATATTTCCTAGGTAATGCTGCTGATTGCTTCGAAGTTGCGCCGGTGGTTACTGAAGGCCGGTCAGGGATATGCTAACTGATAAACGTGGATACGCCGGTGTACCTTGATAAATTAGGTGGTTATATAAAAATCTGGCTGAAACTGGTATAGCACAGAATTAAAGGAGATTCTTCACCTATGAATTTGCCATCTTAGTCGATTTAGAATCGCAAAAATTGACTTGCAGTTCATAACAAAACATGTCTTACTCCAACCAAAACGCACACGATCGGCAGTATTAACGCGTCTATGAACAATTACCTTATTATGTTAGAAGGAGCATTGTAGAATGAGACATACTACAACATTACACCGCTTTCCCTATCATATAATGAGCCATTTCATTTAATTTGGGGCCACAACAAGTTCAGGACACACGACACGGACACAGGAACATCTGAAATCTGTCCATTACAAAAATGGCATAGCTTGGTGACACCTATCGACGCCTTCCCACGCCTACCGACGCTTACCGACGCGTCCCCACTTCCGACGCCCACCGACGCGTCCCCACGCCTTCCGACGCCCACCGACGCGTCCCCACGCCTTTCCACGCCTCCCGGCGCCTTCCCATGCCTTCCCATGCCTTCCCATGCCTTCCCACGCCAACGCACGTCCGACGCTTTCCCACGCCTCCGAGTCCACACGAAACTCGACGCCACGCGACGCTGGACGCCTCCCGATACCACCCGCCACTCGACATCTACCGACCTCTGACGCCTACTGACGCCACCCAACACTCGATGCCTGCCGACGCTTCCTGACTGATCCCGACGCTATCAGACGCTTGACGCCTACTGACGCCTCCCGACGCCACCTGACGCTGGACTCCTATCGACACCACCCGACCCTCGACATCTACCGACGCTTCCTCACGCTACCCGACGCTCGACTCCTACCGACGTCTGACGCCTCCCGACACCACCCGACGCTCGATGCCTCCTAACTGCTCCCGACGTTACTACACCCTTGAGACCTCCCGACGCTTCCCGACGCCATACCATGCCGCGCCGCACAGGCGACGGAGATGACCATCAATGGTGTATTTCAACTTTGAGGCATGGATGCGTATGCGCATTTAACTTACTGATACCAAGATAGCCGGTGTCAAGGGATAAGAACGGAGCGAACAGATATTTCCTAGGTAATGCTGCTGATTGCTTCGAAGTTGCGCCGGTGGTTACTGAAGGCCGGTCAGGGATATGCTAACTGATAAACGTGGATACGCCGGTGTACCTTGATAAATTAGGTGGTTATATAAAAATCTGGCTGAAACTGGTACAGCACAGAATTAAAGGAGATTCTTCACCTATGAATTTGCCATCTTAGTCGATTTAGAATCGCAAAAATTGACTTGCAGTTCATAACAAAACATGTCTTACTCCAACCAAAACGCACACGATCGGCAGTATTAACGCGTCTATGAACAATTACCTTATTATGTTAGAAGGAGCATTGTAGAATGAGACATACTACAACATTACACCGCTTTTCCCTATCATATAATGAGCCATTTCATTTAATTTGGGGCCACAACAAGTTCAGGACACACGACACGGACACAGGAACATCTGAAATCTGTCCATTACAAAAATGGCATAGCTTGGTGACACCTATCGACGCCTTCCCACGCCTACCGACGCTTACCGACGCGTCCCCACTTCCGACGCCCACCGACGCGTCCCCACGCCTTTCCACGCCTCCCGGCGCCTTCCCATGCCTTCCCATGCCTTCCCACGCCAACGCACGTCCGACGCTTTCCCACGCCTCCGAGTCCACACGAAACTCGACGCCACGCGACGCTGGACGCCTCCCGATACCACCCGCCACTCGACATCTACCGATGTCTCCTGACGCCACCCGACGCTCGACATCTACCGACCTCTGACGCCTACTGACGCCACCCAACACTCGATGCCTGCCGACGCTTCCTGACTGATCCCGACGCTATCAGACGCTTGACGCCTACTGACGCCTCCCGACGCCACCTGACGCTGGACTCCTATCGACACCACCCGACCCTCGACATCTACCGACGCTTCCTCACGCTACCCGACGCTCGACTCCTACCGACGTCTGACGCCTCCCGACACCACCCGACGCTCGATGCCTCCTAACTGCTCCCGACGTTACTACACCCTTGAGACCTCCCGACGCTTCCCGACGCCATACCATGCCGCGCCGCACAGGCGACGGAGATGACCATCAATGGTGTATTTCAACTTTGAGGCATGGATGCGTATGCGCATTTAACTTACTGATACCAAGATAGCCGGTGTCAAGGGATAAGAACGGAGCGAACAGATATTTCCTAGGTAATGCTGCTGATTGCTTCGAAGTTGCGCCGGTGGTTACTGAAGGCCGGTCAGGGATATGCTAACTGATAAACGTGGATACGCCGGTGTACCTTGATAAATTAGGTGGTTATATAAAAATCTGGCTGAAACTGGTACAGCACAGAATTAAAGGAGATTCTTCACCTATGAATTTGCCATCTTAGTCGATTTAGAATCGCAAAAATTGACTTGCAGTTCATAACAAAACATGTCTTACTCCAACCAAAACGCACACGATCGGCAGTATTAACGCGTCTATGAACAATTACCTTATTATGTTAGAAGGAGCATTGTAGAATGAGACATACTACAACATTACACCGCTTTTCCCTATCATATAATGAGCCATTTCATTTAATTTGGGGCCACAACAAGTTCAGGACACACGACACGGACACAGGAACATCTGAAATCTGTCCATTACAAAAATGGCATAGCTTGGTGACACCTATCGACGCCTTCCCACGCCTACCGACGCTTACCGACGCGTCCCCACTTCCGACGCCCACCGACGCGTCCCCACGCCTTTCCACGCCTCCCGGCGCCTTCCCATGCCTTCCCATGCCTTCCCACGCCAACGCACGTCCGACGCTTTCCCACGCCTCCGAGTCCACACGAAACTCGACGCCACGCGACGCTGGACGCCTCCCGATACCACCCGCCACTCGACATCTACCGATGTCTCCTGACGCCACCCGACGCTCGACATCTACCGACCTCTGACGCCTACTGACGCCACCCAACACTCGATGCCTGCCGACGCTTCCTGACTGATCCCGACGCTATCAGACGCTTGACGCCTACTGACGCCTCCCGACGCCACCTGACGCTGGACTCCTATCGACACCACCCGACCCTCGACATCTACCGACGCTTCCTCACGCTACCCGACGCTCGACTCCTACCGACGTCTGACGCCTCCCGACACCACCCGACGCTCGATGCCTCCTAACTGCTCCCGACGTTACTACACCCTTGAGACCTCCCGACGCTTCCCGACGCCATACCATGCCGCGCCGCACAGGCGACGGAGATGACCATCAATGGTGTATTTCAACTTTGAGGCATGGATCCGTATGCGCATTTAACTTACTGATACCAAGATAGCCGGTGTCAAGGGATAAGAACGGAGCGAACAGATATTTCCTAGGTAATGCTGCTGATTGCTTCGAAGTTGCGCCGGTGGTTACTGAAGGCCGGTCAGGGATATGCTAACTGATAAACGTGGATACGCCGGTGTACCTTGATAAATTAGGTGGTTATATAAAAATCTGGCTGAAACTGGTACAGCACAGAATTAAAGGAGATTCTTCACCTATGAATTTGCCATCTTAGTCGATTTAGAATCGCAAAAATTGACTTGCAGTTCATAACAAAACATGTCTTACTCCAACCAAAACGCACACGATCGGCAGTATTAACGCGTCTATGAACAATTACCTTATTATGTTAGAAGGAGCATTGTAGAATGAGACATACTACAACATTACACCGCTTTTCCCTATCATATAATGAGCCATTTCATTTAATTTGGGGCCACAACAAGTTCAGGACACACGACACGGACACAGGAACATCTGAAATCTGTCCATTACAAAAATGGCATAGCTTGGTGACACCTATCGACGCCTTCCCACGCCTACCGACGCTTACCGACGCGTCCCCACTTCCGACGCCCACCGACGCGTCCCCACGCCTTCCGACGCCCACCGACGCGTCCCCACGCCTTTCCACGCCTCCCGGCGCCTTCCCATGCCTTCCCATGCCTTCCCACGCCAACGCACGTCCGACGCTTTCCCACGCCTCCGAGTCCACACGAAACTCGACGCCACGCGACGCTGGACGCCTCCCGATACCACCCGCTGCTCGACATCTACCGATGTCTCCTGACGCCACCCGACGCTCGACATCTACCGACCTCTGACGCCTACTGACGCCACCCAACACTCGATGCCTGCCGACGCTTCCTGACTGATCCCGACGCTATCAGACGCTTGACGCCTACTGACGCCTCCCGACGCCACCTGACGCTGGACTCCTATCGACACCACCCGACCCTCGACATCTACCGACGCTTCCTCACGCTACCCGACGCTCGACACCTACCGACGTCTGACGCCTCCCGACACCACCCGACGCTCGATGCCGCCTAACTGCTCCCGACGTTACTACACGCTTGAGACCTCCCGACGCTTCCCGACGCCATACCATGCCGCGCCGCAGAGGCGACGGAGATGACCATCAATGGTGTATTTCAACTTTGAGGCATGGATGCGTATGCGCATTTCACTTACTGATACCAAGATAGCCGGTGTCAAGGGATAAGAACGGAGCGAACAGATATTTCCTAGGTAATGCTGCTGATTGCTTCGAAGTTGCGCCGGTGGTTACTGAAGGCCGGTCAGGGATATGCTAACTGATAAACGTGGATACGCCGGTGTACCTTGATAAATTAGGTGGTTATATAAAAATCTGGCTGAAACTGGTATAGCACAGAATTAAAGGAGATTCTTCACCTATGAATTTGCCATCTTAGTCGATTTAGAATCGCAAAAATTGACTTGCAGTTCATAACAAAACATGTCTTACTCCAACCAAAACGCACACGATCGGCAGTATTAACGCGTCTATGAACAATTACCTTATTATGTTAGAAGGAGCATTGTAGAATGAGACATACTACAACATTACACCGCTTTTCCCTATCATATAATGAGCCATTTCATTTAATTTGGGGCCACAACAAGTTCAGGACACACGACACGGACACAGGAACATCTGAAATCTGTCCATTACAAAAATGGCATGGCTTGGTGACACCTACCGACGCCTTCCCACGCCTACCGACGCTTACCGACGCGTCCCCACGCCTTCCCACGCCCACCGACGCGTCCCCACGCCTTCCGACGCTTACCGACGCTTCCCCACGCCTTCCGACGCCCACCGACGCGTCCCCACGCCTTCCGACGCCCACCGACGCGTCCCCACGCCTTCCGACGCCCACCGACGCGTCCCCACGCCGTCCGACGCTTACCGACGCGTCCCCACTTCTGACGCCCACCGACGCGTCCCCACGCCTTCCGACGCCCACCGACGCGTCCCCACGCCTTCCGACGCTTACCGACGCGTCCCCACTTCCGACGCCCACCGACGCGTCCCCACGCCTTCCAACGCCTACCGACGCGTCCCCACGCCTTTCCACGCCTCCCGGCGCCTTCCCATGCCTTCCCACGCCAACGCACGTCCGACGCTTTCCCACGCCTCCGAGTCCACACGAAACTCGACGCCACGCGACGCTGGACGCCTCCCGATACCACCCGCCACTCGACATCTACCGATGTCTCCTGACGCCACCCGACGCTCGACATCTACCGACCTCTGACGCCTACTGACGCCACCCAACACTCGATGCCTGCCGACGCTTCCTGACTGATCCCGACGCTATCAGACGCTTGACGCCTACTGACGCCTCCCGACGCCACCTGACGCTGGACTCCTATCGACACCACCCGACCCTCGACATCTACCGACGCTTCCTCACGCTACCCGACGCTCGACTCCTACCGACGTCTGACGCCTCCCGACACCACCCGACGCTCGATGCCTCCTAACTGCTCCCGACGTTACTACACCCTTGAGACCTCCCGACGCTTCCCGACGCCATACCATGCCGCGCCGCACAGGCGACGGAGATGACCATCAATGGTGTATTTCAACTTTGAGGCATGGATCCGTATGCGCATTTAACTTACTGATACCAAGATAGCCGGTGTCAAGGGATAAGAACGGAGCGAACAGATATTTCCTAGGTAATGCTGCTGATTGCTTCGAAGTTGCGCCGGTGGTTACTGAAGGCCGGTCAGGGATATGCTAACTGATAAACGTGGATACGCCGGTGTACCTTGATAAATTAGGTGGTTATATAAAAATCTGGCTGAAACTGGTACAGCACAGAATTAAAGGAGATTCTTCACCTATGAATTTGCCATCTTAGTCGATTTAGAATCGCAAAAATTGACTTGCAGTTCATAACAAAACATGTCTTACTCCAACCAAAACGCACACGATCGGCAGTATTAACGCGTCTATGAACAATTACCTTATTATGTTAGAAGGAGCATTGTAGAATGAGACATACTACAACATTACACCGCTTTTCCCTATCATATAATGAGCCATTTCATTTAATTTGGGGCCACAACAAGTTCAGGACACACGACACGGACACAGGAACATCTGAAATCTGTCCATTACAAAAATGGCATAGCTTGGTGACACCTATCGACGCCTTCCCACGCCTACCGACGCTTACCGACGCGTCCCCACTTCCGACGCCCACCGACGCGTCCCCACGCCTTCCGACGCCCACCGACGCGTCCCCACGCCTTTCCACGCCTCCCGGCGCCTTCCCATGCCTTCCCATGCCTTCCCACGCCAACGCACGTCCGACGCTTTCCCACGCCTCCGAGTCCACACGAAACTCGACGCCACGCGACGCTGGACGCCTCCCGATACCACCCGCTGCTCGACATCTACCGATGTCTCCTGACGCCACCCGACGCTCGACATCTACCGACCTCTGACGCCTACTGACGCCACCCAACACTCGATGCCTGCCGACGCTTCCTGACTGATCCCGACGCTATCAGACGCTTGACGCCTACTGACGCCTCCCGACGCCACCTGACGCTGGACTCCTATCGACACCACCCGACCCTCGACATCTACCGACGCTTCCTCACGCTACCCGACGCTCGACACCTACCGACGTCTGACGCCTCCCGACACCACCCGACGCTCGATGCCGCCTAACTGCTCCCGACGTTACTACACGCTTGAGACCTCCCGACGCTTCCCGACGCCATACCATGCCGCGCCGCAGAGGCGACGGAGATGACCATCAATGGTGTATTTCAACTTTGAGGCATGGATGCGTATGCGCATTTCACTTACTGATACCAAGATAGCCGGTGTCAAGGGATAAGAACGGAGCGAACAGATATTTCCTAGGTAATGCTGCTGATTGCTTCGAAGTTGCGCCGGTGGTTACTGAAGGCCGGTCAGGGATATGCTAACTGATAAACGTGGATACGCCGGTGTACCTTGATAAATTAGGTGGTTATATAAAAATCTGGCTGAAACTGGTATAGCACAGAATTAAAGGAGATTCTTCACCTATGAATTTGCCATCTTAGTCGATTTAGAATCGCAAAAATTGACTTGCAGTTCATAACAAAACATGTCTTACTCCAACCAAAACGCACACGATCGGCAGTATTAACGCGTCTATGAACAATTACCTTATTATGTTAGAAGGAGCATTGTAGAATGAGACATACTACAACATTACACCGCTTTTCCCTATCATATAATGAGCCATTTCATTTAATTTGGGGCCACAACAAGTTCAGGACACACGACACGGACACAGGAACATCTGAAATCTGTCCATTACAAAAATGGCATAGCTTGGTGACACCTATCGACGCCTTCCCACGCCTACCGACGCTTACCGACGCGTCCCCACTTCCGACGCCCACCGACGCGTCCCCACGCCTTTCCACGCCTCCCGGCGCCTTCCCATGCCTTCCCATGCCTTCCCACGCCAACGCACGTCCGACGCTTTCCCACGCCTCCGAGTCCACACGAAACTCGACGCCACGCGACGCTGGACGCCTCCCGATACCACCCGCCACTCGACATCTACCGATGTCTCCTGACGCCACCCGACGCTCGACATCTACCGACCTCTGACGCCTACTGACGCCACCCAACACTCGATGCCTGCCGACGCTTCCTGACTGATCCCGACGCTATCAGACGCTTGACGCCTACTGACGCCTCCCGACGCCACCTGACGCTGGACTCCTATCGACACCACCCGACCCTCGACATCTACCGACGCTTCCTCACGCTACCCGACGCTCGACTCCTACCGACGTCTGACGCCTCCCGACACCACCCGACGCTCGATGCCTCCTAACTGCTCCCGACGTTACTACACCCTTGAGACCTCCCGACGCTTCCCGACGCCATACCATGCCGCGCCGCACAGGCGACGGAGATGACCATCAATGGTGTATTTCAACTTTGAGGCATGGATGCGTATGCGCATTTAACTTACTGATACCAAGATAGCCGGTGTCAAGGGATAAGAACGGAGCGAACAGATATTTCCTAGGTAATGCTGCTGATTGCTTCGAAGTTGCGCCGGTGGTTACTGAAGGCCGGTCAGGGATATGCTAACTGATAAACGTGGATACGCCGGTGTACCTTGATAAATTAGGTGGTTATATAAAAATCTGGCTGAAACTGGTACAGCACAGAATTAAAGGAGATTCTTCACCTATGAATTTGCCATCTTAGTCGATTTAGAATCGCAAAAATTGACTTGCAGTTCATAACAAAACATGTCTTACTCCAACCAAAACGCACACGATCGGCAGTATTAACGCGTCTATGAACAATTACCTTATTATGTTAGAAGGAGCATTGTAGAATGAGACATACTACAACATTACACCGCTTTTCCCTATCATATAATGAGCCATTTCATTTAATTTGGGGCCACAACAAGTTCAGGACACACGACACGGACACAGGAACATCTGAAATCTGTCCATTACAAAAATGGCATAGCTTGGTGACACCTATCGACGCCTTCCCACGCCTACCGACGCTTACCGACGCGTCCCCACTTCCGACGCCCACCGACGCGTCCCCACGCCTTTCCACGCCTCCCGGCGCCTTCCCATGCCTTCCCATGCCTTCCCACGCCAACGCACGTCCGACGCTTTCCCACGCCTCCGAGTCCACACGAAACTCGACGCCACGCGACGCTGGACGCCTCCCGATACCACCCGCCACTCGACATCTACCGATGTCTCCTGACGCCACCCGACGCTCGACATCTACCGACCTCTGACGCCTACTGACGCCACCCAACACTCGATGCCTGCCGACGCTTCCTGACTGATCCCGACGCTATCAGACGCTTGACGCCTACTGACGCCTCCCGACGCCACCTGACGCTGGACTCCTATCGACACCACCCGACCCTCGACATCTACCGACGCTTCCTCACGCTACCCGACGCTCGACTCCTACCGACGTCTGACGCCTCCCGACACCACCCGACGCTCGATGCCTCCTAACTGCTCCCGACGTTACTACACCCTTGAGACCTCCCGACGCTTCCCGACGCCATACCATGCCGCGCCGCACAGGCGACGGAGATGACCATCAATGGTGTATTTCAACTTTGAGGCATGGATGCGTATGCGCATTTAACTTACTGATACCAAGATAGCCGGTGTCAAGGGATAAGAACGGAGCGAACAGATATTTCCTAGGTAATGCTGCTGATTGCTTCGAAGTTGCGCCGGTGGTTACTGAAGGCCGGTCAGGGATATGCTAACTGATAAACGTGGATACGCCGGTGTACCTTGATAAATTAGGTGGTTATATAAAAATCTGGCTGAAACTGGTACAGCACAGAATTAAAGGAGATTCTTCACCTATGAATTTGCCATCTTAGTCGATTTAGAATCGCAAAAATTGACTTGCAGTTCATAACAAAACATGTCTTACTCCAACCAAAACGCACACGATCGGCAGTATTAACGCGTCTATGAACAATTACCTTATTATGTTAGAAGGAGCATTGTAGAATGAGACATACTACAACATTACACCGCTTTTCCCTATCATATAATGAGCCATTTCATTTAATTTGGGGCCACAACAAGTTCAGGACACACGACACGGACACAGGAACATCTGAAATCTGTCCATTACAAAAATGGCATAGCTTGGTGACACCTATCGACGCCTTCCCACGCCTACCGACGCTTACCGACGCGTCCCCACTTCCGACGCCCACCGACGCGTCCCCACGCCTTTCCACGCCTCCCGGCGCCTTCCCATGCCTTCCCATGCCTTCCCACGCCAACGCACGTCCGACGCTTTCCCACGCCTCCGAGTCCACACGAAACTCGACGCCACGCGACGCTGGACGCCTCCCGATACCACCCGCCACTCGACATCTACCGATGTCTCCTGACGCCACCCGACGCTCGACATCTACCGACCTCTGACGCCTACTGACGCCACCCAACACTCGATGCCTGCCGACGCTTCCTGACTGATCCCGACGCTATCAGACGCTTGACGCCTACTGACGCCTCCCGACGCCACCTGACGCTGGACTCCTATCGACACCACCCGACCCTCGACATCTACCGACGCTTCCTCACGCTACCCGACGCTCGACTCCTACCGACGTCTGACGCCTCCCGACACCACCCGACGCTCGATGCCTCCTAACTGCTCCCGACGTTACTACACCCTTGAGACCTCCCGACGCTTCCCGACGCCATACCATGCCGCGCCGCACAGGCGACGGAGATGACCATCAATGGTGTATTTCAACTTTGAGGCATGGATGCGTATGCGCATTTAACTTACTGATACCAAGATAGCCGGTGTCAAGGGATAAGAACGGAGCGAACAGATATTTCCTAGGTAATGCTGCTGATTGCTTCGAAGTTGCGCCGGTGGTTACTGAAGGCCGGTCAGGGATATGCTAACTGATAAACGTGGATACGCCGGTGTACCTTGATAAATTAGGTGGTTATATAAAAATCTGGCTGAAACTGGTATAGCACAGAATTAAAGGAGATTCTTCACCTATGAATTTGCCATCTTAGTCGATTTAGAATCGCAAAAATTGACTTGCAGTTCATAACAAAACATGTCTTACTCCAACCAAAACGCACACGATCGGCAGTATTAACGCGTCTATGAACAATTACCTTATTATGTTAGAAGGAGCATTGTAGAATGAGACATACTACAACATTACACCGCTTTTCCCTATCATATAATGAGCCATTTCATTTAATTTGGGGCCACAACAAGTTCAGGACACACGACACGGACACAGGAACATCTGAAATCTGTCCATTACAAAAATGGCATAGCTTGGTGACACCTATCGACGCCTTCCCACGCCTACCGACGCTTACCGACGCGTCCCCACTTCCGACGCCCACCGACGCGTCCCCACGCCTTCCGACGCCCACCGACGCGTCCCCACGCCATTCCACGCCTCCCGGCGCCTTCCCATGCCTTCCCATGCCTTCCCACGCCAACGCACGTCCGACGCTTTCCCACGCCTCCGAGTCCACACGAAACTCGACGCCACGCGACGCTGGACGCCTCCCGATACCACCCGCTGCTCGACATCTACCGATGTCTCCTGACGCCACCCGACGCTCGACATCTACCGACCTCTGACGCCTACTGACGCCACCCAACACTCGATGCCTGCCGACGCTTCCTGACTGATCCCGACGCTATCAGACGCTTGACGCCTACTGACGCCTCCCGACGCCACCTGACGCTGGACTCCTATCGACACCACCCGACCCTCGACATCTACCGACGCTTCCTCACGCTACCCGACGCTCGACACCTACCGACGTCTGACGCCTCCCGACACCACCCGACGCTCGATGCCGCCTAACTGCTCCCGACGTTACTACACGCTTGAGACCTCCCGACGCTTCCCGACGCCATACCATGCCGCGCCGCAGAGGCGACGGAGATGACCATCAATGGTGTATTTCAACTTTGAGGCATGGATGCGTATGCGCATTTCACTTACTGATACCAAGATAGCCGGTGTCAAGGGATAAGAACGGAGCGAACAGATATTTCCTAGGTAATGCTGCTGATTGCTTCGAAGTTGCGCCGGTGGTTACTGAAGGCCGGTCAGGGATATGCTAACTGATAAACGTGGATACGCCGGTGTACCTTGATAAATTAGGTGGTTATATAAAAATCTGGCTGAAACTGGTATAGCACAGAATTAAAGGAGATTCTTCACCTATGAATTTGCCATCTTAGTCGATTTAGAATCGCAAAAATTGACTTGCAGTTCATAACAAAACATGTCTTACTCCAACCAAAACGCACACGATCGGCAGTATTAACGCGTCTATGAACAATTACCTTATTATGTTAGAAGGAGCATTGTAGAATGAGACATACTACAACATTACACCGCTTTTCCCTATCATATAATGAGCCATTTCATTTAATTTGGGGCCACAACAAGTTCAGGACACACGACACGGACACAGGAACATCTGAAATCTGTCCATTACAAAAATGGCATGGCTTGGTGACACCTACCGACGCCTTCCCACGCCTACCGACGCTTACCGACGCGTCCCCACGCCTTCCGACGCCCACCGACGCGTCCCCACGCCTTCCGACGCTTACCGACGCTTCCCCACGCCTTCCGACGCCCACCGACGCGTCCCCACGCCTTCCGACGCCCACCGACGCGTCCCCACGCCTTCCGACGCCCACCGACGCGTCCCCACGCCTTCCGACGCTTACCGACGCGTCCCCACGCCTTCCGACGCCCACCGACGCGTCCCCACGCCTTCCGACGCCCACCGACGCGTCCCCACGCCTTCCGACGCTTACCGACGCGTCCCCACGCCTTCCGACGCCCACCGACGCGTCCCCACGCCTCCCGGCGCCTTCCCATGCCTTCCCACGCCAACGCACGTCCGACGCTTTCCCACGCCTCCGAGTCCACACGAAACTCGACGCCACGCGACGCTGGACGCCTCCCGATACCACCCGCCGCTCGACATCTACCGATGTCTCCTGACGCCACCCGACGCTCGACATCTACCGACCTCTGACGCCTACTGACGCCACCCAACACTCGATGCCTGCCGACGCTTCCTGACTGATCCCGACGCTATCAGACGCTTGACGCCTACTGACGCCTCCCGACGCCACCTGACGCTGGACTCCTATCGACACCACCCGACCCTCGACATCTACCGACGCTTCCTCACGCTACCCGACGCTCGACACCTACCGACGTCTGACGCCTCCCGACACCACCCGACGCTCGATGCCTCCTAACTGCTCCCGACGTTACTACACCCTTGAGACCTCCCGACGCTTCCCGACGCCATACCATGCCGCGCCGCACAGGCGACGGAGATGACCATCAATGGTGTATTTCAACTTTGAGGCATGGATGCGTATGCGCATTTAACTTACTGATACCAAGATAGCCGGTGTCAAGGGATAAGAACGGAGCGAACAGATATTTCCTAGGTAATGCTGCTGATTGCTTCGAAGTTGCGCCGGTGGTTACTGAAGGCCGGTCAGGGATATGCTAACTGATAAACGTGGATACGCCGGTGTACCTTGATAAATTAGGTGGTTATATAAAAATCTGGCTGAAACTGGTATAGCACAGAATTAAAGGAGATTCTTCACCTATGAATTTGCCATCTTAGTCGATTTAGAATCGCAAAAATTGACTTGCAGTTCATAACAAAACATGTCTTACTCCAACCAAAACGCACACGATCGGCAGTATTAACGCGTCTATGAACAATTACCTTATTATGTTAGAAGGAGCATTGTAGAATGAGACATACTACAACATTACACCGCTTTTCCCTATCATATAATGAGCCATTTCATTTAATTTGGGGCCACAACAAGTTCAGGACACACGACACGGACACAGGAACATCTGAAATCTGTCCATTACAAAAATGGCATAGCTTGGTGACACCTATCGACGCCTTCCCACGCCTACCGACGCTTACCGACGCGTCCCCACTTCCGACGCCCACCGACGCGTCCCCACGCCTTCCGACGCCCACCGACGCGTCCCCACGCCTTTCCACGCCTCCCCGCGCCTTCCCATGCCTTCCCATGCCTTCCCACGCCACCGCACGTCCGACGCTTTCCCACGCCTCCGAGTCCACACGAAACTCGACGCCACGCGACGCTGGACGCCTCCCGATACCACCCGCTGCTCGACATCTACCGATGTCTCCTGACGCCACCCGACGCTCGACATCTACCGACCTCTGACGCCTACTGACGCCACCCAACACTCGATGCCTGCCGACGCTTCCTGACTGATCCCGACGCTATCAGACGCTTGACGCCTACTGACGCCTCCCGACGCCACCTGACGCTGGACTCCTATCGACACCACCCGACCCTCGACATCTACCGACGCTTCCTCACGCTACCCGACGCTCGACACCTACCGACGTCTGACGCCTCCCGACACCACCCGACGCTCGATGCCTCCTAACTGCTCCCGACGTTACTACACGCTTGAGACCTCCCGACGCTTCCCGACGCCATACCATGCCGCGCCGCACAGGCGACGGAGATGACCATCAATGGTGTATTTCAACTTTGAGGCATGGATGCGTATGCGCATTTAACTTACTGATACCAAGATAGCCGGTGTCAAGGGATAAGAACGGAGCGAACAGATATTTCTAGGTAATGCTGCTGATTGCTTCGAAGTTGCGCCGGTGGTTACTGAAGGCCGGTCAGGGATATGCTAACTGATAAACGTGGATACGCCGGTGTACCTTGATAAATTAGGTGGTTATATAAAAATCTGGCTGAAACTGGTATAGCACAGAATTAAAGGAGATTCTTCACCTATGAATTTGCCATCTTAGTCGATTTAGAATCGCGCAAAATTGACTTGCGGTTCATAACAAAACATGTCTTACTCCAACCAAAACGCACACGATCGGCAGTATTAACGCGTCTATGAACAATTACCTTATTATGTTAGAAGGAGCATTGTAGAATGAGATAATACTACAACATTACACCGCTTTTCCCTATCATATAATGAGCCATTTCATTTAATTTGGGGCCACAACAAGTTCAGGACACACGACACGGACACAGGAACATCTGAAATCTGTCCATTACAAAAATGGCATAGCTTGGTGACACCTACCGACGCCTTCCCACGCCTACCGACGCTTACCGACGCGTCCCCACTTCCGACGCCCACCGACGCGTCCCCACGCCTTCCGACGCCCACCGACGCGCCCCTTCCCACGCCTCCACGCCTCCCATGCCTTCCCACGCCAACGCACGTCCGACGCTTTCCCACGCCTCCGAGTCCACACGAAACTCGACGCCACGCGACGCTGGACGCCTCCCGATACCACCCGCCGCTCGACATCTACCGATGTCTCCTGACGCCACCCGACGCTCGACATCTACCGACCTCTGACGCCTACTGACGCCACCCAACACTCGATGCCTGCCGACGCTTCCTGACTGATCCCGACGCTATCAGACGCTTGACGCCTACTGACGCCTCCCGACGCCACCTGACGCTGGACTCCTATCGACACCACCCGACCCTCGACATCTACCGACGCTTCCTCACGCTACCCGACGCTCGACACCTACCGACGTCTGACGCCTCCCGACACCACCCGACGCTCGATGCCTCCTAACTGCTCCCGACGTTACTACACCCTTGAGACCTCCCGACGCTTCCCGACGCCATATCATGCCGCGCCGCACAGGCGACGGAGATGACCATCAATGGTGTATTTCAACTTTGAGGCATGGATGCGTATGCGCATTTAACTTACTGATACCAAGATAGCCGGTGTCAAGGGATAAGAACGGAGCGAACAGATATTCCCTAGGTAATGCTGCTGATTGCTTCGAAGTTGCGCCGGTGGTTACTGAAGCCCGGTCAGGGATATGCTAACTGATAAACGTGGATACGCCGGTGTACCTTGATAAATTAGGTGGTTATATAAAAATCTGGCTGAAACTGGTACAGCACAGAATTAAAGGAGATTCTTCACCTATGAATTTGCCATCTTAGTCGATTTAGAATCGCAAAAATTGACTTGCGGTTCATAACAAAACATGTCTTACTCCAACCAAAACGCACACGATCGGCAGTATTAACGCGTCTATGAACAATTACCTTATTATGTTAGAAGGAGCATTGTAGAATGAGACATACTACAACATTACACCGCTTTTCCCTATCATATAATGAGCCATTTCATTTAATTTGGGGCCACAACAAGTTCAGGACACACGACACGGACACAGGAACATCTGAAATCTGTCCATTACAAAAATGGCATAGCTTGGTGACACCTACCGACGCCTTCCCACGCCTACCGACGCTTACCGACGCGTCCCCCCGCCCACCGACGCCCTTCCGACGCTTACCGGACGCGTCCCCGTCCCCACGCCTTTCCACGCCTCCCGGCGCCTTCCATGCCTTCCCACGCCTTCCCACGCCAACGCACGTCCGACGCTTTCCACGCCTCCGAGTCCACACGAAACTCGACGCCACGCGACGCTGGACGCCTCCCGATACCACCCGCCACTCGACATCTACCGATGTCTCCGCGACGCCACCCGACGCTCGACATCTACCGACCTCTGACGCCTACTGACGCCACCCAACACTCGATGCCTGCCGACGCTTCCTGACTGATCCCGACGCTATCAGACGCTTGACGCCTACTGACGCCTCCCGACGCCACCTGACGCTGGACTCCTATCGACACCACCCGACCCTCGACATCTACCGACGCTTCCTCACGCTACCCGACGCTCGACTCCTACCGACGTCTGACGCCTCCCGACACCACCCGACGCTCGATGCCTCCTAACTGCTCCCGACGTTACTACACCCTTGAGACCTCCCGACGCTTCCCGACGCCATACATGCCGCGCCGCACAGGCGACGGAGATGACCATCAATGGTGTATTTCAACTTTGAGGCATGGATCCGTATGCGCATTTAACTTACTGATACCAAGATAGCCGGTGTCAAGGGATAAGAACGGAGCGAACAGATATTTCCTAGGTAATGCTGCTGATTGCTTCGAAGTTGCGCTTGTGGTTACTGAAGGCCGGTCAGGGATATGCTAACTGATAAACGTGGATATGCTTGAAGTACCTTTGATAAATTAGGTGGT